>OX451735.1:764546509-765746509 GCA_948472305.1 Vicia faba | reverse complement strand
CTTCTTTCTTGTCTTCCTCGGTACCCAGATTTACTATTTCCACTGGCTCTTCATGCGGCTGTATGGCTCTCTCCTCCTGAAGTAACAGTCTAGCAAGTTCCCCAGGCACTTCACAATCATCCTCACCTTCTTCCTCGGCTTGGTTAATCGGACTTTCGAAGTCATAATTGGCAGTAGCAGAATCGTTATCAGTGGGATCCAGAGTGGATGTAGACCTGTATATGTGAGTGTGTGTAAGACAAATAGCTGTTTTGCAAAATAGAAAAGAAAAAGACAAGGAGCACAAAATTTGAAATGCAAGAAAACGTCCAATGCTTTTATTAATGATATATGGAAATGACACATAATGAGCCCTCACAAACAAAGCCACGGTGTCTCGGGAAAGGCACCGGGCCGTAAAAGTTTCAAATTTTCTGTTACATAAACTCAAAACAAGGTCTTATTACTGTGTAACAAAAGAAATAGGCACGAAGTCCTTTGTCATCCAATTGCTTAATCCATCGTCAGTAGTCGGGTAAATCCAGCTTTCCAAATCTGACTCCTCTTCATCATTCCCAATAGCATTCACTCCCGCATCATGTTTTGGCATAGGAGCCGTTATGACATTTGGCTTTTCAGGCACTTCAAAATCAATTTCCTTAGCTTCAATTAGATCCTGCACCTTATTCTTCAAAGCCCAGCAGTTGTTCGTATCATACCCCGGGCTATCGGAGTGAAAAGCACAGCGGGCGTTCGGATTATAAGACGGAGAGGTGGTAATGGGATTCTTCGGGGCTTCCCTCAGAGTCACCAAGTTGGTCTTTAACAACTATGGCAGAATTTGAGACAGGGTCATACTGATCCGAGTAAACTGTCTCTGAGGCCTCTCTGCTCTTTGCTGAGTGTTGCGTTGTGGGGCAACAGTTGGTCTTGATATAACTACCGTATTCACTGCTTGGCGGTGCTCAGCTCGATTTTGGCTCTTTGAGCTGTAAACTGCACCAGACTCCTTCTTGAAAGGTTTATTCTCGGTACTTGACGAAGCACCTTTCTGTATCTTGCCAGTTTTGATACCGGCCTCAATTCTCTCCCCAGTCAAAATCAACTCGGTGAAACCAGACGATGAGCTTCCGATCAAATGATTGAAATACGGACCAGAAAAAGTCCCAAGAAACATATCCACCAACTCCCTATCATCCAGAGGGGGTTGTACTCTCCCATCAAGGTCCCTCCATTTCTGAGCGTAGTCCTTAAAACCTTCGCTCGCACCCATAGACATACCCTGAAGTTTAGTATGCGTGGGAGCAAGGTCGGCATTGTACTGGTACTGCTTGTAAAAAGCAGTAGCAAGGTCCTCCCAGTTATGGATGTTAGCTTCTTCCAGTTGGTAGAACCATTCAAGTTGAGTCCCTGAAAGACTATCTTGAAAGAAATGAATCTAGAGGTTCCTATCAGCAGTATACGGTTGAATATTTCTAACATACGAGCGGAGGTGTAGCTTTGGGCAGGAGACCCTGTCGTACTTAGAAAAGACAGGTGCTTTAAACTTGTGGGGAATCACCACCCCAGATGCCAGACCCAAATCTCCAAAGTCCATACTAGGGACCTTCTGGATCTCCATTGTGCTCAACCAGTCTTCAAGTTGCTTATACCTATCCTCAACCGGAGGATACTGGTCTTCGTCAAATTCAGTGTCATGGTCAGAAACCACAGGGCTAGGAGCCCTCCTTTCCTCTTGATTCTCTCCCCCTCTATATGAGTGGGACAAATCAACTTCTTCTCGCAATCTGTTTCCAAATCTATGACCCATATTCAGGAGTATTGTCCTCTTCTTCTTCTTCTTCTTGTCTTTCAAGATAAGAGTCTTTAGATCTTGTTGACTCTTAGCCAGGTTCAGGAACATCTCCTGGAACTGAGCATTCTGAGCTTGAAGAGCCTTGATAGCTTGATCAGTAGTTGTTTTAGAAGACATGATTGCTGAAATAAACATCTAAGAAGATGAGAAACCTGTAGGGTACCTGTAATGAGGTGCATGGGAATGGAATGCGTATGATATGATTTCAAAGACTTTAGAGAGATTCAAATTCGAAAACCAAAATGAAGCACTCTTTTATTAGATTAAAAACTTGAAACAATGTTTAAATGCCTTTAAGGCATTACAAAGGAAATACTGAAAAGCAAAATCTAAACTAGAAATAGAAAAATACATCAGTTCTCCCATGGTCGTTTTCCTTTGGTGCTGACATAGTCGTTGAGGACCCTCTCATTCTCCAGCTGCCTTGCAAGCTTCAGGATTTTCCGTTACTGCTCATGATACTTTTCTCTGTATCACTTTCTTCCCTTAGCTGGATCCAAGACCTTTTCAATGCCCCAATGTCAGTAGGCATGTATGGATGGAGGACAGTATGAGGAACCCCTTCTTCATCAGCATGCTCTACAATCACCGGTAAGACAACTTCGTATGGCATCCCCAGCTTTTGAGCACGGGCTCGAACCCACTGGAGATATGGTTCCATCGGGAGAGAAGACTTCATTCCTAACTCATGCGGATCAGACATGTTCACCCTATCCCAGGCTCGTATGAATCTGTGGCGATGTCCCTCAACATCTCCCATGAAGTCAAAGACAATGCTTGGAAGCAGCAACTCATGAGGTTCATCCCTTCTAGCTCGCCCAGACTGTCGTAAGGCCAAACAAGGATTATAGGTGATCCCTCCCCTAATTCCAAGTAATGGAACATCGGGGTATTCCCCATATCGATCGATAATAGCTACTTCTTCCATGTCTTTAGTACTCCAGATGATGTCCGTATGAGCAAGGGACATAATTTTGTAGGCCCAACCCATGCCTTCCTCGTTCTTCAAAACAGATTTGGGGAGGTGAGAAATAAACCACCTCGCCAGCAATGGTGCACAGCACGTGAGAGTTCCCCGTTTACGAGTTGTACGGGCATAAAGAGCATGTAAAATGTCACCTAAGAGAGTGGGCACTGGATTACAGGACATGAAAATCTTCACTGCATTCACATCAACAAAAGAATCTGAATTTGGGAACAGAACCAAGCCATAAATAAGGAGAGCCAGGATGTCTTCAAATGCTTGAAAGTCCAAATTATCCCAGAACTGTTGAGCCTGATTAATCAAAAACTTAGCCAAGAAACCTTTCTCACCACTCCGAGTCTCCCAATTAGATACTACATCAACCTTTTACAGATGAAGCGCTGAAGCAATATCCTCTGGTTTAGGAGCCATCTCTAAACCTGTAAAGGGTGTCTGCTCTAGAACAAATATTCCAAGTAAATCAGAGAACTCCTCCAAAGTAGGGACCAATTGATAGTCCGGGAAGGTGAAACAGTGATGCAATGGATCAAAGAACTGGAACAACACACTCATTATTTGCTCATCCAACTTGGAAGTGACTAGGCTGAGGAGGTAACCATGTCTTCTAACAAAGGAAGAAATATCATGAACCTTTGAAGCCAATCTCTAAGCTGAGCAGGGACCTGCACAAAGTTGATCTGAATGGTGTTTCTGCGCATAGAAGCCATGATCTGCATAACAGAACAAAGATGAATCCCCTTGGTCTTTGAAAAGGTTAGTCTAATGCAATATGCATGCAATGTCATGATGCATGATGTCATGATAAGAACACACCACAGGTATCACAGATAGCAAACATGGTAAGGGCAAACAAGTCACACAATAGCCCTTAAATCTCAGGTTGGCATGGAGTCTAGGTACTACCCTCTTTCAGTTTAGTATGTTCAACATGTCTTAGTAATAGTAATCGGGTTCTAGAGGTTCTCAATATCACTGACCCTCCTCGATTGGTCATAGTTCCAGTTTAGCAACCTTTTCTTGCAGCCAGAACCATCTCGAGAGTTTGGTCTCAATGAGTGTAGCATACTGCTACTTTTCTATGGCCAAGTTGGTCAATTATAGGTTCTAAGGTCAGTTGGTGCTTAATGACCCCTTAGCATCCCCATATTCTCCTTGTTCCTCCACAAGGGATATCGGCACAAATTAAAAGGCCACACCAGCGTAGCTACTGCTTCAACTGTATCGGTCTATGCCGTACAGTTCCCTCACAGTCTATTGCTACTTACCTAAAGGGTATCCCCAGATCCGGGTTAGGATCCATAGTAACTCTGATTCAAACCCACAAAGATAAAGCAAACAAATCAAGCAATTGAAAACAAAATGATGAACTAATCCTAAGGTACACCCCACTTATTAAGTCCCCAGCAGAGTCGCCAGTTCTGTGATATGGTGGCAGCACCAGACTGTTTTGAAATGATGGTTTGCGTTTTGCGTTTGTTTTTGCAAAATGTCGCGGTAAGCAAGAGTCGCCATCGACTTTTATTTTATCCAACAAGGAAAGAAAAAAAGCACAGAAAAATTCCTTTTTCGAGATATTTCTGAGTACGGGGGGTAGATTATAGAAAGGGAAGGTATTAGCACCCTTTCTATCCATGGTTTTCCATGGGCTCTTAGGTACTTTCTCATCATTTTCAAAATTGTTTTCTTTGTGTTTGTGGGTTTTGAAAAGTTTTTGTTTTAACTTTGATTTAACTCTTGCTTCTGTCTTCAAGAGTGTAATGAAGTGTTTTTGAAAACTTTGTTTTGTAAAGAAGTGTAAGTGTGGAAAAAAGTTTTGTTTTGTTTGAGCAAGTACTTAAGAACTAATCTTTTTACTCGAAAAAATAATCGTTATGTATTTGTTTCCTTTAGACAATGATATACCACTATTAGTGAGTAGGTAGCACATTCGTTGGAGTTTGAGGGTCAATTCGAAAGCGACGTACGGTCACTAAAGCAACGCTAGGACATCTTAGCAGTAACCTTAATGTCTTAGATCAATTTATCCGAGGCAACAATATTCGAGGAAACCATTCCGAGGTAAATTTGATCTTTTAGACAAGAGGATGACCTCTAACACAACCTATACTCAATGACCGTTTTAACAAAGGCAACCAAGTGGGAGTGTACCCTAGGAGCGCACATGTATGAGTGATTCAGTTTCAGATTTATTTATCATTGCACATTTAGGGTGATCTAACTGTTTAAAATTACTCATACATTCTTGTCATGCAAACCCTAATTATTCACATATCTAGCAGTTAATAATTTTCAGAATTAAAATGCGGAAAGTAAACTAAGCTATTACAAGGCTTCGGGTATTTACATAGCCAAAAACAAACCCTTTGAAATTAAAAATGGTAAAAATAAATAAATGTCCTAATTTAATTATTACAAACTGGGAGCAGATACAATAATTGGGCGAAATAATGATAAGCGCGCGATGCAAAATTTGATCGACGAGAAAAATAGGGTTTTGACCCTTCTATCCTAATTAAAAAAGAAAATGTTTTTTTTTGTTGTTTTTAATATTTTTTAAGAAAAGAAATTAGGTTTTTAAATAATAAACGCTAAATTAATTAGTTAATTAAATTATTTAATGAAAATAATTACAAGACCTATTTTTGAGTTTTTTTGTTATTTTAGGTAAAAAATAAATACAATTAAGTTAGTATAAATCCTATTTATTCTAATTGATTTTCATTGTTTGCAAAAAGAGAAATTAAAGTTTCCTAATTTAATCAAATCTAATTAAATTAATTAATTTATTGATGAAAAATAAAATTCTAAATTTAATTGGACATAAAATATTTTTGGTGCTTTTTTTGATAAAAAATAAAATTATTTTATTAGTTAGTAAATAAATGAACAAATTAAATAAATAAAAAAAAAAGATGAAGAGAGAAAATGGGCCTGAGTGTAGCAACTTTGGGGAGGTGTGGATATCAGCTTTTGGGCCCAATGATATGAGATTCGTTTTGACTTTTTGGATCCAGTACGTATGCGTTTGACTTGGCCTATGGTGTTCCTTCAGTGGTGGCCATCAGATTTGGCCATCTGGCCATCTGGCACGTTGATGATGAAGACCTATGGTGATCTCCTGGCTTGCACGTGCACTGGATCTCCTGAAAGAAAATAAGAAAATGGAAAATGCTGGAGGCAGGGATCGAACCCCTGACCTCCAGCCTCTAAAGCCTTAAGCGCTCACGTGGCAACCACTACACCATTGCATTTTCCTTGTACAGTTATGGAATAAGAATAATAATATGCAAAAACAAATATTAGTGGAGAATTTGTCAAAAACGCGCGCCAATGTTTAAACAAGCCAATGGTGGGATGACAGCTAATCGTCCCCTTCCTCTCTCCGTGGCTAAAGGTTCGATAACCTATACCTACGGACAAATGTCCGTTGCTACAGACTATGCTTTCTCAAAATCTTCCACAGGCCATGGAAATAATATCTAAAGCCATGGTTGTGTCCGTTTCGTCCTCCTGAACATGCCAGTACCACTCACGAAAACCAATTGTCCCTGTAATCAAAAACCCTAAAACCAAGCTCGAAAACCTAGCAATGGTGATTTACAGTATAGGCCACATAAATGAAATCAAATAATGCATAAAGTTTGCAAATGCCTCATAGATCAAGAATACATGATTAATTCAACCTAACAATGCTTAAAACATGAGATTCGAATTCAAGAACAGGGGTATGTCGTGTGCGACTTACAGAGCGATTTGGGACTGGAATGGACTTATTCTTGATTGCTTTAGCTTGCAGAGAGTCCCAGGAAGCGATTGGGATCGTTTAATGGTCTTAAGAATGCCTCTAAGTGGGATTTCGATCTCACACTTTTCTTGACTTTTTTCAGATTTGGTTCTCTCTCTCTCTCTCGCCTGTTTCTAACTTCTTTTTAGGTCTGGCCTCCTTCTCTATGTACCAAGCAATGCATTAGGGTTGATAATTGTATCCAAATCCTTCTCTTTCAATGCTATTTGATTTGATTTGATTCCCTTTTAAGTTCTCTCCAAACATGGCTTTTTTCAATCTTTTTGTGCACACAAGCCTTTACACAAGTTTGAATGCTTTGCTAGCTGTAATTGGAACCTGAAACAATCACAAAATCTCTTGTTATCAATGTTTTGGATTTTATTTGATTTATTTTGATTTAAATTGAATTAATTCAAATAAAAACCAAAATAAATAATAAAAATAAGATATGGACAAGTGGCAAAGGCTAGAGCACGTGGGCTATGTTGCCAACTCAAAACAAGTGAAAAAGATTAGGCCCATTTGGCAAAATTTGAAGTTTTAGGGATAGTTGACTTTTTGCAATTTTGCAAAAAGGGTCAACTTCACCAATGCATAACTTCTTCAATTTTGACTCTGTAGAGGTGTTATTTGACTTTTTAGAAAGCTTGAGATGTTCTCTAATCAACCCTTTTGGTCTCATATCATTTTTATATTCCATTACCATGTATGAAGCTTTGACAAAAAAGATGTTTTTGTTGACTTATCAAAATGACCTATAATGTCCAAACTCATAACTTCTTGTGAGTGAATATTTTGAACTCGGGAGATGAAGATGAATTGTAGGGAATTGAATCCTATTAAAAATGAGCTTTGGATGGGTCATTTCTCATAAATTATTAGAAAGTTATGCTTGGTCAAAGTTGGGTTGACTTTTCCTGCAAAACCCTAATTTAGCAACTTTTGAGTCTTGATGAATTATGAGCAATCCTTGATGAATCATGATCAACCCTTAATCAAATGATGAAATATACTTCAAAATGAGGATTTTTACCAAAAATCTTGAAGTTTGAATGTATGTGGGCCACAGTTGACTTTTGCCCTAGCACGGTCGATTTTCAAACCTTTGAGCAATTGACTGAGCAAACTTTCTCTGCAAGGCTTGAAACTTGACATGGATGATCTTGAGAACATATTAGGACAATGGTGGGAACTTTGTACCATTTGGAATCAGTTATCTTGATGCAACATGAAACCCTAGTTTGGGGTAGATTGCCTTAGGAGAGAGCTTGTCTGGCCAACCCTTGGACTATCTTGAGCAACTTGAGGATCTTTCTTGAAATGTTTTGAGAAATATGGGAGGGCAAATTTTGGGGTACAACATGATTCAAATGATGATAAGAGAATAATGATTCAAAACTTGGCTCATATAGACTTCAATTACTCTAATTTGGACAAAACCTTAATTTTGACTGTTGAATCCAAAGGATGTGATTCTCCTCATGGTCAACACAATCTTTAATCTTCCAAGGAACCAATGAGGTGGATAAGATATATTGAGATATATGAAACCTTGGGGCTTGAAAGATCCATAGTTTTAGATAATAAGGCTCTCCTTGAGAAACTTGTAAATACAATCAACTTCTAAAGCTTGAGGAAAACTTGATAACCAAAATACTTTGATCCCATCAGAATGTATGAATGTAATGCAATATGATGTTTATGATGAAACATAAGCCTAAAAATTCTGAAATCAATAGGGTAAATTTTGGGGTGTAATAGCTGCCCCTATTCAATTATCTTTAACCAGATAAGTGAGAAAAGTGACAACTTTTGAGCGTTTAGAGTTGAAGATGATTGAATACAAAAGAACCCGAAAATTTACACTCTTGAAAAAAACATAACCTCCCAAGGATAAAGAATTCCAACAGACACGGGATTTGGAAGATACCAAACGAAATTGGATTTAGCAAATAGAGGGTTTAATGAACATTGGACCTCCCAAGACGTGCGTTAGGATGAAGTTGTAATGCAAATTTTAATAAAATTGAAACATAACTAAAACTTAGAAGAGTAGACGAAACTAAACTTCAGAGTAGATGTGCCAGGATAAAACTGGGCCACAAAAGGGGTGAGAGAAGACTCGAACCACAGAGAATAGGCGAAACTAACTCTGGAAAAGTACGCGGGGCAAAGTGGCTAGAGTGCGTGATTCTAAGAGCACCTGCTAATCTCAACCTAAGATAGACAGTATGAAGGAACTGAAAAAATCACAGGAGTGAGGAACAAAAATGAGGCAAAACTCGACCCAATAACTAGTTAGACGAAACTAAACTAGATGAGTACCAAGACAAAACTGGATTTCACGCACGGGTAACGAGGCGAAACTCGACCCAAAGAAAAAGTGATGAGAGTGCATGTTTCTCAGAGAACTTGTTGGTCCCATATTAATGGATAAACAATAACGAAAACTGACAGAAGAATCCAAAGAACAAAAGAGACTTATTTCAACCAAGGACACAGTACGAACACTACAAAGAGACTCGGTAAACGAAAACCGATAAAGGGTCCAAGGTATGAAAACAAAACGAGGCAAAACTTGACTCATTATAACTAGTTAGACGAAACTAAACTAGATGAGTACCAGGACGAAAATGGATTTCATGCACAAACAAAGAGATCGAAGCTCGACCCAAAGCAAAGTGATAAGAGCGCATGTTCCTCAGAGCACCTGCTGGTCTCATGTCAATGGATAAATAGTATCGAAAATAGATAGAAGCATCCAAGGAACAAAAGAGACATATTTCAACTAGGGACGCAATACGAACACTGCAAAGAGACTCGGTAAACGAAAACCGATAAAGGGTCCAAGGTATGAAAACAAAATGAGGCGAAACTCGACTCATTATAACTAGTCATATGAAACTAAACTAGATGAGTACCAGGATGAAACTGGATTTCATGCACGAGTGAGGAGACAAAAATCAAAGCTCGACCTAAAGCAAGGTGATTAGGGTGTATAATCAAAAACCTGTTGAAAGCGAATATCATGACGAAACCGGTATCTAAAAGGTACATCAATAGACATTGGAATGAACCGGTGAGGGAAGTGAAGACTAAACCCGAGAAGATTGTGCCAGGGAAAACTGAACTATAATCAAGAGTAGACAATCAACCAATTAAATGATTAACATCAAAAAGGATATTTGTATGGCTTGAAATTGAGATATTGAGGATGGAGACCTCGTTGGGGATGTAATCCGAAGTATTAGCAAATTCACTGGGGGAAACAGAAATAGTAATGGCTTATGTTCCTATGCGTGTTTGAATTTTTTATATATAGTGCAATGCTCCATATAAGGAGTATGCTACGCATTTTGGTAGATGCAATGCAATGATGCATGTTTAAATGTTTCACTGGGGAATGGCTAATCAAGAAGCCAATAACCAAGAAGTCAGAATCTGACAAAACTTGCAAAAATAAATTGCAAAATCTGCTAGAGAAGAGAAAATATGAGGAATCGCTGGAGAGGGACCCCTGAAGAGCTTAAACTCCATGGGGAGTAACAACTGAGCGACCAGTAGAAACAGGCTACAAACACTGAGAGGAGTTGCAAAAATAAATTGCGAACTCTGATGTAGAAGATCAAATCAAAACTTATAACTTCTAAAGGAGAATGCCAAATAGAAATCGATTGTTGCTGGAGAAAATTAGGGCAAGAGTGTAATCTTTGGAAAAGACGACGTGCAGCCGTATTAAGGATGATGCCAAGATAACAAACCAGATGTGGGAAATGAAACCTTTATTGAGGAAACAAAACTCTGTTGAGAAAATGGAACTTTGCTGAGGAAATAAAACTTTATTGAAGGGTGTTTCGCTGGGGATTCCTAAATCTCTGGTACGCAACCATAAAATAGACCATGAAGATATTCGAACAACATCAACTTTACCGGGGAATTGGAAGCTTCATTCAATTACCGACACGACTGAGGATGGTAAGGGGTTATTTTGACACTAACATTTTTCATGACACATATGCCTTTTGTCCAGCGAAATAGTCGAATCTTCCTCTCCTGGCAACATTAAGCTCTTCACTAATGTTCATTGTGCACGTTCTTTTTTATGTCAAATAATTGTTTTATATGCAGGAGGATGTTTATTATGGGAATGGCAACCCTGACGCGACAATTACGCGAGCCTTGAAATTGAAAACCTTGAGAAAGATGTCGCATCTCTGTTGTGAATGAATCACTAGCTAGAGTGCAAAATTTCAAAACTTTTTCTTCTTCTTATTTTTAATAAAATGAACATGATGTAGGCGATAAGATACCAACATGGATATGCAACACATATTTGGGAGTTTTGAAAATGCTATCCTGTTGTAGTATGCTTTTGAGTTAAACCCATGTTTCAGTTAGGACTTTTAAAGGTTGTAACGTGGCCTGGTTCATGGTTTTTAGAAAAAAGTTTTTAAGGCTCAAATTATTTGGTGCCCACTCCCTTCGTGATGTTCTCCAGTCCTAAATTCAGTTAACTTGACACGGACATTCATATCTCAAAAGACTTTATGATGGTTGAGGAACCACAACAATTTCTTGAACACGATAGTCACTTAACCTTTGGTTTTTTGGGTGTTCGATCACACGACTTTTCTTTTGATGAGAGTTTTTAATGGATAATCCTTTTTTTCTTTCAGGATTTTCAAATTCCTTTTAAATTTCCCTAATTTTTTCCTAGACCAATTACTTTGAATTTCAATTTGGAAGTCCAGCGGGATGCCCTAACCTTTTGCTAAGCGACTTATTTTCAAGTTTCGACTAAGAGGGGATTTTTTGTTTCTTTCTTATTCATTTTTCCTTTTTGAACAAGTCGTGTGACCCTAAGTCTTTGAATTTTTGGAAGAAAGTGACTGCCTCATTCTTTGGTCAGCGAGGGATAACCATTGTTGTATCGATTGATCTCGACCTCTGGATTTTTGTGAGGAAATAATGATTATGGTTTTCATATTTTCCCGACCTCATAATGCAAGGGATAAAATATGGTGATCCTCAGATGGGACTTTCCTTCTGAAATTTGAATGCTCGATCAAATTAACTTAACATCTACCCTGCCCCGAGTTAAAAATAAGGGTTTTCTTTCGTACAGAAAAGGAACTCCTACTTCGAAGGCTCAGAGGGGTTAACGAGGGTCTATCTCCCTTATAACTCTGGTGCTTAGGGATTGAAACAAGGCATGTACATTGTCAACAGGGTTCTACTCAAAAGCATACAATCAGAGATATCGATTTTAACTATCCCATCCTTCCTCCAATCTTTTGACTAGGCAAAAGAGTTGGCCCAGTTGGTATCAAAATTCTAGAAAATCATTTAAAAAGTGATAAAGAATGGATTGAATAAAACAAAAGGATTACTTCAAGGCAAACACATTCAATGCGTCAGGGTTAACACTCACAAACAAGCAAGTTCCTGCAGGCAGACAATGTTAAAACAGTCACTTAAGATACACATGAAAATGCAGCAGAGAAAAATGCCACCATGGAAGAGAAACGTCTCCATCCGGACTTGTCAATGTATTGCAATCTTGACACTATCATGACACATGATATCTTTATTATGGAGAGAAATTTCCAATGGTTTTTCTTTCGTTTGTCTTTTCGGAGAAATGAGCATTCAATGGGGAGAGGTAAACTTTTTCCACCAGTACGGAGCCATGAAACAGCTTAGTAAAATTTCCACAAGTAAGTCAATGAGTATTCCATCAGGAAGAAAATTGAACGTGCCCCTCACATAGTATGACAGTTGTATTTGTTATCCCTATTGCAAGCAACTTAAAACCAACTAATTACAACTTAGATTATCATGTTTATGTAAGGCCAATAAAGCTTATATGTACATGTTTATCAAAATATTGGACTTTTTGCAAACAAAACAGTAAAAAGGAAGTTACGTGAATGTGTAAAAGAGGATCTTTTATTGACTTGAGAAATCAACCTGTGAAAAAGGTGTTTACATTTGGAAGTAGATCCTAGAAAGAGATAATTGAAAAAATCAAAACAAACAAGTGTTTACAAATAGCAATGTGAACACGAATATCAATCAAGTTTCGACTCTATTATAACTCTTATGACTTTAACGCTTTCGTCTTCTTGCTTTCTGACAAAACATTCTTGAACTAGTTCTGGGCTTCTTCCAGGTGACCGAATCAAAAAGAAACAAAGGATCTCCTACTGAGTGTAATCATTTGCTTTAAGTCCCTGAATTTTTCCTGAATCGCCCTTTCGGGTTTTCGATTCACTGGGACACCCTCTCTTTGCCTAAGATGCCCTTTCCAGTTTTCATCTTAGCGGGTTATTTTTTTTTATGCAAAGTAGTTTTTAACTACGTCAGCATTCACATGGAGAGGGAAGTATTCTCCACCCATGGTCACGAGCATCATCGCTCCACCAGAGAAAACCTTTCTGACCATGAATGGTCCTTCATAAGTCGGAGCCCATATACCTCTGGGATCTCCCTGGGGGAGAATTATCCTCTTTAGCACAAGGTCACCTGCCTTGTAACACTGAGGCCGCACCCTCTTGTCAAAATCTTTCCTCATCCTTTGTTGATATACCTGACCATGGCATACAGCCGTCAGCCTCTTCGCATCAATAAGTTCTAACTGATCCAACCAATTCTGAACCCATTCACTTTCATCAAGCTCAACATCCCTCATGATCCTAAGAGAAGGAATTTCGACTTCTACATGCAACATTGCTTCCATGTTATAGACCAAAGAAAATGGGGTTGCCCTAGTCGAAGTATGCACAGTGGTACGATAACCATGTAAAGCAAAAGGCAGCATTTCATGCCAATCTTTATAGGTTACTACCATCTTATGTACAATCTTCTTGATGTTCTTATTGGCCGCTTCGATAGCGCCATTCATCTTTGGTTTATACGGAGAAGAGTTATGATGCTTGATTTTGAAGGGCTCACAAAGCTCCCTCATTATTTTGTTGTTCAAATTAGATCCATTATCGGTAATGATCTTTTCAGGCACTCTGTAACGATAGATAATGTTGTGTTTAATGAACTGAGTTACCACTTGTCTGGTGACATTGGCATAAGACGCAACTTCGACCCATTTAGTGAAATAATCAATGGCAACCAGAATGAAATGGTTTCCATTGGATGCATTCGGTTCGATCTTGCCAATCATATCAATTCCCCACATTGAGAATGGACAAGTTGAAGTCAACACATTCAGTGGCACGGGCGACACATGTACTTTATCAGCATAGACTTGACATTTGTGGCAAATCCGTGCATGATTATAATAGTTAGTTTACATGGTTGACCAATAATAACCAGCTCGTAAAATCTTTTTGGCCATAGTATGCCCACTGGAATGAGTCTCGAAGTCATCCTCATGTATATCTTTAATGATTCTAGTTGCTTCTCTCTTGTCAACACATCTGAGCAGTAAACCATCATAATGTCTCTTATACAACACACCACCATTGAGAAAGAATTTGGCCAAAAATCTTCTCAAGAACTTGTTATCTATGATGGATGCCTCCTCAGGGTACTCTTGCGTTTCAAGATATATTTTAATATCATGAAACCAAGGTTTATCTTCTGATTCTAAATTGGCTTCAAAGCAAAAAGTTGGCTCATCCAACCTTCTGATGGTAATGGAAGGTGCCTCGTTCGCCCACTTAACTTTGAACATGGAGGATAAAGTTGCCAATGCATCATCTAGATTGTTCTCTTCTCTGGAAATTTGTTCAAACATGATCTCTTCGAAGTACAGAATCAACTTCATAACATTCTCACGATATGGAATCAGGTTCTGATGACGAGTCTCCCAATCTCTATTAATCTGGCTGATAACAAGATTGGAATCCCCATAAACTTTCAAATATTTGATTCGCAGGTCAATTGCTGCTTCAATACCATAAATGCAAGATTTATATTCAACCATATTGCTAGTATAATCGAAACAAGTTTGAGCTATGAAAGGAATGTGGAATCCCTCAGGGGAGGTGATAATAGCTCTAACGCTGTTGCCCATGGCATTAGAAGCACCGTCAAACACAAGCGTCCAATGTGATCCTGGCTCGAGTCTTTCGTTCAGGCTCGGTATATTACAATCCCGAATATACACTATTTCCTCATCTGGAAATTCAAACTTCATCGGTTCATAATCGTCCATGGGATGATGAGTAAGATGATCGGCCAATATACTACCTTTGATTGCCTTTTGCATAGTGTATTGGATATCATATTCAGTGAGTATCATCTGCCAACGGGCTACCCTGCCTGTAAGAGCCGGCTTCTCAAAAATGTACTTAATAGGGTCCATTTTGGATATCAAGTAGGAGGTGTGAGTTAACATGTATTGTCTTAAGCGTCTGGAAGCCCAAGCAAGTGCACAACAAGTCTTTTTCAGCAATGAGTACCTCGACTCGCACTCCGTAAACTTCTTACTCAAGTAATAAATGGATTTTTCTTTCTTTCCTGTCTCTTCATGCTAACCAAGGACACAACCCATAGAGTTCTCCAACATAGTTAAATACATGATTATTGGCATTCCTTCCACCGACGGCATGAGTATCGGAGATTCCTACAAATACTCCTTTATTTTGTCAAATGGCTTCTAACAATCTTCATTCCACCTTATCGTCTGACTTTTCTTTAGAAATTTGAACAAAGGTTCACACGTGGCCGTGAGATGAGAAATAAACCTAGAAATGTAGTTTAACCTGCCCTAGAAACCACTGACTTCTTTCTCTGTTTTTTGTTCGGGCATTTCTTGTATTGCCTTCACTTTAGCAGGGTCAACCTCAATGCCTTTTTCACTTACAATAAATCCCAAAAACTTGCCGACCTCACCCCAGAGGTGCATTTATTTGGATTCATCCTCAACAAGAATTGCCTCAGTCTCTCGAACAACTTCTCCAGATGAACAAGATGCTCATCTTCTGTGTCAGACTTAGCAATTATATCGTCTACATAGACCTCAATCTCCTTGTGAATCATATCATGAAAGAGAGTAACTATGGCACACTGATATGTTTCCCAGGCAATTTGCAAACCAAACAGCATCACCTTATAGCAAAAGGTTCCCCAAGGCGTGATAAACGTTGTTTTCTCTATATCCTCAGGAGCCATCTTAATTTGATTGTAACCCGAGAAAACGTCCATGAATGAAAACAATTTGGAGTGAGCAGTATTATCGACCAACACATCAATATAAGGAAGAGGAAAATGATCCTTAGGTTTGGCTCTGTTCAAATCCCTATAATCCATGCACATACCGAACTTACCATCTTTCTTAGGCACAGGCACAATATTTGCAATCCATGGAGGATAATTGATGACTTTTAAGAAATTCGTATCCAATTGTTTCTGAACTTCTTCTTTAATCTTCTTGGACATCTCAGGATGAGTTCTTCGGAGCTTTTTCTTGACAACCCTGGCATATCTTCATAAGACCAGGCGAAGATATCAGAATATTCCTGGAGTAGCTCAGTTAATCTTACTTTCATACTTTCCTCGAGATCTGCCCCTATCTTGACCTCTCTTCTTACCTCTTTTGTGCCAATATTCACCACCTCAATTGACACTTGATTCGGCTGGATAACCTTCTCTTCTTGTTTTAACAACCTTGCTAATTCCTCGGTAAGATCACAATCCTCATATGCCTCCTCTTCAGCTTGATAGATCCGATTATCAAAGTCATAGTGAGCGATAGCAGAGTCGTTATCAATATAGTTTGTGGTGGAAGTGCATCTGCATAAATGATATTTTGGTGTCTTAGTTATGGTGTGTGAAAAGGCAAACATTTCCATTTTGTAGTACCCCAAAATTTGCCCTCTCATATTTTTCCAAGATTTATCTCTTACATAGGTGATTACGAACACTTGATTAAAGAAAAATAAATTTTTTTGAAGATAAACAAGGTCTTTCGATTGGCATGTCAAAAGGTATTTTGATTGGCATCTTGATAGGCTTCGATTGAGCGCCTAACCTCCTCGAAGCTTGCCTCAAATTTCCAAGCTTCGATTGAAGCCTTGGACTTTTTCTTTTTGGCTGTATACAAGCTTCGACTGGGGATGTGTTTCCTTTGAAACAACCTCCTTCGATCCAAAAGGGAAGGGCCTCCTATTAGTGCTCCTTCGATTGCACCATTGGCTTTGCATGCTGGCTTGATTCACAGTGCAATGGCTACATGCATTTAAGCTTAATTCCTGCTTCATTTGGGCATTTGGTTTCTTTGGAGCAAGCTTGATTCTTGCTTCAATTAGGCATTTGATTTCATTGGAGCAAGCTTGATTCCTGCTTCAACTAGGCAAATTCTCCCTTTGTGCATGTCTTCAGCATACAAAGAAAGAATCCCCTACAAGCTCCCTTCGATCCACTTGCATGTTTACTTTGATTCATAAAAATAGTGGGTTCCTGCATGCCAGCTTCATTCAAGGCAAAAGGAACCCCCTTCATGCTTGCTTTCGTTTCACAAGTACAAGATTACCATATTATGAACACACAAATGGTGTCTTCGAAGGACATACACTTGGACTGCTCGAGAGACACACATTTGTTGGAAACAAGCCTGTCTTGCCTTTTGATGAGGTTTGGTTTAAGCTGCTTGCTGGGAAAGAGGTTTTGTGCTTCCCAACCCAAGCCTCATTCACCATTACATTCATGACAAAGGAGGGTTCGATTGGCCAGAAGGAAGCCCTCACTTGGGCTATTGGAATTAAGCAGCTAAGGAAAATAGCTGATCCATTGGAAGAAGCATTCAAAGGCCCATTCGATGGACACATAGTGTTGTCTAAAAAGAAAAGGGGTTTGGTCAAAAGTTGGATCTAGTTGGTCAAAATGAAAGAGGAATATTCAAGGAAGCTTCGACTGGCCAAGATGAAGTCTTTTGTTTGGTTTAGTTAGGTAGTGTCAGTGACAGTCAAAGAACAAGGAAAATAGGGACTCAATCGAAAGCCACGGTGATGAAGCATGGGGCAATTCGAAATAAAGTGAGGAGGCTTCTACAAAGCCTTCGATTGACAAAGAACTGAAGCAACCTTCGACCAGTCAGGGAGAGTAGATATTTTGATTGGTTTGAGTTTAAAGAAATCCATTCAAAGGAAGTAACACTAGGCTAATCGAAGAGCAACACTAGAGGGCATTTGAAGGAGCCAAAATGTCCAGGTTCATTCAAATTCAAAAAAAAAAGACAAGATTCCATGTCTTTGGAAAAGTTACAATATTTTGTTTATGGCTCTTAAAGAACATAATCAAGGTTTTTTAAACCATTGCCTTCTTGTCTCATCCATCCCCTCTCTATAAAGAGACCACAAGTGTTGCATCACAGACACAGAGATTGCATATCAAAAAAAAGAACACTCACACCGCCATAGAAAAATATCAAAATTCTAACTAGTTTTGCAGGCACCCCCAATCCAGACGAAGACCATACTTGTGTTCCTGAGATTCCCAAGAGTCTTCTCCAAGCCAAGCCACACCCAGATTCATAGATCAAAGCATTTCCATTTGGTAAGGATTCACCCAAGTCGAAACTGCATTTCTAAGCCCTTTAAATAAATGTTGTTCGTATATCTGTGCTGCTAATGCCATTTGTGTTTATATGAACATATCATACGTAAGGTAACATATAGGAATAAAATCATGCCATCGAAAAGCATGATCTGGGTTTGCCTTTCAAAACTCATGATATAGCCAGTTTCAAGCCAAAATAAGCTTAGGCCTGAGGACAGAGGATTCGAATTAGGGAGAAAGACCTGGGTTCGACACCCAGGTCCTACATATTTATTTTTGCCAACATTTATCTTGCAGATCCAGATCGAAAGACAACTCCCTCCTTGGACCGAAAAAGCATACCTCTCCCTGGATCGAAGAACCACATTGCCCCCTGGATCCAAGGACAGACATGGGCTTCACAATCTGGGCCCAGCGCAAATTCAAATCAGCACCCCCTTGTCTCTTTTACATACTTAGGCCCATTTATCAGTTTTTGTATTGTTTTAATTTCTCTTTTTTATTATTTTGTTTTTCTTTATTTATTTAATTACGCCAATAATCAAAATAACAAAAATATTATTTTTAGGTTTTTTTATTATTAAACTAATTTTGTAATTAAATTAATAAATAATTTTAACTATTTTCTTAATTTAAAATAAATTAGAATTTAGGATTTAATTTAACTTTAATTATTTTCTTTTCATAATAAAAACCAAAAAGAACTTAGACTATTTTCTTTAATTTAATTTTAATTATTTTCTTAAATAAAAAAAAGAACAATAAAAAGATTTTCTTATTTCATTTTTACTTACTAGGTTTTTAGACGTACTTTTAACTTTTGCGCGTTATTTATTTTTCTTTCGTATTTTTATATTATTGTACCTGTACACTGGATGTAATAGTTAATAGGGTTTTATCCGCTTTCTTTATTTTTCTTCCCCCAATTTTTGTACATTGTAAATCCCCTCCCCGAAGCCATGTAATAGTGTAGGTTTATACTTCCGCACTTTATATCCTGTACATATTTACTGCCAGTAACTAGGATTGCATGATAAGACTGAAAAACAAAAACGTTAGCAAACCTAATAGCGCAAGATAAATAATTAAATTGAACACATTGCACATACGCACCTCTAGGGTACCCCACTTTGGTTGCCTTCGGAAATAAAGCAGTCATGGCCCTCAAGACGGGGACGCTTTAGCAAAGACCCGTAAATCAAAAAAGATCATAGTCCCTCAATGACTCTACAGTTGCCTCTCGGTAAATGATCTAGTCCCTAAACAAAATTGCTAAAGCGTCTCCACAAGTTGCCTTCGTGACTGTAACGTCCCTTCGAATGTCCCTTATACATCCAATAATAGGGCTACTTACTCACTGATAGTAAGATAGCACTGTATAAAGGATAGGAGGAAAAGAACTACCTTTTCGAGTACAAAGTAAATAGCTGTTAGAAGTTTGCTCAAAACATTTTTCACTTACACAAATACTACTTTTCAAAAACAATTTTCAAAAACATTTGCTTTGTCAACACTCTTGAGGACTGATACAAGAGTTAACGCAAAGCAAATCGCCGCACTAAGGCATTTCAAAACATTTTTCAAACACACAAAGCACAAAGTACTTTTAAAATGAGAAAACCTCTAAGAGCCCGTAGATAACTACAGATGGAAAGGGTGTTAACACCTTCCCTTTCCATAATCTACCCCCTTACTCAATAATCTCGAAAAGGTCTTTTCTGTTCTTTTCACCCTTTCCTTAATTTGGATAAAAGAAAAGTCAGTGGCGACTCTTTCTTACCGCAACATTTGCGAATACAAAATGCAAAACCAGTATTAAATCATCGGTTCTGCCACCGTATCTCACATTTAAAGAAAAATAAAAAGAAAAGAATGGAACAAAATTTTTGAATGCAAAAACGTGCTTTATTCATGACAAACTTTTGAAAATAAACATGGCGGCCCTACACAAATGGTTCACCACGCATTAGGCAGAGCGCATGAATTATGTCATGATAATAAAAGAAAACAGGAAAATTACTCCTCAGCGCTTGAGACTTGGATAACATCCACATGAGTCCAATGGTTGAGTGTTTGGCCTATAATACTTGGACGAATCTAATCTTTAATATTGTAGCCATCAACCCTATCGTCACCAATTGCATTGGTGTATCCTTCTTGAGCAGCACTAGAACGGGAAAACTTCACAGGAGTAGATAAATCAGATGCTTTAGGCGTTGCAATCTGCTGACCGGGGCTGAAACCAAGACTGAATTTGTTGAATTTAGGGATAACGTCTAGCACCTGACCCCAACCTTCAGGGTTACCGTTCTCCACCACAGCTCTAGAATCTATAAGAGAAGACATAACAGTTTTCGGCTTTCTTTTCTGTTCTAGAGGAGGAAAATTGACTGCATGAACTGTCTCAAATGCCTGAAATGGAGTCTCATGTATTTCATCTTCAACCTCAACATAGCGGAAAGATGTCAAATGACTCACAATGTACTCTTCCTCGTCGCACACAATTATAACTTTTCCATCTGTAGGATACTTGAGTTTCTGGTGAAGACTAGAAGTGACTGCCCCTGCTTTGTGAATCCATAGTCGCCCTAACCAACAACAATACGATGGTTGTATGACCATCACAAAAAAGGTAGCAGTGAAGGTGCGAGGGCCAACCTTAATTGGTAACTCCACCTTCCCAAATACTGATCTTCAGGACCCATCAAATGCTTTCACCATTAAATCACTAGGACGCAATTCCAGACCGGAATAATCAATTTTCATCAATGCTGATTTAGGAAATACATTCAAAGATGACCTCGTGTCCACCAAAACCTGGGATAAAGTAGTTCCCCTGCACTCCCTATAAATTTGTAACGCTTTGTTATGGTCTCTCCCTTCTGGAGGAAGATCAAAATCTGTGAAGCCCAGACCGTTCCCAGCAGATATATTAACACAAACATTCTCGAACTAATTGATTGTTATCTCATGTGGGACGAATGCATTTTTTAACAACTTCATCAAAGAATTTATGTGAGGTTCTGAATAAATCATTAAGGACAAGATAGACATCTTAAAAGGGGTGTGACTTAACTGATCAATTATGCTATAATCACTCTTTCTGATAATTTGCGTTAACTCTTTAACTTCATCGGGAACTAAAGAAGCTTCCAGCACCGGAATTGGTTGACTCACATTGGATGGTGTAACCCTTGGATTACCAATCATCACTTGTTGTTTTCCTTTTTCTCTGGAAGAGGCATCCTCCGCATCTTGTACATTGGAAGGACCAAACACTCTTTCGCTCCTAGTCATTCGACTCACACCGGAGAAATTATGAACATCCCTTTCACTGTCTTCAGTAAATTCTTCTTCAGAAGGACGAGGATTTACCTCTTGCTTCACCCCATGGTAATAAACATCATCACCATAATGCCATGGGATGGCCTTCTCACTAGTATACGACATGGGACCAGGTACCATAATCATCAAAGAAGGCGCCCAAGATGGGGTAGGAATACGCACAGGGGTGTAAGGAATATATACCACATCAACATCTTCCTCGGTATCATTTTGGCATCTTGGTCTTCTATTGAACTGTAGAGAACCCCCATCCATCATGAACTGGATGCCAGCTTTCAAATCATCATAACCATTGGGTTGCTCTCTACACTTAGCACAGCCTGAAGCACTTCCCGGGAAAATAGAATTGTCAAGCAAATACCTCTTAACATACCATAACGGAGTAGTTACCTGTTCCAAATTCATAACTAAATTCAGCATTTCTCCATTATCATTAATCATATTAACAACAGTCCCTCCATGTCTAGGCATTGTATTTTGGGTAACATTCAAACCAGTCACTAGAGTAAACTTAATTGCCTTGTCATCCAACAAATCTTGTACTTTGCATTTTAACGGAAAACAATTGTCAGCAGAATGACCAACTCCTCCATAATGGAATTCACATCTTGCGTTAGCATCATAGTTAGGAGGAAGTCTTCCGGGTGGGTGGTGGCATATTTCTCAAACTGATCAACTTCAAATCGAGCAAATGGTAGAGTGCTTCAGTAAGGGATACTGGTAAGGGATCGAATTTTCTCAACTGTCTCTATTGTTAACTATTATACTGACGGGGAGCACCTTTCTGTATTTGTTATTGGGGAGCCTTGTTCTGTCTCTGCTTGGATGAGCATTAAGAGGAATAGAAACAGCATTGATTTGTTGGTGTTAACGATCCTCTCATCTTCCTATATGAGAGTAAACCGCAATAGTGTCGCCTTCCCTTTTCTTGGGGTAACCATTGAATGGCTTCTTACCACCCCATGATGAACCACTAGAACCACTGATTTGAATCTTCCCTAATTTCAAACCCACCTCAATTCTTTCGCCAGCCATAACCAAATTCGTAAATTCTGCTGAAGCACTTCCTATCATGTGATCATAGAACGGCCCTTACAAGGTACTTATAAACATATCAACAAGCTCTCGCTCCATGAGTAGAGGTTGAACCCTCACAGCCAACTCACGCCACTTCTGAGCGTATTCTTTGAAAGATTATTTTGGTCCCTGTGACAAATTCTATAATTGAGTCTGATTAGGCACCATATATATATTATACTGATAGTGCTTGACAAAAGCTCGAGCAAGATCGTTCCAGCATCGAATATGAGTTTTCTCCAACTTCATGTACCACTCCAGGGATGCCCCAGATAGGCTATCCTGGAAGAAATGAATCAGAAGCCCCTGATCCTCTGTATGTACTGACATCTTTCGAAAATAAGCAGTTGCATGAGTAACGGGACATGATAAACCGTTGTACTTTTCAAATAACGGGGGTTTGAACTTTTGAGGAACCTTCACCCCAGATACCAGTCAAAAATCATTATCATCCATGCCAAGGACTCCTTACCCTTCCACAACCTTCAGACATTCTTCCAATAACTGATACCTTTTATCCTCAACCTGAACCTCCGGCTCAGAATGCCGCACGGAAAGCTGATCTTCATCTTGGTCAAAATTAAATTCTTTCTCTTGATAGTTTCTTATACCACCCAGATTATCTCTTCGGTTCCCCATAAGATGAGATCCCGGAGACATGGTAAATTGTCCCATGTTAACATTGTGCACAAAAGGATTGCCAGGTGGCCCATGAAAATTCTCGATGGGCTGATCCTACACATCCCCTAGTCCTACAGAAATGTCTTGATAGAGCCCTTGATTCCCATCATCCACTTGATAGCGGCGTTGATTGTTGACAGTGCTAGCTGTTGTACCCCAAAATTTTCCCTCTCACTTATCAAGAATTTGCTCACAAGATCTCCTTTGACTCAAGACTGCATTAGGGTTTGATCAGCTCAAGACACCTCCTTAAGCACTGATGACTAAAATTAGGGTTTGAGTTTGCACAAGGATATTTGAAATTCCAATGCCCCATATGAGTTTTCATGGATCATTATGGACCCTCAAGATTACTCATGTCAAGTTTCAAGCTTTGGATCACACTTTTGCTCAGTCAATTGAGTAGTTGACCTAAATATCAATTGTATTGGGGAAAAAGTCAACCATGGCTAATTTACAGTCAAACTTCATAATTTTTTATCCACATCAACATTTTAAACCCATATGTATCATTTGATCAAGTTTGGACAATAATTCCTCAAGAAATTTGATCAAATCATCAAAAGGGCAAAATGGTCAAAATTAGGGTTTTGACTAGGAAAGGGCAATTTCTAATTTTTGACCTAGCAAATTATCAATTGGTTTAAGACATGATCTCAAGAGTCCAATTGCATCATTTTGACCCAATGACATGGCTCAAAGCATTGCAAGTCCAATGGATTGACAGATGAATTTTACAGTCAACTGATCAAAAGTCAACTGTATACTGAAAAGTCAAACTTTGACTTTTTGGTCAAAATCAAATGTCAAAGATAACAATTCATCAAAGCATGTCAAAATATGAAACTTATTCATCTAGAAATCAAAAATTCAAGATTTCATTTTGAAAAGTCAAAATTTCTAAACTTAGAGATTTTTCTAAGTGTTGGAAATTTTTTATTTTTTCATAACTTTGAGAAAACATTTCACCATGATGCAAGATGATTCAAGAGAAACTTCCAACATGAAAGTTGTATATCTCTATGAAACTACAACTTTTCTTTACACAACTCCTTCCAAAAGTTCTTGGATCTCAAGTTATAATTTTAAGAACATGTGGTCATGAAACAAAACACTTAGTGAAATTTTGCCCTAATTTGGTCAGGATTTTGACCCAACTTCATGGCACTTTTTCATATAGTTCCAAGGGGAATCTTCAAAAGAAATTCAAATATGGGTTGTATATCACATTACAAGATTTCCAAAATGTCCAATAACTCCTTGAGATCATTCTTGAGTAGTTAGAATCGAAGAGATGAAGTTAGGGTTTTATCACTTGAATTACAAGGCATTTTGTGATGAACAAAATTCAAATTCAAAGTTATGCTGCATAAACTCTACTTTGCAGGCCTCAAACTTGTTAGGAACTCCATAATTAATGGTTTGCATAGCTTTTAGAGGTCTTATTTCAAGCATTAAATGCAAGGCCATGCTTTATATCCATTTTGGGAAGAAAGTGTACATTGCCATTTTGATAATGTGCTTTTTTACACAAAACTTGTTCTTGAGCCTTGCACTTGTTCTCTTATGATCATACAAGTCCCATAACCAATAAGAAACTTGTTAGACACTTACAATCACCCAGCTCATGCTTGTACCTCACATTGAAACTTGGTTTCCCACTTTTATTCAAAATCAAGTAACCTAGCAATTAGCTGAAAACTGGTATTTCTGATTGTCCAAACCACTCCAATCCTTTTTCTTGTAGATATACAAACCATTTGCCACAAAATACACGCATGCTTGACCCCTAAAAACACCAAGAGCTCAGAATCATATTTGATACCTCCATTTTCACATAAACTGACCAAAAACTTGAAACTCATAACTCCCCCGTGTGTTTTCAAGCCTTTTGGTTACTAAAGCTTCTAAACATCATTTAGAATTGATCCCACACCCTGTTACAAGACTGTAACACCATTAACACCATCCTCTATTTTCAAAGACAGAGCTTTGCACTTGGACTTCTCCAGAACTATTCAGGCATTTTCGGCTCAAGCTAAGCATCCCATTAGCTTCCTGGGAGCTTGAGGAAGCTAACCCAACCATTGGAACTCACTGAAAGCTGCTCAAACTTCAAACCTGATATCCTCTTGCAAGGTATGTTTTCTAACTTTGGAACTTTTCATACAGGCATCATCAATGATTTATATGTGAATGAAACATGTAGATATCATTGCCCTAAAGCTAACCATGTCCATAGTTTCTATTAATTTTGCTTGAGCTTAGAGAATTTTAAGATTGAAATTTTTGAGATTTTTAGGGTTCAGATTAGGGCCATTGAAATTCATGTTTGTCTTTGATCTATAGTTTTAATGCTTTACATTTCTGAAACCGTGAGGAAATTTGCTACAAGTTTCATGTTTACAGTTTTCATTTTTGTTGAGGATTGATTGAGTTAAAGAGCTTCTGGCTGGGCGTGAGGTTGAAGATGAAGTTGGCCTCAGGAACGTGTTTACCATATGTATTTATTGTTTGATTTATATAAACGGATGTATAGCCACCCCAGTGGTAGAACCGCGCGCATGTAACCAGAGGGACCTGGGTTTGAGCCCCAGTGGTACCCTTTTGATTTTTTTTCATATTTTTGCATTTCTGATTTTTTTTGTAGGCGTTGGGCCTCCTTGGGGCCTTGTTGTTTTTGTTTTTACTTGCTAACCCCCCCCCCCCCCCCCCCCCCCCGTTTCCTTTTCACACCCCTGGCCCAGTTTTATTTTTCTTTTCTTATTTTTCTTATATTTATTTATTTTCTTAAATATTTTTCTAACATTAAAAAAATCATAAAAAATATAAAAATCATAAATTTACATTTTTACATAGTTTATTTATTTTTCTTACATAAAAAATTATTTTATTAATCATACTTTATTTATTTTACTAATTATCTTTGTAAATTTAATTAAAAATAGGTTTTAGTTATTTTATTTTACACCAATTAAAATATATTATTTCAAAATATAAAAAGACCAAAATATTTTATAATACTATAAATTATTTTCAAGACAAAAATATAAAAAATACTTTTCTTATAAACATATTTTCTTTTTAATCAATTAATAGATTAAGGTTTTATTTGATTTTCTTTTCCTAGTAAAATTAGGTTTATTTTTATTATTTTAATTATTTTTTTTTAATTAATTAGGTTAAAACAAATTACCTTTTCCTAAAAGATCCAAACAAAAATATCCATTCTCTTCATATTTGCATCCTTATACATTTATTTTGTACATTATTTATTTCAATTCTTGTACAAATTTAATTTGGTTGTAATAGATTAATTAGGTTTATTTTCTTACAATCCCCATTTATAATTTGTACACCCCTTCCTACAAATGTTGTAATAGCGTAGTAACTTTAAATTCCACAATTTATCGCTTTATATACAAATGCTAGTAATTAGGGTTTATATGGAAAGACTAAAACCAATGCTTAGAAAACCCTAATCAAAGACAAAATCAAGCATGAAAATAATACACTTGCACACAAGCACCCCTAGGGTAAATCCACTTGGTTGCCTTACAAAATGGCCATATTACGCATGTGAGGTATCTTAGCAAAAATAAGCAAATACAAGATCATAGTCCCTCGATGACGCTATCTAAGTTGCCTTTCAAATGATCTTAGTCCCTAAAAGAGAATGCTAATATATCTTGCAACATTGCTAAGCATGGTTATACGATGACCCACTCCCGTCCCATTTACAACCAAAGATAGGGTTACTTACCAAATCAATGGTAAGATAACAATGTCAAAGGAAAGAGGAAATGAATATGAAAGACTTTTGAGTAGGTAAAATGTTCCTAGTTACTTGCTCAATTTCAAAACAAAAACATCCTTTCTATTTTCAAAAACAAACACCGACACTTTCAAAAACATCTTTCAAACTTGAAAATATTTTCAAAAGATCAAACACTTTGTATACATTCTTACGAACAAGAATCATTACAAAGTTTTCCTAAACAAAGGCTCTTTACAAAATACTTTCAAAAATCACACAAAGCACAATTTCAAACAAAAGAAAGTGATCTAGCAAGTAACTAAGAGCCCATGGAAAACCATGGATGAAAAGGGTGCTAATACATTCCCTTTCATAATCTACCCCCCAAACTCAAGAAATAATCTCAAAGGTCTTTCCTGTGCTTTTTCACCTTTCCTTTTGGATAAAAGAAAAGTCGGTGGCGACTCTTGCTAACCACAACATTTGCGATAAAAGGCAAAACCTTCAAGTCAGTTCTCCCACCATATCACAGAACTGGCGACTCTGCTGAGGAGAATTCTAAAAGTGGGGTTACCTTAGGGTTAGATCACATTTATTTGCTTTCATTGTTTAACTTGTATGCTTTACATTTTGGTTCTTTGTTTGGGTTTGAATCCCCTACCCGGATTTGGGATACCTTATAGGTAAGTAGCAATATGTTGTGGAAACTGTGCGGGATATACCGACATGGTCTAAGCAATAGCTATTAGTGTGACATATTTGTGGGTACTGGTAGCCCTTGAGTTAATCAAGGAGAATACAAGGCCGCTGAGTGATGTCATGAAGCACTAATGAACTTTTAGAACCTTTACTTGACCAACTTGGCAATTAGGACGTAGTGAGATGACCAGCTTTGGTGCAGTCCGAAGTTGGTAGATACTCGATACTACACTCATTGAGGTTTGGTTTTTTTGGATATTTCGGTCGCCATTAAAGAGGCTTGTGTTGAAACAATGACCAAGGAAACAAACCAGTGATATTGAGCTCCTTAGTACCCGGTTACTATTACTAGGACAGGTTTTGAGCCAACTAAAATTCAAGAGGGTACTTACCTATGAGACTCCATGCAAGCTTAAACCTAAGGACTTGTTTTCTTTGTTTGTATATACATACTTGTACATAACATCATGAACATCATGACATCATACTCATTCACTAACCATTTCAAGGATCTTGGGATTTACTTTTGTTCTGTTTTGTAGGACATGGATTTTATTCGCAGGAAAACCATTCAAGTCAATCTTGTGAGGATTACTCCTCAACTCAAAGAGTTAGCTTCAAGGATTCCAGAAAATTCTCCATTCACTGAGAGACATGGTCGCCTACTCAACTTGGTCACCTCCAACACTGATGAGGACATGATGAAGGTGTTCTTTCAGTTCGTTGATCCTTTACACCATTGCTTCACATTTCCCAATTATCAACTTGTGCAAACTTTGGAAGAACTCTCCCAACTCTTAAGGATTCCCATTCTCAATCAACTACCTTTCAACGGTACGGAAAGAGACCTAAATCCAGAAAATATTGCTCAAGCTCTACACTTGCAACCATCTGATGTCACAGCCAATTGGGAAACAAGGAGTGGTGTCAAGGGTTTCCTAGCAAAGTTCTTGTTTGAGAAATCCCAAAACTATTGGAACTCCTTGGATTTGCAAGCCTTTGAATAAGTTGTAGCTCTCCTCATCTATGGGATGGTTTTGTTTCCAAATCCTGACCAACTCATAGATGTGAATGTCGTCAAAATCTTCATATCCTGCAACTCGGTGCCTACATTGCTAGGGGATATCCTACATTCTTTTCACACTCGCACAATGAGGAAAAGAGGTGTCCTTATGCGTTGTACTCCTCTCTTGGCAAGATGGTTTATTTCGCATCTTCCCCAATCTGTATTGAAGAACGAGCAAGGTTCAAGGTGGTCACAAAGGTTGATGACACTCAAACATTCAGACATTCATTGGTGTTCCCGATCCATAGAGAATGTTACTATTGTCGACTGTTATGGACATTTCCCTAATGTCCCTTTACTTTGAATTAGGGGAGGTATCACCTACAACCCTTTCTTAGCCTTAAGACAGTTTGGTTACGCCCGAAGGGATGGCCCGCATGAGATGCTCATTCAAGGTTTGGTATTTGACTACGAGAACGACAATCAAGGTCTTTGCCAGAGATTTATCCGAGCTTGGAGGATGTTGAACAAGGTAGATAGAAAGACATTGGGGCACAATAATTCCATCCCTCTTGAGCCTTACCTCAAATGGGTATGAACTCGTGCTCAAGGTATTATGATGCCTTACCCTTCCATTCTCCCGGTAATCATTGAGCCTGTTATAGAAGGAGATGTTCCATACACTATCCTACATCCTGACATGCCAACCTCTCTTGAGGACTTACAAAGAGATTGGATACAACTCAAGGGGGAGCGAGATACTTTCGAAGCCCAATTCTACGCTAGCGAGAAGAAGGTTTTGGAACTTACTAAACAACTTCATGAAAAGAGGAACCTGAATGCCTACATCGCACCAAAGAGGATGCGTACTACCTTTTTATATTAGAGTTTCTGTATTTGTTTTGCCCAAGAGGCATTGATGTACTCAAGCTTTAATTTATTAATATAACGTGTGTTTCCTTTTTATCTAAAACATATTTGAATCTTTAATTCCTTGAAATCATTGCATATGCATCTACCATTCATCATAACATAAGCATGTTTCTTGCAATAAGTCTCCTCATATTTCTACTGTTTATTTTAGTAAGATGGATCTCGAGCAAACGGTGAAGGACCTCCAAGCTCAGGATGCACAGTTTCAACAGATGTTCTTAACTCTAGCCAAAGGACAAGAAGAGTTGAAGACCTTGCTGGTTGAAGAGAAAAAGAAGAAAACAAAGAAGATAACTGGAGTTATAAACATCGGAAGAAGATTCCAAGGACAAGCAAGAAGGACCTTAGATTTTGCAACGTCATCTGGTGAGAAAGACAATCAAGATGGGAAAGGCAAGGAAGCAGTTGTTCAACCAGGTTCAGAAGAGGAAGAGGAAGAGGAAGAAGAAGATTATTCTGAAGAACAATACCCTCTAGCCGATGACAATTATAAGCATCTGGAAGAATGGTTAAGTGCAATGGAAATCCAAAGAGTGCCTGGATTGGACTTTGAGGAGTTGGGGTTAGTATCTGGGATAGTCATCCCTCCAAACTTCAAAGCACCGGTGTTCTCCAAATATGACGGAGTTTCATGTCCCAAAATACATCTTCGGTCCTATGTGAGGAAAATCCAGCCTCATACCGCTGACAAGGATTTATGGGTACACTTCTTCCAAGACAGCCTGTCTGGAACTCAACTTGATTGGTTTTATCAGTTAGAAAGAGCCAATGTTCATAACTGGGAAGATCTTGCCGCCGCCTTTTACAAATAATACCAATACAACACTGATCTTGCGCCCACCCATACTCAACTCCAGAGTATGGCCATGGTTTCAAGTGAGGGCTTCAAAGACTATGTGCAAAAATGGAGGGACTTAGCAGGAAGAGTCCAGTCTCCACTATCTGAAAGAGAATTAGTAGACATGTTTTTGGGTACCTTGTTTGGTCCCTTCTTTAATCACTTAATTGGGAGTTCATCGGCAGGCTTTACTGAGTTGATATTGACCGGAGAAAGGGTAGAAGCCAGGATAAAGAATGGGAAGATTCAAAAAGATGCATCATCTGCTGCTGTAAGGAAACCATTCATTGGAAAAAAAGAAGTTCTTGCAGTATATCCTCAGAGAAATCAAGATAGGGGTGAACGCCGTCCAATGGTGGGGGCTGTCATGATTTCTAAACCCGCACATGCTCAGCAAAGAAGCTACCAGCCAAGAATGGAAAGGGAAGTCAGACAATTCACCAGAATTAACATGACCCTATCTCAAGTATTACCACATTTGTTAAGATCCAATCTAGTGACTTTGAAAGAAGCTCCAAAGAATCCTAACACAACATCTCCTCACTATCATCCTAATGCCCGTTGTGCATACCATTCTGAGAGTCCCGGCCATAACACTAACAACTGTTGGGCTCTAAAGAACAAAGTACAAGATCTTCTTGAAGCCAAAGAGATTGAATTTGATGCGCCAGAAAAGCCCAATGTCATTACTTCGCCTATGCCTAAACACGGCCATAATACCAACGCCATTGAGGAAGATATGTTTGTTACTTCAGTTGATGAACTTATGACCCCACTCCTGACTATCAAAAAGAATTTGTTAAGTGCCGGTGTATTCCCAGGCTGTGATGAAAGTTGTCAATTCTGTTTGTCCTCACCAACCAGCTTTCCTTTGTTAAAAGCAGGCGTTTAGTGCCTAATAGATAACAAGGAAATTTTGTTCGAAAAGACTTATATTCCAACTGTTTCTTATAATGATGTTTCCATCGTGACCATTTCCGACAATTCTTCCAGGGTCTCCACCAAAAGACCCGTTAGAAATACATCAGTTCCTAAAGTAGCTCCTTTGATAATTACAATGCCTGGACCAATCCCGTATTCATCAGAAAAAACCGTCCCTTGGAATTATGTAGGTGATGTCTACTACCACGGTATCATGCAAGATTGGCCAGCTACTGAAGATTCAAGTTCTGAGAAAGTTGACTCCTATATCAGTAATATTGTAGGAACTAGCAAGATTACCCGAAGTGGAAAGGTTTTCTCTCCAGAAATTGCTCCTCCAAAAGTTTTTTCTGGACTCGCTATCATTCATGTTGTTGTTGCTTCTCCAAAGGTTGTTCTCAGTCCTGCAACCACCTCTGCTAATACTCATGTTGACAAAACTGTTACAATCCCTGTTATCACCCCTACTAACATTCCTGTTGCCGAGTCAACCGAGAGTCGAGGTAAAGGTATTCTGGTCGAGCCTATCCGGATGAAGGCACAATCAGTAGCTATCCCTGAGACCTCCTAGAAAGAGATGGAGGAAATTCTAAAGATCATAAAAAGAAGCGACTACAATGTAGTCGAGCAACAGGGGCAGACTCCATCTAAAATTTCCATGTTGGCTTTATTACTATGTTCCGAGGCACATGCAAAGGCCTTGGTAAAATTCCTGAAAACTTCCCATGTACCCCAAGAAACATCCGCCGATCAGTTCCAAGACTGCGTATCCAGCTTGACTGCAGATAATGGTTTAGGTTTTTCGGATGCTGATTTAAAGCCAAAAGGGAGGAAGCATAACGAGGCATTGCATGTCTCAGTCAAATGCAGGGGCATAACTCTGGCTCATGTCTTGGTTGACACTGGTTCGTCTCTAAATGTGTTGCCTAAAAAGGCTCTTGATAGGCTTGACTGCGAGGGATTGACATTGAAACCAAGCATTATTGTAGTGAGAGCCTTTGAAGGCTCAAAAAGGATGGTGCATGGGGAAGTGGACATCCCCATAAAAGTTGGAACCCAAACATTTGATTTAACTTTTTATGTAATGGATATTCGCCCTTCATATTCCTGCTTATTAGGTCGGTCGTGGATCCACAATGCTGGTGTCGTTACTTCTACGTTGCATCAAATGCTGAAATATCCAATTCAAGGGAAAATCATCACCGTTCATGGAGAAGAAGATTATATGGTCAGCCATCTAAATTCCTTCAGATATGTGGAATTAGATGGAGAATTTATTGGAACTCCATTCCAGCACTTTGAAGAAGTTCCACGAGATGTGGAAGTGACCAAGGTTGTGGCTCAAGTCCCTAAGATTACAAGGCCTCCGCTCAAGATGTCGTCTTTGAAGGATGCCAAGGCAGTGATAGAAGAAGGTGAGTGCACTATTTGGGGAGAACTCCCATATATCCCATTCAAATCTAACAAATTTGGTCTGGGTTTAACTTCAGGTTCCCAGAAAGATGTACGACGTGCTTGTGCCGTAGGACCACCTTTGAAGATCAGCAACCGCAAAGTCAACACCGTGGAGGATGATGAAGACAACTATGACCCGAAGGATTGGATTTTCCCAACTTTCAGTGGAGGGCTCAGCAACTGGGAGGCTAGAGACTTTGTCCCGATCACATTTATCCAACAGTAATTTTTCTTTACATTTTGTCGGATCTGTAATATTAAAACAATTCAGACTCTTAAAACCTTGTGTCTTACCCGAGGCACAATGGTCCATTTGTAAGGGTTATTATCTCATTTCCATATGACATCAATGAATCATGGACGTTTTTGCATACAAACTTTGTGCTCATTGTTTTTCTTTTTACATTTCTTTCAAAGATAGCTATACTCTTACATACACTCACACTCACAATGCAGGTCTACATCCATTTGGGATCCCATGGGTAACGGTTCTATAATGGCCTTTTGTGACTCTAAAAATCTAATCTAACAAGCCGAAGACGAAGGTGAGGAAGATTGTGGAGTGCCAGGGGAACTCTCCAGGTTACTACAGCAAGAAGAGAGGACCATTCAGCCCCACGAAGAGCCAATGAACACGATCAACCTAGGAACCGAAGAAGACAAAAGAGAAGTCAAGGTGGGTGCCAATCTGGAACCCAGTGTCAAAGAGCGTCTAATTCAGTTGCTACACGAGTATGTTGAGGTCTTTTCCTGGTCGTATGAAGACATTCCAGGACTTGATGCAGATATCGTGGTACATCGTCTACCAAAAAAAGAAGATTGTCCATCGGTAAAACAAAAGGTTTGTCGCATTCGACCAGACATGTCAGATAAGATCAAAGCAGAAGTCATGAAACAATTCAATGTCGGATTCTTAGCCGTCACCTCCTATCCTCAGTGGGTTGCCAATGTTGTTCTCGTGCCTAAAAAGGACGGAAAAGTACGAATGTGTGTGGACTACAGAGATTTGAATAGGGAAAGCCCTAAGGATGATTTCCCACTACCCCACATTGATGTTCTAGTTGACAATACGGCACATCACAAAGTGTTTTCCTTCATGGACGGTTTCTCAGGATACAACCAAATCAAAATGGCACCTGAGGACATGGAGAAAACAACCTTTGTCACACAGTGGGGCACATTCTGCTACAAGGTTATGCCATTCGGGCTGAAGAATGCTGGGGCAACCTATCAGCGTGCCATGGTAGATCTATTTCACGACATGATACATCAAAAAATAGAGGTCTATATGGACGACATGATAGCTAGATCTCAAACAGAATAAGAGCATCTCGACCATTTACAGAAACTGTTTGAGAGGATAAAGAAATACAAGCTGAGGTTGAACCAAAATAAATGCACCTTTGGAGTGAGGTCTGGTAAACTCCTAGGCTTTGTCGTCAGCAATAAAGGTATCGATGTGGATCTTGCCAAGGTGAAAGCAATACAAGAGATGCCTAATCCTCTTACTGAGAAGGAAGTTAGAGTATTTTTGGGAGGTTTAAACTACATAGCCAGATTCATTTCTCACCTGACAGCTACTTACGAACCAATCTTCAAATTACTGAAGAAAGATCAAGTAGTCAAATGGAATGATGAGTGCCAAACTGCTTTTGACAAGATCAAAGAGTACTTACAAGAGCCTCATGTTTTAATGCCACCAGTAGAGGGAAGACCATTGATCATGTATCTAACTATTTTGGAAAATTCAATGGGTGTGTGTTGGGGCAGCATGACGAGTCTGGCCGAAAAGAGCATGCTATTTATTACCTGAGCAAAAATTTTACCGACTGTGAAACAAGATATTCACTGCTCGAGAAAACTTGTCGCGCTCTAGCATGGGCTGTTAGCCGGCTAAGACAGTATATGCTGACCCATACTACCTTGTTGATATCTAAAATGGATCCAATAAAATACATCTTCGAGAAACCTGCCCTCTCTGGAAGAATAGCGAGATGGAAGATGATCCTGACAGAATATGACATACAATATACTACCCAAAAAGAAATAAAGGGCAGTGTGCTAGCTGATCACCTTGCTCATCAAGCTGTGGATGACTACTAGTCCATGAAGTTCGAATTCTCAGATGAAGACATCATGATGGTAAATAACTGTGAAGAATTCAGGCCATATGACAGACCTAAAAAAGGATCCCGATGGACCCTGGTTTTTGATGGGGCGTGCAACACACTCGGCAATGGTATTGGTGATGTACTCATATCTCCTGAAGGATGTCATACTCCTTTTACGGAAATACTCTGCTTAAATTGTACAAATAACATGGTAGAATACGAAGCGTGCATTTTTGGTCTTAAAGTTGCCATAGATTTGGGGATCAAATCCTTAAATGTATTTGGAGATTCAGCTTTGGTCATCAGCCAGATCAAAGGGGAATGGGACACCAAACACCCTAACCTTATCCCTTACAAAGAACATGTGTTGACATTGATCCCACATTTTGAGAAGATTACCTTTGAGCATTTCCCGCAAGAAGAAAATCAGCTAGCAGACGCACTAGCCACAATGTCATCAATGTTTAAACTAAAATGGGATAACGAGGCTCCCCAGATCACCATTGAACGAATGGACGAACCAGCTCACTGTCACGAGATTAATACTGAAGAAGTAGTAGACCAGCCTTGGTTTCACGAAGTCAAGAGGTGTCTCGAGGCTCAAGAATATCCGGAAGGAGCTTCAGTCAATGATAAGAAGTTCTTAAGGAGATTCTCTGCTAAATTCTTCCTTAGTAATGGAATTCTCTACAAATGCAACCATGACTCTGTGTTACTTCGGTGTGTAGATAAGGTTGAAGCGGAAAAGATAATGGCTGATCTACATGAGGGCACTTTTGGAACCCATTCCAGTAGGCATACGATGGCGAAGAAAATCCTACGGGAAGGCTATTACTGGTCTACCATGGAAACAGATTGTTATCAACACTCTCGAACCTGCCATAAGTGTCAGATCTATATTGATAAGGTGCACGTACCTCCGGTTCCTCTGAATATCTTGACGGGTCCTTGGCCCTTTGCTATGTGGTGCATCGATATGATTGGGGAAATCAAGCCAACAGCCTCTAATGGACACCGCTTCATCTTAGTGGCCATTGACTATTTTACAAAGTGAGTTGAGGAAGCCTCTTTCGCTTCCGTTACCAAGAATGTTGTAGCCCGATTCATTAAACAGAATCTCATCTGTCGGTATGGTATGGTATCCCAGAGAGGATCATTATAGATAATTGTACGAATTTAAACAATATTATGATCACCACCCTGTGCGAGCAATTCAAGATCCAGCATCACAATTCTTCCCCTTACTGGCCAAAGATGAATGGTGTTGTCGAAGCTGTGAACAAGAACATTAAAAAGATCATACAGTACAAAGACTAGCATGAGATGCTACCATTAGCTCTCCACGGGTATCGTACCACAGCTCGCACATCAACCGGGGCAACACCCTATTCTCTAGTTTGCGGCATGGAGGATGTCTTGCCTATTGAGGTCCAGATCCCCTCTCTGAGAATTATGAAGGATGCAGGGCTGAATGAAGAAGATTGGATCTAGACTCGACTTGATCAACTGAACTTGATTGATGAGAAAAGACTTATTGCTGTCTGTCATGGTCAAATGTATCAAAAACGGATGATCAAGGCTTTCAACAAAAAGGTCAGACGCCAAGTATATCAAATCGGGGATTTGGTGATCAAACGTATCATAATGCCGCAAGGTGATCCAAGGGGCAAATGGACTCCTACATATGAAGGACCGTTTGAAATCAAAAACATATTCTCTGGTAGGGCAATGATCTTGACCACCATGGAAGGCAACGACCTGCCGCACCCTGCGAACGCAGACATAGTCAAAATATACAACGCATAAGAGACCCACTAGGTTGACACACCTAGGAAAAACAAGGGAATTCCGGCGAAACAAAAAGGTTCGGGCAAAATTTAGGGATAAAACAATAAAATCTGTACACCCGGCAAGCTGAAAACCCGAAAGGACAGCTTGGGCAAAAAAGGGTATCCCGATAGACTGAAAACCCGAAAGGGCAGCCCAGGCAAAAGTTAGGGAATTAAAGTGTATGACTATGTCCCATTGGATCACCTTACGGACAACCTTTGGCTTCAACTGGCATGCTCGACAGTTCTGATCAATTCAATCAACTTCGGACAAGGTAACAAACAGATAAGATGCTCAGAGACACGAAGGCTATAGCAGAATGGGAACCCCATGGGGATCATTTCACATAGCTATCTTTTCTTTGTATCAAATTTTCATTTTTTATGACGACATTCTCTTACTAAAATGTTTATCTAACTGTACAAAAATACGTACTCAAAGTCAATACAAAGATATCCCTTTGAAAGTGCAAAACTATCTGTTTTTCTTTACTCTTGTGTTTTGTTTACAAAACCGTCCAATGATTTATTTTTGAACATGTTCATTTGAATATAATTACTATCTACAAATGAACAAAATAAAAAGACAATCACTAATGGCTTTAAGGTAGGGAAATCTCTCTAAGCTATTTCCATAAAACCCCCGCAGCATGCAGTTTAATCCCCAGCGGAACAGAGCTTCCAGTTATCAATCCTCGATAGAAGTCACAAAATTTCTCAGGATTCTCCAACAGGATTTCACAAGCAGTACATGGTGTTTCCCTTACAACAAAGTTTATTTCTCTAAGCATAAGTTCATCAACACTTCAACTTCACAACATGAAGACTTACACTCCATATCCTCAGCAGCAATCGGGGATTTATTTTCCCCAATCCAACAAACAGTGCGGCAGATTAGCTCGCATACACATACATCGCATCCATATATCATAAACATCGATAACACGAATGCATACCATGCATTTAATACAACATGACATTGCATATTATCTAACATTTTACCCTTTTCAAGATAAAGTTAATCAACAGCTACCATTAACAATATTTAAAGGCTTTTTTTAGATACAGTTCAGATACGCTCCAGACACTGATGCCATTCTAATACTCATTCAGATTCAGCCTTCAGATACAGTTCAGATACACTCCAGACATGGATGCCATTCTGATACTCATTCGGATTCAACTTTCAGATACAGTTCAGATACGCTCCAGACACGGATGCCATTCTGATACTCATTCAGATTCATATTTCATATACAGTTCATATATGCTCCAGACACGAATTCCATTCTAATACTCATTCAAATTCAACTTTCAAATACAGTTCAGATACGCTCTAGACATGGGAGCCATTTTGATACTCATTCAGATTCAACTCTCAGATACAGTTCAGATATGCTCCAGACACGGATGCCATTTTGATACTCATTCAGATTCAACTTTCAAATACAGTTCAGATATGCTCCAGACATGGATGCCACTCTGATACTCATTCAGATTCAACTTTCAGATACAGTTCAGATACGCTCCAACACGGATTCCATTTTGATACTCATTCAGATTCAACTTTCAGATACAGTTCAGATACGCTCTAGACACGGGCGCCATTCTGATACTCATTCAGATTCAACTCTCAGATACAGTTCAGATACGCTCCAGACACGGGTGTCATTTTGATACTCATTCAGACTCAACTCTCAGATACAGTTCAGATACGCTCTATACACGGACGCCATTCTGATACTCATTCCGTTTCAGCTTACAGATACAGTGAGGCAATCATTTCTAGGTGGCATATACAAGACCATCTCCAACAAATTTCCATCATCTCTCCAAATCGCATCTTTAAGCCCATTTCTTATACCATCAACCATCACATTATCGAGTGCAAATTTCTAGGCAGTCTAGTGTCCAATTATCTTCCACCTTAGAGTCACGAATGGCAAAATTTGCCAATCTAACTCTTCAGGCTTAAGAAGATTGAACAGGGGCAATTGTTGTACCCCAAAATTTTCCCTCTCACTTATCAAGAATTTTCTCACAAGATCTCCATTGACTCAAGACTACATTAGGGTTTGATCAGCTCAAGACACCTCCTTAAGCACTGATAACCAAAATTAGGGTTTGAGTTTGCACAAGGACTTTTGAACTTCCAATGCCCCATATGACTTTCATGGATCATTATGGACCCTCAAGATTACTCATGTCAAGTTTCAAGCTTTGGATCACACTTTTGCTCAATCAATTGAGCAGTTGACCTAAAAATCAATTGTATTGGGGGAAAAGTCAACCATGGCCAATTTACAGTCAAACTTCATAATTTTTTATCCACGTCAACATTTTAAACCCATATGTATCATTTGATCAAGTTTGTACCATAATTCCTCAAGAAATTTGATCAAATCATTAAAAGGGCAAAATGGTCAAAATTAGGGTTTTGACTGGGAAAGGGCAATTTCTAATTTTTGACCTAGCAAATGATCAATTGGTTTAAGACCTGATCTCAAGAGTCCAATTGCATAATTTTTACCTAATTACATGGCTCAAAGCATTGCAAGTCCAATGGATTGACAGATGAATTTTGTAGTCAACTGATCAAAAGTCAACTATATACTAAAAAGTCAAACTTTGACTTTTTGGTCAAAATCAAATGTCAAAGATCACAATTCATCAAAGCATGTCAAAATATGAAACTTATTCATCTAGAAATAAAAAATTCAAGATTTCATTTTGAAAAGTCAAAATTTCTAAACTTAGAGATTTTTTAAAGTGTTGGAAATTTCTTATTTTTTCATAACTTTGAGCAAAATTTTCACCATGATGCAAGATGATTCAAGAGAAACTTCCAGAATTAAAGTTGTAGATCTCCATGAAATCTACAACTTTTCTTTACACAACTCCTTCCAAAAGTGCTTGGATCTCAAGTTATAATTTTAAGAACATGTGGTCATGAAACAAAACAATTAGTGAAATTTTGCACTAATTTGGTCAGGATTTTGACCCAACTTCATGGAACTTTTTCATATAGTTCCAAGGGGAATATTCAAAATAAATTCAAATATGGGTTGTAAAGAACATTACAAGCTTTCCAAAATGTACAAGAAATCCTTGATATCATTCTTTAGTAGGGCGAATCGAAGAGATGAAGTTAGGGTTTTATCACTTGAATTACAAGGCATTTTGTGATGAACAAAATTCAAATTCAAAGTTATGTTGCATAAAATCTACTTTGAAGGCATCAAACTTGTTAGGCACTCCATAATTAATGGCTTGCACATCTGTTAGAGGTCTCATTTCAAGCATTCAATGCAAGGCCATGCTTTATATCTATTTTGGGAAGAAAGTGTACCCTGCCATTTTGATAAAGTGTTTTTTTACACAAAACTTGTTCTTGAGCCTTGCACTTGTTCTCTTCTGATCATACAAGTCCCATAACCCATAAGAAACTTGTTAGACACTTACAATCACCCAGCTCATGCTTGTACCTCACATTGAAACTTGGTTTCCCACTTTTCTTCAAAATCAAGTAACCTAGCAATTAGCTGAAAACTGGTACTTCTGATTGTCCAAATCACTCCAATCCTTTTGCTTATAGATATACAAACCATTTGCCACAAAATACACACATGCTTGACCCCTAAAAACACCAAGAGCTCATAATCACATTTGATACCTCCATTTTCACATAAACTGACCAAAAACTTGAAACTCAAAACTCCCTCGTGCATTTTCAAGCCTTTTGGTTCCTAAAGCTTCTAAACATCATGTAGAACTGATCCCACACCCTGTTGCAAGACTGTAACACCATTAACACCATCCTCCATTTTCAAAAACAGAGCTTTCCACTTAGACTTCTCCAGAACTCTTCAGGCACTTTCAGCTCAAGCTAAGCATCCCATTAGCTTCATGGGAGCTTGACGAAGCTAACCCAACCATTGGAACTCACTAAAAGCTGCTCAAACTTCAAACCCGATACCCTCTTGCAAGGTAAGTTTTCTAACTTTGGAACTTTTCATACAGGCATCATCAATGATTTATTTGTGAATGAAACATGTCGATATCATTGCCCTAAAGCTAACCATGTCCATAGTTTCCATTAATTTTGCTTGAGCTTAGAGAATTTTAAGATTGAAATTTCTGAGATTTTTAGGGTTCATATTAGGGCCATTGAAATTCATGTTTGTCTTTGATCCATAGTTTTAATGCTTTACATTTCTGAAACCGTGAGGAAATTTGCTACAAGTTTCATGTTTACAGTTATCATTTTTGTTGAGGATTGATTGAGTTACAGAGCTTCTGGCTGGGCGTGAGGCTGAAGATGAAGTTGGCCTCAGGAACGTGTTTATCATATGTATTTATTGTTTGATTTATATAAACGGGTGTATAGCCACCCCGTGTTAGAAGCGCGCGCCTGTAACCAGAGGGACCTGGGTTCGAGCCCCAGTGGTACCCTTTTGATTTTTTTCATATTTTTGCATTTATGACTTCTTTTTTTGCCGGCGCTGGGCCTCCTTGGGCCTTGTTGTTTTTGTTTTTACTTGCTAACCCCCCTGTTTCCTTTTCACACCCCTGGCCCAGTTTTATTTTCCTTTTCTTATTTTTCTTATATTTATTTATTTTTCTTAAATATTTTCCTAACATTAAAAAAATCATAAAAAATATAAAAACAATAGATTTAGATTTTGATATAGTTTATTTATTTTTCTCACACAAAAAATTATTTTATTAATCATACTTTATTTATTTTACTAATTATCTTTGTAAATTTAATTAAAAATAGGTTTTAGTTATTTTATTTTACACCAATTAAAATATATTATTTCAAAATATAAAAAGACCAAAATATTTTATAATACTATAAATTATTTTCAAGACAAAAATACCAAAAATACTTTTCTTATAAATTTATTTTCTTTTTAATCAATTAATAGATTAGGGTTTTATTTAATTTTCTTTTCCTAGTAAAATTAGGTTTATTTTTATTATTTTAATTAATTATTTTCTTTTAATTAATTAGGTTAAAACAAATTCCCTTTTCCTAAAAAATCCAAACAAAAATACCCATTTTCTTCATATTTGCATTCTTATACATTTATTTTGTACATTATTTATTTCAATTCTTGTACAAATTCAATTTGGTTGTAATAGATTAATTAGGTTTATTTTCTTGCAATCCCCATTTATTATTCGTACACCCCCTTCCTACAAATGTTGTAATAGCGTAGTAACTTTAAATTCCGCAATTTATCGCTTTATATACAAATGTTAGTAATTAGGGTTTGTATGAAAAGACTAAAACCAATGCTTAAAAAACCCTAATCAAAGACAAAATCAAGCATGAAAACAATACACTTGCACACAAGCACCCCTAGGGTAAATCCACTTGGTTGCCTTACAAAATGGCCATATTACGCATGTGAGGTATCTTAGCAAAAACAAGCAAATACAAGATCATAGTCCCTCGATGGCGCTATCTAAGTTGCCTTTAAAATGATCTTAGTCCCTAAAAAAGAATGCTAAGATACCTTGTAACATTGCTAAGCATGGTTATACGATGACCCACGCCCGTCCCGTTTATATCCAAAGATAGGGTTACTTACCAAATCAATGGTAAGATAACAACGTCAAAGGAAAGAGGAAATGAATATGAAAGACTTTTGAGTAGGTAGAATGTTCCTAGTTACTTGCTCAATTTCAAAACAAAAACATCCTTGATATTTTCAAAAACAAACACTGACACTTTCAAAAACATCTTTCAAACTTGAAAACATTTTCAAAAGATCAAACACTTTGTATATATTCTTACGAACGAGAATCATTACAAAGTTTGCCTAAACAAAGGCTCTTTACAAAATACTTTCAAAAATCACACAAAGCCCAATTTCAAACAAAAGCAAGTGATCTAGCAAGTAACTAAGATCCCGTGGAAAACCATGGATGAAAAGGGTGCTAATACCTTCACTTTTCATAATCTACCCCCCGAACTCAAGGAATAATCTCAAAGGTCTTTCCTGTGCTTTTTCACCTTTCCTTTTGGATAAAAGAAAAGTCGGTGGTGACTCTTACTAACTACAACATTTGCGATAAAACGCAAAACCTTCAAGTGAGTTCTCCCAACGTATCACAGCGGCCAATTCCTCCTGTCGACGATTCACATTAGTGATGACTTCCATGAACTGGGTTATTTGAGTAGCCATCTGGGCTCTCATTTTAGCGAGTTCAGCTTGGACTTGTTCCATCTGTCTTGGAAAATTGTTTCTGGCGGAATACCGATGAGTAGTCATCTTGAATTCTGAATAAGAAAAGCATAATTAAGATAAGAAAATCGTATTGAGAAGACCTGTAATGTATGAGATACATGAGATGCATGATATGTTTGTCATTTCCAGGTATTCAAGAGTCCTTTTACCTATCAATCATGGCGTGCAACCAGTTGTAATGATAAATGTACAACCAAAGAAAAAGGAATAACGACAAAACAATACTTCATTTATTCACAAGCAAAAGACGTTGTTCAAGTGATTCCAAACATTTAAGAGTGTGACACTAAATAACAAAACAGGTGTTTCAAAGTAGACATAAGAAAAACTGAGTACAAAAATAAAAATGGTCCCTTCCAATAATCCTGGGGGTGACCAATACATCAAAGGTAAATAGAAAGACGAAATCTCCGGAACAAGGCATGCTTTAAGGTGTTGACAATATTCTTCTAGTATGGCTTTTTCCTTTAAAAGTTGTGATGCAAGTACTTTACTTCCTTAGAACAGATCCTCCATGGCGCGTCTCTGGGCTACCTCCTTCACAATATGAACATCCTTGTCTTTGAGCTGTTTTTTCCAGGTTTTGAATCTTCTTCTTGTATTTATTCTCAGATGCCTGAAGTTTCTGGCACTCTCGACTTTTCCTACTCAAATCTTCTTCCATTTCAGCATGAGACCTCTTCCTAAACCTTGTTACATCAGAAGTTTCTCCTTGAGCTTCTTTGAGTTTCCGAACTAATTTAGCCCTCTCTTGATCTACCCAATAGAATTTCATCCCTGCCTCACGGTCTTTTGCACGAAGTTGAATGTTCTCGACATGAATTTGGGTGAAAATCTCGGTAGGCACAGTGTCACTCAAAACAACAGGAGGTTGCTCATATAAAGGAGCCGATCTTGCAAATGGAAGTTGCAAAATCTTAACCCTGTCTTTAATCCATTCCATGTAAGGAACCCTAGCAATAGGAACCTTCTTACTCAAAGTAGTTCTATCCTTCCTGTGAATTCCCTTCCAAGCATTTGTCATTCTCTTTAACATCTCAGGATTACCTCATCTAACAAAGTACACTGGTTCAGTTACTTCTTCATCTTTTGGTGGTCTATCCATTGCATATCCCAACTGGCCGTAAGCAGGCATTGGGTTATAGTTGATACACCCCTTAGTTCCCATTAGGGGAACATTCGGGAAATCTCTGCAGCTAGTGATGATACTTCACACCTCTCCTCATGACATAATTCCATCGGATATCGAATGAAGTGAGGTTGATAAGCCTTGACGACCATTGGAGAGAATGCCTTGTGTCTAAGAAAGGGCCAGTTACTGGTAAATGCAACTTAAACCACTGATACAACATCGAATGACATAAGCTAACATTACCTCATTTTTCCATGTTTGAAGTGAATAGTGAAAAGAGTATCTGCCAAAAGCATCGATATCGGGTTCTTATTCTTAAAAACACAAATAGCCGAAAAATCCATAAAGTTTCTCTTATGAGGAAATATAACGATACCATATATCATGAGAGCAAACAAAAGTATAAAGTCACTCCAATTTCCTTTCTTTGCCCAGTCTTCGGCTTTCTTCACTAAGAAATCCAAATAAAATCCCATAGTATCTTTACTTGATTTCCAATTGTCTTTCACCACTTTCCAACTCAAATGAAGGGTTTCAGCAATAACTTCGAACTTCAACTTCTCTGGCACTTGGGCAAAAGGAACTTCATTGGACAACTTGATATTAAGAAGGTATGATTATTCTTCTAGCGTGGGAACCAGTTGATAGTCTTGAAAAGTAAAACACCATAATTCCTTGTCATAGAACTGGAAGAGGGTGATCAAAGCCATTGGGTCAATTAAAGTATTGAGAATTAATAACAAATTTCCATAGTCCCTATTGAAATTATTCAGAACATCACCCTTCAGATAAGAACTCAACCTCTTTAACTCGGACACATCAATAGTAGGAATCTGGTAAGCGGATGTATGCCTGGTGTGTTCTTTGATAGTAACTGAACCAAACTCATATGACGGGAGGTCGACCATTTCTGATGGAAAGAAGACTATTGAATGCCCTTGGAAAATGACATGCACATGCTAGTTAATTTTTATACATTATTATTATTTTTTGAAATAAATATGCTATGATGTGACATGACAGGATCAAAGTTCCACACTGGATAATGGCTGGACCATTATATAGAATCACACAACTCAAGATCAACAATCCCACATGGCTTCAGAAATATCATGGGAACCCAAGTCACCATCAAAACACAAAGTCACCAACAGTACCTGTACCTGTAAGAAAATTTTTCCGCCCCACTCACGGGTGAAAAATAGGTCACGGTAAGGTCAAAGGCCAAATCAGAGTACAAGAGCTCATTTGTTGGTATTATCATACGATAACACCTATCCCAACTTCCTTTAAAGTCATGGGTCTCATGGTCGGGTCTACAAGACATACACCTCATAGCCGTCATGGCCACTCTATTCCTAGTTCCTATGGAATTCACTCATAGCCTGTGTATGGGGCCTTTTACCTCATGGAACAACCCACCCACCAAGAAAACCAGAATCCAAATAGTCCAGCCAAATCCAGTATGCAGAAAATAAAGCACACATAGGATGCAATGCAAACAGATAAATATACAAAGCGGTAAAATAAACACCCAAAAAGAAAACAAACAAGAGCTAGGATGGACTCCGGGATATACCAACAATTGTGTCTATTATTCCCCGGTGAAGTCGCCAGTTGAAACAACCGGCCGAACCGTCATCAGATAATGAAATCAATGAAGTCGCCATCGAACGTCTTTTATCCTTTAAGAAGGGAAAGGTAAACATCGATAAAACCTGAAGGGGTGAAATCGCGGTCTTGCGACCGAGAGATCGAGTAAGGAAGTTCATTACGCGAGGGGAAGGTATTAGCACCCCACACGCCCGTAGTACTCAACAGTATCCACTCTTGTTGTCTAATCTAATGGGTGTGTAAAATCTATATCTAAGGCTTAAAGCTGAAAAGGGAATGCATGCAAAGAAAAATGAAAAGAAAGAGTGGGGAAAAGAAAGGAATATTTACAAAGATATGCTCGATTAGGCCCCACAAAAACCTCTACCTACGTATCCCTTTCAAGGAATCCGAGCAGCTGTAGTTCGGCTCATATATTTTGGTTGGTTTATGTTTTTTAGTTAAGAAGACAAAATCAACAATCAAGATGGCAAAACATCAGATAAAACGACAAAACATTAACAACGATGATAACACAACAAAGAAGGAACAACAATGGCAACACAAACTCAGATAAGATGATAACATGTCAGCATGATAACAAAATATCAGACAAGGCGTTGAAATATTACACCTAACAATGATAGCAAAGGTCAAAGTAGGATGACAAACATACGCGATGGCGAAACTTCGGCGACAAACATATGCGATGGCGAAACATCGACTAAAAGATAGAAAGGTAACATGGCAAAGATTGCAAAACATCAACTATATAGAGGATAAAACATCACACCTAACAATGATATTGAGAATCAAAGTAGGATAACAAACATGCGAGATGGTGAAACATCAGCGAATAACATATGCGATGGCGAAACATCGGCTAAAACATACCAAGGTAACATGGCAAAGATGGAAAAACATCAACTATATATAGGATAAATCATCGCACCTAACAATGATATTGAGAATCAAAGTAGGATAACAAACATGCGCAATGGCGAAACACCGACAAAAAGATAACAAAATATCATGACAAAGATGGCGAAACATCAATTTGACAAGGTTTAAAACAAAGCCAAAAGGCGCACAAATGATTAAGATCGGTTTGTATTTTTTTACCTCGAAGAAGGACTTAAGTTTATTAGATATGTTTTATGATTTGCCAAGAACAATTTTTAGTTTTAAGATGCAATGTGCGGGGAAAGAAAACAACTAAGGGAGACTATCCTAATCCCTAGCCCTAGTGTTATCATACAATGATTGACCATAAGGTTGAGGATGAAAAGGGGAAGTTTCTATCTTATGTTAGCATGCATGTATATCTATCCTAATATATGGCTCAAAAGCTACTCTAATCGAGCAATCCTAAGGGGGTATGGTAATAATGTCACAGACCATGTGACAAAAACAAGCAAACAGGGGGTAAAACCTCTGGATAAACAACAGTTCGAGCATCACTCGAATATCAAATACCTACAAGGTGTAGGCCTAGTAGCAGAAAGGGAGGTCCCGCCATAAACAAGCAACCAAGCATCAGACCAAGGGTCAAGCCGCAGCCAAGGGGAGCGTATCACCCGAGTCAACAAGCCATAAAATTATAGAAATATAGACGGGTCCTTAACCATGATATTAATTATCAGGGCAAGAAAGATTTGGGGGAAAATACATAGTGCATGTGTACACTAAGCATCAGTATTGGTCAACACGAGCTAAAGAAAGCGTGGGGATCCGATTGTGGGAACCCTTTTCACTTGCCTTTAAGGACTTAAATTCGTTCAGATCTTGTGCACATGTTCGGAGCATCTACTTGTAGAAAGTGAGCATAGGAACGACATGGACTGGAATGTGCAGGGGTCAATTACGGACCCTTTCCGCTCTCCTCCTTTTGAGGACTTTTCACCTGTAATATAATGCGGGCACACATATAAACACACGTGCATAATACCTACTCTGAAGGTAGGATTTTAAACAATCACAATTAGCACGCCGATAGAATTACCTTAAACAGGTCTTTAAATAAACCAGAGGGGCTCCTGACATATATCAGCAACGGAGGTCCCATCACGCAATTGAAAGCAATAAAGAGCGGAAATAGTGCAATACCAAACGGATAACTATCCGCAGCAATTGAGCAAGAAAAAATAAACCAGAGAACTTCAAGCAAGCTAGCATCGACAAATAAATCAAGTCAGAAATCACACCATCAAATATGAGCAATGAGGCTTCAAATATAATCATATCCCACAGGTGTTGTATAACAGTCACAATCATATATATATATATATATATATATATATATATATATATATATATATATATATATATATATATATTGCAAGAGAATAACAAATATACAAAGCACACGAGTGGTGCGGGCACAACCAATTGTGTTCCACAAATAAAGTGGAACACTACAGCATCAAGTCAAAATGGAAAACTTTTCTTAGAGTACCTCAATATAGAAACTGAAATCACTATTCCCTACTTACAGATGCGAATAAACCTTGCAACCTTGATCTACACAATTCCTTGAAGCTGGCTCCACCAAGAATTTGAAGAATGCACGGTTGAATTCCAAGAATTTGTGAAAACTTCAGAGAAGAGCAGAAAACTTCAGATTTGGATTTCTTCCTGTTATGAGCACGCCCTTTTCAAATGAGGCTTAGAGGGCCTTATATAGAGCAAACATAGAAGGCTAGAAGAGGAAATTGGTCCTCAAAGCTGTTAGAGGGCCTGATTGGAAAATTTGGCCAAAAAATGAGTGCACATGGGCCTCAGAATTTTGCTCGTGCGTTCTCTCATTTTCTTTGCATTTCATGAGCCAAATGACCTCATAAACAAATCCTCAAAGTTCCAGGTCATGATTATGGAAATGAGATAGTGTGGATGAATTTGCCAAATCGAGCAAGTTTTGTGATTTTTTTATCAAGCAAGTGCAACACCACATGGGGAACGAAATGGTGAGTGTGATGCGCCTCAGCATGTCACAAATTGGTCATGGGCTTGATTAGAAACAAAAAGAATCACTGAAACTTGAGTTTGCAAGAAATTGCATTTTGCTTGCTTGGCCAAAATTTAATAAAATGCCTCAAAATCTCAAAGTTCATAACTTGCTTATATTTTTGAATTTTAACACAAATGAGCACTCTTTAGAAAGTTCTTGCAATGCTCTTCAAACGTGTGGCATTTGGCTTGACATTTGATTCCATCAAGTCCTTCAAAATATGGCATGAAAATCACAAATTTGGAGAAATGACCCATAATTTTGTGACTTCCAAACTTCATAACTTACCACCACTTCATGCATTGTTCTCAAACATGGAATCATGTGGAAGATCTCTCTCTTAGCTTTCCAAGCATATTTCATTTGCATTTTTTGGATCAAATATGAATAAAATATGAATTTCCAAAGTTTGATACTCATTTTCCAAATTTAGAAACTTTTAGGATTTCTTCATGAACAAGTTTCAATCCAAACTTCAATCTTCTTGATCCAATGATCAAAATGGACTTAAAATATGGAAAGTACGTCTTTGACTTGATGGTTGACCAAAAGTTCACTTGGTCAACTTTGACTTTGACTGATTTGGGCCAAAATGACCATTTTGCCCCTTTGAATCAATTGAACCACTTCTCTTCAAAATTGGTGAACAAATATTCAAACATATGATATTCCAAACACATAGAGGCTATGGAAGGAGTTTCCACTCAAAACTCCAAAGGATCCCTGATTAAAACTCAAATCCTAGTTTTACCCTCTACATTAGGAGATAATTGATCAAGCTTCAAAACCCTATTTCCACTGGGCATCATGAGAGAATTCTTAAACAAAATTGATTCAAATGATGATAAGAGAATAATGCTTCAAAACTTGGCTCATCTAGACTCCAATTACTCCAATTTGGACAAAACCCTAATTTTGACTGTTGAATCCAAAGGATGTGATTCTCCTCATGGTCAACACAATCTTCAATCTTCTGAGGATCCAATGAGGTGGATAAGATATCTTGAGATATTTGAAACCTTTGGGCTTGAAAGATCCATATTTTTAGATAATAAGGCTCTCCTTGATAAACTTTTCAATACAATCAACTTTCAAAGCTTGAGGAAAACTTGATAACCAAAATACTTTGATCTCATTACAATGTATGAATGTAATGTAATATGATGTTTATGATGAAACATAAGCCTAAAAATTCTGAAATCAAGAGGGTAAATTTTGGGGTGCAATAGAATGGTGTTGCTATGGAATCTTCATCCACACTAATATATCTATAAGAATTTATGTGACTTACAAAGATGTCCTCTTCTCCTCCGATTATAACCAATCTTCCTTCAACGAGGAACTTCAATTTTTGATGCAGGGTTGAGGTAACAACCTCTGTGGCATGAATCCAATGTCTCCCGAGCAAGCACGTATATGATGGCTCTATATCCATCATTTAAAAGGTAATGTAGAACATATGTGGACCGATCTTGACCTGAAGATCCACTTCTTCGAACACTGAACTTTGAGAACCATTGAAAGCTTTAACTATCGTAGAACTCGGCCTTATGACAACATCGTCTAGTGTTAACTTCATCAGACTGGCTTTCAGTAACATGTTGAGAGTTGAACCAGTATTAGTGAGTACACTGGATAGGATAGTTGTTCCTATCTTTATAGAAATGTGAAGCGCTTTGTTGTGAGCTCTATCTTGTGGAGGTAACCCATTGTCATTGAAGCCTAAATACGATCTAAATGTTAGATTCTCTACGACATTGTCAAACTGATTTATCGTAATCTTTTTTGTAACATGAGCAGAACTTAGAATCTTCATAAGAGAGTCTCGATGCACTTCTGAATTGATAAGCAACTAGAGCATTGAAATTTTGGCTGGGGTTCGGTGTAGCTGATCCACCACCCTATAATCAATTTTCTTGATTGCCTTCAAGAATTCTTCCACCTCTTGGTCGGTAAAATTCTTGCTCAGAGGTTCTTGTTCTTGACTTTCCTCCACCTTATATTTTCCTTTATCCTTAACCACAGAATCATCCTTTTTTGTTGTTCAGGACCATAGATTCAACCGCTGCGGGTCATGCCCCTTGTCCCTACTATATTTGTGATTGCAGGTTCCTGGCTTGTTAATGGCTCGCATTCTTCCTTTAAACCATTAACATAAACAATAGTATCATAACCCCATGGTACGACTTTGTCACTTTTGTAAGGAGTAGGAGATGACCCCACAATCACCATTGTAGTCTTCAGAATCATTGGTATTCTCAGGGTCTGGTGTGGTATTTCCACTGGTGCTTTTGTCGTACTTGATTATCCCCAAGGAATCACAGGAGTTTTCTTAGCAGGACTAGGCCCTTGGCAAGGAATTACCAATGGATTCTTTGTATTTCTATCGATTGTAGCTACATACTCTCCTTCAGGGTATCACCTGAATTAGACTATCCCTTGATCCACCAATTTTTGTAACATCTTAAAATCTTCATTATTCTCCAAAAGGAAACCATGCTCAAACATATATTCTTTCAAAAGATCTATTGGAGTTTTCACTCGTCTAGCTTTCCCAAAGTCAGTGACCACTTCAATTTCATTCACAGTTGCCCATGCAGAGGCATGGGGTTCATCTTGATGTTCGGCTTGTCAAAAGTGATGTCTTGAGAATCCAACAAATCTTGCATCTTATGTCTAAAGGCCCAACATTACTCTATGGTGTGCCCCGGAGAGTTGGCATGATATTTGCACCTTGCATTAGCATCATATTTTGGTGGGAGGGCCCCAATTGGAGGAGCTAGTGGCTTCAGCTCCATCAGAGATACTTTAAGTAAATGTTGTAGTAGTTGACTTTGAGACATAGGGAGATGATCAAATTTTCTCGGAGGCCTTTCAAACCTGTTATGTTGTTGTTCTCGTGGAATCACCAATGGAAGTTGTTCTCTTGGATGTGATGCAATAGAACTAACTTCTTCTTCGAGAAGTTAGGGACATGCTTCTTTGAACTATAAAGAGTACTGGATAATGCCCCTTGTATCTTGACACTTTTTATACCCACTTCAATCCTTTCACCAATAGTCACAAAATCAGAAAATTTGGAAGAGATGATTCCTACCAGTTTACCATAGTACAACCCTTGTAAAGTACCCATGAACATATCGACCAATTCGTTCTCCAAGAGTGGTGGTTGTACGCAGACTGCCATTTCCCTCCATCATTGAGCATACTCTTTGAAGAATTCATCTTTCTTCTGAGATAAGTTCTAGAGCTGCATACGGTTAGGAGCCATGTCCAAGTTATACTTATATTATCTCAAGAAAGTGTTGGCAAGATCTGCCCACGTATGGATATGGGCTCGCTCTAATTACATATACTAATCTAGAGATGCCCCACTCAAACTGTCTTAGAAACAATGGATCATCAGCTTCTGATCTTGAGCATAGGCATGCATTTTTCTGAAATACATGTGTAGATGGTTCCTTGGGAACGTGAGTCCCTTATATTTTCCAAAATCAAGTACTTTGAATTTTGGGGGGATCACTACATCTGGAAATAGACCCATTTCGAGAGCATCGACGTCGAAAGCATCGTAACCCTCCACAACCTTCAACCTTTCTTCAAGAGCCTTATACTGACTGAGCACCAAGGGATTTTCAGTGACATGGGTATGGGTTTTCCTTTGAGGTACTTAGTTGATGTCTTTTAAGTCATGGTCTCCATATTGCAGGTTTATGTAATTATCCACGTTATGTGGATTGTTGACTAGAATCTACAAGGTATGAGATGCCCCTACCTTCGGTGGAGGTGGGACAAATCCTTCAGTATCAGCTTGTTTGACCTCTTGTTGAGCCACAATTGACTTTAGATGTCCTGAATCTGGTTCTCTTCTTGGTTGGTAATCGCCCAATGCACCAATAGTCTGGACTACTTCTTCAAAGGTTGCTCTAGGAATCTGATATTTCCTTTTGATGATGTTCTTCAAGGCTAACAAAACTTGACTCATATCTCCTTTTATTAAGTCGGTGTTACCCTTTACTTGCTCCAATATTATTTGAAAGCAACTTGATTCTCTTCGATCTGTTCCATCACTTTCTTTTGATGGGCTCTTGTTTGATATGGCAGTCAGAGAGACGGTGCTTTTCTACCAATGATTTAACTGGAGAAAAATGATTATTTTTTTTATGAAATTTTCTAAATAGGGTGATAATGAATGCATGGATTCATATGAATATGCTAAGAGTTTATTTTTGAATGTCTCATTCACTTGGATTTTTCTTTAATATTCTTTTTTGTATATATATTTTTTTCCAGGTTTTTATTTTTTATTGGTGAACATCTAAAAATAAATACACAATCGAGATATGGAAACAAAATGCTTTTATTGAAATAACAATTGTCCTCAAAAGGGAATATAATTCAGATATTGAAAAATATTCAATCCAAAACACCAAAAATCAATTACTAGAAGAAATAACAAAGGGAAAAATGTCTTCTAAGAGCGCTTGGGGATATCTGACTTGAAGTCATCAACCATCTTCCTACAGAGCTTGAGGAAGTCTCAAACATCTTTCGGGAGGGACCATCACACTTTCCACGTCTTTCAAACTTCTAGGGATGTCACCAATAAGATTGTTGGCTAAGTAGGCGAGCCTTGCATGCTTGTCTTTGTAGATCCGATATTCCTTGTAGAGGTTTGGCACTATCTTCTAGTTATCCTTTCCGGCTTTGGCAATCTTTGCGTACTTCCCTTCCCAATATAATTTTCCAACCCTCATCTCCGTATAAAGTCTCCTCTGTATGAGGAAATTCTTTCAGAGGTCTTCTAACTCATGACAGACTTGCTCATATTTTTCTATCCTTTGAGAGAGAAGATTCTCTACTTCTCACCTTCGGTTGCTAACTTCCTTGGAGACTGGTAGTAAGTAACTAAAGTTGATCTTCACAATCTATAGCTCCTTGTTTTAAACCATGGATTTGGGCTCTCAGATTTTCTTCCATCTCCTTTTTCTCTTGTAAGACTTTATCGTACCACCTATTTAATCTTCCAATTTTCCTTGCAGAATTATCTAACCTTTATTTGTGAGAATCCAAGTTGAAAGTAGCACTCAATAGTCCTTCGGTCGAATGTTTCTGCCTTAGGCTCTCCTTTTCAAATGCTTCATGATATTTCTGAATTTTTTGGTCTTTTGACTCAAGCTCTCGCTGCATCTGTCTGTTCTCCTTAGCCAGGTCATGAAGGCTAGGTTATAATTCTTCTTTCTCCTTTTGAGCTTGATCCAAGGCTTTCTTCAAATTGTCTATCTCTTCTAAGGACATAAAAAGAGAATCTGGGACATCTGGCTTGTACTCAGGATTAATTTTGAATGATAGCTTAACAACTTGAACCCTAGCCAAAACCCATTGAGTGTAGGGTTGTCTTGCCACAACATTCTTCCTTTTGGCCTTTCTTTTGTTGACCCTATTCCAAGCTCGGATGATCTTGTTGACCAACTCACGATCATTTTTCCCAATGTCATGAATGATCAGTTGTTGAAGTTGTTCATCAAAGGGTTTATCCTCTAAAGGGTACCCAAGTTGTCGCAAACCCAAAGTAGGGTTATAATTGATGCAACCATGTTACCCAATCAACAGAACATTCGGGAAATCTCCACGACTGTAAATGTCATCTCCAATGTTTAGTTTCCTTGTGTACCACAACATAGAATCAACAGTAAGAGACCTTAACTTTTGAGGCCACTCAAATCGTGTCAAAGTTTTTATCATGTAGTCTTCCTTATAAAGATGAGACATGAACCAAGAATATAAGAGCGGGATGCAAAAGTTCAGCGTACCCCTCCCCTTTCCATAATGAGTGTGAAGAGCCTAGTAAACATCGGCAAGTATAGAAGGAGTTGGATTTGTATTCAAAGATTTTAAGGCCCAAAATACATTAATAGTTGCATGGTCAATATAGTCCAAAGTTCACAAAATAGAATTACACCAAAGACAAGCAGTCCCAAACAATCAACACAAGACTCCCATTCTTTCTTATTGGCAAAAGAAAGGGCTTTAGCTTCCAAATATTTCTTTTTAATCCCTTGTACATCACCGTCTCTTTTATAATTAGGTGACAAATCAGAAAAGGATATCCCTAAACCTCTTTCTAAGTATTTACATCAATAGTCTGTCTAATTCCCACATAAACGTTTTCCTCAGAAAAATTCAAGAACCTATCAAATTCTTCCAAAGTCGGCGTTAGTTGAAAATCTTGAAAGGTAAAACACCTTAGCGGAGGATCGTAGAATTGAACCAAGGCAGAGATAGCATCCAACTATACATCCAATTTTTTCAACTCAAGGGTATCCCCATAACTGAGGACAAACATCTTCATGGCTTTTTCATACAATTTCTCTTTGATGATTATTATCTTCTTCATATCTGGCTTGATGGCGCTAACACAGACAAGTGTTTTCCCTTTGGCATCCATTTTTAGGATACTCACCAAAAACCTTTGTTTATTATTTTTTTAATCATGTGAATAAAACAAATTTAAAAAATGGAAAATGATGAATATTTGAGATGCAAAATGTATGCATGCATGATGATGTAACATAGTAACGGGATTCATGAAAGGTATCCTTAGTCGGTAGGTTCCTAGTTTTGGCCTACGGATATTCTATCCTTCCCATAAGGTGGCTTCCTTAAGGGTATCATAGGTAACACTAGAGGGAAAGGCACAAGAGCCTCCCTTAATTGGAGCCTCTTTGTAGACTGAAACATTTGTCTCTAAGGTCGTAAAAGGTCTCACCATGAGATTTTGGTTTAGGGTTATACAAAAAGTTATAGATTTCATTCCAAAGTCCTATACCCAAAGAGGATATCTCTTGAGACATATTCCATTTTTTGAATTCCACCGACTCTAGGCGAAGTCGTCACAAAAAATCATAGGGATGATATATCCCTTTGGCCAATAGACGAACCTTCTTTCTAAGGTTTTGAAAATATTTTTTGAATTTAAAATTCGGTCAACAAATAATAATATTTCAATGATAATAATATAACAATAAATAAATAGAAAAAATAAATAAATAAATAAAATTAAACAAATATAGAAGCAACATCAACAACCATAACAAAACCCCAAACCTAAAAGAGAAGCTTTTAAACCCTAGGGTTGAGTCCCTAACACAGTCGCCAGTTGTAATAACTGGCAAAAAATAAGAGTCGCCACCATTAATTTTTATCCTAAGGATGGGGAAATAATGGAATAACCCTAAAGTCGATACAGAGATTCTAGATTTTTGACTCACTTTAGATGTAGGAAAGGTGTTAGGAACCCTTCATCTACCTTGTTCACAAGGATACTAGGGTTTAGGTTTAAAGGGTAGCATAGGGTTTTAGAAATAATTTATGAAAAGGGTTTTAATTTTTCGTTAGGGGACTCGCCATAATTTTAGTTGTATGCCTGTGTATTCTCTTATGAGGAATAACAGTCTCATTTTGTAGTTTGTAGTGTTTGGTTGTGTTTTTTATGGGTTATAGAAATATTTCAAATTCTCCTTGAGCCAAGTCTGAGTTTGAAAATAGCGGAATATAGACAAAGTTCGCAATTAATAAGAAACATTTATACAACCCTTTTTTGAAAATAATATTGTAATTTGAATTAAGTTAGTAAGAAAATTTAGTGTTTGATTGGTTAGATATTTTCGTGTATAAATTAGAATTATGCGAGAATAAGTTTGAATTAAAAATATTTAAGGCAAATATATAAAAAGAGTTAGTATTTTAGGAAATTAATGAATAATTATTTTTCGAATTATTAAAAATATGTTAGATATTTTTAATAAGAATATAATAATTATTTATTAATAATTTTAAAATTCAAAAAATATATTTTATAAGATAAGTAATAAAATGAAAATTTTCAAATAAATAAATAAACAAATAAACAAAATTATAATAATTATAAAAAATTAATTAATTATTTTAAAAATGCAGGGGGTATATATTATGTTAATGTAGTAAAATTGGAGGGTGTAAGAATTAAGGGCCCAAGTCCAGATATTGGACATGGCCCATATGCGAGCAGGGGGTGCAGTTCACAGTTGGGTAGTAATTATGGGGGGGCGTAGATAGCATGGGCTTAAGCCCAGAAAATTTGACCTAGAAGCCCAAAGCCTTCCTGGGTGCGTTTATATTGCATATGGAAGGCGCATGATGTTACGGTGAGGGCGGGTAATTAAGATCGCTTGATTAAGATCGTAGGGTGACGACTGAAGGTGCATGGTGAAGGCGTATGGAATCACGTGGTCAGATGTTGTCCATATGTCACAACCGATTAAAAGACGGAGGGAGTATATCATTTGTGTTTTTTCATCATTTCTCCACCTTACACTTCTTCCTTCTCTCTCATCACTCATTCTCTCCTCCTTTCTCCCTCATACAACACAAAAAAACAGCAAACCTAAAACCAGATACCGGCGACGGCCAACCCCCTCCCCCCTCCCCCCCCCCCCCCCCCCCCCCCCCTCGCGGCCTTTATCCTTAAACCCAACCCTCGATTAACCCTAAAATCCTCACAATAAAAAAAATTTAAGCTAAGTGCTTCGTTACCTCAGAACTGTGCTTTACTGTGCTCGTTTTCTCTGATTCTGATTCCTAATCTCCTTTGTCTCCTCTAGTTTACAGGTGGCGGAAGGTGATGATGATGAAGGTGACGGAGGCTTGGCAGGTTTGAAGATTCTAGGGTTTCTGTTCAGAAACCCTAGATCTATACAGAGAGGCGACTTGTCAGAAGCTCATGACGGCGATATCCTTTGTCTTTTCTTCTTCTACTCCTTCTTCTTTCTGCTGATTTTTTCGTCCTCTTTAATCTTAGAATTAGGGCCTATTTATAGATTTTTATGAATGCTAGGTTAGGTAAATTAAAACAATATGACTTATAATTTGGAAACATAGTAATAATATGATTGTCGAGTTTGATGGGGAAAATTTGGGGTATGACACTTAATGTTTGTTAACGAAAATTAGAGGGTGTGGCATAGACGCTTATATCATATTAGCATGAGAAGGCTATCTCATCTAAATAAACTTGTGTTAGTTAGAGGCCTACCTAAGCTGAAGTTTACTTCAGATGCTCTCTATGACCTTTGGAGAATCTACACATTGACTTGTTTGGTCTAATGAAAACTATATCGGTCAATGGTAAGAAGTGTGGATTTATCATTATAGATGATTATAGTCATTGGACATGGGTAAAGTTCCTAAGGCACAAGGCTGAGTCACATTCTGTGTTTACCAGTTTCTATTCTCAAGTGCAAAATGCATTTGATTCTAAGATTTTTAGAGTCAGAAGTGATCATGGGGGTGAATTTGAAAACAAATAATTTGAGGATTTATTTGATTCTATTGGCATATCCCATGCTTTATCTTGTCCTAGAACTCCACAGCAAAATGAAGTTATAGAAAGGAAGAAGAAGACACTGCAAGAAATGGGTAGAACCATGATCAATGACACTAATGTGGCTAAGCACTTCTGAGAAGAAGCTGTAAATACAACATATTACATTCAAAATAGAATCTCCATAACATTTCTTATTTCCATCTTTTTGGATGTTTCTGTTTTATTCTGAACGCTAAAGAGAATTTGAACAAGTTTGATTCTAAAGCACATAAGTGTATTATGTTGGGATACTCAGAACGCTTTAAGGGCTATATAGTATACAATACAAAAACATGAATTGTGGAAGAATCAATTCATGTTAGATTCAATGATAAGCTTGATTTAGAAAAGTCAAAGTTGTTTGAAAACCTTGCAGATCTAGAAATAACACTTGCAGTTCTAGAGGAAATGTAAAAAATTCAGAGGACAAAGACTCAAATAAAAAATATTCAGATAATGATACATCAGAAGCACTTGGTTGTCCATCAGTTCATAAAATGCAAAGGCAAAGAGAAACTATTTCTGAATATTTGATTATGGGAGATAAAGCTGAACCTATCAGAACAAGATCCACCTTTAAACAATCTGAAGAAACGCTTCTGGGATTAGAGTCCTTGATAAAACCTACGTCTTATGAAGAAGTGCTTTAGGACAATGAATGGATTCTAGAAATACAAGAAAAGCAAAACCAGTTCTCCAGAAATAATGTTTGGGATCGAGTTCCTAAACCGAAGGAAACTCAAGTTATTGCAACCAAGTGGGTTATCACAAACAAGATAAATGAGAAAGGTGAAATCATCATAGACAAGATACATCAGGTTAGAATTTACGTGTTTTCTGATGAAGTGCTTCTAAATACTACTAAAAATTAGAAGATATCTTGATTAGAAACTTCTTAAATCAAGAAGTATATATTCTCAAATCATGAGAGTATTAGCCCCGAAGTAATGTAATGCCCTTGAGAATAAGTTAAAATCTCAATGTTTTTCTCCCGTCTTTTGCTCATTTAAGGAGAGTTCAAGATATTATTTCATTGAAAATGGGAATATTTAAGCACGACCCTCTATTACTAGCCTAGTTTGTCGTCTTGTATTCCTTTATCTGATAATGATCTTGGAAAAGATTGTATTCTATATTCTTTTCCCGTTCTTGTTCAAACATTAACTCTTTTTGGGTATCTTGAGTTTGATTGTTTGCTTAAGGAAATAATTCTCCTGCCAGTCTTGTTTTACTTTCCCCAACTTATACCCTCTTTTGTTTCATTCTCCTTCATCTCATTGTGTCTTCCTCACAAATCTTTTCCAAACCTGTCTTTATCACGTCTTCTAAAAGCTTCTGGGGTAATGAGGAAATCTTGGAGGTCATTATTGAAGAACGTCCAGACTTTTCAAGTCTATTCAACGATGGTTTCAATTTATCTCTAACTAGTGCATTTCAAGGTTGGTCTGGGTATTTTTCAATGTTGCATGGACCCATATATCCTAATCTAGTCAAAGCCTTCTTGAAATATGCATATGTGAGTGATCATGTTAGATCAATTTGTTCAAATGTTTTTGGATTTCCTATTGTCATCACTTCAACCTCCATCTCAGATGCTATAAGTTGTGTTGGAACTGGTGGAATCACAGTAGATGAGTTCATCTTAAAGTACACCTTTGTTGAAAAACTCTTCTCCATTCATGATGTCTCTTCTTCTAAATATGAGCCTATTAATACATCTAAGCTTCTTCCTTTTGGGAAAGTTTGATTTCATTTTCTTCTCAATAACTTTAGGCCTAGAGGAGAAAATTTGAGGATTATGTCCCATGATGACAAACTCTTCATCTACTGTCTACGCAATGATGTTAAAATCAACTTTCCCCAAACCATCTTTAACTTTCTAAAGGAGTATGTTGAAGTCTCCAGAAGTCGATATCAATCCCTCATACCTTATGGAAGAGTTCTATCAGATCTATTCTATAACGCAAATATGATTGGATTAATTCAATTGATGGGAGCACAAAATGCTCTCACAGAAGAAAGATGTGAATCCTTTAGAGCATGATATGTCTTATGTATCGTCTAGTATCCTTTCCTTGGTTGTGTTTTCTTTCTGTTTGTATTATCTTAAATCATCAATGAAAATTTTCTGATTTTGTTTGCTTAATATTCCTTTCTATCTTTAAATGATCTTAAATCTTTTTGATTATGACAAAAAGGGGGAGAAACATAATGATGATTTTGATGCATACCTAACTCTCTAAATCTCATTGCTTACATTTGTAATATATATATATATATATATATATATATATATATATATATATATATATATATATATATATATATATATATATATATATATATATATATATATATATATATATATATATATATATATATATATATATATATATATATATATATATATATATATATATATATATATATATATATATATATATATATGTGAAGAGCTTAGAATGTGCTTCAGGTACATTTAGAAGAAAGATATATGAACAAAGAACTTATAAAGTCTAGAAGGTTCAAACAAATCAAGTTGTGATAAAGAACTTCTAATGATTGGAAGGGTCTATTAATCAAACTCCAATAAAGAAATTCTAGGATATAGAATGTTCTGATAGATCGAGTATTGATAACACACTTCAAAAATTTAAAAGGTTATGATAGATCAAGCTATGATGAAGAACCTCTCTGATGATTAGAAGGTTCTAATGAAGAAAAGAAATTATGATAAATAAAACTCTGATAAATCGCTTCTATACTTCATTCATAATTTTGGATAATGTATCCAAGTGCAGAAAACTCTACTTTCAGATAAGGTCTTAAGTTTTAGATTCAGGGGGAGATTATTTTACTCAGGGGGAGTTTTCTAAATAATGCTCAGATATCCCTTCCTTCTAAAATTTGTAAGTCTTAGACTCAGGGGGTGGGGGGCTTACGCTAATCAAGGGAAGTTTTCTTCTTAACTCTGATTCAATTATGATATTACCTTGTGAAATTATTACATCGAAATGCACGGTTTTGTCATCATCAAAAAGGGGAAGATTGTTAGAACAAGATTCATATTTTGCAGTTAATCTCTGGATTTTGATGATAACAATACATATGTTTTATATGTAAACAATTTTGTTTCTAATAGTTTCTTGAGTGTCCAGATTAGAAGTTCTAATTGATTCAGGATTATTGTTTGAAGATTCATCAGAAATATATTAAGTACACATCAGAAAGACTATTACATCTTCTTCTAAAGAAACATCAGTAGTTTTGAAGAATGTTGAATATTTGCCAGAAAATGATCTCAACATGTACTTCTAATAAGTTGCTACTTCAGAAGTCACAAGTGTTTCTAGAAGAAATGATTTTTGTTAGAGCTTCTGCTTCAAGATCAAAAATCAAGATTGCACCACAAACAAGCTTTCACATTAAAGATCAGAATTCAAAATGTATTCGTCATGGGAGTTGTTGCTTCTAACTCTGAATACAAAGTCAAGGTTCTAAACACATCAAAGAAAAGCTTTTACTTCCAGATCAGAAGTCAAGTTTTGTTCATCAAAAAAGCTGCTACTTCTAATTCTGAAGACTCGGATACTTCTTGGAATATGCACATCTCTTTATATCAGAAATATTCCATCATAAGAAAAGATCAAAGGAAAGTTAGATCTTATGGACTCATCACTATTCTACACCATATAGTCCATCAGAAGACAAGATCAAAAGGATAATATCTTCTAAAGCTAAACAACACTTCTCATCAGTAGAATTTTTATCAGAAGATTGGATCATAAAAAATGTGCGCTAGAAGAGATAGTACAAAGGTATAATTATATATTCCACTCAAATTGATTTATTGGGTACTCTTTGTCTCCCATTATTGTTTCCTACTGTTATGGAAGATGGCAATGAAAGTGACGTGTGTACTACTACAACAGTCCACTCTTTAAAGCCTATATAAAGATCAATTGTTTCATTTGCAAAACAAGAGACTCAATCACAAGAATAGTAACTCTGCCAAAAATCAAAATGAAGAAATCATTCAATAAAAGAAGACAAAGCACAAAGAGTTATTGCTAATTTTTTGTGTAGTATTTGTTCCTCATTATTTGTTGTAACACAAAGAGTTGTTGCTCATATTTTGTGTTAAACAATTTGTACTTAATATTGGTGTAATTTGCTTATTCTAGAAGCATACTTGTAAACACTATTTGATTGTAATTCTGTTGAGAATTTTATTCCTCAAGTGACTAGGGTATTGTCAGAATACTTGAGAAGTCTAAGGTGTTTTCTAACTCTTAGTCTATTGTTGATTTCTCAAGTGACTAGGGTATAGTCAGGATACTTGAGAGAGCTAAGGTATTTTCTAACTCTTAGTTTATTGTTGATTCTTCAAGTGACTAGGGTATAGTCAGGATACTTGAGAGGGCTAAGGTGTTTTCTAACTCTTAGATGTTGATTGTAATCTTTCAAGATTAGTGGATTAAGTCATTTTCTAAGAAAAAATCGCATTGGTGGATGGACATGATTAGCCTTGTTGAATGTGAACATGTATAAATCGAAAGTGTCATTTTTCTTTCTAGCATTGATTCAATCTTGATTGTTTGTGTGAAACACTTCTAGAGAAAAAAGTTTTCAAAACCCAAATCAACCCCCCTCCCCCATTTCTTGTGTTTTTCTCAACCTTCACCAAGCACATCGATGTGAGGCTGCATTTCGTTAGAGCGGTAATCGAGCGTGGAGAAGTCCAAGTGCCGAAAGTTTCGACAGATTACAATGTTGCTGATATGATCACCAAGACTTTGCCAAGTTGCAAGTTTTTCCACTGTATACAGTTGATAAAGTTGCATGAAGAAAGCTAATTTATTCCCTTGATGTTATCAAGTTTGTTCCAAGGTGGAGATTTGTGAGATATTGGATTGAACTCTAGTATAATCAGGGGGTAGCTTCTGGTCAGACATGATTTAAGCATGAGGGTCGAAGTCTATTCGCATACTACTGTCGAAATAGCGTGTGTTGTAGTCGAAGTTGTTCTAACATATATTAGTCGATATTTGTTAGCATGCCAAATTGGGTTTGTTTGTTATGCTCAATTGTTTAAATTAGCTTGTTCTTCAAGTAAGCTTGGAATGGATCTGTGTGTAAAAGCCTATTAATTTAGTGTGTTAGTTTTATTATAAATAACATATTAGTCTCTCATCATTGAAATACTACAAATTCTAATTAGGGTGAAAGAGAGTATTTGTTATTTTATGACACTTATAATCTTGTTTTCAAGAGAAAGTAAAGAATAACAATTTATAAATAATCTTATTATTTACTTCTTTTTTATCCTTGTGAATTTTTTGCCGTCAAAGAAACTTATTATACACTATTCTTTATATCATTTTTCAGAATAATATAATAATTATTTTAATTTTAACATTATAAATATAAAATACGCGTAAAATCTTAAGTTGTCGATCCGCTCAGATTTGATTGATTTTGAATATTTTCATGTTCTATATACTAGAGATTAAAGAAAGACTTGTCTATTTTATATTCAACTTTTTTATATTAAACTAAGAGAAATTTAGTTGACCCTAAATTTAACTAAAGACTACGTTGACCCTTAAAATTACGATAACGGACTCCTCATATTTTTCAAAATAAAGTTTCAAACCATTTTCATGTAATCTATCTTGTAAAGTCACATATAGGCTAAATATTCAAATGCCCCTTATAAATCTCACTCTCATAATTTCACCAATAACCCAATTCCTTGACTCACCATGGAGATCCTTAATTATAGATAGATTTTCTTTTTATAAACTAGTATATGTTCTATGGATAATAATGCATTTTTTTACTCTCCTACAACACTTAATTAATCACATACAAAATCATAATTAATTTAATTTATAAATAAATTAAAGTAAATTTAATTGAATAGATAATTAATTAGGTTAATAACCATTTACCTATGTTATATAAGCACTTTATGAAAAATTTCCCGTAAAATATTTTTTCATAAATTTTCCTAATATTTGAAGATTTTCTTATTATTTATCTTCAGCATATCCGGTCATTAAAAAAACTGACGTGATAGATTTTTTTATTGATTTTGATGATCCATGTTACTTTTAATTTTATTTATTTATTATTTTAATGTCACGTAGACATTTTATATTATATTATTTTTTGATTGATATGTGAAAACATGTTAAATTCTCAAAAATTATGAAAATGATTATATTATATTAATTTTTTATTGATATGTGACAAAATTACGGGAATATCCAAAAAAAATTACAGGAGATATATCCCATTCATTTTTATATGTTTAGGAAATACCCACAAAATTATAGGAGATAATAAAAAAAAATATTTAAGAGGGGCAGTTAAAACTTATCTATATTACAGAAATAAATGAGTATTAACCCTAAAAATATTATAAACTTAAATATACAAATTAATATGTGAATTTAATTGATTATTAATTAAATTGAATTAATTATATTTTTATATAATTAATTAAATATTGTTATTAAAATAAATGTCTTATACTAAAGCTATCAAAATTCTAAAAAATAGAAATTGCTAAATCTAAAATGAAAATATATGAATGTAAGCGTATAATCTGTTAGATAAGTTCTATAATCTATAAGATAAATAAATTGAATTTTATTATAATGAAAGATAATTCTGACTCACTTTCAAAAGTATTTAAATATTGAAAAAATTTATTGGGCTTAAAGAGACTCTAATGGACTTTTAATTCAAAACAGAAAAAAAATTACTTAAATATTAAAATATTTTCTGACGCGTGATTTCTTTTTCGATACGTGCAACTAGTCTTCCTACATCACTGGTTTTTAATTCAAAATATAAATAAAACTAAAAATTGCTTAAATATTAAAATACAAAATTGCTTAAATATTAAAATTCTTTCCGACGCATGAATTCTTCTTCGATATGGATAGTCGACCTTCCTACATCAGTATCTTCCACCTCTGAAGAACTCGACCCCGGGTCCTCTTCTTGATAAAGAGTCTCATTTGTCTGATACTCATGAATGTCAATAACATTAAAAGTATTGTATATATTAATAGTATTCAGGAGAGCTACCACATAAGCATTAACATTGATCTTTCAAGTCACTTTGAACGAGACATATTTGAGTGGTTGCATCTTGCTGTAAGTACCAATCGAGAACCTCTCTTTACGGAGAAACATCATCACATTGTCTCCAACAATGAAAACTTTAACTCTCCTGGGTTTGTCAATAGTTGCTTTATTATTCGACGCAGTAGCCTCTAACTTAGGCTTGACAACTTCTTTCACAGCCAGAATTTCCTCGGCCATATTCTCAATAGTCGCACTAACTTCATGCGCCTTAGAAGCCTTAACCAAATCAACCACATGCTCAAGTGTGGCCGGTAATATCTCTCTTCCAGGCTAGCAATGGTCTTGTCTCTACCCAGATAACCTCTAAGACCACTACCATACAGGTCTCAAATTAGCTTATCTCTTAAAGAGGAGTCAGGAATGAATAGTAGATCCCTTTTAAAAAGATAGTAATCTCGAATATGAAAAATCTGCACAATAATGTTTTCCACTGCTCTTGGCCCATAACTCCTTGAACTTAACATCAATTTCATACAATTATTGTTGGCACTCAAAACCTATTATCTCCTACCCTAAGGTCATTAGCAAGGAATGTAACAACCTGGGCCCCTTGCAAGGCACTCCCGTCACTTCTACCTCACGATCTTCTCTACCCCTTTTATTAGTAGAGTCTTTGACTTTCGTGGGAATCGAACCATGTATCATGGGGTTCAAGTACATGTTCAATCCATTCCCACTACCAATTGATATCTCAATTGATAGTGGGAATGGATCGAACATGTACTTGAACCCTAGGGTATAGGGTTCGATTCCCACGAAAGTCAAAATCTCTACTAGTGAGGGGTAGAGAAGATCGTGAGGTAGCAGTGTCAGGAGCGTCTTGCGAGGGGCCCGGGGTGTTACAAGGAATCCCTCATACTTAATGTATCAACTACCTTGTTAAGATCCCCTGACTTATGCTAAATAGTAAAAGGAAATTCCTGCAGAAAACTCACCCACCAAACATGAATGTTGTTTATCACCTTAAATCTATGAAGAAACTTTAAAGCTTGATGGTCAGTTAATAGAATGAACTCCTTATAAACCAAATAATGTTCCCACTGACATAGAGCTCTAAAGACTGCATAGAATTTCTGATCATAAGTACTCCATTTCTGCCGAACATCGCTTAAGTTTTCGCTGAAAATGCTACATGTTTCTTCTCCTGAAATAACACAACTCTTATTCACACTCCACTAGCATCTCATTAAACTTGGAACACCTTGTAAAAATCGAGAATATGCTAATACTGTTGTGGTACATAACTTCTCCTTAATCAGTGCAAAACTCTGCTCTTTCTCAAATCCCCAATTGAACTTCCTTTTCTTCAAACTTTCATTAATAGGTGCAATGATAGTACTGAAATTTTTGATAAACCTCTTATTGAAGGTAGTCGTCCATGAAATCTACAAACCTTAGTCACAGACCTAGGTGCATGTCACTCCTTTATAACACTCACCTTATTTTCATCAATTTGAATCCCTTATTCACCAACAATAAAGCATAGTAAAAGTAACTTATTGGTGCTATAAGACTCACCTTATTTTCAAATTAATGTACAACTAGTTCTCCTATAAGACTTGTAACACTTGCCTCACATGTTGCAAATGCTCTATCTTAGTCTTATTGTAAATCAAAATATCATCAAAATAAACCACTACAAAAGAACCAATAAATAGGCGCAGAACCTGATTCATCAACCACATAAAGGTGCTAGGGACGTATGACAAACCAAAGGGCACCACCAACCACTAATACAATCCATCCTTTCTCTTGAAAGTTATCTTCCATTCGTCTCTAAGTCTTATTCTGATCTGATGATATCCACTATGAAAATTTATCTTCGAGAGCACCTTAGAACCGACCAATTCGTCAAGCACATCTTCCAAATGGGGAATCGGTAATCGATAATTGATAGTTATCTTATTGATGGATAGACTTTCAACACACATTCACCACTAATTTCCTTTCTTAGGGAGTAAAAGGACTGGTACTGCACACGGACTCATACTCTCACAAATAAATCCCTTCTTCAACAAATAGTCAATTTGCTCCCTTAAAATTTCATTCTCCTTAGGGCTCATAAGATATTGAGGAACTTTTTTCAAGCTCGACCTTGGGATGAGGTTAATTTGATGTTGAATATCTCACATGGGAGGCAAATCATTTGGTAATTCCTCTATAGTCAACTTCATGAAATCCTCAAGAATCTCTAATAATTCTTCTAGAATCGTTGTTTCCTCTTTACATTATTCATCAACCCTTTGATCACCACTGGACATAAACATTCAATTCCTTTTACATCCTAATCAAGCTCCTTTTCACTCTAAATCATCACCAAGAAACTAGACTTCCTTCCTCCTGGATTATTATCAAAGTACAAAATAAGATCCAAGCAATTTTATGTGTGCCCCATGTAAATATCATCATGTTATCATGTCCTTGATAAGTGATATCATTATCAAACTTCTAAGGTATACCAAGTAAAATATGACAAACATCCATATAAGGGACATCATAAGGTACCTCTTCTCTGTAATGTTTTTCGATGGAGATAAGAACTCTATAGGCTAGTATTACTCGAACTCGAGAGCCCATGTATACCCAACTGAGGGTGTAGGGATTCTCCTGGGGTTCTTTGGACAACTTCAAATAATCTACCAATTTCTGTGACACCAGATTCTTCGTACTAGAATTATCTGCAACCAGACTACAAACTTTGTTCTTGATAGAACAATGTGTTTTGAATAAATTCTTGCACCACCCTTCGTCTTTAAATTCTAGTAACATTCTATGCAACATAAAATTTATCCTCTCATCATATTTTTACTATGCAAATTCAACATCGACATATTCATTGTTTTCAAATGCATGATCTTCTTTTTCCTTATCTTCCTCCCGTTCTTCCACAACAACAGCGACTCTCTTTGTTGGACAAACATTCAATCGGTGGTCTCTTCCGTTACAATGATAACATATATATTCAGTGAGTTTAGCATATGAATTATTCTGCCTCTGGATTGGTGATTTACCATATTGCACACCGCTAGAGCTGCTTACCCACATATTCCCAAGGTTGGAATATGTAATAACCGGCAAAAATGTAGAGTCGCCACCCTTAATTTTTATCTTAAGGAAGGGAATATAAAGGTTAACCTTAAATAAGTTAGAGATTCTAGGTTGTTGACTCGTTTTTAGACGAATGGAAGGTGTTAGGCACCCCTCATCTACTTTGTTCATAAGGATACTAGGATTTAGATTTTAAAAGTTTGGGAAATAGGGTTTTAATTTTTTAATAGGGGAAATCACCATGATTTTAGTCGTATGCCTACGTATCCTCTTATGAGGAATCAGAGTTCCAATTCATAGTTCACAGTGTTTGTTGGTGTTTTTTATAGGATCGCGTAGAATTTCTTTCGATTTAATCCTTGAACCTTGTCTAGGTTGAAAGTTGAGTGAGCTAGACGTAGTTCGCAGTTAATTTCGATAACAATTCCCCTTAATCATTTTTCGAAAATATTCTTGAATTTGATTATGTTAGTAAAACAATGTTTGAATTGTTGGTTAGTTGTTTTGAAATTTGGTTTGTTTTTCGCGTATGCTTGGACATAAGGCGGAAGGAGTCTGATATAATCTTCTCATCACATGGTCAGATATTGACTTCGTGTTGCTCGTTATGAAGAATGCGGAGGGAGTCTGATATAGTCTCCCTCATCACGTGGCCAGATATTGACCATGTGTTGCTCGCCGGTGAAATATTTAATGAATTGCTTGGATTTTGATATTTGATTGTAAATTTAAGATTTTGATTCAATTTTATTTGATTCAAAATTAATGTTTTATTTATGGATAAAGTTATGATTTTTTTTAATTAAAAAATTAGATACTTTTGATGTTTTTTGTGTTTTTGCATATCTTGGTTAACGGCTTAATTATAAGAATAAAATTAAATTAATTAACAAATTCTTACTTTTATGTAAAGACTATAATCTAATCAACATAATTAAATATTTAGTCTAATTACTAAAATAAAGTAATTAATTAAAATAGATAAATATCTAAATGAATAAAGAACAAATGATTAAAAAGTTAATATGAGATATTGTGTGAATTAGTAAAGACGTAGATTTTGTTGTAAAAAAAACTTATGACGGTTATATAACATTATTTTCTTTAAAATTAATACATATTCTTATCCTTAATATCATTTTAATATAAAATTAAATTGTATATATAAATAAAATATCCAATTGACATAACTGGTGCTAGTTTGGTTAAATAATAAACATTAAAAACTAAAACTAACAAATAAGAACTAAGAAGTAAAAATTAAAATTTAGAAAACACACTTTTCTCTGATGCATACCACTACAATAGTCTTTTTTCTAATGACAAATTCGCCTCTTTTTTATTTAAATATAACATAGTACTATATCTTTTTTTATGGTCACACCTAAACCAAACGACCGTCTTATTTATAACTTAAATAAAATGTGACAGACCCCCCGCTATCTATTTATTATATTATTATTAATTATAAAATAAAATTTTTTTAAATAATGAGGAAAAAAGTTTAATTAATTATTTATTATATATTAACAATATTTATATAATAGGTTTACTAGATGATTATACATATAAATAAAGTTTGATTGTCGGTCATAGAAAGGATTTACGCATATTATACACGGATATATTAATAATCAAGTCAACAATTCAGACACATACAAACAATTAATTCATACATTCAAAAATCAGGTTTACTAATCCGAAATGTCGTGACCAATTTAAGCTGTTTTCTCTAATATTCTTCCTTCTTTCCTTAGGGCTTTCCTTCGGTTCGACGATTTTTGCTCGGATTGATGGAGGCTTTCAGGGTTTCTTTATTATTGTTCTTCGATGTGAAGAGCAACAACTGTAGGAGAAATTTAATGAGTTATTAATTTGCTAATTGTTGGTGAAATTGATGAAAAAAAATAGTGTGAAAGAGTGGCCTATTTATAGTGATAATTAGGTCAACAAATTAGAAAAATAAAATTGATTTGCAAATTAATTTTTCCTTGGTCACCAAGCTAACCAATCATAAGATGAGTATGACACAAGTTGACACTTATTGACCAATAAAAAACAATTAAATATAAAAGGAAATATTTTTTATATTTATTATGATTTTTGCACTCAATTTTGATAAAAAGTGCATAAAATCAAATAAATAATTATTTTTTAAAATGCCATAATTAAAAATACAAAAATAATATTTAAATAATAAAAAATGGATTTTTTTATGATTTTTATAAATGGAAATAAAATTAGTAACAATAAACAAAGAAATATAAAAAATGCACCAAGTGAGATTCAAATCCGTGACCTTATGCTTCAAAGCTATGCTTCCTTGCCAATTGTGCTATGTTATTTATTTGAAATAAAAAACCAATTGAAAGTATATGAAGATGAGAAATTATTTGCTATTTTAAAAATATAAATAATTTGAAATAAATTATTATATTTTTAAATAGACTTGAAAGCGAATATTTATTAAAACCCCAAAATGTTAATGTAATTAAACCAAAGAAATTTTAAAACCCAAGTTCAAAAATAAATTTGACGGTATCACTAAGGCGGACAAATTTGGGGTATGACAGCTGCCCATATTTAATAACTCTTCGATTGAATGATGCGAGAATACGCAGGTCTCGCACGTTCTAATCAGAGGGTTATTAAATAATAGATGACCCCAAAATTTGACCAGAACATTATAAGGATACATTGATATAGCATACCCAAGAGCACGGGGAAATATGCAAAGATGATGATGTATCATCCTATCATAGTTTGCATAAAGAGTAGATAGGAAAAGATGATGATGTATCATCCTACCAGAGTTTCAATAGAGAGTGAGATTAAAGAGTAAGATTGACCTAGATATGACGACGTGGATAACTCGCCAATACCTAGAAAAGAGATAGTAGATTTTGTGTATTTACCATAACCTAGGAGGTAAACAACACAAGTTGAAAGATTGATAGATTATTGGTGCATTGAGACTAATGCAATAAGCTACATCGCAGTTATAGTGTAAACAATACCAGTTTAAATTTTGACTTACTAATGCTTCGAGACTAACATAGTAATCTAATGACGTAGATTTTGCATATTCATCACAACCTAGGGGATGAATAACACAAAGTTTGATAACCAAATCCTAGATGATTAAACCAAAGATATGGGTTGTAGATATACCAGTTGTGTCTGTTCTCAACTAAGGTATTTGCTGAATTAAAGTTATACTAGTTGTGTCTGTTTCTCAACTAAGGTATTTGCTGAATAAGATCGAAGTTATACCAGTTGTGTCTGTTCTCAACTAAGGTATATGATCGACATGAAGAAATGAACCCCAAATTCACTGATGATGTCGGTTGTGTCCACTCTCAACCAAGACTATCATCATGAAGAAATGAACCCAAAATTTATTGATGATGTCGATTGTGTCTGCTTTCAACCAAGACTATCATCATGAAGAAAATGAACCCTAAATTCACTGATAATGTCAGTTGTGTCTGCTCTCAACCGAGATTATTAACATGAAGAAATAAACCCCAAATTCGCTGATGATGTCAGTTGTGTCTGCTCTCAACCAAGACTATCATCATGAAGAAATAAACCCCAAATTCACTGATGATGTCGGTCGTGTCTGCTCTCAACCGAGACTATCATCATGAAGAAATGAACCCCAAATTCATTGATGATGTCGGTTGTGTCTACTCTCAACCGAGACCATCATCATGAAGAAATGAACCCCAAATTTACTGATGATGTCAGTTGTTTCTGATCTCAACCAAGATTATCATCATGAATAAATAAACCCCAAATTTTCGCCAATGATACCGGTTGTATCGGTTCTCAACCAAGGTATCTCTTAAAGTTTGAACTATCTAGTTCGCACAAATAAGATTGCTAATGATGGACCCCAAGATATTGGTTTTTCCCAAAGTATGTTTGGAAAAAATTCCATGTATGATGTATATGCATAATGTCCCAGATTGATATGGAACCCATAGTGTATGCACGTCAATTATTTTGTGTATGTCCCAAATATTTACATATGTATCAAATGTGTGTATACGCTCCAAAATGTAATGAAAATGTTTTTTGATATTCCCGTATGTTAGATGCACCAAATGTTATGAATGACCTTGATACTTTGATATGGTTATGTGCACGTCATATTTGATGTGAGGCTCTTAACAGGAAATCTACTGCCGAGATTTTCATGGAATCTACTACCGAGGTTCTGTTGAGAACTACCTTCTGTCGAGGTCTTCTGGATAATTAATTGCCGAGATTAACCAGGGGAATCTACTGCCGAGATTCTATTGTGAACTATCTTATGTCGAGGTCTTCTGGAAAATCATCTTTCGAGATTAACCAGGAGAATCTACTGCCGAGATTATATTGAGAACTACCTTATGCCGAAGTCTTCTAGATAATCAACTGCCGAGATTAACCAGGGGAATCTATCTTCGAGATTCGATTGAGAACTACCTTCTACCGAGGCCTTTTGGATAATTAACTGCCGAGATCGACCAGGGGAATCTACTACCGAGATTCTGTTATAAACTACCTTCTACTGAGGTCTTCTAGATAATCAACTGCGGAGATCAACCAGGTGAATCTACTGACAAGGTTCTATTCAGAACTACCTTCTGATGAGGTCTTCTGGATAACCAACTGCCAAGATTAACCAAGGGAACCTACTGCCAAGATTCTGTTGTGAACTACCTTATGCCGGGGTCTTCTGGAAAATCAGCTGCTGATATTAACCAGGGGAATCTACTCCCGAGATTATGTTGATAACTACCTTCTACCGAGGTCTTCTGAAAAATCATCTATCGAGATTAACCAGGGGAATCTATTGTCGAGATTCTATTGAGAACTAAATTCTGCCGAGGTATTCTGGAAAATCATCTACTAAGATTAACCATGGGAATATACTACCAAGATTCCGTGTAGAACATATTACTTAATTGGCAATGATGATTGTCTTCACATGAAATATGGTTTTATGTTATGCGTGTACATTTTGATTGATGCATGAAATATAATGGTTGATTGATGCATGTAATGAGTGACTTGAATATGCATCAATGGATGTTGGAATTTTGAGGTGCCAATGATAATTGGGCTTAAGTGTAGACGCCAAGTGAGATTGGGCTCTTTGTTAGATCCGTGCTGTCAGAATTCAGATGGATGTGATGATATGTATAACTTAATCTAGATCGAGGTTACCTAATGAATGCATGACAATGATTTATGTAGACTCGTATGCTTTTGACTGGTGCCCCTATGATGGGTTGTGGACAATTAAAGCATAGAGGTTGCTCACGAAACAAGGTTGCTTGTCTTACGATCATAGAGTGTAATGCTAAAGTGATTTCCTGATACTCGATTTGAAATCAAAGATTGCTGCTGTAGGAGGAAGATCCATTGGTGATTGTGAAAGTACCCAGAGAACTTGCCCCTTGATAAACTATTTTTTAACCAACTCCTTTTAATTGAGCCTCACAGTGGTTTGCCCCAATATTCGAATTTAGGAAGATATGCCCCTAATCTCCATGATCTGGAGGAAGTACCCTTTAGAAAGAACTTAGACTTCACCATGAACTTTGATATAGATTTCCCCAAGATTTTAATCTTTGAAAAGTTTGTACCTAAAGTTGCTTGAAGAGGAACTTGGGTTCCACATGGTGTAAGATGAACTTGATATGTACTTCCCCAACACCAACTTTTGAGTCTCGAAGGTTTCCCCCTGATTGTTAGGGCCTCGAGAAGTCGTCGAAAGAAGAAACTGAGCCCTACCATGTTATGATAAGAACTTGATTAAAGAGTAACCCTTTGAAGGTTATGCCCCTTATTGAACATTGCTTTGAAACGTGATTCTAGTTGATTGAATCTCAGAATGGTTACCCCTAGTCAATAGGATCTCCATGTGATATGCCCCTATGATCAATAGTTTTTCTTATGATTATAGGGTTCTACTTTAGACGCTTTGCCCATGGTTAGGAGCGTTCTGAAATGGATTTCTTTTGATTAACCCAATTTCTTTTTGAGATCTCCTTGATGCTAAGTGTCTATTCATAGATAAAAGTGTACACTTTGAAAAGTAATTATGTTTTATGCACATGCAAGTTTTAAAATTGAAGTTTTAATAGAAATGGATTATTAGAGATGGATATTTGAAGAATCGAAGTGGTTAGTAATAATTTTAATAAACATAGGAGTCAATTTAACACAAATTTCATCGAGTATGCTTTCATTGCTAACCTTGCTTCAATTAGGACTTTTGAATGTTGTAACATGGCCATGGTTCATTGTTTTAGAAATAATGGATATAAGGCTCAAGATTTATTTATCCCACCCCATTCTCCTTGATGTTCTCTAATCCTAAGCTCAATTAATCCAATATATGCGTTCAATCTCCAAGAGGAATTTCATAGTCGCGCAAATGATGAGAAATGTAGATAAAGTCCAAGCGCTGATGAGAAGCATTGATAAGATCTAAGAATTGATAAAAAGAATTGATAAGATCCAAGCATTGATGAGAAGCCTTTGATGATTCTTGAAGTGGCAGTCACGAGATTGTTCTCCAATTTATCTGTTTTAATCCCTTATTTTTTCCTAAGTCGAGTCTTTTCGATTTTTACTTGACCTGGCGAGCTTCAATTTTTTTGAATTTTTTTTGCCTTTTAATTTTGAACGCTTGTGACTGTCGTGTTGATTGTTGTAAGATTTGTCTTTATTGTTTCCTCGATCTTGAATGATGTATTGAGAAAGAAGACATCGTGAACTTTGTCTTTATTAATTGCTTCCTTAATCTTTGTTGACGTGCACGGGGAACATGATGTGCTTGAACCTTTGCTTAGATCATTTCCTCAATGATGTATCGAGGATGGATATATGCTTGAACCTTTGCTTAGATGGCTTGATTCTCCTGAGATTTAAATGCACTACTGAATTAATTAAAAGACTACCCCGCCCCTGTTTGAATTTAAGGTTTTTTTTGTAAAATAGAAAAGAAAACTCCAACTCCTGGTTCGAGGGGGTTTCTTACAGATTAATTCCTTATTTCTCCATTGTTTAGGAATTGAAACAATACCTTACATCGTCAGCTCAGACTTACTATTAAAAAGTATACGTCATCCAAATTCAGTTTTTTAATTTTCGTCATTCTCCCTCAAAGTTTGTTAAAGTTGAAAAATGAAAATGGAAAAGTCGTTGATTATATGGAAAGATGATAACGAAAGAGTGAAACAAATGGATTGATTTCAAAATATTCTTGCTCATTTTGTTAGAATTACTCTTCCAAAGATACAATTTTATAGAAAATGAAATTTTGCAACTAAGAAATCACAAATTAAAATGATAAAGGCCTAATGATCTAGAGATAAGCTCCCTTATTGATCCACTGACTTTAGGAGATTCTTCTTAGTCTTTGGATTTGTCAAAGAAAGGGGTGAGCGTTCACCAATGGGATCCCTTCTTCAAAAGTCAATTGCTTATTGTCAGTCAAATCTTGGACCTTGTATTTGAAACCCCAACAGCTTTAAAGGGTGTGTCTTGGGGAGTTGGCATGATACTCACACATGGAATTTGCATCATACTTAAGCGGGAGTGCCCCAATCGGAGGATTCAGTGACTTCTGCTCTACCTAAGATGCCTTGAGTAAATGTTGTAGTAGATGACTGTATGGTATGAGACGTGGATCAAATCTCCTTGGTGGTAGTTTTCGTCTTCCCCCTTGTTGGGCAATATCCCTTATGTTGATAGGGTTGTTGTAGTTTCTGCTGAGGTGGGGGAATTTTCCATGATGGTGGCATCTGTGGTGCTGAATAGGCCTGTGACTAGGATAACGAAGGGTTACCTTCGCTCCTCAGTAATAATTGCATGATCAAGTTCATTTGAGTCTTCAACTGGTGGACCTCCTCATTCAACAGTTCTTGGCCTCTTTTGAGTTCCTCCATGGCTTCTTGAGACATGCTTTGAGTTTGCTTGTGAGTATCGAGAATCTTGATAGCTTAATCACAGTTGGATAAGAGTGTAAGTTTAAATGATATAAACTTTGTGCACATATATGAATGAGAGATATGCAAATGCATGGATATGAAAAATATATTTTATTTTGGCTCTTGAGGGTTTGAAAATGTTTTCATGGAGAGGCAATGCGACATGGACGTAGTATGAGGGTAAAAATAAGGGTATCTTATACGAGTTTAATGATAGACATGGAAATGATGATGACTTTCACTGACTCATAGATTGAGACAGACATGAAAAGATTATGGGCAAGGAACGATGAAGAGGAATCCCTACAAGTTAGGGATTATAACAGAGGGACAAGAATTCCTACAGGCTAGGAATTATGATAGACCAATAGAAAGTTGAGATGAAGGTTAGACTTGAAGAATGGCATGGAAGAGAGCACATGGTGATCGGTCAATGATCACCAAATCCCATGGCCTGATATAGTCCACATGGCATGCATTAGCGAGGACATCCTTTGTGGGAAGGTTAATAAGATCCCATAAAAGTTTTAAGGATAATGTCGGGCAAAAGGGGATCCCTAGAGGCTAGGGATTAAAATTTTCAAAATAAGATCCCTACTAGCTAGGGGTTATAACAGAAAGACGGAAGCCCTACGGGATGAAGATAGTAGTGAACGAAAAGAGAACCCTTGTGGGTTTAGAGATTGTGGAAATGAGATTATAAACGGTATCCTTAGTTGGTAGGTTCCCAGTTTTTACCTACGGATATTCTACCCTCCCCATAAGGTGGTTTCCTTAAGGGTATCATGGATAACACTAAAGGGAAAGGCATAAGGGCCTCCCTTAAGTGGAGCCTCTTTGTAGACCGAAACTTTCGTCTCTAGGTCATGAAAGATCTCACCATGAGATTTTGGTTTAAGGGTTATACAAAGAGTCATAGGTTTCATTCCAAAGTCCTAACCCACAAGAAGATACCTCTTGAGACATATTCCTTTCACGGGATTCCACCGACTCTAGGAAAAATCGTCACATAAACTCATAGGACTTATGTATATCCTTGGCTAATAGACGAACCTTCTTTCTAAGAGTTTTGAAAAATATTTTCTTTGAAATTAAAATCCTACCACAACAAATAATATGATATTCACAATAATATAAAACCAAATAAATAAATAAAATAAATAAATAAATATAGAAATAAAAAATATAGAAAAACCGTAACAAAACCCTAAACCTAAAAGAGGGAAATTTCTAACCTTAAGGTTGAGTCCCCAGCAGAGTCGCTAGCTGTAATAAACGGAAATAAATATAGAGTCGTCACCCTTAATTTTTATCCTAAGGAAGGGAATATAAAGGTTAACCCTAAATAAGTTAGAGATTCTAGGTTGTTGACTCGTTTTTAGACGAAGGGAAGGTGTTAGGCACCCCTCATCTACCTTTTTCACAAGGATACTAGGGTAGATTTTAAAGATTTAGGAAATAGGGTTTTAATTTTTTAATAGGGAAACTCGCCACGATTTTAGTCATATGCCTACGTATCCTCTTATGAGAAACCAGAGTCCCAATTCATAGTTTGTAGTGTTTGTTGGTGTTTTTTATAGGATCGCGTAGAATTGCTTTCGATTTTATTCTTGAACCTTGTCTGGATTAAAAATTGAATGAGCTAGACGTAGTCCGCAGTAAATTTCGATAACAATTCCCCTTAATCATTTTTTGAAAATGCTCTTGAATTTGATTATGTTAGTAAAAAATTATATGAATTGTTGGTTAGCTGTTTTGAAATTTGGTTTGTTTATCGTGTATGGTTGGATATAGGACGGGAGGAGTCTAATATAATCTCTTTATCACGTGGTCAGATATTGACTCCGTGCTGCTCGTTATGAAGGATGTGGAGAGAGTCTGATATAGTCTCCCTCATCACGTGGCCAGATATTGGCCACGTGTTGCTCGCGGATGGAATATTTGATGAATTGTATGGATTTTGATATTTGATTGTAATTTAAGATTTTGATTCAATTTTATTTAATTCAAATTTAATGTTTGATTTATGGATAGAGTTATAATTGTATTATTATTTTTAATCAAAAAATTAGATACTTTATGTTTTTTTGTGTTTTTGCATATATCTTGGTTAACGGCTTAATTATAAGAATAAAATTAAATTAATTAAAAAAATTATAACTTTTATGTAAAGACTATAATCTAATCAACATAATCAAATATTTAGCCTAATTACTAAAACGAAGTAACTAATTAAAATAGATAAATATCTAAACGAATAAAGAACAAGTGATTAAAAAGTTAATATGAGATATTGTGTAAATTAGTAAAGATGTAGATTCTGTTGTAAAAAAAACTTATGACTATTATATAACATTATTTTCTTTAAAATTAATACATATGATTATCCTTAATATCATTTTAATATTAAAATTAAATTGTAAATATAAAAAAATATCCAATTGACATAACTGGTGTTAGTTTGGTTTAATAATAAACATTAAAAACTAAAACTAACAAATAATAACTAAAAAGTAAAAATTGAATTTTAGAGAACACACTTTTCCCAAATGCATACCAGTACAATAGTCTTTTTTCTAATGACAAATTCACCTCTTTTTTAAAATTAATATAGTATAGTACTATATCCTTTTTTATGGCCACACCTAAACCAAATTGGCCATCTTATTTATAACTTAAATATAACATGACAGACCCCCACTATCTATTTATAATATTATTATTAATTATAAAATAAAATATTTAAAAAATAATGAGGAAAAAAATTTAGTTAATTATTTATTATATATTAACAATATTTATATAATAGGTTTACTGGATGAGTATACATATATAAGTAAAGTTTGATTGATGTCATAGAAAGAGTTTACACATATTATACACAAACATATTAATAATCAAGTCAACAATTCAGACATATACAAACAATTAGTTCATACATTCAAAAGTCAGGTTTACTAACCCGGAATACCATGACCAATTTAAGTTGTTTTCTCTAATATTCTTTCTTCTTTCCTTAGTGCTTTCCTTCGGTGCAACGATTTTTGCTCGGATTGACGGAGGCTTTCAAGGTTTCTTTGTTATTGTTCTTCGATATGAAGAGCAACATCTTTAAGAGAAATTTAGTGAGTTGTTGATTTGCTAATTGTTGGTGAAATTGTTGATGAAAAAATAGTATGAAAGAGTGACTTATTTATAGTGATAATTAGGTCAATAAATTAGGAAAATAAAATTGATTTACAAATTAATTTTTCCTTGGTCACCAAACTAACCAATTATAAGATGAGTATGACACAAATTGACATTGATTGACCAATAAAAAACAATTAAACATAAAAGGAAATAATTTTTGTATATATTATAATTTTTGCACTCAATTTTGATAAAAAGCACATAAAATCTAATAAATAATTATTTTTAAAAATGTCATAATTAAAAATACGAAAATAATATTTAAATAATAAAAAAAAGGTTTTTTTAATGATTTTTATAAATGGAAATAAAATTAGTAACAATAAACAAAGAAATATCAAAAATACATCAAGTGAGATTCGAACCTGTGACTTTATGTTTCCAAGCTTTGCTTCCTTACCAATTATGTTATGTTATTTATTTAAAATAAAAAGCTAATTGAAAATATATGAGGAAGAACAATTATTTGTTATTTTAAAAATACAAATAATTTGAAAAAAATTATTATAATTTTAAATAGACTTGAAAGAGAATATTTATTAAAATCCTAAAATATTAATGTAATTAAAACCAAAGGAATTTTAAAATTCAAGTTCGAAAATAAATTTGACAGTATCACTAAGGCGGGAAAATTTGGGATATGACAGAATCCCGAGGTGTTGCACTCATTTCCTTGTCACCTACTAATTCAAAGTTATTCTTGGGCGAGTACCTTTTAAAAGACAAGAAATTTCGAGGGAATTTCCCCATCAAATTTGCCTTCAAAGTTAAATTTGATGTCTTAGTTACAATTCATACAGTCTGTAAACACATCTTCTCCTGTAAGGATCCCTTTAGACCCTGATGTATATAAGTACTTTCTGGCTCTCGAATTCTCCCAATTCACCGCGCTCAGAAAAACGTAAAAACTCGGTTGTGTATTCAGTCACGGTTCTCTTGCTCTAAACACACTCGAGGTACATCTTATAAATGATTGGTTCATAATCCTCCACTCCAACATTAATTGTTTCATTCTTTATCAAATTCTGACTGACTCATTCCTTTGCCTTTGCCTTTGAGCAACAACTTTATCCCATTAGACAACATCAATAATTTTAAGCCTGATCACCGCCATCTTAACTTGCTTATTCTCAAGGACGCCCATAACATTGAAGAACATGATGACATCAATCTGCCAATCAAGAAACCCCTTCACTCCCATTATTTCGTAGAATAATTGAATGTCATCTTTCACTCGATAGTCATGGTTATTATGTCGAATCCCATGATCAACCTCTTCCTTGTAGGGTACTTCTTATTTAAAACTCGAATCTTCAACACAGTTGTTTCCATACAGTGGAACCCTAAATGGTTCCTCTCTCTTGTCTCTTTGTCAGTTCTCGTTGTTATTGGCGTTGTTCATCTAATTTGTTAAAGTCGCCATCTATTCAGGAAAAGCAGTTATAGTCGCGGTAAAAGTCGTAGTAATTCCCTCAAGATTTGCTCTGCCATAGTTGTTGAAAAGAATAGGAGAAAACCTGCTCTGATGTCAATTGACGCAGTCGAAAACTCTATGAAATAGAAATCGATAACCCTAGAATGAACAGGATTGCAAATGCAAAACATATCAACTAAGCTCTAGAATTCACTAGATAAAGAAACTTTAAATTTTATTATAATGAAAGATAATGCTGACAATCACTCCCAAAATTGTTTAAATACAAAAGAAAAAAAAATTAATTAGGCTTAAACATATTTTAATGGGTTTTTAATCAAAAAACAGAAATCAAACTAAAAATTGCTTACATATCAAAAAAGAAAATTATTTAAATATTAAAATGTTTTCTGACGCGCAATTTTTTCTTCAATACACGCAATCAGACTTTTTATTTCGTATATGTTACTACAAGGATACATTATTGAATAGTATATAATTACATAGAATCAAGTTCAATGCATCTTTAAATTTTTTTTAAATTTTTAATAAAAATATATTGATTAATTTTTAAAGATATATTTTATCAAAGTGAAAAAGATTTTAAACATGCAATAACAACGACTCATCATAATTAAGAGTGTCAAATGAACATATATATTCTGTTTAGACTCGTCTCACAAAAATATATAAAAAAAGTAGTAAGATAAGGGATAAATATTTTGTAGGATACAAACTTAAAATTTGATTTGTTCTATAAAAAAATTAAGGGCGGATGGAACAGACTTGATGACACCACATTTTTACTTGATGACACCACATTTTTTTAATCTAAAAATTATAAAAATTTATGTTAATATATATCTATAAAAACTCATAAAAAAATAAAGCAGAATGAAACAATTATACTAGAGACTGCTCGATAAAATCTTTCACCCGTCCTAAAAAAAATATATAAAAAAGGATATGTCCATCCGACCGGACATGTTTAAGGGAAAGGATTAAGTAACTATTTAGTAACTCGATAAATCTTTTATAATTCTATATAAAATCTAAACAGATATATCGATCCGACCCAACATATTTAAAAGAAAGAATTAAGTAACTTTACAATTTAGTAACTTTCAAACTTTAGATTATTCAAAATATGAATAAACTATTACTATATTTTTTTCTTGAAAGAGGATGATTGTTTTAGAGAGAGATATCGGTAAAGTTACCAAAGTTATGAAAAATCAAAATCACCCGATCTCAGTCCCATGTTTAACTAATCCTAATAGGTGAAATCAAGCAACTTAAACTATTTCACCTTTTCCCCTACTTATGTAAGTTGCAACTCATTTTAAATCCTTTTCTTACAAAACCCACAAAAATAAAAAATAAAAAAAGTTTTACGGTCTAATAAATACTAACTTAAGCACAAAGATATATAATAACCCACTTAAAAATGACGTGTCGGTATATAAAACCAAACACAGATTAAGATGAGAACATTACGTAAGCATGCACACACATAAAGTATCCATAATATAAACAAATTGTTTTTGACTGCTCATAAATAAAGACATCAATTCAAACACAATCTCTTTTTCTCTCTCTATCTCTATGTTAATCTCCACCCAGAACACCGACAAAGTACACGAATGGCCCAAAGACTTCAACTAGGTGTTACTTAATTCTATTTTGCCTCTCTTTTCCACCTTCCAGTCAAATCAAAATCCAAAAAACACATGTTCTTATATGTGAACACGTACATATCCAAATTCTTAGACGCGGCACACCATAATTCCATATCTGAGTTTCTATAATTTTTTATTATTATATTAAATATTTTATTGAATTAAAAAATAAAAGTAGAAAATGGTGTTCGTGTATCTATTGTATAATAATACTACTGGACTATTAAAATGGGGGCTAATAAATTTTTTGCACCACATGTTAGATTTCCAACTTACTACTATAATTTATTTGTTACATTCTCAATAGCATCTCAAAGAGTATTTAAATAACGTTGCATATAGTTTTATTTTCAACATCATTAATCCAAAGTGTCTTCAAATAACAGCAACGTTGTTTACATGTCCTTGTTAACCGTGGCGCATCAAAGAGGCTCAGGTGAGTTCACCGGATTCACGGTGAAACGCGACGGTGAAGATCACGACGACGGTGGTAATGATGGTGGAAAATTAATGGTTTCCGGGTATAATGGTGATAGAGAAAGAAATGAAATGGTTTCAGCTCTTGCACATGTTGCATCATCAGGGTCAAATAAAATGAGTAATGCTAATAGTGAATGGATTCAAAGAACTAGCTTTGGAAATACACCATCTTCTTCATCTTCATTTTATTCTTCGGGTTCGGGTTCGAGTTCGAGTTCGGGGTTATTCGTGCCCTCTGGATCATGGATTGGTCACAAAAGAGAGCGTGATGAAGAAAGTAGTGATTCTAATCGGTTTATAACACAAAATGTTCCTAAACTTTTTAGAACTGTTATGGTACCTTCTCAAGGTTCAAGAGAATCATCTTCATTAGGTACATTTCTTTTAGGCCCAAAGTAATTTAAAGTCTAAGACGACAATTAAAACAAAGTCTTTTTTGTCCATTCAATATAATTAAATATTTAATTTTTAGAAGAAATTTTAAAATTTTTTACAAAGACATTTTTTAGTATATATTTTAAAATTAATGTTAATTTCGATAGTTAAATATTTTCCATCAACCAAACATCCTTAAACTAATCAAACTATCATTTTCCTATTGAACCAGTAACTGAAGAAGCTCCAGCCACAACAACCATAACCGTCGCCACATCGACACCAACACCGGCACCACCGTCATTCGAAGAAAGCGGCGAGAGAAGAAGAAGATACCGAGGAGTTCGGCAAAGACCATGGGGAAAATGGGCAGCAGAGATAAGAGATCCACACAAAGCAGCAAGAGTCTGGCTAGGAACATTCGACACAGCAGAAGCAGCAGCAAGAGCTTACGATGAAGCCGCATTGCGATTCCGAGGAAGCAGAGCGAAACTCAACTTCCCCGAAAATGTCAGATCAATTATGCCGCCGCCGCCACAACCACATCTTCAATCTTTGCCAACCGCGGCAGTTGCCTCTCGAACACTGCCGCAGCCGGCGTTTCAAGGCTCATCTGATTTTATCAGAGACTATTTAGAATACTCTCAAATTCTTCAAAGCTCCGGTGATTTTCAGCTACAGCAAATGCAACAACAACAACAGCAATTACAAGCTCCAAATTTGGTTCAACAATGGTATTATAATTCACAATTGGCACCACTTCAATCTTCATCACCTTCATTTTCACCATCTACTCAAATTTCCAATTCCTCTCCTTCATTTCCTCTGTTTTCTACTCAACAAATGGAACTTTTCCGGCCGCCGGAAAATCCTCCGCCTGATGGCATGTTTCCGCCGACAACTTGGTCAGATACTAGTGGTCATCCACCACCACCTTATGGTTGATCAATTTCATAATAGTCCCAAAGTTGTGACTCTTGATATTATTACACACACAAAATAATAAATAGTTGTCAATAATATAATATTAAAAAAATTATTGTGACACTATAGGTAAGTTTTATTCATACTTTTTTGTTTATTTATTTTTCTATTATTATTTTTCCATTTTTCATACACATGTATGAAAAAATTGAAGAGAAAAAAAATTTGTTGTATCTTTATTTTTGTAATTCATTTTTAGACGAAAGATAATTCATCCAACAATTAGTTTTTGATTTAGCAATTATTTAGTTTTCTTTATAAATTGTTACTATTATTATATGAGTGATTGTTGAATTGTAATATACATATTTTAAAGTTAAAATTTTAGTTTTAAAAAATATTTAAAAAAATGTTTCAACTATATTCATTGGTCAATTTTAATTTAATTATGATTCAACAAAAATCTATGTGGTGAAATTTTAACTATAGAACAAATACAATTTGAGTTATTTTAAACAAGGATTTTTTATAGCTTGAATTTAAATATAATTTTTATATTAAAACTTATTATTTAATTCATTTTTATAATAATATATTTACAAATAAACCACTTTATATTAGCTTAGTTTTTAATCAGAATCAATTTTATAAATTATTTAATTAAAAATATATTTTTTTCATTGCAAAATTAAACTCCGCTTAGTTAAACTGATTAGTCATAAAAAAGACAAACAGAATTTAGGTTTCACGAGTTAGTTTATTATTTTATTTTTGCTCAATAGGTTTTGTTCTGGACTGGGCCCGACAGGCCCAAAAGTATTACTAAGGCCCAGTCCAAAGGGACTCACTAAGGACCACACTGGGCAAAGGGGGTCGCGTCCATGCCCGACACCCTGATGTCCACCTCGACATCTCGATGACCAGCCCCACGCGGTGAAGTCATGCTCGGCACCCTGCCGCCCGGCTCTGTGTCCTGACGTCCAGCTCGACACTCGCTGTTCAGCTCGAGGTCTTGGCGTCGAGCTCGGCACCGTGCTGCGCAGCTCGACATGGTCTCGAGCTACCTGGCTAGGGCAGACTCAGTCCACCGTTGCCCCAACGTTACTCCGGAAAGACCGCGTCTCCGTCCGCCCGCACTTCACGCAGCACATCCAGGAAGGGGACCACGTACTGGTCCCCACTACCCACGTAGAACCTGGCAGTTCCTCCATTGGGCCAAATCCGCCCGCACCAATGAAGGAACTTTGGCCCAGCGCTGGGGGCTATAAATACCCTCTGTTTCCAGAGGGTCAGGTATTGATCATTCTAACCTCAACTCTATTATCTGCTAGTACTCCCACTGACTTTAGCATCGGAGTGCCTTGCAGGTACCCCCCCTCCTCGTTCAAAAAGCTTTCAGCTCGGAGTAAGGCGTGACGGTCCAAACCTTCTGATCAGGTCAGATCAGTGGCGCCGTCTGTGGGAAACAGCTTCCCCATCTAACGAACAATTCCAAAGACCAAAGCTCAATCCAATTGCCTGTCATGGCTGATCCAGCTCGTGAAGAACAGCACACCCGCGTCACCGACACCAACAACGGTCCTGCGGACAAGAATGGGCACCTCGACAATCTCGGTGATGCCGGCCATAATGCCATCCCCGTGACAACCGCCCCTGGACCTTCCACTCGCAGGGACGGGAACACTGCGTCATCCTCGACGACTCCTCCAAGACTCGAAGACGACCCGGAGGCTCTCGCCTATCGCCAAGCTGCCCGGTTCTATGAAGTCCAAGTCCCTGCCGGGGCAGATGCCACGACTCAGGCACTGTTCGCGGCCATCAACCAGACAAACTATCTCCTATTCGCCCAAGGAGAAAGGCTAAGGGCACTTGAACATGATCGAAGACCCCCGAGGAGGCATCAGAGGCCACCATCTCCACCTCCTCGGGTCGAAGAAGTTCGACACCCTACTCCCCCGCGGAGACATCACAGGGAGAACTCTAGGAGCCCCTCTCCCCCACCAAGGCAGAGGCGGCCCCAGTATGAAAGACAGCCCGTCATCCCTGCCGAAGAGCCCAGTCGCGACCCATCGAGGCACGACAGGAGACACAACAGAGACGGGCGTGTGACCTTCAACCACCGAGCATCACGCTCGAGGGAATCTCAGCACGACCATCGTGCCCGGCATAACTACAGGACCCCTTCTCTTTCTCCAGAAAGGAGCGACGAGGACGACCCCCGCGGTCCCCTGTCGCAGGCCATCATGGACGCACCTATTCCCCCGGGCATGGAAAAGCCCCCACACCTGAAGGAGTATGATGGAGTGGCGGACCCAGTCGACCACATTGACGGGTTCGAAGCCATGCTCCACTATCACAACGTCGGGGGGCCCATCAAGTGCCGTCTCTTCCCAACAACTCTCAGGAAGGCGGCCATGGACTGGTACAAAGGACTCGCCCCGGGCTCCATAACCTCATGGCGGAACCTGAAGAACCAGTTCATCAGTTCCTTCACAGCTTCCCGTCGCCACCCGAAGACTGAGGCAGCCCTCGAGGCCATCATTCAAAGACATGATGAGACCTTGAGGGAATTCATCAACCGCTTCAACCGGGAAGCAATCCAGGTCCCCTGCGCGGACCATATGAAGAGGTACTTGCTGGAGAGGGGCCTCCTCCCCGGAACAGAATTCAGAAAAGCTGTGGGCATTGAACCACCTACAACTTTTGATGCTCTCCTCGACAAAGCCCGAGCATACATGGACTACGAGGAGAGAGAAGCTGCCAACAGGGCACGAGACTCCAGGGCTCGCAATCATGGCAGCAGCTCGAGACAAGACCCTCCTCCCCGACGGACCGGAGAGAAGAGGAAGGAAGATCGACCCCGGGAGGTCCGGGAGCAAAGGGGCCCCTCGGGCCGGTTCACTGAGTACACTCCGCTCATGGCTTCCCGCGAGCGTATTTTGGCGGAGTGTGCTAGCACAGATTTTAAAGACGGTGGCGTCAAGCGTCCCCGACCAGCTCCTGCCAAGCCAGGAGTAGACAAAAACAAGTATTGTCAGTACCATAGGAGTCATGGTCACTTGACAGAGGACTGCGTCCACCTGAAGGACGCCATCGAAACCCTCATCAAAGGAGGGAGGCTTGCACAGTACAGGCGAAATGACGCTCCCCGTCGGGACGCCCGCGAGGCAAAGGAGCCCGAAGAAGATGCCCGACCATCTGACGAGTCGGTGCCAATCCAGACCGCCTTCTCGGTAACCAGGCCCGAGGATTTCGAACTTCCCGAGCTCCTGCAGGAGCCCCTGACGACACACAGCAGGTGGGAATACTTCCCCTCCGCCATGGTCATCAACGGGGGCGGGTTCAACGACCTCACCATCAACTCAGCCAAGAGGAAGTTGGACGAACTGGTCGACAAAGCTCCTCCACAAACTGTGACTTTCGAAATGGTGAGGGGCAGATCAGAGCCTATCACCTTCTACTTGGAAGAGCTCCCCGGCGGAGCACCGAACGCAGTCATCCCCTTGCTGATAAGGGCAAAGATGGCCAATTTTGACGTACATCGCATCCTGGTCGACGAAGGGAGTTCCGTCGACGTGATGTACACCCAGCTGTTCCGGACTTTACAACTGGACGACTCACATCTGTCTCCGTATATAGGTTCGGACCTTCAAGGCTTCAACGGCTCGACTTCCAAACCTTGGGGATATGTCGAGCTCCTCGTGACGTTCGGGGAAGGAACTTCTACAAGACAGGTGAAGGTCCGCTTCCTCGTCATTGACTGCCCATCCCTATACAACTGCATCTTGGGGAGGCCGACATTGGCGGAGCTGACAGCGGTTCCCTCAACTGTCCATCTAAAAATGAAGTTCTACACCAAACGGGCAAGGGTAGCCACCATCCAGGGCGACCTCGCTGCTGCCCGCAGGTGCTTCAACGCCGCTTCAAGGGGACGGGATACTGTCGACGTGGGTCCCAGCACAAGGACCATCAAGAAGACAAAGCAAGAGCCCGACAGAGCATCTCCCGAGGTAGAAGTTCAGAAGGCTCCACCAAAGGTCGACTCCATAGCCCTCGACGCCCGCTTCGACCAAGACGAGCCGGCCAGCAGCGAGCAAATCCCCCTCCGACCTATTCCGGACGGCGATTTCGAACTCGTTCCCCTCGGAGCAGACCCGACCAAGGGAGTGAAGATTGGCAAGGACCTCCCCGACTTGGCCAGGAAGCAAATCAAGGCCTGTCTGCGCGAGAATGCTGATCTCTTCGCCTGGAGCGCTGCAGAGATGCCCGGACTCGACCCTGAGGTCGCCTGTCATCACCTCGCCATTGATCCAGCCGCCAAGGCCGTAGTACAACGTAGGCGTAGGCAGTCTCCAGAAAAAACGGAGGCTGCTGAAAAAGCTGTAAAAGACCTCTTAGAGGCAAATTTTATTTCTGAAGCCCGGTATTCCACCTGGCTGTCAAATGTTGTACTTGTCAAAAAGAATAATGGAAAATGGAGAATGTGTGTTGACTATACCGACCTCAACCGGGCTTGCCCGAAGGATGCTTTTCCTCTACCTAACATCGACATGCTGGTCGACAACTCGGTCGGCTACAAGACTTTGTCGTTCATGGACGCCTACTCGGGATACAATCAAATCCCAATGGCCCTGGGCGACAAACGCTGCACGGCGTTCATGACCAGCTCGGGTAACTATTACTACAACGTAATGCCCTTCGGACTAAAGAACGCCGGCGCGACGTACCAACGCATGATGAACAAAGTGTTCAACAAACAGATCGGCGACATGCTCGAGGTATACATGGACGACATGATCGTCAAATCTCGAGCAGACACCGATCACGCAGCTCATCTCAAGACTGTCTTCGCCCAAGCAAGACAATGCAAAATGAGGTTCAACCCCGAGAAGTGCACGTTCGGGGTCAAGGCAGGAAAATTCCTCGGATTCTATCTAACAGAACGAGGGATTGAAGCCAACCCCGACAAGTGTCGAGCATTCGCCGACCTCCCGACTCCAACGTCGAAGAAGTCGATACAGATCATGAACGGCATGTTGACGTCACTATCACGCTTCGTCGCGAAGTCCGCTCAGCACGCCCTACCCTTTTTCAAACTCCTTCGAAAGGAAGCAGCCTTCGAATGGACCGAGGAATACGAACACGCACTTCGCCATCTGAAGCAGAGCCTGTCTCAACCGCCCGTGTTGTCTCGACCAGATGACGACGAGCCACTATATCTATACTTGGCAGTATCAAACGAAGCCATCAGTGCAGCTCTTGTCCGCGAGACTCCTGACGGGCAGAAACCTGTCTACTTCACGAGCAAAGCCTTACAAGGCCCCGAGAGCAGGTATCAACAGATAGAAAAGGTTGCACTGGCCCTCGTCAACGCTGCGAGGAGGCTCAGACACTACTTTCTAGCACACACCATTGTCGTGCGAACCGATCAACCGGTGAGACAACTCCTGGGTCGTCCAGATATGGCGGGCAGAATGCTTAAGTGGTCCCTGGAACTCTCTGAATTCGACATTCAGTACGAGAGCAGGAAAGCCCTGAAAGCACAAGCCTTGGCCGACTTCGTCGCTGAGATAACCTCTAACGACATTCCCCCGGGAAAGGAACACAAGTGGACCATCTTCGTCGACGGAGCCTCCAGCTCGTCCGGAAGCGGCGCAGGGATCCTCCTGGAAAACGAAGAAGGGGTGGTAATCGAGCACTCCTTGGTTCTCTCCTTCCCGACATCAAATAACCAGGCAGAATACGAAGCCCTGCTCGCGGGACTGAGATTGGCCGAGGACCTAGGAGCCCGCGAAGTTCAAATTTACACCGACTCCCAGCTCGTCGCTTCCCAAGTACAAGGAAGCTACCAGGCCAAGAATGACAATCTCATTGAGTACTTGAACTTAGTCAAAAAACACATGGCAAAGTTCGTACGAGCAGAAATCTCTCATGTTCCCCGCGAGCAGAACACGAGGGCGGACATATTGTCCAAACTCGCGAGCACACGAAAGAAAGGCGGGAATAAATCCGTCATCCAGGAATCTCTGGCACGGCCGAGCATCGAACCACCCTCGACTACGGTCGAGGTTCATGCTATCGGGGACGCCACGTCGTGGATGACCCCGGTCTATAATTTCCTTACAAAGGGAGAACTCCCGACGAACCAGGCCGACGCTGCCACAATAAAGCGGCGAGCATGTTCTTACGTTGTTCTCGAGCAGAAACTGTACAGAAGGGGATTCTCCATTCCCCTCCTGAAATGCATTGACGAGTCCTCCATCCCCGACGTATTGCGGGAGATACACGAAGGTATCAACGCCCAGCACATGGGCGGTAAATCCTTGGCAAGGAAAGCCCTTCGAGCAGGATACTACTGGCCGACGATGCAACAGGACGCCAAGGAACACGTGAAAAAATGTGACAAGTGCCAGAAGCACGGGGATATGCACCTCGCTCCCCCACACGAGCTGAGCACATTGTCATCCCCATGGCCGTTCGCCTGGTGGGGCATGGACATCCTCGGGCCCTTCGTGCAAGGGACCTATCAGAACAAGTTCCTAATCGTCGCCGTGGATTACTTCACAAAATGGATCGAGGCCGAGGCCCTCGCGAAAATCACCTCACATAACATCCTCCGTTTCTATAAAAGAAACGTGCTCGCCAGGTTCGGAATTCCGCAGGCACTGGTGACCGACAACGGCACCCAGTTCACCGACCACGGATTCCGAGACTTCGTCACCAAACTGGGGACCAAACATCACTTCACATCGGTCGAACACCCTCAGACCAACGGGCAAGCCGAAGCCGCGAACAGAGTCATCCTCCGAGGGCTCAAACGTCGACTCGGCGAAGCCAAAAGAGGATGGGTCGAGGAGCTCCACAGCGTCCTGTGGGCATACCGCACCACACCCCACTCAACGACGGGTGAAACACCATTCCGACTAACGTACGGCACCGAAGCTGTCATCCCAGTCGAAATCATGGAACCATCCCGACGAACAGAGGAACCCCTCGACGAAGAAATAAATGATGAAGCACTAAGAGACGAACTCGACCTAGTCGAGGAAATCCGATCGGGGGCTGCCCTGCGCGAGGCCACCCTAAAACAACGAGTGGCTCTACGCCACAACGACAAGGTCATCAAGCGCGAGTTCGAAATAGGCAGCTTGGTACTACGCAGGAACCAGAAAGACTCCCGCGAAGGGAAGTTGGCCGCGAATTGGGAAGGACCTTACCGCGTCCACGGCACCACGGGTACCGGGGCGTACTACCTCGAGCAGTTAGACGGAGAGCCATTACCAAGACCCTGGAATGCTGCTAAGTTGAAGCAGTACTACAGTTAGAAACTGTCAACACCTAGGACCCTCGACCAGCAGCAACCACGCTCAGGCAACGAGGAAAAACGTCCAATTTCGTTTAAGGCTAAGGTACAGGCCCGACACACGACCAAAATGGCACGGCATCGCGCGGTAGACGTTGACGATCGATAGTGCCCGACGTGGACAGCTGTACCGAGCCCCACCGTCGTCGTACCCATAAGGCAGAACACCCAGCTCGCGATGGGCAGTTCACGCCAAGGGCGAATCGTCCCTACGGGCTCCACGCCCGACTGAGCAACCTCGCTCCGAAATGCCCGACATTCCATCAAGAATAACGGGACATCTACAAGGGTCAAAAGAAAATCTCTCCCCTCGAGCGCAACACTTAAGCAACCCCGGCCAACCAAAATAGGGCCGAGATTACACACAAATGGAGACGAGCATATTCCCTCGCCAAATCAAAGCCACCTACGGGCACTCCTCGGGCCCGAGACTTGAGCTAAATTCATACAAGCATGTGAGTTCATACAAGGGCAAAAAATCCAAAATAAATAACAAGGTATAAACGCCCGAAGGCAACAAAGTAATATTGAACCGACCAAGAAGGCCGGCGATGTTCATACATACAATAAACGGGCACGCAGGCCCAAAGAATACAAATGTCAAGGGCACGCAGGCCCGCTACCCTACTCAAACTTCCATATTCTCATCATTGTCGATGCTGGGAGAGTCGGGCGGAGGAATGATCGCGCCACCTACAACCCGGTGTGTATGACCGATACCCTCGGTGACCAGGCCAGGGTTTAGCAATGAGAGCTGATCGACTGCAGAATTGAACCCGTCTTCCAGAGCACCGACGCAGTCCGCCTCGAGGAGCCGGATATGGGCGACAAGCTCAGCCCGACTCTTCAAAATCACTAGGTCCTCGGGCTCATCTTCGGCAGGTTGCTGGACAGCATTCAGTTCCTCAACCTGTTTACCCAGGCGTTCGACTTCAGCAGCCAAGCGATCCCTGTCGGTCCGGAGCAACTCCCCTTCCTCAGTCAACCTCCCCGACTTCTCCTTTTCCAAGGTCAGCATCTCCCTCTCGGCATCAAGTATCGCGGTCTGCTCTCGGAACATCCCCTCGGAGCGTTCCAGAGCGACCTTCAGCTTCCGCGAGCTCGCAGTCAAGGCCGCCTTCTCCTGCTCGAGCTCTTCAACACGAGCAGCATCCCCTGCATCCTCAGATAACACCAAAGCCATTTCGGCCATTTTCACCAGCCCGTCCACGCTGGCGGCCAGATACGACTTCCTCTCCTCTTTAGTCATCTTCTTGATAGCCTCAGCTTCATGGGCGACCACTGTCGGAGGAAATCGCTCGAAAAAGCCCGCCTCTTCGAAGCAAGGGGGGAAGGCAAAAGATTGAACAGCACCGGCATCCTCCCCGACAGTCGAACCGCCTTCCACGCGGGTCCTCTTCCTCTGCGTCAACATAGCACTGGGATCAATCTCCTCGACCTCTGGATCTGACGCGGGCCCCGAGCTCGACGTCGAGTCGACCCTCACCGGCTGAGGAGCGGTCGGGCTTTGGGGTGGTCCCATCCTCGTCATCTGCGGGGGCTTCACGACCCTCCTACCTCGCCTCTGGTCGTTTGACAATTTCAGGAGCCTTTCGTGTCGGCTAGCCATCGAACCTGCACGAAGTAAAGGAGAAGTCAGTATCGAGCAGACTGCATAAATAAATGACGCATAAAGAATTTCAAGCAAACAACCTAACAGGCGGGCTGTCTGCCTATATGTCGGACATTCCACCAGCGCCTTGGTGTCGATCGGGCGAGACTCAAACGTCGGGTAACCGTCCTTGTCGAGGATATCATTCCCTTCCCGCGTAACCCATTGGGCGGGATGAAAACTGTCGACAAACCGGCAAAGAGCCTCGTACGCCCGCTGATCTTCCATGCACATATCCCCGACTGCGGTATGGAAATAACCTGTTCCATGCTCGTAGTGTCGGGACATCCAGTACACCGGGAACTTAGCCCTACGACCTAACACGGGGCCCCCGTCGTCGGCCACCATCGCTTCCCCGTCATCATCGCTGACCGGCCCTTCCTCCTCGAAGAGGGAATCTACAGCAGAGTCGGTAATAGGGCGTACCACATACCACTTGTCCTTGAACCCCCTCACGGAGTCCATATACATCTTAAACAGTCTCCTCGACTGCTTCAGGGACACCCAGCTGTGCTTCCCTCCTCGGGACTGACGCTGCAGGTGAAATACCCGAAAGAAAAGAGGGATGGTCGCCCCTATCCTTAAGTAGCGACACGTCAGCTCAAACGCCCGGATGAAGGCGAGAGAGTTTGGGTGTAGCTGGGACGGGGCCAGCTCCAAATGCGTAAAGACCCCGGCCTGAAAATCTGTGAACGGCAGCCGCAGCCCTAAGTCTTTAAACGCGATCTCATACATCGCAAGGCTGTAGTCCGGATACATTGAGCAAATTCTGGCATTGGTCGACGGAAGCATGACCACGAAATTCTGCTGGAAGTCGGGCTGGTCCTGACCCTCTTCAATAGCGGTGAATGGATGTCGGTCATCCCAACTGTATATCGACGCTGTCCCCCGAGGCTCGACACCCACCCATTCCAGCGATGGGTCGGTCACGGTATCTATAAGGGTGGCCGACTCGTCGGCACTCTGTTCTTCGCGATCACGACGATCGGAGGAGCTCGGCTCATCCGCCATGGTTACCTGCAGAGCACGGGAAACCAATCAGATTGAGCATGAAGTCCTATGCTCGACATAATCATGTCGTCCATACACTACTACACAAGTCCGTTTTCACAATGTGGATGTCTCCCCGACTTTCCTGAACCCAGTGTTCTTCCTCAAACCAACCGCGCGGCCACTCTCCAAGCATGTCGACCCGAGGTATGAACATGGCGAGCCGCACTATGAAGCCCACGGCCACGACCATGAACATACCGGGCACGGTCATGAATTAGGCGCCCCGGATCATGAAGACCCCGGGCAGCTCTGAAGTTTTTCACCTAAAACTATGAATGTGTCGGCCACAAGTATGCGTTTGTCGGTCCTAGACATGAATATGTCGGGTAAAACACGAATCTACCGGGCTTATCCCACGCGCACGATCCTAAAACATCTACAAATTCCAGGAATCATGCATTCTAAAACGGAAAAATGAAGAAAGTAGATCACTTACTTGGATCAAAGTTGGGATTTGGCTAAGAAATGAAGAATCTGAGACGGGAAGTCACAACTGCAGAAAGTGTTGAGAGCGGCAACGGAGAGAGCACGGAGAACGGAAAACGTATTATGGGGCCCAAGGACCCTATTTATAGTGATGACGTGGAATACCAAACGTCACCTCGTTCAACCACGGACTCCATCTCCTCGACGCACTGCTCCCAACGCAATGATGGCCCTACCCCCCTAGGGTGGCGGCACAACTCCCGAAAGATGCCTCGTGTGCTCGACCGACGCGCCCGGTACGGATCCTCCACGCATCCACCACCGAGGACGTCTCCGAGCACGACACGAAGAGACCCCTCGAGGGTCCACACCTCCATCCCGGGTACGAGACCTCAGCGACGGAACGACTTGGTTTCAAGTCATGGCTCCTCGCAAAGGAACCACGACTTGGGGGGCTCCTGTTCTGGACTGGGCCCGACAGGCCCAAAAGCATTACTAAGGCCCAGTCCAAAGGGACTCACTAAGGACCACACTGGGCAAAGGGGGTCGCGTCCATGCCCGACACCCTGATGTCCACCTCGACATCTCGATGACCAGCCCCACGCGGTGAAGTCATGCTCGGCACCCTGCCGCCCGGCTCTGTGTCCTGACGTCCAGCTCGACACTCGCTGTTCAGCTCGAGGTCTTGGCGTCGAGCTCGGCACCGTGCTGCGCAGCTCGACATGGTCTCGAGCTACCTGGCTAGGGCAGACTCAGTACACCGTTGCCCCAACGTTACTCCGGAAAGACCGCGTCTCCGTCCGCCCGCACTTCACGCAGCACATCCAGGAAGGGGACCACGTACTGGTCCCCACTACCCACGTAGAACCTGGCAGTTCCTCCATTGGGCCAAATCCGCCCGGCCCAATGAAGGAACCTTGGCCCAGCGCTGGGGGCTATAAATACCCTCTGTTTCCAGAGGGTCAGGTATTGATCATTCTAACCTCAACTCTATTATCTGCTAGTACTCCCACTGACTTTAGCATCGGAGTGCCTTGCAGGTACCCCCCTCCTGGTTCAAAAAGCCTTCAGCTCGGAGTAAGCCGTGACGGTCCAAACCTTCTGATCAGGTCAGATCAGGTTTGTTTTGATGTTAACATTCTATTAGGTATCTTAGTTATCAAGGAAAGATTTAGAAACCATAGCTTTATCAAAACATGTCTTAAACAACCACAGAATTTCTCAAAAATGTTTGAGTATTTTAATAATACTTTTTGTGGTGACTTTGTGAACATAGTTTTGGGTTATTTGGATAAACTCATTTATTCCAATGTTAAAATATTAATTTAAATAAATACTTTAAATCTAATTCCACCACTTGTGCTTTGGGTAGTTAAGAAAAGCCTATGGGTATGAAAATGTTGTTTGTACTTTTTTTTCAAGTTGAGAGGAGAATGAAGTGGTTTAGTCAAATCATGGAACCTAGTTCGAGAAGTGAAAGGAATTTATGCAATCTTACAATCAACTTGTCAAAAGATAGTTTTGAATGGCAATTGGTCTAAAATATTTATTGTAATTTATGTATATTTCTGGTCTTCTTTTTTTATTTGATCAAACATCCACCAACTTTTTCATTATATAAAATGTATTTAGTCTGTAAATAGGTACATTAATTATTCGAAGAATCTAAATAAGTGAAATGTCTCTTATAAAAAAGGATCGGAGGGAGTAATAATTTTGGTTAAATTATTGTTTTAATAGTTTTTATAGATATAATGATAATTCATATTTTGTGAGTTGATCTATCATTTTGTAGTTGCTTTATGATATTTTATCTGTTTTTGTAGTAGTTTGCATGGAGCAAAATAGGTGTTTCTTTTTGTAGTTTTGATGTGTTTGTTGCATGTTTCAAGGTTAGTTCTGATGATCTAAGGTAAGACAGTTGGGGATAACATCTGGGAGTTCAAACCAAAGCAAAAAGCTAGAAGCAGCTCAAAGGTGAAAAGAAGAAACCAACTGAACTCCTAGGCATACACGGAAATGAAGTTGCATTGGAATAGAATATTTGTTGTTGCATTGGAAGAGAGTCTTTTTAATTAAATGGATAAGATCAAGGGCGCTAAAGTAAAAAAGTCGGTACATAGTACAACCACTACAAGTACGCCCTACGAGAAATGACAGTGCCACTTGCACCTCTGCCACTGCAGACTGTCACAATACACCATGTATCCCATAATTGTCTCTGTACCTTATTTCTTGTAAACAAAGAAGAAGGAATGAGGGGAATATGCTGAAGAAAGCATTGAGCTTGATGAGATTTATCAAAAAGCCCATGATCCAATACAGTGCAAAAGAACCCTAGCTGAAGGCTTATAAATAGACCATGTTGAAGACTGGAAGAATGGGAGTTTAACATCTTGAAGAAAAACATAGAAGAAAATAGTGTGAGGGTTAGTGAAGAGAAAATAAAGTTTCTTCTTCTCATCATTCCCAGTGCCTACTGCTGAATCCTGGCGCGACTGAAGTCGTCACTTATTGATTATTCATCACAAGGAGGCTTCACGTTACTTTTAGGTTTTCATTTCTTTTTCATCATTTGTTTAAGAATGTTTCCTTTTAGAATCAGCTAATCATGAGCTAAAACATTTGTTTGTTGAGAAATTAGAAGTTAATATTATGTTTCTTTTATGTTAAGTGATGTGTTGATAGTGCTTTGTTTTATTATTTGTTAAACTTTCATAAAACTGATTCTTTGAATGATCAACTTAGAAAAGGATAAAATCTTGTTGTTGTGAGATCCAAAAATAAGTGTGTTGTACCCCAAAATTTGTCCTCTCATTTCTCAAGAAATTTCTCAAAAGATCACCCTGGACCCTCAGGTTTGCTTACATCCAATTTCAACCCTTGAATTACAAATTTTCCAAGAAAGTCATTCACAAGGGTAAAATGGTCATTTGCGCATTGAAAAGTCAAACTTTGACTTTTGATCAAAATCAAGTTTCAAGGACCATATTTCATCAAGACATGTTGAAATATAAAGTTTGTTTCATCAAGAAATTCAAAAGTCAAAATTACTTTGGAAAAGTCAAAATTCTAAATACTTGGAATTTTTCTAAGTGTTTAAGAAATATGACAAGCTCAGAACATCTGGTCAGACTATCACCATGATGCAAGCTGATTCTGGAATAATTTCTAACTCAAGAGTTTTAGATCTCAATAAGACCTAAAATATTACAGAACATAACTTCTTCTGGAAATGCTGGAATTTCAAGTTATAAATTTTCAAAGACACGTCCATGAAACTAAAGCACTCAGCAAATTCTGGACACTTTCAAGACAGAGTTTGGCCAGAACTTCTGGGTCAGTTTTCACAAAGGTTCAGTCAGAGTTTACAAGGGTAATTCAAAGAAGGTTACAAAGCATGTTGCAAGCTTCTTGGAAAGTCTGAGAGCTCCTTCAGAACATGCTGGAGCAAGGAGATACAAAGATCAGAAGTTGGATGTCTATTCTAAGTCACGCTGAAGCTGAACTTCTGATCCAGAATTAGGCAATATGTAGAATCTCATGTTGCAGGATTTTTGGTTTGATCAATCTCATCATCATTTAATGCTCACAATTCCTTAATGCGTTGCTTTTGCTTTTGAGGTTACCTTTCCTTAATTCCTGCTTACAATTCCATCTTAGGCGCTGCTAAAGCTGCTAACCACCATACTTGCTTCAAGAACAACGCATCACCCTAGTATGTGATGGTTGTACTCTCCAAGCTACAAGATATTTGCCTATAAATTGAAAGTCATTGGCAACTGTAAAAGGGTCAAAAAATTGAGAAAGAAAAATCCTAGAACCCCTGCTAAAATTCCAAGAATCCAAAAACTGCAAACACAAAATACAAAACCTGTTAACTTTTGATTTCTTGCATTTAAACTCTTTTTTTCTCAAGTGTTTATTGACCAAAACCGTCCATACAGTTTCTGATTCACATATTAGAAGCTATCCTAACTTCTGTGTTCAGACTGTAACATACTCTCCATCCACATCCACCTCAAGAAGTCATAACTTTACCCCTTGGCTGTTCCAGAATTTTTCTAATCATTCATTGCCCAAGTTGAAATCTTCTAGCCTGTTGAGTACATGAAGAAGATGTTCAGAACATCACCAGAGTTCAGAACCAGACTCCAGTTTAGAGTGTTTTCCAGCTTCAAGGTAAGCTTCTGCTGACTCTCATCATATTACTTAGGCATTATCAGATTTGCATGTTCAAAAATACAATGTAGACATCATGTTTCTGATGTTGTACGTATTATAAGATTTCACGTATTTGTATGCCTAAGTAGGGAGTAAATTAGTTCATAACTTCTTAAGGAAATTAGAATTAGAAAATTCATGCTTGCCTTTGATTTATAGTTCTGATATCTCTTGTTTCTGAAACATTATGAAACCTGCCATAACTGTGATATGCGTATCTTCTGTTCTATTGAAAAATGACTAAGTTGCAGATGTTCTGACTAGCATGGAGAGGGAGACTAAGCTCTACTAGTGGCATAAGAACTTCTGAAATCTTCTTTGTTCCCAGCAGACCCAAAACTTTTGACTTTACCTATTTCTACTAATGTGATTTCTGTTTTTGCAGCACGCCAGAGTCAGAACTTTTGATCTCTTTTAGTTCAACAATGCGCTAATTCTATTTTCTTTTTCCTTACTATTTTTGCTATCACTTCTATTTTCACTAATCAAAAACACCAAAAACATTTTACATTTTACATGCTTTATTTTATTTCTTAAAACAAAAAAAAATATAAAAAAATATTTTCTTAAACAAAACTTATCTCTTTTCTTAAATAAAACTAGTTCATTCTACATTTCTTATACATTCTTATCCATTCAATATGGTTGTAATAGTAACTTAGGACTTAATTTTACTTGTGATCCCTATTTTTAAAATTTGTACACCCCATCCCCCTAATGTTTGTAATAGCGTAGGATATTTATTTTCTGCACTTTTTATTACTTTCATATATTTCTAGTAATTAGGGTGTGTATGGCAAGACATGAAATCAACAAATAGAGAACCCTAATCAAGACAAAAATGCATGCAATCAAACACACTTTGCAAATATGCACACCTTAGGGTAATCTTACTTGTTGCCTATCAGAAAAAATAGTCATGTCCCTCGAACATGGGCGTTTTAGCAAAGACCCTCGATAAAAGATCGTAGTCCCTCGATGTTGCCTTCGGTAAACGATCTAGTCCCTAAACGACATTGCTAAAACATCCATGGGTTGCCTTCTATGACTATACAAAATCGTCCCGCGCCCGTCCCTTCACATCCAACGATGGGGCTTCTTACCAAAATAATGGTAAGATAGCAACACCTAAAGGAGGAGGAAAAGAACATCTAAGACCTTTTGAGTAGGTAGATTCGCTCCTAGTTGCTTGCTTGCTCACAACAAAAACATTATATACACCAACACTCTCACTTTGAAACATTTTCAAAAGACGACACTTTATATGCATTCTTATAGAGACGAGAATCATTACAAAGACACCTTTTCAAAATCACTTTCAAAAAACACATCTCACAAACACCTTTTTGAACTATCTTCGAAACAAACACTTTATATGCGTTCTTATAGAAACGAGAATCATTACAAAGTTACATTTTAAAAATGCTTTCAAAACCTACACCGCAAGCACATTCAAACAAAAGCAAGTGATCTAGCAAGTAACTAAGAGCCCATGGAAAACCATGGATGAAAAGCGTGCTAATACCTTCCCTTTTCATAATCTATCCCCTGAACTCAGAAAACATCTCTAAAGGTCTTTCCCGTGCTTTTTCACCTTTCCTTTTGGATAAAAGAAAAGTCGGTGGCGAATCTTGCTAACCGTAACATTTGCGATCAAACGCAAAACATCCCAAGTCAGTTCTCCTACCGTATCACAAAACTGGCGACTTTGCTGGGGATTATTCTAAAAGTGGGGTTACCTTAGGGTTAGATCACATTTATTTTCTTGCATTGTTTAACTTGTATGCTTTACATCTTGGTTCTTTGTTTGGGTTTTGTGATCGGTGGATCTGGAACTGACTGTTTAACGCTGGTTCGCGAAATGTCGCGGAAGCAAGAGTCGCCACCGTCTTTTATTTTCTCCAAATGGAAAGGACAAAAGCACAGAAAAATTCCTTAAAGAGATTGCTCTCGGTTCGGGAGGTAGGTTATAGAAAGGGAAGGTGTTAGCACCCTTTCTATCCATGGTTATCCATGGGCTCTTAGATACTTGCTCATTTGTGTTTTCAAAATGGTTTGTTTGCTTTTCAATTGTGGGTTTTAAAAAGTTTCTTTGAAAATTCCAGTTCGACTCTTGTATCGGTCCTCAAGAGTGTTTGAAAAAATGCTTTCGAAAGCTTTTTGAAAATGTGTTGGTGTGAAAAGTATTTTTGAATTTGTTTTGAATTTAGAGCAAGTATCTAGAGTTGTCTACCTACCCTAAGAAATTCGTCTGTGTAGATGTCCTTTAAAGTAGTGCCATCCCACCATTGAGAGGTAGGTAGCACCACCGTTGGAGGTGTTCGGGTCGATTCGAGGTTCGGGACATGGTGATCACCAGAGCAATGGGAAGACACCTTAGAAGCTACCCTCATGCCAGGTTCCCGGATCATGAGGACTTACTAAGACATCCTCTACTCGACGATCACCTTTCGAGGCAAGGCAACAGTGAGGCGTACCCTAGGGGTGGTGTGTGATTCGTGTGTCAGATTCAGATATTTTATCTTGTCATATTTTAAAGGTGATCTATGCGCTTGTTTTTATTTTGTCCATTCATTCTTGCATGCCTTGATTTAGCAGTGAAAAATTGCGAAAAGTAAAAGTTCTAAAGCTATTACAAAAGGCGCGGGTCCACATCGCCAAAATTTCCAGAACCCGATTTGACAGAAAAATAAAGGAATTAAAAGTGCGAAAGAATTAAAATGTTACATGGCCTTGGGAGAGGTACATAAAAATTATAAAGAATAAAAGATAAATATGCGAATTGAAATTAAAGTTGAAACGAGGGCGTTGGACCCTTTTTAACTAAATTAAATTAAACGATTATTAAATTAATTAACATGAAAATAAATTTGTTTTTTTTTTGGTATTTTAAGATTTAAATGGGAAAAAGAATTAAATGCAATTAAACCTAATTCTACAATTTTTATTTTATTATGAAAACATGTTAAAGTTTAACCTAAAATTAACCCTAATTAATTTACATGCAATTTAATTACAAAAATAAATATTTAATACTTAATTATTATGAAAGAAAATAAAAAGGAATAAAAATTAATTAAACCCTAATTCTACCAATTTTAGATTTTTATTATGAAAATATTACAATTAAACCTAATTTAATAACTAAAATTAATTAATGCAATTTATTTACAAAAATACTAAAATAAAATATTTATTATTTTTTTTCATCTTTTCTGATTTTTTATGTGTTTTTTATATATTATGAAAATATTAAATTAATTAATAAAACAATAATTAAAAGAAAGTAAAAATAATGAAAAATAAAGAAAGTAAAAAAAATTTGCAAACCTAGGGGGGTGTTGTCCCCAGTTGGAGGTACAACCCAGTAATTCTGGCCCATTACTAGAGGCCTTGTTGACTTTTGCCACTAGTGTGTGAGGTGGTTGACTGCAGTCCATGATGCGCTTCAGATTGTGGCCATTTGATCCATCTCCATAGGCACGTGGATGGCCAGATATTGTGAACATAGTGAACCTTCAGCGTTGAACCTGCATAGGATGATGAGTAGAAAAATAATATTGGAAAGGGTGGGGACTTGGGATCGAACCCAGGTCCTGAATGTCACCACACACATACCTAACCAACCAAGCCAAACGCGCGTCTTGTACATTAAATAATAAACAATGAATATAAAATAAACAATGGTTAGTGGGGCCTCCGCGCGCGAAAATTCGAACCAACCATTCATAGCTTGCCACCGAGTCATCTTCTTCATGGCTTTATTCTTTTCCTGAAACAAAATACCATTAGCAACGGTTTGTTAAACGTTCCCATAGGCACCCTATTGAAAAATAGCGATTAGCCCAGGGATGCTCATAAATTGAGCGCGAGGGTGGCTTTATGATCGTCCAATCATGCTTGATTCAGTGGTCTAAGTCTTGAATGCTAATTTTTCCTTAACTAAAAAAAACCCAATTTAAGGTTCTGAAAACCCTAAGCATCGCCCATGGTAGATTCTCCAATAATGCGCAAAAACACAATTAAACTGCACAGTTAGCTTCAGAATTGCATAATGAATATAAATCACATGTTAAAAATTGCTAAATGCGCATGAATTGAGATGCAAGAATATGAAATTTTCTCTGTACAGGTGAGATCATTCTCACGTTTCTGGGCACGAAAGCTTGTGGTTTTTGATCCAAATCCCTTCTTTGAAGCCTCAGCAAGCTAATGGAATTGATCTTTGGCCTTGAATCGTCCTCTAACCTTGTTTTCAGTTTTTAAATTTTCAACCAAAAACTCAAGTTTCGTGCTTGGTCTGTAGCGCAGCCTCGAGTCTAAAGGCATGAGAGTTTTGATCAAGCTTATGTATGGAACCAATTAGGTCAAAAATCTGATCAAAAGAATCAAGGAATTGATTATGCAATATTTGATTTTTTATGGCATTAGTTTTTCAATCTTTTTCATGCAATTTGATATCAAATCATGACAAAACCTTCCAAAAATGATTATGCACGAATCTTGAGTGTCCAATGAGAGTATTTTCTGCACAAAAAGATTTGATTTCATTAGTTTAGTATTTTTTCATATTTTATTTAGTTTAAATGAATTAATTGTAATAAAAAATTCAAATAAATAAATAAAAATAATAAAAAACTTCCCTTTGGGCCAAATGGTCGTGCACATGCTTTGGATAATGAATTGTGGAAGAAAAAGAAGCCCATTAGCAATTTTAGGTCATTTGAAGCAATGTTGACTTTTCAAAATATCCAAAAATTTCCCAACTTCCACAAGGCATAACTTGCTCAATGTTTAAGCTTTGCTCATGTTCTTGGACATTTTGGAAAGGTCTTTGAGTCCTCTAACCAATGCCTTTGGTCCCATGTCATTTGGATTTACCAATCTCAAGTTATGGCCTTTGACTTAAAGTCCCTTTTTGTTGACTTTTGAAAATGACCTATAATGTTGAAATTGATAACTTTTTGTGAGAGCATTTATTGGACTTGGAGTATGAAGAGGAGTTGTAGGAAATGTCTTTCTCTTCAAAATGAGCTTTGGATGGAATTTTTCTGATAATCCATGTGAAAGTTATGCCCTGGTCAATTTACAGTTGACTTTTTCAACTGTCCAAATAAGGAAACTTTTGCATCTTGATGATTTTTGAGCCTAGCTTTGAGAATCATGATCAAGCATTGATCAAATGATGTTTGTGGCTTCAAAATGAGATGTTGACCAAAAATTTGGACTTTTGACTGTCAAATGACCATTTTGCCCCTACAGTTGCCTGTAGTGCAATTAGGGTTTTGACTGTGCAATTTTGTGCTGAAAGTCTTGAAACTTTGTATGAGGATGCTTGACCATGTTTATAGGCATGTGGGACTTGATTGGACCCTTGGAAACTTCATTTTCTTGATCAGAATAAAAACCCTAATTTTGACTGTTCATGAGGCTCTTACACTGTGCAACCCTTGGGGAATTTTGAAGCTTGACTTGGCAATTTCTTGAAGGATATGGGAGGGCAAATTTTGGGGTACAACAGTTGCCCCTGTTCAATCTTCTTAGACCTGAGGATGCAGATTGGCTGACGTGCCTTTCATAATCCGAGGGTGGAAGATGATTGAACACTAGAGTGCCCAGAAATTTGCGCTCACATAGCAGCAGTGATGGGGGGAATGGGCTTATAGATGCCATTTAGAGATTGCTGGATAGGATGATGGGCTTATAGATGCCATCTGGATGTTGATCGCGTAAGAGGTTCCTTAGCGAGAGCTTGCGTACCTGCAGAAGAAAAATGAGTACCTGACATGTTGCAGGAGCTGGTCTTCAGATGCTTTGTATAGATGTGTCCTGACTGGTTACAGGAATCGGATCTTCGAATTCTTCAGACATGCCCCGGCGAGATACAGGAATCGAGTCTGGTAAGGTTAGTCTTCAACGGATACACCCTGGCAAGATTCAGGTATCGGATCCTCGAACTCTTCAGACACACCCTGGCAAGATACAGGAATCGGATCTGGTATCGCTAGTCTTCAACGGATACACCCTGGCAAGATTCAGGTATCGGATCCTCGAACTCTTCAGACACACCCTGGCAAGATACAGGAATCGGATCTGGTACTGCTAGTCTTCAACGGATACACCCTGGCAAGATTCAGGTATCGGATCCTCGAACTCTTCAGACACACCCTGGCAAGATACAGGAATCGGATCTGGTAATGTTAGTCTTCAACGGATACACCCTGGCAAGATTCAGGTATCGGATCCTCGAACTCTTCAGACACACCCTGGCAAGATACAGGAATCGGATCTGGTAATGTTAGTCTTCAACGGATACACCCTGGCAAGATTCAGGTATCGGATCCTCGAACTCTTCAGACACACCCTAGCAAGATACAGGAATCGGATCTGGTAATGTTAGTCTTCAACGGATACACCCTGGCAAGATTCAGGTATCGGATCCTCGGACTCTTCAGACACACCCTGGCAAGATACAGGAATCGGATCTGGTAATGCTAGTCTTCAACAGATACCCCCTGGCAAGATTCAAGTATCGGATCCTCGAACTCTTCAGACACACCCTGGCAAGATACAGGAATCGGATCTTCGAACTCTTCAGACACACCCTGGCAAGATACAGGAATCGGATCTGGTAATGTTAGTCTTCAACGGATACACCCTGGCAAGATTCAGGTATCGGATCCTCGAACTCTTCAGACACACCCTGGCAAGATACAGGAATCGGATCTGGTAATGCTAGTCTTCAACGGATATACCCTGGCAAGATTCAGGCATCGGATCCTCGAACTCTTCAGACACACCCTGGCAAGATACAGGAATCGGATCTGGTAATGCTAGTCTTCAACGGATACACCCTGGCAAGATTCAGGTATCGGATCCTCGAACTCTTCAGACACACCCTGGCAAGATACAGGAATCGGATCTGGTAATGCTAGTCTTCAACGGATACACCCTGGCAAGATTCAGGTATCGGATCCTCGAACTCTTCAGACACACCCTGGCAAGATACAGGAATCGGATCTTTAGTTGCGACCATTGATGGTAATCATTTTTGTACTTTTGTCCTGAAAAGACAAGCGTTAGTTGTATGCGATGTCATGTGGTACGACATGCGAGATGCTCTCTGAATACGTGAGATTGTATGTTCATGATGCGTGTATGCATGCTATAATGTATGAAGATGTTTATGAATGTATTTTTCGTCTAGGAAAGTAAATCCTTGACGGGTGCCGGGAAGTCACTCCTGGGCTGATGTTGGAGAGTAGATTTTGCTTCCGTTGGGGATGGTAATTGCAAGAATACCGGTAGGAGAAGATGATTCCGTTGGGGAATAAACTTGGTAAGTTTTACTCATACTTTTTTGTTTATTTATTTTTCTATTATTATTTTTCCATTTTTCATACGCATGTATGAAAAAATTGAAGAGAAAAAAAATTTGTTGTATCTTTATTTTTGTAATTCATTTTTAGACGAAAGATAATTCATCCAACAATTAGTTTTTGATTTAGCAATTATTTAGTTTTCTTTATAAATTGTTACTATTATTATATGAGTGATTGTTGAATTGTAATGATACATATTTTAAAGTTAAAATTTTAGTTTTAAAAAAATGTTTCAACTATATTCATTGGTCAATTTTAATTTAATTATGATTCAACAAAAATCGGTGAAATTTTAATTATAGAACAAATACAATTTGAGTTATTTTAAACAAGGATTTTTTATAGCTTGAATTTAAATATAATTTTTATATTAAAACTTATTATTTAATTCATTTTTATAATAATATATTTATAAATAAACCACTTTATATTAGCTTAGTTTTTAATCAGAACAAATTTTATAAATTATTTAATTAAAAATATATTTTTTTCATTGCAAAATTAAACTCCGCTTAGTTAAACTGATTAGTCATAAAAAAGACAAACAGAATTTAGGTTTCACGAGTTAGTTTATTATTTTATTTTTGCTCAATAGGTTTGATTTGATGTTAACATTCTATTAGTTATCTTAGTTATCAAGGAAAGATTTAGAAACCATAGCTTTATCAATAACATGTCTTAAACAACCACAGAATTTCTCAAAAATGTTTGAGTATTTTAATAATACTTTTTGTGGTGACTTTGTGAACATAGTTTTGGGTTATTTGGATAAACTCATTTATTCCAATGTTAAAATATTAATTTAAATAAATACTTTAAATCTAATTCCACCACTTGTGCTTTGGGTAGTTAAGAAAAGCCTATGGGTATGAAAATGTTGTTTGTACTTTTTTTTCAAGTTGAGAGGAGAATGAAGTGGTTTAGTCAAATCATGGAACCTAGCTAGTTCGAGAAGTGAAAGGAATTTATGCAATCTTACAATCAACTTGTCAAAAGATAGTTTTGAATGGCAATTGGTCTAAAATATTTATTGTAATTTATGTATATTTCTGGTCTTCTTTTTTTATTTGATCAAACATCCACCAACTTTTTTTTAATGAAAATAGTTGTTTGAGTTATATATTTTTGTCTGTATATAAGAAGAATAACTCATATAGATGTGAATCAAACAACTAAAAAAAAGAAGAACAACTCATATAGATATGAAATCAAACAATTAAAGGGTTAGGAAGAGTTGAAAAACTATCAGAAAATTATTTTTAAAATTAAAATTAATGAATTGAATAAGAACATGATCTTTAATAAAATATTATGATAGAACTTGATCAATGTAAGAGAAGGGAGAGTGTTAAGGATTGAAAAGGAGTTTATTAATGAAAACCATAAGGAAAAATAAGAAACAATATTGATATGAATATTGTTGATAGAGCGTAGATTATTGAATTGGAATCTAATCGAATGGGAATCTAATCGATAAATTTTTTCTAACATATTTTCTATGTTTTTTTTATTATAAGTTGTTGGAACATGTTCATGTTTCAATATGTTGAATTTAAAAATTTCTCAAGTCTCACATTGTTAGAATATTTTTGATTGAAAAAAACCATTTAGTCTCACATTGGTCATGTGAGAAATATTAACTACCTTACTTTCCTATATAAGAAGTGCACATGTTTTATTTCAAATCACACCAAAAACTATTCTATTAGTATTTCCTTCCTCACTCTCATAATTATGCGTCTCTCGAATTGTCGAAGCGTCATCTTCTTTCCCTTTCTTCCTACTCGTTGAATTTTCCGAGTATTTTCTTGAATTCTCTTTAGAGAATTATGTTAATTTCTCCTCATTTGTGTTGGGAAATTTTCAAGTTTAATCTTTTGGATTCTCTTTAGAGAATTATTTGAATTTCTCTTTGTTGGAGAAATTATTATGAGTGGTCAAATGACCATTATTAATTTCTCTTTGGAGAATTATTTGAGTTTCTTTTTGTTTGAGAAATTATTATGACTGTTCTTTATATCAGATACTACGAGTGGTGTTGATACCATATTTGAATGGTCTTGTACCATTAGAGGGTGTATTTCTAGACCGATTATCTATCATGGCTAGTAGTAATCGTACAGTATAGAACTGGGTTGTTTTATCCTGGAGGCGGCGCGGTAGTTCGACTGCTTTGCATAATTTTGAGCAGTACCGCGAAACGTCTTAAAGAGAGCGACCTAGTCCGCGACTCAACCTAGTAATTTCTTCGGTGGCAAATATTTTAAAATCCGAAGTCAACAATTTTAAGACGTTTCGAACTGCCATGACTACCGAAGAAATTATTGGTTCTTTTGCGGATATTGTCTTTGTGAAATTGTTCATGTTTGAGAGAAGTCACTTCAAACGTTGGCAACACAAGATGAAGTTCTTAACATTGAAAAAAGTTGCTAACATTCTGATCGATGACATTCTGTTACTCCTTCTGGATCAATCGAACAAACTAACGGTAATAAATCTGGAGATTTAGAAGAAACACTTAATAATGTTGAAGTTGAATCTGCTGCACAAATTAAAGCGAATGATTTACAGCATAGTAAAGAAATCACCTTATAGAAAGAAAATGAAAATCTCTACAAAATCATATTTTGAATAGACTCGCAGATGATTTGTATGATAATTATAGTTGATGTGATATTGCAAAACAAGATTGAGAGACTCAGAAAAAGAAGTATGACGTAGAAGCTGGAGCAAAGAAGTATGTTGTTAACCGCTACTTCAAGTATCAAATGCAAAGATGTAAGGTCGATGGAGGCTCAATGTTACGAACTTCAAAAGATTGCTTAAAAGATCATCACAAAAGGTATGTGTTTAAATGAACAATTTCAAATTGGTTTTATTATTGACAAACTACCCCATAGTTTGAATGTTTAAAAAAACAAAAAGGGAATCTTAGAGACAATATCAAAAAGAAAAAGTCTTGGTTCTTTCAAACAACAAAAAGAAATTCGGTGTAGTTCTGAAGCCATTTGGCAAATGATTAAAGAATCAGAACCGCAATATTGTGAACCGAATTAAGAATGGGAATCCTTCTATGATCCCAATAGCTCCAACTAGGCAACAACCACCACCTAAAAGAAATGACGTTGATTTCCCTTTGTTTTAACTATGGAAAATCAAGTCATACGACTAAGAAATGTAGAAGTAAGCTTGAACTTGGTGTTGTCCCTAATGCACAGGCCAAGCTGACTAATGGGCAATTTATTGCTATGGTCATTGAAATCAACATGGTTGATGGATATGTTGGTTAGTGGATAGACACCCGCGTCTCTCGTTGTGTCTGTTATGATCGTGTTATGTTTAAACATACACGAATACTAAAGATAAGAAAGTGTTGTTGGGAGATGGTCAGACCACGAATGTTGCTGGAATTGTAGATATGGAGCTAAATTTCACCTTCAAAAAGACTTTAATCTTAAGGAACGTTATGCATGTTCCTAAAATTAGAAAGAATATTGTTTCTGGTTTTCTTTTAAATAAGACAGGGTTTAGTCAGTCTATTGGGGTAGATTTGTACGCCATTATGAAGAATGAAGTTTATATGTTAAAATTTTTTGTAAAGAATTTGAAAATGATATAATAAGAATTTGTAGTGATAGATAAACTGGATGATTCTAGTTTATTAATGAATTTTATACATGGAATTGTATATAAAACAACTGCACCATACTATCTTGCAATGAATGGTAAAACAGAAAGAAATAATAAAACTCTTACTGAACTTGTTGTTGCAATTATGATGAATTTTGGTGCTGCACCTCACTGGTGGGGGAAATTTTATTGACTGTTTGCTATGTCCTGAATAGAGTCCCCAAGTCAAAATGTAAGATCTCTCCTTATGAGATATTAAAGAAAAGACAACCAAACTTGTCTTATTTGAGAACTTGGGGTTGTCTGACTTATGTCAGAATTCCGGATCCGAAACGAGTTAAACTCGCTAGTAGAGCATATGAATGTGTTTTCATTCGGTATGCAGCAAACAGTAAAGCATATAGGTTTTATGACCTAAAGGAAAAAGTGATCATAGAATCAACTGATGTTGAATTTTATGAAGACAAATTTCCTTTCAAATTGAGAAATAGTGGGGGCACATAATCGAGTCACATTCCTGTGATAAGAAGCACATAAAGCAACGACAATGTAGAAACAGAACTTCGACGAAGTAAACGAGTAAGAGTTGCTAAAGACTATAGGCCTGATTATGTGGCTTATAATGTAGAAGAAGATCCAATGAATCTTCAAGAAGCCTTGTCATCTTTGGATGTTTAGTTATGGCAAGAAGCTATCAATGATGAGATAGAATCTCTAGAATCTAACAAGACCTGACACTTAGTAGACTTGCCTCCTGGTTGAAAACCAATCAATTGTAAATGGGTTTTGAAAAAGAAACTAAAACCTGATGAAACTATTGATAAATACAAGGTTCGCCTTGTTGCCAAGGGTTTTAGACAAAGAGAAAATATAGATTTCCTCGACACCTTTTCTCCTGTCACTAGAATTACATCCATTAGGGTACTTATTTCAATATCTGCTATTTATAACTTAATAGTACACCAAATGGATGTTAAAACAACTTTTTTAAACGGTGACTTAGAAGAAGAAATCTATATGAAACAATCGGAAGGGTTTGTGATCTATGGATAAGAAAACAAGGTCTGTAAGTTAGATAAGTCTTTGTGTGGGCTAAAACAAGCTCCAAAGAAATGGCATGTAAAGTTTGATAATTTAATGATATCGAATGTGTACAAAGTGAATGAAAGTGACAAATACGTTTATTACAAATTTGAGAATTGTATTTGCACTATCATATGTCTATATGTAGACGATCTACTCATATTTGGATCAAACATCCAGGCCATTAATGATATGAAATCATTGTTGTGCAACAACTTTGATATGAAAGACCTCAGAGAAGTGAATGTGGTTCTTGGTATCAAGATCACAAAATCCGAGCAAGGAATTTCTTTGGATCAATCACAATATGTGAAAAAGATCTTAAAGAAATATAATTACTTTGACAGTAAACCTGTGAGCACACCAAATGATCCAAGCGTGAAGATGTTTAAGAACACTGGTGAAAGTGTTAGACAAACAAAACATACGAGCATCATTGGAAGTCTTAGGCATTCCATTGATTGTACTAAACCTGGCATTGCATATGTCGTGGGATTGTTGTGCGGGTTTACTAGTAGACCGAGCAATGAACATTGGCAAGCTATTGAGCGAGTCATACGGTACCTTAAAAGGACCATGAATCTCAATTTACATTATCAGAGATTTCCTATTGTACCTGAAGGATACAATGATGCAGATTGGAATACCTTATCATATGATTCCAAAGAAACTAGTGGCTATGTATTCAACATAGCTATAGGAGTTGTATCTTAGAAATCAAAGAAACATACTATCCTGAGAATATAGCATTAGCGACTGCTAGTGAAGAAGCAAGTTGGTTAAGATGCTTGCTAACTGAGATTACCTTATGGGAAAAACATATGTCAGTTATGTTGATCCACTGCGATAGTACCACGGCTATTGCAAAAATTGAGAACCGTTATTATAATGGTAAAAGACGTCAATTAAGAAGAAGGCACAACACTGTTAGAGATTGTATCTCTAAAGGAGCTGTAAGAGTGGATCATGTACGCACTGATGAATATTTAGCAGATCCTTTGACGAAAGGATTAGCTAGAGAGAAAGTCTATAATACATCATATAAGATGGGACTAATGCCTATAGGAAAATGAGTTGCTTATGATGGTAACCCGACCTAAATGACTGGAGATCCCAAGAAATAGGTTCAATGGGTAATAACAAGTTATGAGTAATATGAGATGATCATGCAAGTAAAGCATGAATCCTGAAGTAATAAGAGGATGAGATGATAGAAACTCTTAATGAGATCTATACTCTGTATGAGGGAGTACCTAGACTACAGGAGTACTCTTGATAGACTCACCTATGTGATTGTGGAACTTAGGCCGGTTCCTATGGAATTTCGAGGCAGAATTCCTAGAGCCTTCATTAAACTGGGATACACGTGCAGGGCCATTAAAGCACGGGCTATTAGAATACACCTTAAGAAAAGGTTGTGTGCGGGTTTGATGTCTGAGATAGAGTTCAAGACATTTGTGTCACTCTTGTTGAATTAGAATCTTACTTGCTATGCAAAGGTTCAAGTCGTAGACACCTTTGTTTATGCACAATCTTAGAAACGTTTGACGTTACTTCTAAAATCAATTTTTTAAATTCAAGTGGGAGATTGTTGGAACATGTCCATGTTCCAATATGTTGAATTTAAAAATTTCTCAAGTCCCACATTGTTAGAATATTTTTTTGGTTGAAAAAAACCATTTAGTCCCACATTGCCCATGTGAGAAATATTAACTACCTTACTTCCCTATATAAGGAGTGCACATGTTTCATTTCAAATCACACCAAAAACTATTCTATTAGTATTTCCTTCCTCACTCTCATAACTCTGCGCCTCTCGAATTATCGAAGCGCCATCTTCTTCCCCTTTCTTCTTACTCATTGAATTTTCCGAGTATTTTTTTGAATTCTCTTTAGAGAATTATGTTAATTTCTCCTCATTTGAGTTGAGAAATTTTCAAGTTTAATCTTTTGGATTCTCTTTAGAGAATTATTTGAATTTCTCTTTGTTGGAGAAATTATTATGAGTGGTCAAATGACCATTATTAATTTCTCTTTGGAGAATTATTTGAGTTTCTTTTTGTTTGAGAAATTATTATGACTAGTCTTTATACCAGATACTACGAGTGGTGTTGATACCATATTTGAATGGTCTTGTACTATCAGAGAGTATATTTCTAGACCGATTATCTATCATGTAAGTAGTATTCGTACAGTATAGAACTGTGCTGTTTTATCCTGGAGGCGACGCGGTAGTTCGACTGCTTTACATAATTTTGAGCAGTGCCGCGAAACGTCTTAAAGAGAGCGACCTAGTCCGCGACTCAACCTGGTAATTTCTTCGGTGACAAATATTTTAAAATCCGAAGTCAACATAAGTTGTTTTAAAAAAAATTATATTATAATATAAGTCATTTTATAATTTCAATGAATAATTTATGATATCTTTCTTATTATATCTTTAAATATTTATTATCTTTTTCTTTTAATTATGTAGATTTATCTTTCACGTGTCATTAATGAACGATAATTTTATAAATTTTTTTTTAATTTTTCATTTTCATAAAACAATTATTCTTCTTCTTAATATGTGTGAAAAATCTAAAATAATATATAATAATCAGAGGTAGTAAAACCAATTAAGAATGGTGAGTCAAAAATATAACAAATAAAAAAGGTGAAATTTACCGCTACACTATTAGACAAAAAATAATAAATAAAAGACGAAAATAAATTAGATTTATAAAAAAGAGATGAGATCATCTTATTTTAATATTTTCTACGATCCTTTTTATAAGAAATATTTTATCTTTTTAGATTCATTATATAATTAATGTATTTGGTCTGTAAATAGGTATATTAATTATTCAATGAATCTAAATAGGTGAAATGTTTCTTATAAAAAAGACCGGATGGAGTAATAATTTTGGTTAAATTATTGTTTTAATAGTTTTTATAGATATTAATGATAATCCATGTTTTGTGAGTAGTTATACCTAATCTTTCTTTTTAGCGCACTACGCCAAAACAAAGCTTAGGCAGCGCAGTTTAGACATCGCTTATAAATCAAAGCGCTGCTATATGTCACGATATAATTTTAAATTTTAAATTATATATATTAGACAGTGCTTTTGAAAAAAGCGCTGCTTAAAGTTAAGAAAAAGCGTTGCCTAAGCCTCACTTTAAGCAGCGCTTTATGGAAGCGCTGCTAAATATCAGGATAAAATTTTAAATTTTAAATCATAAATATTAGAGAGCGCTTTGAAATAAAGTGCTGCCTAAAATTAAGAAAAAGCGCTGCCTAAAGTTAAGAAAAAGCGCTGCCTAATCCTCACTTTAGTCAGCGCTTTATAAAAAGCGCTGCCTAAAGTCAATTAAAATTGAAATAAAAAAAATAAATTCTAGAAGCGTTGCCTAAACTCAAAGCGCTGCTATAGGCCCAACAGTAGGAAGTGTTGTTATAGGCCCCAAGCGCTGCTAAAGGCTTATTTTAGAAAGCGTTGCTATAGCCTAATATGAAATTTGAGACAAAGCGCTCCTAAAAGGCCTACTTTAGAAAGCGCTTTTAAGAAGCGCTGCTTAAGGCCATAAGCGCTGCTATAGGACATACATCATAAAGCGCTTTTATTTAGAAAGCGCTGCTAAAGGTAATACATCATGCAACTCTTTACAAAAAGCGCTGCCTAAGGTCTTATTTCTAAATTTAAAAAAAACTAAAACCCTAAAACACAGTTTTCGTCTCATAATAGGAAGAACCTTCAACGACGCTCTGCAACTGATTTTGAATAGCTTTTTCAACGCAATTCTCCAACTATTATCCAACAACGATTCTCTAACGATGCTCTGTTTTGTTTTCAACGCGATTCTATTTTCTTTTCTCTACGATTCTGTTTTGTTTTGCTCGATTCTGTAAGTTCTTCAACGCTATTCTGTTTCCTTCTCTGCGATTCTACTTTTATATGCTTCATATTTTCCAGTTTCAATCCCTATAAAAAGTTTGTTAAGGTTTGTGTTCATATTCATATAACATAGGAAAACTGCTTTTTATTCTCTTTTGATGGTCATATTATGCATGTTGGAATTAGTGTAAGAGAAAACATGAACAAATATTAGATAACCTAAAATATGAACATGAACAAGCAAACTTCGTGAAGGACAAGAAGTGAAAATGGTAAGCATATAAGAATTTTCTTCAACTATCATTATCCTTTATCTTGTATGAACTTGTTTAATTATTTCTTCTTGTTTATGCAAAATGTATATAAGTATAATAATGTGAAATTCATGCAGCAAGAAAGAAAGTTTGTTTTTCTAAGATATGAAGTTGACTATTTCTTTTCTCTATTTTGGTTGTAGTGTTAAATCTCATTAATTCTTTATTCGGATACATATTGTTTAAATGATTTGGTATGGTTATATCATTTTCTTAGATATATATATATATATATATATATATATATATATATATATATATATATATATATATATATATATATATATATATATATATATATATATATATATATATATATATATATATATATAAAACAAGTAGATAAATAGTACTTAAGATTGTGACATCTCATGTTTTATCACTATATGATCGAATCTTAGATATATACATGCATTGTTATAGTGAAAATGTTTGCAGTGCTTACTAACAAATCTAATACTGAAAATTATAATTAAAAAGAGATGATTGTGATATCATATTTAGTGTCTTTTATTTTCCCAAATGCATTAGGGAAATCCACATAGATATATCTTGGATTATTCAATTGTTCTATTTGTTTAACTTTGTTGAGATGGGGTCACGGGTCTTAGTTTTCTGAATAAGTTAGATCTCTTTCTCTAAACTTTATTCTTTGCGGTTTAATATTTGTTTGTCTTAGTTATTATGGACAAGAATGATGAGTGGGGACTTCATATTATAATTTTCTAGTCCCACACTGCTAATGAGAGAAATTAGATGACTTTGAAGTTATATATAAAAGGAAGTTTATTCTGTGCTAAAGTTCTTCAATGCGATTTTGTTTTTCTTTTGTTATTAGGCCAGAGATAAAGTTGTGAGTTGTAATATTCAACAACTTAGCTTTCTAAAAGATCAGCATCTCAGGTAAGGAGTTTACAAAGTTGTTGTCTGATTTTATAGCCACTTTCACAATCTTACGCTGTGTTGTTCCAGAAGTTACTGACTTCTCTACAGGTAATTAGTTGGTCTTTTGTTATAGGTATGTGATTAATTATAGTGTTTTTGTTTAGGCTACTTAGTAGTAAAACCATGGATGAAAAATGGATGTCTTCCAATCGATTGTCAAAAGAGTACGAGAATGGGGTATTAGAATTTGTTAAGTTTGCTGTTGAACATGCCGAAAACCCCAGTCGAATGAAATGTCCTTGCTTGGGTTATTGTTATGGGGGTCGGGTTGACGCAGTTGGATTGGAATCGCATTTACTGAGGAATGGAATTGATCAAAGTTATACATGTTGGATATTTCATGGTGAGAAAAGTAACAGGAATGTTGAACCGGGGGATAGTACGACATATGCTTCAGACGACAATGGCAGAGATACATACAATTGTGATCGTGTTGAAGAGATTGCAGAAGAACTTGAAGAAGATCTTCAGGATTATCCCAAAATGTTTGAGAGGTTGGTAAGCGATGCAGAGAAACCGTTGTATAAAGGTTGCACTAAATTCATAAGACTGTCCGCAGTATTAAAGTTGTACAACTTAAAGGAGGGCAACGACTGGTTAGATAAAAGTTTCATAGAGTTATTAGTCCTTATGAAAGATATGCTTCCGGAGGATAATATTCTTCCTGATCGAACATATGCAGCCAAAAAAATGTTGTGCTTTATTGGCATGAGCTATGATAAGATACATGCTTGTCCAAATGATTGCATTTTATTTCGAAACAAATATGCATCGTTAAATGAGTGTCCTAAATGCGGTTTATCTCGATATAAGAAAAAATTGTCTCCAGTAAAAGTCTTATGGTATTTTCCTATAATTCCGAGATTTAGACGCATGTTTCGTAGTGAAACCGATGTAAGACACTTGACTTGGCATGCCGATGAAAGAATTATTGATGGAAAGTTTCGACATCCGGCAGATTCACCATAGTGGTAGAAAATTGATAATGATTATCCTGATTTTGGAGGAGAAACAAGAAACCTTCGCTTGGCATTATGTACAGATGGAATGAACCTGCATGGTCTTCAAAGCATCTCACATTACACATGGCTTGTGATTATGATGATTTATAACCTATCTCCATGGCTATGTATGAAGCGCAAGTACATGATGTTATCTATGTTAATTTTTGGACCTAAACAACCAGGGAATGACATAGACGTATACTTGACACCGCTAATCGAAGATTTAAAGATTTTATGGGAGAACGGTGTGGAGGTTTATGATGGATATAGGAAAGAAAGTTTAAATTTGAGAGCAATGTTGTTTGGCACAATTAACGATTTTCCGGCATACGAAAATCTATCAGGGTATAGCATTAAAGGTCAAAAAGCGTGTCCTATTTGTGAAGAACACATAAATTGGAAGAGATTGGAATTTTGTCAAAAGAATGTATTTCTCGGTCATCGCAGATTCTTAAATTCTAATCATCACTACCGTGGGTGGAGAAAGGCATTCAATGGAAATCCAGAACATGATAGAGCTCCACCTATGTTGACAGGTGACCAAGTTTTTGAGAAGGTGAAAGATATGAGTACTCAGTTTGGAAAGCCATTTGCAAATACGCTTGTCAAAGGTGGGTGGAAGAAGAGATCAATTTTTTTTTGAATTGCCACATTGGAAGTTGTTGTATGTAAGACATTTTCTTGATGTTATGCATATTGAAAAAAATGTATTTGAAAATATTGTTGGTACATTACTCAATATACAAGGAAAGTCTAAGTATGGCCTTAAAGCAAGAAAGGAATTGATAGAGATGGGAATAATAATTGAATTAGGACCCATGAAGAAAGGTACACGAACATATTTGTCGCCTGCTGCTTATACTTTATCTAGAAAGGAGAAAAAATATTGTGTAAGTTTCTAAGTGAAGTTAAAGTTCCAGAAGGTTACTCTTCAGATATTAGAAGACTTGTGCCTATGAAAGACCTCAAGTTAAAGAGTTTAAAGACACATGATTGCCATGTTATAATGGAGTATTTTCTACCAATAGGTATACGTTCTATTTTTCCAGAAAAAGTAAGAAGCGCCATAACTAAATTGTGTTTTTTCTTCCGGTCAATTTGTAGTAAGGTTATCGATCCTGAGATCTTACCAATATTGCAAAAAGAAATATTTATTACTTTGTGTGAGCTTGAGATATATTTTCCTCCCTCATTTTTTGACATTATGGTACATCTTGTTGTTCATCTTATGAAAGAGACACAATTACGTGGACCAGCTTATATGAGATGGATGTACCCTGTTAAGCGTTATATGAAAATATTAAAAGGGTGCATGAAAAATCGAAGTCGGCCAGAAGGTTATATGGTTGAGCGATACATTGTTGAAGAATTGGTTGAGTTTTGTACTGAATATTTGACTAACATTCAATCTATTGGACTACCCAAATCTCACATTTTAGAGAGGAAGGAAGGAATAAATTTAATCGGAAATAAAATTGTGATAGTATCAAGGGTTGAATGGGATCAAGTGCATTTATATGTTGTACACAATGACAATGAGGTTGAGCCGTATGTTGAAATGCACAAGGATGTACTCTGGGGTTTAAGTCTGAATATAAATGAAAATTGGATTATACGAGAGCACAATCAAAGTTTTATACAAGGTTCAAAGGTCATATTTATTCAAAGTTTGATTTAGGTCCCGCTTCAATAACAGAAAGGTTGATATGTTTAGCATATGTTCCGAGTATGCTTGTGTTTTCTTATAACGCATGCGTAATTAATGGATACACGTTTTATACCAAAGAATAAGATGATAAAAGCACTATGCAGAATAGTGGTGTCACTGTTGTAGCTAAAGCAATGCACATTTCAAGTATGAATGACTTAAACCCCAAATATGCAAATCTGTCATATTTTGGGGTTTTCGAGTATATTTGGGTGTTTGATTATGAGAAGTTTCAGATTCCTATCTTTGGTTGCAAGTGGGTACATAATAGTGGCATACGAATGGATAAGTCGAGATTTTTACAAGTGGATCTTAATAGGGTGGGGGGTACAAAGATGAGCCTTTTATTCTAGCCTCTAAAGCTAAATAAGTGTTCTATGTCACTGATCCAACAAGTACGAAATTGTCTATAGTGATTTTATCTAACAAAGTGATTGATGATAACAGTGTAAATCAAAGTGATGTTGATGTTGAGAATGAGTCATATGTTAGAGGGAATGAGTCGCATGTACGAAATGATCAAGATGAGAATATTATAGCGGATGAAACATATATTAGAAATGATCATAATGAGAGAATTTGGATCAATCCATCCGTCCGAGTTGTTAAGAGCCAAGTAATTCATATTCCAACCAAGAAACAAAAGAGATGTTAGTGAAAAAGGTACTAGTAATTCATATTGTGTTTATGTTTTTATATTGTGTTTATTCATTCAACGCTACTTGAATTTTAGATGGTGTTTATGTTTTTATATTGTGTTTATTAATTCAATTTTACTTGAATTTTATATGGTGTTTATGTTTTTATATTGTGTTTATTAATTCAATGCTACTTGAATTTTATATGATGGTTATATTTTTATATTGTGTTTATTAATTCAATGTTACTTGAATTTTATATGGTGTTTATGTTTTTCTTTAATATTACAGGTCAAATGACTACCAATGAGGAAAAATCACATCCCGCTTCTAATAATGATGGAAATGAAAGAGATGTTAATGAAATAGGTACTAGTAATTCATATTGTGTTTATGTTTTTATATTGTGTTTATGTTACTTGAATTTTATATGGTGTTTATGTTCTTTAATATTACAGGTCAAATGGCTTCTAATAATGATGGAAAGAATCAGCTCGTAATGTGGAGAATGATATTAGACGAGGAATAACAATTATGAAGTCAATCATTCGTGCAAGAGATAAAGGTATCAAATTTGACGTACATTGGAATGAAGACAAACAACTAATTGAGCCTAACGGTTCAATGTTAATAAGTTACATTGGTTCCATTGTGAGAATAGAAGTTCCAATCACTTGTGATGATTGGAGAAGGCGTGAGTTAAAACCCGTTAAAGAAAAATTATGGACTGAAATACAGGTGCCATATGTGATGTCTTTCATTTTTTTTGTCGCTTATGTCTTTAAATTACTAACGCTTTTTATATTGTGTTTTTTGTAGAGGTATTTTAATATTGATGATGATCGAAAATCATATTATCTTCAATTGGCCAGAAAAAGACTAAGAGGGTTTCGATCTTTTTTGACAAACAAGTTTCTTAGGGATGCCGATAACAATTCTATCGATGCAGAGCGTCCACAAGCGTATACAGGCTTGATTTCGCTTGAAGAATGGGCAACCTTCAAAGAAAAAAGAAGAACCTCCGATTTTTAGGATGTGAGTGGCGTGAATCGCTAACGAGCATCAAGTCCCCTGTATCCATACAGAAAAGGGCGTATGGGATATGCACGCTTACAATAAAGATTGGTAAGTATATATAAATGCTATGATATAATTGTTCATAGTGTGTTATTATTGATTTTATTATTTTTCTTAATGTGTAGTTAGAAGAGGAGAAAAGTCAAGAAACATCACTTCCGGAATATGTTCTGTAGAAGGCTGCCCGGGTGGGTAAGGATGGAGTTGTTAAGGAAGATGTGCAGCAAATTTATGAGCAATGTGTAAGTATATCAATATTAATTTAATTAAATATAGAGCTTATTAAAATAAAGAAATTATGAGTTTAATCACCACTAATTTATTTTGCTATGCATATGAGTTTCAGGAGAGTCTATCTCAATCTTTAACTCAAGCTGAAGACCATGATTGCAGGAGCATACTTAGTCGGGTATTAAATGTTCCTGAGTATACCGGTCGTGTAAGGGGTAAGGGATTCAGAGTGACTTAAACATTTTTGGGTAACCATCAAAAGAGGAAAGGTCATAGCAATAAAGAAGTAATGGAAGAGTTAGAAAAATTAAAAGCTAAAGTTCGTGAGCTGGAAAATGACAAAGAAAAATACATGTCAGAAAGGCAAGGTCCAGGGTTCAAGGATACTAGTGACAAAGATAGTATCAATTGTGATTTCCAACAGAAAATTCCCGAGGTAATATATATATTATTATGAATTAGCATAATTTTTTTAATTGACATATATACACATTAACAATTTCATATTTATTATTGTGTTTAGGGAATTTCACCTTGTCAGCTATATTTATTGTCACCGACTTATCGCATGGTTGGCAAGGGAAAAGTGCATAACACCTTGGGAGAAGTACTTCACCATAAACCGCTCCCTGCTGGATTTATGAAAGTATCAATTGATATTGATTTAGAGAGGGATGCGCCATTACCTCTGCTTGACGATATTTCAGATGCAACATTGATGGGAGAGGCAATAGGATCATATGCTGCATAGCCGTCAAACCTTATTTGCATAGATGAGGAGGTATGTTTTAAACCATTATGAACCTTTGAGTATTCAAATTTTTTATGACCATTTAACATACATTTTTTTCATGGTAATGTTAGACTTCCACAAAATCCAAATCAAAAGATAAGGGGATTAAGAAGCAAACCGAGTCAGTTGCATCAAAAAAAGAGGTATAACATAATTATATGATATTTATGAATAGAATGATCTTATACTTCACCTAACTAATTAAATGATATTTAGATGCATGCTAAAGAGATTCAGCAAGTCAGTAGGGGTAAGAAGACCGCGGCTAGCAAAAAACCTACTTCTCAGTATAGGTCGTGCCTTCGGAAATATATAGCAATAACAGATATTCCAATTGGTGGTACTCGTCTTATACCTATGAAGACAGGAATTTTTGGTTATGAATACATGGAAGCAATTGGTAGAGAAGATATTGATCAAGTTTTACAACATTCTACTTTAGGCCTCGGTGTTATCGATACATACATCAGGTATACTCCGATCAACTTTGTTTAATTAAATGAACAATTTATTTACTCATTTCAATTAATATAGTCTAATTTTAATGATGTTTTTATTTAAGGTTTTTGCATGACAAAGTGATGCGCCCGCGTGGGTTGGAATAAAAATTCGCTTTCTTATCTCCCAACACTGTCAACGCAGGGTTAATTGTAACAAAACTAGATGATGTCATATCGTATGTACTCAGTTTATCATTTTGTAGTTGCTTTATAGTATTTTATATGTTTTTGTAGTAGTTTGAATGGAGCGAAATAGGTGTTCCTTTTTGTAGTTTTGATGTGTTTGTTGCATGTTTCAAGGTTAGTTCTGATGATCTAAGGTAAGACAGTTGGGGATAACATCTGGGAGTTTAAACCAAAGCAAAAAAGCTAGAAGCACCTCAAAGGTGAAAAGAAGAAACCAATTGAACTCCCAGGCATACACGGAAATGAAGATGCATTGGAATGGAATATTTTTCGTTGCACTAGAAGAGAGTATTTTTAATTAAACGGATAAGATCAAGGGCGCTAAAGTAAAAGAGTTGGTACATAGTACAACCACTACAAGCGCGCCTTGCAAGAAATGACAATGCCACTTGTACCTTTGCCACTGCAGACTGTCACAATACACCTTGTCTCCTACAATTGTCTCTGTACCTTATTTCTTAAAAACAAAGCAGAAGGAATGAAGGGAATATGATGAAGAAAGCATTGAGCTTAATGAAATTTATCAAAAATCCCATGATCCAAGACAATGCAAAAGAACCCTAGCTGAAGGCTTATAAATAGACCATGTTGAAGACTAAAAGAATGGGAGTTCAACATCTTGAAGAAAAACATAGAAGAAAATAGTGTGAGGGTTAGTGAAGAGAAAATAAAGTTTCATCTTTTCATCGTTCCTAGTGCCTACTGCTGAATCCTGGCACGGCTGAAGTCATCACTTATTGATTATTCATCACAAGGAGGCTTCACATTACTTTTAGGTTTCCATTTCTTTTTCATCATTTGTGTAAGAATGTTTCCTTTTAGAATCAGCTTTGTAGTTTGTAGTCAGCTAATCATGAGCTAAAACATTTGTTTGTTGAGAAATTAGAAGTTAATATTATGTTTCTTTTATGTTAAGTGATGTGTTGGTAGTGCTTTGTTTTATTAAGTGTTAAACTTTCATAAATCTGATTCTTTGAATGATCAACTTAGAAAAGGATAAAATCTTATTGTTGTGAGATCCAAAAATAAGTGGAATTCATAATAGAATTAGTTGAAAATAATAGGATATAGATATTCACTTGATAATTTCATTTATAGATAAGGAACTACAACTATAAATTATTTTCATAATATAAAAAAATGTGATTTAAGGTTATACGTGTGACTTAGAGATTTGTTCATTTTCTATAAAACACATGCTTCTGATGTTGTAGAAATCCACACATAGATCACTTTCTTACATTTCTTGGAACGATACTTCATATCATGTACACATAGTTGCTTCACTAATATTAATGGATCATAGCTAAACTTACACTCTCTCGAAATATTCACAACACTCATTTCACATTGTTTAGGTCTTGTTTAAGAAAAAACTGAACTTGAGACACTCATATATTCTTTTTTAATCCGGATCATGCTTAAATTCAAAAGATTGTTTCTCAAAAAATTAATCTATAAGTAACTTTAACTCCCTGTGGGTATGATGTCCTTATTTTTATCACTTTCTACTTTCAAATATACATGTATACTTGCATGTGACATGTTTTCAAGCAACAAATTTTGGCGCCATTTTCGGGGAGTGCCAAGTTTACATTTTGATAATGTATTATTTTTATTTTTTAGTTAAGAATTTGAGCCTTTAACGTTTCTTGTAATCTGGTGTTACGACAGGTGCTTAGTTGTTGTATGCACAGGTTGTTAAACCCAGTTTACCGAGGATATCCTGAAACTGAAAGAACACTCAAAATACTTAGAAGATTTCAGATTATTGGACATTTGCCAAGGAGTATTATTCCCTTCATTGTGGCTAACATAGAAGACCAAGAAGGGTTAATGCAAGAAGAAGTTGTCATGGCTGACACTGACATCATTGGCATTGCCAATGATAGAGCAAGAAATATTATAGAATATGCAGTTTTTGACCCAAACGCCATGAACACTGGAATCATACGTCCAAAGATAACTGTAGCACAGTTTGGGTTCAAGCTAATGATGTTTCAAATGTTACAAGCTATTGGTCAATAATTAGGCTCTGTAAATGAGGACCCTCGCTTGCACTTAATATAATTCCTGGAGATTACAAGTAACTTTAAGATCCATTGTGTTATTGATGATGCATTCAGATTAGGCTCTTTCAGTACTATCTAAGAGATAGAGCCAAGAGCTGGTTAAATTTCTTGAAGCCTAACTCCATAGCCACATGGAATGAATTTGCTGAAAAATTCCTAGCTAAGTGATTTCCTCATGTCAAGAATGCTAAAATAAGAAATGAAATAACGTTATTTATACAAGGAGATGATGAGTCTTTGTTTCATGCTTGGGAAATATTCAAGGATTTACTTAGGCAATATCTTCATCATGGGACACCAATATGTATTCAACTTGAAACATTCTATATTAGATTTGTGCCTTTTTCAAGGAACATGTTAGATGTCTTAAGTTATGGAGCTCTATTGTCTAAATCTTATGAAGATGGATATATGTTTATTAAGAGTATTACTTACAATATTTATCAATGGTCTATCCCTAGGGTTGTTATTAATTCAACTTAGAAGAAACCTACTGGTGTTTACAAGGTCACTTAAACCACATGTCTTGCTGCTCAGGTGGCTCAGATTCACCAAATGATGAAGAATATGATGATAACTTTTGAAGTGACAAAGTTTGAACTTGTCAAGGTGGTAACTGGTGCATTAGAGCTTGCATGTGTGTACTGTATAGGTGCTCACTTATTTGAAGAATGTTCATCTAGTCCAGTTTCAGTTAACTATGTTGGCAACAAAAAATATAAATACCCCTATAACAACACTTACAACCCTAGTTGGCGCAATCATCCTAAATTTTGATGGAGCAATAATCAAAATCAACTCAAACCTCAAACAACACAAGCACCACAAGTTCCTCCTGGTTTTTATGCACCTTATTAGGTCTTTTTTAAGAGAAAACTGAACTTGAGACACTCATATATTCTTTTTTATCCTTGCTCATGCCTAAATTCAAAAGGTAGTTTCTTACAAAATCAATCTAAGTAACTTTCACTCCCTGTGGGTACGATATCCTTACTTTTTATCACTTGATACTTTCAAATATACATGTATACTTGCATGTGAATTATTTTTAAGCAACAAATTTTTGGAGCCGTTGTCGGGGAATGCCAAGTTTACATTTTGATTATGTAGTTATTACTATTTTTAGTCAAGCATTTGAGCCTTTAAGGTTTCTTGTAATATGGTGTCATGACATGTGTTTTTCTATTGTATGCACAAGTTATTAAACCTAGTTTACATAGAAGATCCTGAACCAAAAAGAAAACTCAGAATACTTAGGATATTTCACTTGACTAGACATTTACCAAGGATTCCTCCTCCTTTAATTATGGATAACCTAGAAAACCAAGAAGGGTTATTGCAAGAAGAAGTTGTCGTGGTAGACACTGACATCACTGACATTTCCAATGTAGAGCAAGAAATACCATAGACTATGCAGCCTTTGATCCTAATTCCATGAACACTTGAATCATACATCTAGAGATCATTGTAGCATAGTTTGAGTTCAAGCCAATGATGTTTCAACTGTTGCAAGCTATTGGTAATACTCATGCTCTGCAAATGAGGACCTCAGTTGCACTTAAGACAATTCCTAAAGGTTGTAATTACTTTAAGATCCCTAGTGTTACTGATGATGCATTTAGGTTAAGGGTCTTTTCATACTCTCTAAGGGATAGAGCCAATAGCTAGTTAAATTCCTTGGATCCTAATTCCATTGCTACATGGAATGATTTGGACGAAAAATTCCTAGCCGAGTATTCTCCTCCTGTCAAGAATGCTAAAGTGAGAAATGATATAATGTCATTTAGACAAGTAGATTATGAGTCTTTGTTTGATGCTTGAGAAAGATTCAATGATTTAATTAGGCAATATCCCCATCATGGGATTCTAATATGTATTCAACTTGAAACATTCTATAACGGATTAGTGCCTTCTACAAGGAACATGTTAGATGCATTAAGGGGTGGAGCTCTATTGTCTAAATCTTATGAAGATAGATACATTTTGGTTAAGAATATTACTTCCAACACTTATCAATAGCCTACCACTAGGGATGAAATTAATTAAACTCAGAAGAAACATGTTGGTGTTCACGAGGTTACTTAAAATACAAATCATGTTGCTCGGGTGGCTCAGATTCACAAAATGATGAAGAATATGATGACAACTCATGAAGTGACAAAGTCTAAACCTGTCAAGGTTGTAACTATCACATCAAAGGTTACCTGTGTGTACTGTTTAGGTGCTCACTTATTTGAAGAATGTTCAACTAATCCAGTTTCAGTTAACTATGTTGGAAACAACAAGTATCACAACCCTTACAACAACACTTATAGCCCTGGTTGGAGCAATCATCCAAAATTTTCATAGAGCAATAACTAAAATCAACTCAAACCTCAAATAACTCAAGCACCACAAGTTCCACCTCATTTTTATGCACCAAATTAGATCTTGTTTAAGATAAAACTGAACTTGGGACACTCATATATTCATTTTTATCCTTGCTCATGCTTAAATTCAAAAGATAGTTTCTTACAAAATCAATCTAAGTAACTTTCAGTCCCTGTGGGTATGTTATCCTTACTTTTTATCAATAGCTGCTTTCAAATATACATGTATACTTGCATTTGACATGTTTTCTAGCAACAAATTTTTGGCGCCGTTGCCAGGGAGTGCCGAGTTTACATTTTTATTATGTATTTATTACTATATTTTTAGTTGAGCATTTGAGCCTTTAACGTTTCCAGTAATCTGGTGTCTCAACAGGTGTTTATCTGTTGTATGCGTAGGTTGTTAAATCCAATTTCCAGAGGAGATCCTGAATCTTAAAGAACACTCAGAATACTTAGGAGATTTCAGCTTACTTGACATTTACCAGGGAGTTATCCTTCCTCCATTGCGTCTAACCTAGAAGACCAAGAAGGGTTAGTGAAAGAAGAAGTTGTTATAGCAGACATTGACATTATTGGCATTGTCAATGATAGAGCAAAAAATATCAAAGATTATGCAATCTTTGATCCCAGTGCCATGAACACCAGAATCATATGTCCAGAGATCATTGTAGCACAATTTGAGTTCAAGACAATGATGTTTTAAATGTTGTAAGTTATTGGTCAATACCAAGGCTCTGCAAATGAGGACCCTTACTTGCACTTAAGACAATTCCAGAAGGTTCCAAGTAACTTTAAGATCCCTGATGTTACTAGTGATGCATTTAGGTTAACGCTCTTTCCATACTCTCTAAGGGATATATCCAAGAGCTGGTTAAATTCCTTATAGCCCAATTCCATAGCCACATGGAATGATTTGGCTGAAAAATTCCTAGCCAAGTATTTTCCTCCTGTAAAAAATGATAAAATGAGAAATGAAATAACCTTATTTAGAAAAGGAGATGACGAGTCTTTGTTTGATGCTTGAGAAAGATTTAAGTATTTACTTAGGAAATGTCCCCATCTTGGGATTCCAATTTCCATTCAACTTGAAACATTCTATAAAGGATTGGTGTGTTCTTCAAGGAAAATGTTAGATGCCTTAAATGGTAGAGCTCTATTGTCTAAGTCTTATGAAGATGGATACAGGTTGGTTGAGAGTATTATTGCCAACACTTATCAATGGCTTGTCACTAGGGATGCTATTAATTCAAATCAGAAGAAACATATTGGTGTTCACGAGGTCACTTAGACCACATATTTTGCTACTCAGGTGGCTCATATTCACCAAATGATGAAGAATATGATGACAACTCACGAAGTGACAAAGTCTGAACTTGTCAAGGTGGTAACTCACGCATCAGAGGTTTCTTATGTGTAATGTATATGTGCTCACATAATTGAAGAATGTTTAGCTAATCCAGTTCCAGTTAACTATGTTGGCAACAACAAGTATAACACCCCCTACAACAACACTTACAACTCTGGTTGGTGCAATCGTCCCAACTTTTCATGGAGAAATAATCAAAATTAACTCAAACTTCAACCAACTCAAGCACCACAGGTTTTTATGCACCTAATTATGTCTTGTTTAAGAGAAAATTGAATTTGAGACACTCATATATTCTTTTATATCCTTGCTCATGCTTAAATTCAAAAGATAGTTTCTTAATAAATCAATTTAAGTAACTTTCACTCCATGTGGGTATGATATCCTTACTTTTTATCACTTGCTACTTTCAGATATATGTGTATTCTTGTGTGTGACATGTTTTCAAGCAACAATTAAATTTTGTCGTTTCAATCAAGGTTTATAAAAACAAGAGAAAATGACTATATTTTATTTTGGATTATGCCGATGCCCAATCCATGAAGGTTCAATAAAAGGAGTCCTTCTTAAGTATGTCTCATAGAGAGCAAAAAACCCAAATATTTCATGAGAAAACTTTGGCTTTCAAATCAGGGAAATCATGATTTGTGAACATTTTTTATTTGAATTCAATGTTATTTTTAATGTTAAATACAATTTGATTAGTAAGATGATATTTATTCAAACGGTCTATCTTTCTTCTTCTTCCTCTTTCTTTTTGTTTCTTTGATTTTGTAGTGGTATAATTGGAAGGGTCAGAGGTGGGTGTGGTGTTGGCATGCACTTCGTATATCAGGACACCCTTTCTTCGAATATGTCATCTAAACCCTTCATGTCTTTGTGTATAACGCGTGATCGTGTGGATAATGTATATTAGGTCCACGACATCACATAATAAGTCATAGGAATTAACTATGTTTCATGAATTTTAGGGAACAATTATCCATTCTTGAAGTGGTTTCTACATTCCAGAAGTCTTATGTCTAGGCTAAAGGTGGCTATAAATAACTCATATTATGGTAGAGAAAACAAATTAACTAATAAAGATATAAACACAGACAAAGCTTCTCACTCCTATGTGAACTAGATCTCAACCTCGCAATAAACCTTAAAGCCTCTAACAACCCTTAACCACTAGGGGTTGTCGCGTATTTTTACTTTTTGAAAGTGAAATTGGCTCCCACCATGGGGACTTGGTAAAACTGACATGGGCCAGACTTATCATTGCCTATTGTTTCTTTCACCATCTTCTCACAAGGATATTTGAGAAAAGTTTTGAGAAGTCCATCAATACCATCACTGGAGGTTTTGTTAGGGGGATAATCTACCTCCCCCTAAAGATATTCCCGACAGGTGTTATCGTAAGCATTGTGCCAGCCAAGGCTACCAGAACCTCGGGGAGAGACCAAGAGCCGAGAATCAATTTTTCAATAAAAAATGTAGTTGGTGTTCTCCCTCATAACAATGATCTCATGGTCATCACAATTAATTACGCCAATTGGGATGTGAAGCGAGTGTTGATTGACCATGGAATATTGACATAAGTCTTGTTATGTAGCTCCTTCTAGGTGCTCCGACTTGATTCCAATAGCATAAGAGCCTTTAAAGGGTCCTTTATTAGCCTATCATATAAGCAGGTGTAGGTTAAAGGTCAAGTCACACTTGAAACGATATTTGGCTCAAGGAAAAGTTCCAGAACCATCAAAGTGAAGTATCTTGTGGCAAACGTCATTTCCTCTTACAATGCCACATGGGAAGGTCCACTCTCAACTTTATAGGGGTGGATTTGTCCACCCTTCATTTAAGCCTCAAATACCTTCTACCTGATGGGCGTGTTGGGACGGTTAAGGGGGCCAGGAGATCACTCAATAATGTTACTAGAATAGCCTAGAAATGACAATGGAACTCACCACACTAGGCATCATCCCTTGTTCAGAGGTAGGATACACCGATACAATAGTTTGGGGCCCAAGTTTGGGGGAAATAGTGACATGCTTACCCCCAACAAAATATTTGAAAGAGGTATATATCAGGCCTTTGCACCACCAAGTCACCAAGCTAGGAACCTCATTGTCCAAGTCTAAAGAAGAGGATTTAGTCGACCTATTGATGAACAACTCCGATTTGTTTTCCTGGGAACCCTCAGATATACATGGCATATATACTAGGGTGGTGTGACATCGCCTAACCATATATCCTCCAGTCAAGCCAATATCTTAAAGGAAACACAAGGTGGTCAAGGGAAGAGAGAAACCATTTATGAATAAGTGCATAAACTAACAAGCGTTGGTTTCATAATGGAGGTCAAATTTCCTTTGTGGCTGGATAATATGTTCTTTCTAAGAAACTCATCAAACAAATTGCACATGTTGTTGATTTCACCAATCTAAATGTTGCCTTCCCTCTTCCCAACATAAATTGTCTGATTGATGGGTCTTTGGGTTACAAAATGTTGAGTATCATGGATTCCTACTCTGGATACAACCAAATTAAGATAGACCTCATAGATGCATCCAAGACATCATTCATGTCTAACCATGGAAACTACTACTACAACGTCATTCCCTTTAGGATTAAAAACGCATGTGTCGCTTATCAGATACTCGTGGATGTGGTGTTCTCAAAATAGATAGGAAAAAACTGGGAGGTTTACACTGATGACATGATAGTGGATTTGTCTAATAGGGAGAGTTATGCAATGTACATGGAAGATATCTTTGGGACAATGAGAAATTACAACATGTGTTTGAATCTAGACAAGTGCTAATTTGGTATGCAAGCAGGAAAATTATTGGGTTTTATGCTCACCAAAAGGGTCATATAGGTGAGCCCATACAAATTTCAAACTATCATATACATGGCGAGCTCTTACGATGTTAAAGAGGTTCGATAATTAACTGGGTGTTTAACTACCCTCTCTCGTTTTCTTCCCTATGCAGGTGACACAACTTTCCACTTCTTCGCCATGTCAAAGAAAAAAGAGACATTTGAATGGAAGGGCAAATGTGAGAAGGCACTCTCAAATATAAAAGCGTTCCTAGCATTGTCGTCCATCCTGAAATGCCCAAAAATAGGTTTGCCTTTATATCACTATTTATTTGTTACTGACCAAGAATTAAGCTCAGTACTCGACCAGGAAACAAACAGAGTTGAATGACTTGTCTATTTCGTAAGAAAAGTGTTCAGGGGCGTTGAGGCTCAATATTAAAAGATATAAAGGCTCACATTAGCAATAGTGGTGACTGCAAGAAATCTCGGGCCTTATTTTTAGGGACACTAGATATTGGTAAAAATAAACTACCACATATACCAAGCCCTCAAGAAACAAAATCTAGCAAAAATAATGGTATCTTTGGGAAGTCGAGTTGTTTGAATATGACATCCAATACATATCTATAGGAAGCATCAAATCATAGGAATTTTCTTATTTTCTGGCGAGATGATTTCCCCCACTTAGACCCTTTCGGTGGATAGTGCCTCTAACGTGAAAGGGAATGGTGCTGAGATAGTTCTAGAAGGACCGGATAACCTATTGATCAAGGAATCACTGAAGTTTTAGTTCAAGGCTGGAAATAGTAAGTTTAAGTATAAAACTCTCATCGTTAGCATGTCCCTCGCCCTAGAAGTGGGTGCGTTAACTCTGAAGGCCAAAAGCGACTCTCAGCTTATGGCAAAGAAATTCTCTGGCAAGTATTAGGTGAAGGATCCCCATATCATTAATATTTAAAGAAGTTATGAGACTTGTCCAAGCATTTTAAAACTTTCGAGATAATTCATGTGCATAGGGAGCAAAATTTTATGGCAGATCTATTATCCAAACTTGTGAGTTAAAATAAGATAGGTGTGATACGGTGGGAGAACTGACTTGAGGTTTTGTGTTTTGTATTTGCAAATGTTTCGGTTTAGCAAGAGCCGCCACCGACTTTTTATTTTATCCTAAGGAAAGGTCAAAAAGCACAGGAAAGACCTTTGAGATGTTTTCTTGGGTTCGGGCAGTAGATTATGAAAAGGGAAGGTGCAAACACCCTTTTCATCCATGGTTATCCATGGGCTCTTAGTTACTTGTTTAGATCACTTGCTTTGCTTTTCCAATTGTTTGAAATGGTGCTTTGTGTGTGGTTTTGAAAGATGTTTTGAAAAGAGGCCATCGTTGTGGCAACCTTTGTAATGATTCTTGTTTGAATGTATACAAAGGTGTTTTTGTCTTTTGAAAAGATTTCAATGTTTGAAAGTTTGATTTCAAGGATCTTTGGCAATTTTTGAGGGACTTGATCATTTTTGTTTAGGTAACCAAGATAGCGTCATCGAGGGACTATGATCTTTTGTTTTGTTTTTGTTTTGCCAAAGTACCCAACATGCATAACATTGCCCATTTTTGAAGGCAACAAGTGGATTGTAACCCTAGGGGTGCAAGTGTGTATTGTGTTTGATTTTCATGCATTTTTGTCTTTGATTAGGTCAAACTATTTTTTGATTTGGACTTTTGCATACAAACTCTAATTCTCTAATCATGGCATAATTGAAAGCGTAAAGTGCGAGAATTAAAATTCTAAGCTATTACAACATGATTATATGGATGAGGGTACAATCTTTGAATGGGGGATATTGACAAGAAATATAAACCCTAGTTTACTATTACATCCAAATTGAATTTAATTGCATGAATAATAAATGGATAATATTTAAATAAACAAAAAAAAGACAAATATATCAAATAATATGAAATATGCAAAAAAAGGGGTTTTTGTTCATTGATGTATGTAAAATATTTAATGTAAAAAAATAAAGGAATAAACAAAAGATTTATTTTTATTTGTTTAAGGGTAAAACCCTAATTTCTTTAAGAAAATAAATACATTATATTATTTATATACAATAAAATATATTAATATATGTAAAAATAAAATATACTTAGAAAAAAAAGTATTTTTTGGTATAAATAAAAATAAAAGTAAAAATGTAATATTTTGTATTTTTTATTCTAGAGTATTTAATAAAATAAAAAGTATATATCTATATATGTATATTAATCAAATTAAATATATACAATATAAAATAAAATATGTACAAAAATAAAATATATTTATGAAAATATTTTTAAGCATGTTTTATATTTGGAAATAAATAAACAAAATCAGAAATGAAAACAAAAATGCAAAAATATAAAAATACAAGAAATTGGACCAGGGGGGTGCAAAAATGAAAATGGGAGGTGTCAAAAGCAAGCTAGGCCAAGCCCAGCCCACCACTTCATCTTCAACCTTCAGGTGCTTAAAAAACGCGCGCGCACCCTGCACAAACTTGGATATCCTGCATACGAGCTCCATTGCAAAAACACATAACACCAAACTTGTAGAGAATTTCAAGACGATTCCAACCATATAAAAAACTAATCCTAACTCTCAAAGACCAGAGAGAATTTCTCTGGCCCTAAAATCTGACCTAGTTTTTTCAGCATATGTACAACTTCATGGCAATGAACACTACATTTTTTATTCACAAACCTAAGGCTAAATGTTCCTAAATAGAGAGATAGAAAGTGGAGAAAAACCTGTTTCAGTTGGATTCGTGTAGGGCAATGTAGTGCTTTTCAACAAGGCTTGAGATGTCTGGTAGCTTGCTTGAACTTCACTTGACCTTCTCCAATAGCTAACTTGCCTTGAATGTCCTTGAATCAGCCTATAGAACTCAACCCGCACAAGCTCAAAATGAAAATGGTGAACACTGTAAATAGAGTTACAGTTGGTGTTTGAGGTGTGGGATAGCTTGTGTGAGTTGAACGGAAGGTGTTTGAAGCAACTTGGGGCAAAACGCACGAGCCAAATGAGCTATGGAACTCAAGTTGCAACACCTGCCCTATTTTGCCAAAGGAATGTGATTTCTGGCTATGGGATATTTAGAGGCTCAAGCAATCGTGTTTCTAGATCAAAGGGGTATGAGAAAGATGTTAAAAATGTTTGCACAAGTTGATCTTTGCTGGTTTTCAAGTTCTCAAGTTTTTGACAAGTTTCTTGTTTTTGAAGTAAGAATGTGGAAGTGAAGTTACAGACCTGTACAGGCTATCAAATATGCTTGCATACTTTTCTCTTGGCCCCTCTCACTTGTGGGTTTGATTTGCCCTTTGAGATATGAACCAATGCTCAAGGGATAGTGGTTTGACATAAAGCACATTATGGCAAAAATGGAAATGTGCCTTTTTCTACTTAGGGCTTAATCTTGTGTATAATGTCCAAATGACCAAAACAAAAGCTCAGACTGATGTATTTGCATTTAATTATGGAGTGTGAAGTGGTTTAAAGGCCTGCAAACTAGTGTAAGTCATGCTGGTTTGAAAATGCAACTTGTATGAACATGAATATGCCATGGATGAAAAGTGAGTTTTTGCCAACTTCAAGCCTTCGATTCTCCCTTACCACAAATGTGTTTGAGGAGTTCTTGAACAATTTGGAAAGCTTGAAACATGCTCTATAATCCATCTTTGAAATGCAACTTTAGATTCCAAGTGGAACTATGTGAAAAATGGCCAAGAAGATAGGTCAAAATCCTGCCTAAACTAGGGCAAAATTTCACTAAGTTAAAAGTTTTAGGGGCCCTTGTTCCGAAAATCATAACTTGAGATCCAAGCTTCTTTTGAGAAAACTTTGTGAATCAAAGTTGTAGACTTTGTGGAGGAATAAAACTTTCATGTTGGAGGTTTTGTTTGAATCCATTTGCATCATGGTGAAAATGTTGGTCAAAGTTAGGAAAAAATAAGAAAATTTCATAACTTAGAAAAATTCTAAGTTATGAAAATTTTCAATTTCAAACCCTAATTTTCAATTTTGGGTTTCTTGATGAACACGTTTCATATTTTGACACATCTTGATGAAAAATGACCCTTGGCACTTGATTTTGACCAAAAAGTCAAAGTTTGACTTTTTAGTGTACAGTCAAATTTTGATCAGTTGACTGAAAAATTCATCTGTCACTCCAATGCAATTGAGGTCTTTTGAATTTGTTGAATAGGTCAAGATGATTCCATTGAGTCCTTGAGTCCATGGTTGAACCTAATTTTCCACTGGTTAGGTCAAAAAGTCAGAAATTGCCTTTGTATAGTCAAAACCCTAAAAATGACCATTTTGACCTTTTGGTGATCTGATCAAATTTCTTGTGGAATTGTGGTACAAACTTGATCAAATGGTTCATATGAGTTCATAATGTTGATGTGGGTCAAAATTCATGAGGTTTGACTATAAATTGGCCACAATTGACTTTTTCCCCAATATAGCTGATTTGTAGGTCAACTGTCCAATTGACTGGGCAAAAATTTGATTCAAGGCTTGAAATGTGGTATGGACAAACTTATAAGTCCAACATGAAGTATGAAAGTCAATTTGAGCATTGAAGGTCCAAAAATCCCTGTGCAAACTCAAACCCTAATTTAGGTCATAAGTGCAAGGAGATGTCTTGAGCAGAGCAAACCCTAGCTTGATCTTGAGTTCCAAGAGCCTTGTGATGAGAAATGTTGATAAAATGAGAGGGAAAATTTTGGGGTACAACAGTTGCCCCTGTTCAATCTTCTTGAACCTGAAGAGTTAGATTGGCAAGTTTGTCTTTCGTGACTCGAAGGTAAAAGAGGATTGGACACTAGAGTGCCCGTAAATTTCCACTCGTCAAAATGTAGCTGAGGGAATGGGCTTAAAGATGCCATTTGGAAATGGTAGAGTCTTGCAGGAGATGGGCTTAGAGATGCCATCCAAAACTTGTTTGTTTGAGAATCAGTAGAATAAACATCAAAATGGTATCCGTATTTGGAACGTATCTGAGTTATATCTGGAGACTGGGTTCGTATGAGCAAGGGAGTGGCGTCCGTGTCTAGAGCGTATCCGAGCTGTAACTATATTTGATTCCTGAATGAATATCAGAACGACTGCCGTGTCTGAAGTGTATATGTATTCTGAATTGGTAACAGAGAAACATCTGTGTATGGACCATCTATGTGTTGGGGATAAATTCTGAATGAGTGACAGAATGGCAACCGTGTCTGGAGCGTATCTGGACTGTATCTGAAGTTGAGATCTGTATGAGTAGCAGAATGACTTTCGTGTCTGGAGTATATCCGTACTGTAACTGAGATCTGGACAAGTGACAAAATGACTTCCGTGTCTGGAGTGTATCTGAACTTGAGTTTGATAGCTGAATCTGAATGAGAAATAGAATGGCTCCCGTGTCTGGAGCGTATCTAGTCTGTATCTGATTGCTGAAGTCTGAATGAGTAACAGAATGACCGCCACGTCTGGGGTGTATCCATACTGTATCTTGACTTGAAATTCTGAATGAGTAATAGAATGATCGCCGTGTCTGGGGGTGTATCCATACTGTATCTGAAATCTCTGAATAGTTGTTAATGATAACTTTTTAATCTTATCCTAAAAAGGGTAGAATGTTAGCTAAAGCACAAAGTTATGTTGCATGATATGTATGATGCAATAAAATGTGTTCCATCAATGTCTATAATATATGAATGTAATGGATGTGCATGTAAGCTGATTAGCTGTCTTGCTGAGGAAAATAAATCCTTGATTGCTGAGATAATGAAATCTTTGATTGCTGCCGGGGAAAGTAAATCCTTGACCGATGCTGGGGATTCCAAAAATCTTTGATTGTTGAAGGTGAGAGAACCTTGCTGATTATTGTTGGGGATAGAAAATCCTTGGCAACCTGTGGGGATTATCAAAACTTTGACAACTTCTGCGGGGATGTGAGAATCCTTCATGACTTTCCTGGGGAAATAAGGAAAAATCCGACGACCTCTACTGGGGAATTAAAACCTGGGAGGCTTCAAATGGAGAACCGAGAACTAGAATCTTCATTTTGTCGGGAAATAACTCTGTGGGGAGAGTGTTTATTCTACCGGGGAAATCAGGAGCTTGGGTTGTATGCCAATCTACTGGGGATTCCTTGTTTTATGGAGAACTTTGCTTGTGAATCGGAGGAAGTTGGATAGTATTCCACCTGGGTTTAATATTTGGAGTTTTGGACTCCGTTGGGGAAGAAAGTTTCATCTTCACTGGGGATCCGTAGTTCAAAGTTTTCGGGCTCCACTGGGGATCGGGAGTTTAGAGACTTAACTCTGATGGGAATTTTGAAACTTAAATCTGCTGGGGATATATACTCCAAGGTTTTAGCTTTATTGAGGATCTGAATGACATATTGTAGGGGATTTCTTCTGGAATAGCCTAAAGACGTTTTCCTATACTTTCGACCTATCAGTAATTATCCTTTCTTATTTCTTTTTATTTGTAAGCAGTGATTATATTCAAATGCATATGCTCATTTAACAAATCATTGGACGTTTTCAAATAAAACATAATTGTAAAAAGAAAGAAAAGGCAAGCAAATTTTTTCACTTTGAAGTATCTTTGTATTAACTTTGTAAGTATTTTTGTACAAAGGAGACAATCATCCTAGTAAGAGAATGTTGTCGTGAAAATTGAGAAAAATTTTATACAAAGAAAGATGGCTATGTGTAACAATTCCATGGGGTTCCCATTCTGCTATAGCCTTCACAACTCTGAGTATCTTGTCCATTTGTTGCTTCGTCCGCAGATGATTGGACATATCAGAAGCTTGGAGCTTGTTCTTAAAGTGATCCGACGAGACATAGTCATACGCTTTAATTCCCTAACTTTTGCCTGGACCGCCCTTTTGGGTTTTCGATCCACCGAGAAACCCTTTTTTTGCCCAAGTCGCCCTTTTGGGTTTTCAACTTGCCGGGTGTACAAATTTTTTTTATTTATCCCTAATTTTTGCCTGAACCTCCCTTTCGGATTTTCGATTCACCGGGATGCCCATTTTTCCCAAGTCGCCCTTTCGGGTTTTCAACTTATCGAGTCGTTTATGCGTAGTATCTTTTGACTATGTCTGCGTTCGCAGGGTGCGGCAGGTCGTCGCCGTCCATGGTGGTCAGAATCATTGCCCCACCAAAAAAGATGTTCTTGATCATAAATGGTCCTTCGTAAGTAGGAGTCCACTTGCCTCTGGGATCACTTTGCGGCAAGATGACCCGCTTGATTACAAGATCTCCGACTTGATATACACGACGCTTGACTTTCTTGTTGAAAGCCCTGATCATCCGTTTTTGATATGTATGACCATGACAAACAGCAGTAAGTCGCTTCTCGTCGATCAAATTAAGTTGATCAAGCCGAGTCTGAATCCAATCGTCTTCACTTAAACCAACATCCTTCATAATCCTTAAGGAAGGAATCTGAACTTCCATAGGTAAAACAGCCTCCATGCCATATACCAAAGAAAAGGGGGTTGTCCCAGTTGAAGTACGCGTCGTGGTACGATATCCGTGCAGAGCAAACGGTGACATGTCATGCCAGTCTTTGTAGGTGACTGTCATCTTTTGAATGATCTTTTTGATATTTTTATTTGCAGCTTCAACAACACCGTTCATCTTTGGCCGATAGGGAGATGAATTGTGATGTTGAATCTTGAATTGCTCGCACAGAGCGGTGATCACAGTGTTATTCAGGTTTGTACCATTGTCTGTGATGATCCTGTCGGGGATACCATATCGGCATATGAGATTCTGCTTAATGAAGCGGGCAACCACATTCTTTGTAACTGAGGCGAAGGAAGCTGCTTCGACCCACTTGGTGAAGTAATCAATAGCCACCAGGATGAAGCGATGTCCATTGGAAGCCGTAGGCTTGATCTCTCCAATCATGTCGATTCCCCACATCGCGAATGGCCAAGGAGCTGTTAGAAAGTTGAGAGAAACTGGAGGAATATGTACCTTGTCAGCGTAGACTTGGCATTTGTGACAAGTACGAGCGTATTGATGACAGTCAGCTTCCATGGTAGACCAGTAGTAGCCTGCCCTTAGAATCTTCTTAGCCATCGTATGTCCGCTCAAGTGGGTGCCAAAGGTGCCACTATGTATTTCAGTCATGATTAACTCAGCTTCAATTTTGTCCACACAACGAAGTAGAACATAATCATGGCTGCGCTTATATAGGATACCATTACTTAGGAAGAACTTGGCAGCAAATCTCCTTAATAACTTTTTGTCGTTGACTGAAGCTCCTTCAGGATATTCTCGAGTCTGGAGATACCTTTTGATTTCATGAAACCAGGGTTGTTCCACTACTTCTTCGGTATTAATCTCATGACAGTGCGCAGGTTCGTCCATTCGCTCAATGGTGATTTGGGGAGCCTCATTATCCCAGTTGAGTTTAAACATGGAAGACATTTTATGTAGAGCATCAGCTAGCTGATTTTCTTCTCGCAGAAAGTGCTCGAAGGTAATCTACTCGAAATGAGGTAACAATGTCAGGACATGTTCTTTGTATGGGATAAGATTAGGATGTTTAGTATCCCACTCTCCTTTGATTTGACTGATAACCAAAGATGAGTCCCCAAATACGACCAAAGATTTGATTCCCAAGTCAATAGCAGCCTTGAGACCAAAGATACAAGCTTCATACTCGACCATGTTGTTGGTGCAGCTGAAGCAGAGTCTAGCAGTGAAAGGCGTATGGCAACCTTCTGGAGAAATAAGTACCGCACCGATACCATTGCTAAGTGCATTTAAAGCACCATCAAAGTACAGGGTCCATCGGGATCCTTGTTCAGGCCCGTCATACGGTTCGTTACCTTCAATGTTGTCCAATGTCATAATGTCCTCGTCAGGGAAGTCGAATCTCATAGATTGGTAATCTTCGACGGCTTGATGAACTAGATGGTCAACTAGTACACTCCCCTTTATAGCTTTTTGGGTTATGTACTGGATATCATATTCAGTCAGGATCATCTGCCATCTAGCGATTCTTCCGGATAAAGAAGGCTTCTCGAAGATATACTTGATCGGATCCATCTTGGAAATCAGCAAAGTGGTATGTGTCAACATATACTGCCTTAGCCGGCGAGCAGCCCATACCAAAGCGCAACAAGTTTTCTCGAGCAGTGAGTAGCGAGTCTCACAGTCGGTAAACTTTTTGCTAAGGTAATAAATGGCATACTCTTTTCAGCCAGACTCGTCATGTTGGCCCAATACGCACCCCATTGAATTATCCAAAATGGTCAGATACATGATTAAAGGCCTTCCTTCGACGGGCGGTATCAAGATAGGAGGTTCCAGCAAATACTCCTTGATCTTATCAAAAGCAACTTCACAATCATTGTTCCATTCAACCACCTGATCTTTCTTCAACAACTTGAAGATTGGCTCACAGGTAGATGTTAGGTGAGAGATGAACCTTGCAATATAGTTCAAGCGTCCCAAGAAACCTCTAACCTCCTTCTCAGTGCGAGGGGCAGGAATTTCTTGTATAGCTTTGACCTTGGCAGGATCAACTTCAATGCCTTTGTTGTTGACGATAAATCCCAAAAGTTTATCGGACCTGACTCCGAAAGTGCACTTGCTCGGATTCAGTCTGAGCTTATATTCCTTCAGTCTGACAAACAGCTTTTGCAGGTGGTCGAGATGTTCTTCTTCTGTCTGTGAACGGGCTATCATGTCGTCTACGTAGACTTCAATCTCATGATGTATCATGTCATGAAACAAAGATACCATGGATCACTGATAGGTTGCCCCGACATTCTTCAGTCCGAATGGCATCACTTTGTAGCAGAAGGTACCCCACTGCGTAACAAAAGTAGTCTTCTCCATGTCTTCGGGGGCCATTTTGATCTGGTTGTATCCCGAGAATCCATCCATGAAGGAAAATACCTTGTGTTGAGCTGTGTTGTCAACCAACATGTCAATGTGAGGTAGTGGAAAATCATCTTTAGGGATAGCCCTGTTTAGGTCTCTGTAGTCCACACACATTCTGACTTTGCCGTCCTTTTTAGGCACGGGCACAATGTTAGCAACCCATTATGGATAGGAAGTAACATCCAGAAAGCCAGCATTGAACTGCTTCATCACTTCAGCTATGATCTTTTCTGACATGTCGGGCCTCATTCGACAGACTTTTTGTTTGATTGGTGGACAATCTTCTCTTGTAGGGAGACGGTGAACCACAATATTTGTATCCAATCCCGGCATGTCTTCATAGGACCAGGCAAAGATCTCGACATATTCATTCAACAGTTGAACTAGACGCTCTTTGACACTTGGCTCCAGGTTGACACCCACTTTAACCTCTTTCTTGTCTTCATCTATTCCCAAATTGATAGTCTCTAACAACTCTTCATGGGGAAGAATAGTCCTTTCTTCTTGTTGCAAAAGTCTGGCTAACTCTCGAGGCACTTCACAGTCTTCATCACCTTCGTACTCGGCATGATTGACCAGATCCTTAGAGCCATTGAAGGCCAAAGCAGAATAGTCACCCATGGAATCCGGAGTGGATGGGTACCTGCATTTTGTGAGTGTGGGTGTGTGTAAGGGATATCCATTCTTAAACAAAATAAAATGTAAAAGGAAAGAAAATGAAACACAAAAGTTTATAGATGAAAAACGTCTATGATTCATTAAAAATGGCATATGAAATGAAGAATCAAAGCCCTTACAAATGGACGTATGTGCCCCGGTGTTGTACCCCAAAATTTTCCCTCCCATATTCTTCAAGGTTTGCTAAGATCATGCTTCAAAATCTCTCAAGGGTTGCACAGTCCAATTGCCTCCTAACAGTCAAAAATTAGGGTTTTGGTGCTGGCAAAGAAATTGAAGTTTCCAAGGGTCCAAACAAGTCCCACATGCCTACATACATTGTCAAGCATCCATATGCCAAGTTTCAAGACTCACAGCATCAAATTGCACAGTCAAAAACCCTAAATGCTTCACAGCCAACTGCAGGGGCAAAATGGTCATTTGACAGTCAAATGTCAAAAATTTTGGTCAACATCTTATTTTGAAGCCACAAACATCATTTTATCAATTCTTGATCATGATTCTCAAAGCATGGCTCAAAAAGTCTCAAGATGCAAAAGTTTCCATTTTTGGACAGTTGAAAAAGTCAACTGCAAATTGACCAGGGCATAACTTCTACATGGTTTATCAGAAAAATCCCATCCAAAGCTCATTTTGAAGAGAATGACATTTCCTACAACTCATCTTCACACTTCAAGTCCAAGAAATGCTCTCACAAAAAGTTATCAATTTCAACATTATAGGTCATTTTCAAAAGTCAACAAAAAGGCACTTTAAGTCAAAGACCATAACTTGAGATTGGTAAATCAAAATGACATGGGACCAAATAAATTGGTTAGAGGACTTCAAGAAATTTCCAAAATGTCCACGAACATGATCAAAGCTTAAAAATTGAGCAAGATATGCCTTGTAGAAGTTGGGAAATTTTTGGGAATTTTGAAAAGTCAACTTTGCATAAAAGGGTTCAAAAATGCTAATGGGCCTCAATTTCTTCCATGAATCATTACCCAAAGGCCATGCACGACCCATTGACCTCCAAGGGAGTTATTTTATCATTTTTGATTAATTATTTGAATTTTTATTATTATTAATTCACTTAATTAAAATTAAATATGAAAAAATAGCAAATAATACCTTTCAAATCTTTTTGTGCAGAGAATTCACTCATTATGTGCTCAATATTTCGTGCATCATTCAAAAAGGAAAGATTCTACATGATTGGCAATGATTGGCATAAAAAAGGATTGAAAAAGATTGGATTTTATATGATTGGAAATCAAATATCAAAAACATGAATGCATGGATTATGGGATGGTTTTCTTAACCTAATTCACTCACTTACTTATGCACAAGTGAAACCTATTCCATAAAACACAGAAGCTGCGCAGAAAAGGGAGAACAACATTGCATTTTTTTGACAAAAAATTGAAAACTGTTTTGATACCTAAAGCTCGTTTCAAGGTTCCAAAAGGATTCCAAAACATTGTTGGACCATCAAGGAACGTGTTGCAATCAAGAACACATCTCCTGACCTCAAGAATTGGTAGAACCACGTTGCACTTTTCATGAACTTTTCAATTATCGTGTTTTAATTTCCAGGCATTGTTCATGCATTTTAACTGTTGATTTATACTAACAATGACATTCTGAAGCTAATGGTACTACTCAATTGAAGTATGGTTGCCTAAATAAGAATCCACCATTAACGTCCTCTAGGGTTTCAGAGCTCCAGATTTGGGGTTTTACGCATATGGTAAAATCAGGCCTTCAAACTGGTACCAATGGATTCGTGACATCCAAACGAAGCTAACTCACCCATCGCGCCCTTTTTATGCTTGCCTATATCCTATTCGCTATTTTTTCAGGTTGAGCTTAGTGGGGGTTTAAAACCCCCGCTATTTGGTGTTATTTGCAGAAACAAAAGGAAGACGATGCTAGCGTGTCCAAGCATGACTGGATGATTCAAATATTGGCGCGTGATTTCTTGCTTTATGCCACTAGCGCTTGTTTTCTATTATATTATTTACGTCCTATTATAACAACAAAGAGACTCAATAGCCTGGATGGTTGATTAGCTGGCTTGCAGGTACTGAGACCTGGGTTCGATTCCCAGGTCCCCTTATATATTTCATAATTTTTCCATTAACATGCTTCCATGCAGCGTTCGTTCAAAAGACCACCATACAACCCCACCTCCTAGCTTGCCACGCGCCCAGAAGCTCCAATCTAAAGGCCACCAAAGAGGCTTACCATGCACGCCAGTCAATGGATCCACACGCAAGTTGGAAAGTCAATGCAGGCCTTGCATTCTTGGGCCAAAATTCTCACAAAAAACCTCCCTTTGGGGTCTGAATACCCCCCATGGTTTGTTCAATTTTCAATTTTTATTTATTTTTCCTTTTATTCTTTTAATTGTTTTTTTTTAATTAATTGTTTCCTTTAAATTGCACAAAATAATTTTCACAATAATAAATACAGAAAAAATACAAAAAATGTTTTATTGTTATTAACATTAATTTCACCATTATTTTTTGTAAAATAAAACTTCAAATCATAAATTTAGTAAAATTAGGTTTTTAATTTTAATCTTTTCTTAAATAACTAAAATATGTAGAAATTAGGTTTTTAGCATTTTTATCCTTTTTCTTAATAAATAATTTCTTCTTCTTCTTATTATTAATTATTAATTATTTTGTAAATACCCATGTAATTAATTAAATAGCGTAAATTAGGTTAAAACTTGAATATTTTTCTTTAACAATTAAAAATAATTTAGAACTAGGGTTTCATTTAACTTCCAATTTTAATTAATTTCCTTTATTTTTATTAAAAAACATAAAAACATAAAAAACAATTTCCTTTTTAATTTAATAATTAATTAACTCTTAATTTCAATTTAATCTTTAAAGGGTCCAACGCCCTCGAACATTCGATTCTAATTTCTTTTCGCGCATTTATTCTTATTTTTTCCTTTGTAAATATTATGTAATTGCTCAAGCCTTGTAATAGTAATTAGGAATTTATTTACTTTCCGCATTTTATTAAAAACGGGTCTTTGTTAATTTGGCGATGTATAGACCCGCGCCTTGTAATAGCGTAGGACTTTATTTTCCGCACTTTAATTTCCGCACTTTTAAATTATAAACTTCGCATGAAAGAATGAATGGCCCAAATTAAAAACAATGCGTAGCTCACCAAATGCATGACAAGATAAAACATAACTGAAAACAATACACAAATTCACACACCACTCTTAGGGTACGCCTCACTGTTGCCTTGCCCCTCGAAACGTGGTCGTCGAGTATAGGACGTTTTAGTAAGTCCTCATGTCCATGATCTATGGCATGGGGGTAGCTTCTAAGGTGTCCTACTGTTGCTCTGGTGACCACACTGTCCCCACAAACGAATTAACCCAAACACCTCCAATGGTGGTGCTACCTACCTCTCAATGGTGGGATGGCATTACCTTAAGGACATTTACACAGCCTAATTCCTTAGGGTAGGTAGATGACTCGTAGATACTTGCTCTAATTCAAAACAAATCAAAAACTCTTTTCACACTGACACTTTTCAAAAAGCTTTCAAAACAATTTTTCAAACACTCTTGAGGACTGATACAAGAGTCGATCTGAAATCTTTAAACGAAACTATTTCAAACCCACTCACACTTGAAAAGCAAACATTTTGAAAACACAAATGAGCAAGTATCTAAGAGCCCATGGATAACTGTGATCGGTGGATCTGGAACTGACTGTTTTTAAGCTGGTTTTGCGAAATGTCGCGGTAAGCAAAAGTCGCCACCGTCTTTTATTTTCTCCAACATGGAAAGGACAAAAGCATAGAAAAATTCCTTTTTTTTGAGATAGTTTCTCGGTTCGGGAGGTAGATTTATAGAAAGGGAAGGTGTTAGCACCCTTTCTATCCATGGTTATCCATGGGCTCTTAGATACTTGCTCATTTGTGTTTTCAAAATTGTTTGTTTGCTTTTCAAGGTGAGTGGGTTTGAAAAAAAAAAGTTTCTTTGAAAGTTTCAGATCGACTCTTGTATCAGTCCTCAAGAGTGTTTGAAAAGTTGTTTTGAAAGCTTTTTGAAAAGTGTAAGGTGTGAAAAGTATTTTGATTTGTTTTTGAAAAGAGCAAGTATCCATGAGTCATCTACCTACCCTAAGGAATTAAGTTGTGTAAATGTCCTTAAGGTAGTGCCATCCCACCATTGAGAGGTAGGTAGCACCACCGTTGGAGGTGTTCGGGTCAATTCGAGGGTTAGGGGCAGTGTGGTCACCGAGCAATAGTAAGATACCTTAGAAGCTACCCTTATGCCATTGATCTTTTTATTCCGAGGCAACCGTTTCGAGGCAACTTGTTTCGAGGCAACCGTTTCGAGGCAACTAGATCAATGGAACATAAGGACTTACTAAGACGTCCTATACTCGACGACCACGTTTCGAGGGGCAAGGAAACTGTGTGATCACCAGAGCAACAATAGGATACCTTAGAAGCTACCCTTATGCCATGTTCATGGACATAAGGACTTACTAAGACATCCTATACTCGATGACCACCTTTCGAGGGGCAAGGCAACAGTGAGGCGTACCCTAAGAGTGGTGTGTGAATTGTGTGTCATTTTCAGTTTATTATTTGTCTTGTCATGCATTGGTGATCTACGTTTCGATTTTATTTTTGGGCATTCATTCTTTCATGTGATTGTTAACAGTTAAAAGGTGCGGGAATTTAAAGTGCGGAAAAGATAAAGGTCCTACGCTATTACAAAGGCGCGAGTCTACATCGCCAAATTAAACCAAGACCCGATTTAAAATAAAGTGCAGAAAGTAAATGCCTAATTAACTATTACAGGGCTTTGGGGCAAATACATTACATTCATAAAAAAGAAATAAAATAAACGCGCGAAAAGAAAAATATAATCGAATGCGAGGGCGTTGGACCCTTTAAAGGAATTAAATTGAAATTATTAAATTAATTAAATTAAATAAAGGAAAGGACTTATTTTTTTATGTATTCGGATTTATGGAATTAAAGAAAATTAAATTGGAATTAAAAGTCAAATAATTCTAGTTCTAATTGTTTTTAATTTATTAAAGAAAATTGTCTAAGTTAAACCTAATTTAAACCTAATTGATTAATTACAAGTATTTACAAAATTAATTAATGGTTAATAATAATTATAATAAGAAAATATAAATATTTATTTAAAAAGATAAAAATGTGCTAAAGACCTATTTTTTATATTTTTGGTTATTGAGAAACAAAAGAATTAAAGTTAACAACCTAAAATTAAAACTAAATTAATTATTGAATTTTATTTACAAAAATGAAACTATTAATGGATTAAATTAAATAAAACATTTTTTTTTATGATTTCTGATCTTTTTTGGGTTTTTATTTTAAATTGAATTAATTTAATGACAGAACAAATATTTTTGTATTCTTGAGTTTTTTAAATTAAGAAGGAAATTAAGCCTAAATTAAAGATCTAAATTAAGTTAATAAATTAAATAATTAAAATAAATTATGGCATGTTTTTGGATTTTTTTATATTATTTTAAGAAGTAAAACTAATTAAATTAACATTTAGAACCTAATTAAATCTAATCAATTTTAATATTACAAAAAGATAATTTAGAGTTTCCTAGAATAATAAAAAAAAACTAATTAATTAATTAAATTTAGAAAAAAAAAGAAAAGTCTGAAATTTATTTGGGTAAGAATATTTTATGATTTTTGAAATAAAAAGAAAATTAATTTTTGTGAATAAAAAGCAAATTAAATAAATTAAAGTAAAATAGAAAAAGAAAAATAAATCAAGGGAAAAAGGAAATGGGCCTGTATTTTGTAGCAAAAGGGGGGTGTGAATGGCAAAGCTGAGCCCAAACGCTGGAGGCCTCTTTTGACTTTCTCCAATTCCATGTGCTTGCTTTGACTAACGCCCACGATGGAGGGATGTACCTGAGACGTTGGATTTGGATCAGGGAGCCATCTGACGGTTGGATCTCACAAGCGCATGGTATGGATTGAAACTGGAAGCACATGGAATCCACTAGCCCAGTCAGCATTAAGTAAATGAATCAACAACTTGAATGGCCAATCAAAACACAAGAAAGAGCCATGCCTGCGTCAAACCGAGTCAAGCGAAGTCAATGACGCCGAAGCAGTGCTCCGGTCGTCTTCTCCGGCGAGGGCGATTCTGGAAACCTGCGAAAACAACGAAATCGAAGCAAACAAAATAGCCAGATCAAATGATTAGGGCATGGCGATTCTCATGGTGATGTTTTCATAGTTTAATATTGCCTATTCCCATCAAAATGAAACTCCACATAATCTGAACCCTAACCATGGAGGTTTACGTTTTGGCCATGAAAAATCCCAAGCGATAGCCCAGACCTGCTCTAAACATTCACTGAAACTCAAAGGTATGGTCAGTAGGGATTAAATCAAGCCATAAGTGAAAATTCGATCTATGGAAATTCTGCAAAATGGATGTTCATGTAGCTACAGTTTCAGTATGCAGGGTTATATGAAAAGGGTGTGTTTATACCTTATTTTGCCTATAGATCACGATAGGATGGGTGGGAAGTTTTGTGGATGGCTGAGTTCTTGAATTCGATCTTGGTGCAATTCTTTGGAATTTTGAAAAGAAATTTCTCTTGGCTGCCTCCCTCTCTCGTTTTCCAATGCCTTGTGATAGTTTATCTCTAGGTTATGTAATAGATTTCAATCAGCATTAAGGGCCATAATACCATGCATTCAAGCTTAAGATTTTGATATAAACTCCCTTAACCAACTTTCCATTTTTGCACCAATTTTTGAATTATTGCTTCATTGGGCCTTGAAACGAAATTGGGATGTTGCATAATGATGATTCAAAGCTAGTTAAGACCAAATATCCCCCTTAATTAAACTTCTTGATTTTTATTTGATTTTAAAGGATTTAAAATGAATTAAATCCAATAAAATCAAATAAAAATGAAAAAATTAAATTTAAAATTTGAAATAAAAGGTGGGACACGTGGGAAGCATGGCCAAGCTAATTCAAGTGGAAAAAGTGGGGCCCTTTTGTCAAAAAATGAAATTTCAAGGATAAATGATTTTGGCTATTTCACAAAAATTTCCCAACTTCTCCAATGCATATCTTGCTCAATTTTTAAGCTTTGATCATGTTCTTGGACATTTTAGAAAGGTCTTGAAGTCCTCTAACCAATGTCTTTGGTCCCATGTCATTTTGATTTACCAATCTCAAGTTATGGTCTTTGACCTAAAGTCCCTTTTTGTTGACTTTTGAAAATGACCTATAATGTTGAAATTGATAACTTTTTGTGAGAGCATTTCTTGGACTTTGAGTGTGAAGATGAGTTGTAGGAAATGTCTTCCCCTTCAAGATGAGAATTGGATGGAATTTTTCTGATGAACCATGAAAAAGTTATGCCTTGGTCAAGTTACAGTTGACTTTTCAACTCTCCAAAAATAGAAACTTTTGCATCTTGAGACTTTTTTGAGCCAAACTTTGAGAATCATGATCAAGCATTGATCAAATGATGTTTGTGGTTTCAAAATAAGATGTTGACCAAAAATTTTGACTTTTGACTGCCAAATGACCATTTTGCCCCTACAGTTTACTGTTGAGCAATTAGGGTTTTTGACTGTGCAACTTGACCTTGTGAGCCTTGAAACTTGACATGTAGGTGCTTGACAATGTGTATGAGCATGGGAGACTTAATTGAGCTCTTGAAAACTTCAGCTTCCTTGTGAGAACCAAAACCCTAGTTTGACTGGCTTCAGGAGGATGGTTGACTGTGCAATCCTTGGAGTAGCCTTGAACCATTTGAGGGGGATGTTTTGCCAAAACTTTGAAGAATATGGGAGGGCAAATTTTGGGGTACAACAGTTGCCCCTCTTCAATCTTCTTAGACCTGAGGATGTAGATTGGCTTGTGTGCCTTTCGTGATCCGAGGGTGGAAGATGATTGAACACTAGAGTGCCCAGAAATTTGCACTCACATAGTAGAGTATCAGCAGTGTGATAGCGGGAATGGGCTTACAGATGCCATTTGGAGAGGTGATGGATATGAGGATGGGCTTATAGATGCCATCTGGAGGTGTCGATCGCGTAAGAGATTCCTTAGCGAGAACTTGCGTACCTGAGAAAGAAAGAAAATTACCTGGTCTGTTACTGGAGTTGACTTTCAAACTCTTTATGTAGACGTGCCCTGGCTGGATACAGGAACTGGATCTTCGAACTCTTCAGACGTGCCCTGTCAAGATACAGGAATCGAGTCTGGTACTGTAGTCGTCAACAGATACTCCCTGGAAAGATACAGGAATCGGATCTTCGAACTCTTCAGACGTGCCTTGTCAAGATACAGGAATCGAGTCTGGTACTGTAGTCGTCAACAGATACTCCCTGGCAAGATACAGGAATCAGATCTTCGAACTCTTCAGACGTGCCCTGTCAAGATACAGGAATCGAGTCTGGTACTGTAGTCGTCAACAGATACTCCCTGGCAAGATACAGGAATCAGATCTTCGAACTCTTCAGACGTGCCCTGTCAAGATACAAGAATCGAGTCTGGTACTGTAGTCGTCAACAGATACTCCCTGGCAAGATACAGGAATCGGATCTTCGAACTCTTCAGACGTGCCCTGTCAAGATACAGGAATCGAGTCTGGTACTGTAGTCGTCAACAGATACTCCCTGGCAAGATACAGGAATCGGATCTGGAAATATGACAGTTGATAGCAATTATCTTTGTATTAACTTTTGTCCTGAAAAGACAAAATGTTAGTTGTATGTGATGTCATGATGTATGACATGCGAGATGCTCTCAGAATGAATGAGATTGTATGTTCATGATGCGTATATGCATGCTATAATGTATGAATATGTGTTGTTTATGAATGTATGTTTTCGTCTTAGGAGACAAATCCTTGACGGGTGCCGAGAAGTCACATCCTGGGCTGATGTTAGAGAATAGTGTTTCCACTGGGGAGTGATGGTTGCAAGAATAAACCGGTAGGAGAAGATGACTCCGTTGGGGGAATAAACTTGTTGGAGAGATTACTCTACGGGGAGAAAATTATTCTAGCGATCTGGCTGGGGAACAATACTCTGTGGGGAGAGAGGTACTCTTGTTGAGATGTTGGTAGTAACTTCGCTGGGGATACCGTCGTTATATTGGAAGTTTTAATAGACTCTACTGGGGATAAGAAGACTTTGCCGAGGACGATCTTTCCGTGGCTTTTGGCTGAGGATAACCCAGTTATAAGCTCTGGTGGAGCATAACCTTTGAATAAAGCCGGGAGACGCGTTCGTGCTCTGCGGGGGATAAGCTTCCAGAATCTACTGGGGATAAGCTTCCTGCTGGGGAGATGATTCAGCTTTCCTGGGGAAACTTCTGGACTGGACTCTCCTGGGGAAATTTTTGAGGTGTATTAGGGAAGTGGCTCCGCTGGATGTTTGTATACTGCCGGGGAACAATCTTAGATCAAGACTGCCGGGGATGCTTGTTAGGAATGTTCGTATATTGCGCTGAGGAATGTTGAGATCTGCTGGGGATAATCCAACTTCCTTAAGGCTGATGGTATAGCTTGGGGAGAGTGCATTGACTTGCTGGTTTACTCTCTGGGGAATTAAGGTATATTGGTTATGTTCTTTGGCTGAACCTACCTTGATACCTTGGTGGACAGAACAATTAGATCGCTTAGACCACTCATCATTGCCCCTGTTTCTAATGTTACCTGTAATTAATCCTTTGTTTCGTATGCAAATATTTATGAGTTAGCAGTTATTGTCAAATGCATATATCACAAATTGAACCTTGGACGTCCTTCACAAAACAAAACAGAAAAGGAAAATAATTGGCAATTTTAACTGAAAAGTGTATTTGTATTGATTTTTGAATTTGCCTGTAAAATAGGCGTTTATGTACAAGAGGCTGACGTCCTAGTAAGAGAACGCCGCCGAACAAAAGAGTTTATACAAATTTGTACAAAAGAAAATAAAACAGCTGTGTGAAATGAATGATCCCACTGGGTTCCAACTCTGCTATCGCCTTTATATCTTCGAGCGTCTCATCACTTGATGACCTAGTTGAAGATGAAGCTGATCGATCGATGCCGTTTGAACTTGAAGTTGATACCAGTTTCTGGATGCAAGGTGATCCAATGAGACATAGTATTACGCTTTATCCCTAACTTTTGCCTGGACCGCCCTTTCGGGTTTTCAGTCCACCGGGATACCCATTTTTGCCCAAGCCGCCTTTTCAGGTTTTCGACTTGCCGGGTGTACAGATTTTTTTTATTTCATCCCTTCATTTTGCCCGAACCCTTTTGGTTCACCGGGAAGCCCTAATTTTTGCCTAGGTATGTCAACCTAGCGGGTCTTTTTTCATGCGTAGTATCTTTTTACTATGTCTGCATTGGCGGGGTGAGGAAGGTCGCCACCATCCATGTTGGTTAGAATCATGGCTCCTCCTGAGAACACATGTTTAACCACAAATGGCCCTTCATACGTAGGGGTCCATTTGCCCCTTGGATCACTCTGAGGTAGGATGATACGCTTGATTACCAGATCCCCAACTTGATATTCTTGTGGTCTGACCTTTTTGTTAAATGCCCTGATCATCCGTTTCTGATACGTCTGACCATGACAGATAGCAGCAAGTCTCTTTTCGTCAATAAGGTTTAGTTGATCAAGTCGTGTCTGGATCCAATCATCTTCACTCAGATCTGCATCCTTCATTATCCGGAGAGAGGGTATCTGCACTTCGATCGGTAAGACTGCCTCCATACCGTAGACCAAGGAGAAAGGAGTTGCCCCGGTTGACGTCCTGGCTGAGGTACGGTACCCATGTAGAGCGAACGGTAACATCTCGTGCCAATCTTTATAAGTCACTGTCATCTTCTGCACGATTTTCTTGATATTTTTATTTGCTGCTTCTACAGCCCCATTCATCTTTGGCCGATAAGGATAAGAGTTGTGGTGCTGTATCTTAAACTGCTCGCAGAGCTCAGTGATCATCTTGTTATTAAGATTGGTACCGTTGTCCGTAATGATTCTATCTGGGACGCCGTATCGACAGATCAGGTTATGCCGAATGAACCGTGCCACAACAGTCTTGGTTACCGTAGCATAGGAAGCTGCTTCAACCCACTTCGTGAAGTAATCAATTGCTACCAGGATGAAGCGATGCCCATTGGATGCCGTAGGTTTGATTTCACCGATCATATCCATGCCCCACATTGCAAACGGCCAAGGTGCTGTCAAGACATTCAGAGGAACTGGAGGAACATGCACCTTGTCTGCATACATCTGGCATTTATGTCACGTCCGAGAATGTTGGTAACAGTCGGCTTCCATTGTGGACCAGAAATACCCTGCCCGAAGGATCTTCTTAGCCATAGTGTGTCCACTGGAATGAGTTCCCAAGGTCCCCTCATGTAGCTTTTCCATGATCCTTTCTGCTTCAGTCTTATCCACACAACGCAGTAAGGTCGAATCATGGTTTCGCTTATACAGAATGCCGTTGCTAAGGAAGAACTTGGCTGCGAATCTTCTTAGAAACTTTTTATCATTGACAGATGCACCTTCAGGGTATTCTTGAGCTTCCAAATATCTTTTCACCTCATGGTACCAAGGTTTCTCAGTCACTAACTCAGTCTCAAGATCACAACAGTATGCCGATTCGTCCAGTTTCCAGATGATGACCCGGGGAGCCTCATTGTCCCATTTGACCTTGAACATAGAAGACATCGTAGCTAACGCGTCCGCCAACTGGTTTTCTTCTCTTGGGAAATGTTCAAAAGTTATCTCTGTGAAATGGGGGATCATTGTCAACACACATTCTCTGTAAGGAATAAGATTCGGATGTTTCGTATCCCACTCGCCTTTGATCTGGTTGATCACGAGAGCGGAATCTCCGAAGACACTCAGAAACTTGATCCTTAAGTCAATCGCAGCTTTGAGTCCCATGATGCACGCCTCATACTCCGCCATGTTGTTGGTGCAGTTGAAACATAACCGGGCAGTGAGTGGAGTATGAGTGCCTTGAGGGGATATGATCACAGCGCCGATGCCGTTACCCAAAGCGTTGGAGGCTCCGTCAAAGTGCATAGACCATCGGGATCCTTCCTCAGGTCCTTCATCCGGTCCAGGTACTTCACAATCAGTCACTATCATGATGCTCTTGTCCGGAAACTCGAAGTTCATTGACTGATAGTCGTCTACTGCCTGATGTGCCAAGTGGTCTGCCAATACACTTCCCTTGATGGCTTTGAGTCGTGTACTGGATGTCGTATTCTGTCAAGATCATCTGCCATCTTGCTATTCTCCCAGACAGAGCAGGCTTTTCGAATATGTACTTTATCGGATCCATCTTTGAGATCAACAAGGTAGTGTGAGTCAGCATATACTGTCTCAGTCGACGAGCAGCCCATACCAAAGCGCAGCAAGTTTTCTCGAGCAGTGAGTATCGGGTCTCACAGTCGGTAAACTTTTTGCTAAGGTAATAAATGGCGTGTTCTTTTCGGCCAGACTCGTCATGCTGCCCCAGCACACACCCCATTGAGTTGTCAAGTACCGTCAGGTATAGTATCAGGGGTCTCCCTTCGACCGGTGGCATAAGAATAGGTGGTTATTGGAGATACTCTTTGATTCTGTCGAAAGCGGCCTGACATTCATCATTCCAACGTACTACCTGATCTTTCTTCAGCAGCTTGAAGATTGGTTCACAGGTAGCAGTTAGGTGCGAGATGAATCGGGCAATGTAATTCAGGCGTCCTAAAAAGCCTCTGACCTCTTTCTCTGTCTTAGGAACTGGCATCTCTTGAATAGCTTTAACTTTGGCAGGGTCCACTTGAATACCCTTATCACTTACAACGAAGCCCAGCAATTTTCCAGATCTTACCCCGAAGGTGCACTTGTTCGGGTTCAACCTCAGCTTGTACAGTTTCAGACGGTCAAACAGCTTCTGTAGATGATCAAGGTGCTCTTCCTCAGTTTGGGACCTTGCGATCATGTCGTCAACATATACTTTTATCTCATGATGGATCATGTCATGAAATAAAGCAACCATGGCACGTTGGTAGGTTGCCCCAACATTTTTCAGTCCAAAAGGCATGACCTTGTAGCAGAAGGTGCCCTACTGAGTAACAAAGGTAGTCTTTTCCATGTCTTCAGGAGCCATCTTGATTTGATTGTAACCTGAGAAGCCATCCATGAAGGAGAACACCTTATGCTGAGCTGTATTGTCAACAAGGACATCAATGTGAGGTAGAGGGAAGTCATCCTTGGGGCTGGCCCTATTCAGATCCCTGTAATCGACACACATTCTGACCTTACCATCTTTCTTTGGTACCGGCACCACATTAGCAACCCACTGAGGGTAAGAGGTTACTGCAAGAAACCCGGCATCGAACTGCTTCATAACCTCAGCTTTGATCTTCTCAGACATCTCTGGACGCATACGGCGGACCTTTTGCTTAACCGGAGGGCAGTCTTCCTTAGTAGGCAAGTGATGGACCACAATGTCGGTATCTAACCCAGGCATGTCTTCGTAGGACCAGGCAAAGATCTCCACATAATCCTGTAACATCTGAGTCAACCGTTGCTTCACGCTGAGCTCTAGGTTGGCACCAATCTTAACTTCCTTTTTGTCCGTCTCAGTACCCAGATTTATCGTTTCCACTGGCTCTTCATGTGGTTGAATTGCCCTCTCTTCCTGTTGTAACAGTCTTGCAAGTTCGCCAGGCACTTCGCAATCATCTTCACCTTCGTCTTCGACTAAGTTGATCGGATTTTCGAAGTCATAATTGGCAGTAGCAGAGTCGTTACCAGTGAGATCCGGAGTGGATTGAAACCTGTATGAGTGAGTGTGTGTAAATACAGCTGTTTTGCAATATATATAAAGAAAGAAAAGGAGCGCAAGATTTGAAATGTGAAAAACGTCCAATGCTTTTATTTATGATATATGACAGTGACAAACAAAAAGCCCTCATAAATAAGACCACGGTGCCCCGGGTAAGACACCGGGCCATACAGTTTCAAATTATTGTTTATTACAAATCCAAAACAAAGAAGTTCATTACTGGGTGACAAAAGTTATGGGTGTAAAGTCTTTAGCAGTCCAATTGGTCAATCCACTGTCAGCCGTCGGGTAGATCCAGCTATCAAACTCTGACTCTTCCACTTCGTCTTCATCTCCAATAGCATTCACTCCGGGGTGGGTGATGAGCACAGGAGGTCTTCCAATTCTCGCCTTGCGCACAGCCTTCTGAGCCTCTGCAGTGAAACCCAGCCCAAACTTGTTAGTCTTAGGAGTAAAATCAGGGAGCTGGCCCCAATTTGCACATTCACCTCTTTCAATCACAGCCCGGGCGTCCTTTAAGGAGGCCATCTTCAAAGGAGAAACCTCTTCAACCACTGCTTCTGCTGCTGCCAATGTTTGTGGCACCTCTTCAAAATGTTGAAAGGGGGTCTCAATGAACTCCCCATCCATTTCCACGTACCTGAAGGAGTTGAGGTGGCTGACCATGTATTCCTCTTCCCCTTGCACTGTTACAATCTTCCCCCTGACCGGGTACTTGAGTTTCTGATGCAACGTGGAGGTCACAGCTCCAGCCTTGTGGATCCACGGGCGACCCAGCAAACAAGAATAGGATGGACGGATGTCCATCACATAGAATTTTGAATCAAAGACCTGTGACCCAACCCTGATTGGGATGTCAACCTCACCATGTACCATCCTTTTGGACCCGTCAAAGGCCCGGACAATAATGTTACTTTGTTTGAGCTCTAGACCCTCACAGTCCAGCCTGTCCAGGGCCTTCTTGGGTAGCACGTTTAATGAAGAACCAGTGTCAACCAGCACATGAGCAAGAGTAGTGCCCCTGCACTCAATGGAGACATGCAGGGCATCATTATGGTTCTTACCTTTGGCTGTCAGATCGGCATCAGAGAAACCCAGACCATTGTCAGCAGTTAGGTTGGCCACACAGTCGGTGAACTGATCAGCAGACATCTCTTGAGGTACGTGGGCTGTCTTTAAGAAAGCAATCAGGGCCTTGGCGTGGGCCTCTGAACACAGCAGCAGTGACAGCATGGAGATTTTGGAGGGGGTGTGCCCCAGCTGTTCGACAACGTTGAAATCACTTTTCTTTATAATTTTGAGGATTTCTTCCATCTCCTGCTTGGAAGCCTCAACAATGGTCTTTGGTGCCTCCGTCCGGGCAGGCACATCAGCAGCAATCCCCTTACCCCGAGCATCAGATGACTCGGCAGCAGGGGTGGAAACTTGGTCAGGGGAAGAGACAGACACACTGGCAGGTGTGATGATCAAAGGCCTCTGAATTACCGGAGGAGCAATGTCTGGTGAGAACAGTCTTCCACTACGAGTGACCTTAGCAGGCCCAGTGATGTTGGTGACACCAGTATCAGTGTTGAACTCTTGTTTCACACCCAGAACATAAACATCTGCCCCATAGTGCCATGGGACAGCCTTATCATGTAGGGGATGGGCCCCGGAACAGTAATGGTGATGGGAGCAATCTTGTGAACAGGCAAAATTTGGACAGGCTTCTTTGAAGGAGCCTTGGAAGGGTTGTTGAAAATGGTAACAATTGAAACTTCTTCAACAGGGGCAGCAGGAACAGTAGTCTTTCTGAACAAAATCTCTTTACTATCCATCAGGTTTTGGACGCCTGATTTCAGCAAAGAACAACCAGCAGGGGAAGCAACACATAGAGGGAAACCTTTGCTACATCCCAAAAATAAACCGGCTAGCCACAGGTTCCTCTTGACCGTCAACAGCGGAGTAGCAACATCATCCATCGAAGCTACATACAAATCCTCCTCAACAACATTCACTCCATGCTGGGGCATGGGAGCGGTAACAACATTTGGCCTCTCGGGCGCCTCAAACTGTATCTCCTTTGCATCAATAAGGTCCTGAACCTTATTCTTTAGGGCCCAACTGTCATCTGTGTTATGCCCCGGGCTATCAGAGTGATAAGCGCAACGGGCGTTGGGGTTGAACCTGGGGGATGTAGTATTCACAACCTTCGGAGCCTCTCTGACAGTTACCAGGCTAGGTGACAGCAGTTGTGGCAGGATCTGAGAGAGAGTCATGCTAAGTCGAGTATACTGCCGTTTGGGCCTCTCAGCTCTGGGTTGGTTGTACTATTGTGGAGCAGCAGCAGGCTTAGAAATAACCACCGCGTTGATAGCTTGGCGGTGTTCAGGTTTGTTTTGCCTTCTTGGGCCATACACAACACTAGCCTCTTTCTTGAAGGGCTTCTTTTCAGCATTTGAGGAGGCAACCTTCTGTATCTTCCCTGATTTTATACCAGCCTCGATCCTCTCACCAGTAAGGATCAGATCAGTAAACCCAGCAGAGGAATTACCAATGAGATGATTGAAAAATGGACCAGATAGGGTCCCCAAGAACATATCCACCAGCTCCCGGTCCGTCAATGGTGGCTGCACCCTGCCAGCCAGATCTCTCCATTTCTGTGCGTACTCCTTAAAACCTTCACCCGACCCTAGCGACATGCCCTGGAGTTGGGTACGCGTAGGAGCGAGTTCGGAATTATATTGATACTGCTTGTAAAAAGCAGTGGCCAGATCCTCCCAGTTACGAATGTTGGTTCCATCCCGTTGATAGAACCATTCGAGGTGAGTCCCTGAAAGACTCTCCTGGAAGAAGTGGATCCATAAGTTCTTGTCTGCTGTGTAAGGCTGGATCTTCCTTACATAAGAACAGAGGTGCATCTTGGGACAGGAAGCCCCGTCATACTTCACAAAGGCAGGCGCCTTGAACTTGTGTGGGATCACCACCCCAGTAGATAACCCCAAGTCTCCGAAATCCAGTCCAGGCACACGCTGAATTTCCATAGCATTTAATCTGTCCTCCAGCTGCTTGTACCGGTCCTCAGCAGGAGGGTACTGTTCGTCGTTGAAGTCTGTCTCCGTATCAGAGACCACAGGAGTAGGGACCTCCCTTTCTTGGTGACCACCTTCCCCCAGAGATGGAGTATTCCTCTCAGCTTCATTTTGCAAAGTATTCCCGAGCCTGCGCCCAATGTTAAATAGCACAGTCCTCTTCTTCTTCTTACTCTTCTTCAGGAGCATAGCCTTCAGCTCTTGTTGACCTTGAGCCAAACCCATGATCAGCTCCTGAAATTGTGCGTTCTGCGCCTGAAGGGCCTTGATAGTCAGCTCGGTAGATGATTCAGGGTTCATGATGCTGAAATAAACAGCGAAGAACAGTAAGCAACCTGAAAAGAAGAGTACCTATGATGCACATGATGAATGATATGTGTTTATGTAATGCATTCAAGGGTTCGAAAATTCAAATTTGTTGTAGACAAAAAGGAACACACGTTATCATTAAGGAAATAATTGTTTGATACATCAAAGCCTCATGGGCAAACATTACAAAGCAGATCAATCCCAAAAGACACTACGCATCCTCTTCGGAGCAATATAGGTATTGAGATTCCTTTCCTCGTGCAGTAGGCGGGTGAGCTCCAGGACCTTCTTCTCACTAGCATGTAGACTAGTCTCCAGAGAATTCTGTTCTTCCTTAAGCTGGATCCAGCTCTTCTGCATCTCTTCCCAGGACGTGGGCATGTCAGGATGTTGAATGGTGTAGGACACCTCTCCTTCTAAGTCTGGCTCTTTGATCACGGGGAGGACATGAGGATATGGCATCACCAGCTTCTGGGAGCGGGCTCGTACCCACTTGAGATAAGGCTCCAACGGGATGGAGTTCCTGTGCCCCAGTGTCTTACTGTCTATCTTACTGGGCATCCTCCAAGCTCTGATAAATCTCTGGCGAAGTCCTTGCGCATCATTGTCGAAGTCAAAAACTATGTCAGGAATTAACATGTCATGAGGGCCATCCCTCTGAGCATAACCAAACTGTCTCCAAGCCAAGCATGGGTTGTAAGTAATACCTCCTCTGATTCCAAGTAAAGGAACATTAGGGTACTCCCCGCAACGATCAATGATAGTGACATCCTCTCTGGACCGAGAGCACCAATGTATATCTGCATGTGTAAGAGTCATCAATCATTGTGACCACCTCAAACCCCGCTCGTTCTTCAAAACTGATTGTGGAAGGTGCGAAATAAACCACCTTCCCAGGAGGGGAGTGCAGCACATAAGAACACCCCTTTTTCTCATGGTTCGAGTGTAACATGAGTGAAGGACGTCCCCCAGCAACGTAGGTATAGGATTCCTGGACATGAAGACCTTGACAGCACTGATATCTATAAGCTGATATGGCTTAGGGAACAACACCAACCCATAGACAAGGAGGGCTACAACTTCTTCAAAGGCTTGTAGGTCAAGGGAATTCCAACACTCTTGGGCCTTCTCAAACAGAAACTTTGCCAAGAACCCTTTGATACCATTTCTGGCTTCCCAATGCCCCTTGATGTCAGATGGTTGTAGGCATAATGCTTTAGCTACTTCTTCAAGTTTTGGTTCCCTTTCCGTACCGTTATAGGGTAGTTGATTGAGAATGGGAATCTTCAGAAGCTGGGAAAACTCTTCTAAAGTAGGCACCAGCTGATAATTCGGGAAAGTAAAACAGTGATGCAGAGGGTCAAAGAACTGGAAGAGGACCTTTACCATCTCTTCCTCAATATTGGCATTGACCAGGCTGATGAGTCTACCATGCCTTTCACTGAATGACGAGTTCTCGGGAATCCTGGATGTAAGCTCCTTAAGCTGAGGAGGGACCCTTACAAGGTTGATCTGAATTGTCTTTCTGCGGATAGTTTCCATGTCCTACAAAACAAGAACAAAGATGAAGATTCGAACCCCTGAAATGGTTAGTGGATGCATATGATGCTGTATGATGTTATGATGCTATGATAAGGGCATACCACAAGTATTCACAAAAAGAAAACATGATAAGGCACACAAGTCACACCATAGCCCTTAGAGTTTAGGCCAACACGAGGTTAGGGGTACTACCCTCTTGAAGTTGGTGGGCTCAAACCTGTCCTATCAAAGTAACCGGGTTCTAAGGATCTCAATATCATTGGATTGCTTTCATTGTTCATCGTTTCGATTTAGCCACTGACTGGCGATCAAAATATCCCAAGAAAAAAACCCTCAACTGAGTGTAGTATCGAGTATCAACCGACTTCGGACTACACCAAAGAAGTTATATCACTACCCTAAAGAGGCCAAGATGGTTCAATTAAGGTTCCTAAGGTCTGTTGATGCTTCACGACACCACGCGGAGGCCCCGTACTCTCCTTGACTGAACTCAAGGGTTACCGATACACACCAAAGTGCCACATCAACGTAGCAGACTGCTTCAACCATGTCGGTATACCCCGCACAGTTCCCTCACAGCCTTGTTGCTACTTTCTAAGAAGGTATCCCCAGATCCGGGTTAGGATCTATAGAACTCCCAAGACAGTCCCACAATTTAAAGCAAACAAGTCAAAGCAATTGAAAACACAATGATCTTAGTCCTAAGGTACACCTCACTTTAAAGCTTATCCCCAGCAGAGTCGCCAGTTCTGTGATCGGTGGATCTGGAACTGACTGTTTTTAATCTGGTTTCGCGAAATGTCGCGGTAAGCAAAAGTCGCCACCGTCTTTTATTTTCTCCAACATGGAAAGGACAAAAGCACAGAAAAATTCCTTTTTTTTTTGAGATAGTTTCTCGGTTCGGGAGGTAGATTTATAGAAAGGGAAGGTGTTAGCACCCTTTCTATCCATGGTTATCCATGGGCTCTTAGATACTTGCTCATTTGTGTTTTCAAAATTGTTTGTTTGCTTTTCAAGGTGAGTGGGTTTGAAAAAAAAGTTTCTTTGAAAGTTTCAGATCGACTCTTGTATCAGTCCTCAAGAGTGTTTGAAAAGTTGTTTTGAAAGCTTTTTGAAAAGTGTAAGGTGTGAAAAGTATTTTGATTTGTTTTTGAAAAGAGCAAGTATCCATGAGTCATCTACCTACCCTAAGGAATTAAGCTGTGTAAATGTCCTTAAGGTAGTGCCATCCCACCATTGAGAGGTAGGTAGCACCACCGTTGGAGGTGTTCGGGTCAATTCGAGGGTTAGGGGCAGTGTGGTCACCGAGCAATAGTAAGATACCTTAGAAGCTACCTTTATGCCATTGATCTTTTTATTCCGAGGCAACCGTTTCGAGGCAACTTGTTTCGAGGCAACCGTTTCGAGGCAACTAGATCAATGGAACATAAGGACTTACTAAGACGTCCTATACTCGACGACCACGTTTTGAGGGGCAAGGCAACTGTGTGATCACCAGAGAAACAATAGGATACCTTAGAAGCTACCCTTATGCCATGTTCATGGACATAAGGACTTACTAAGACGTCCTATACTCGATGACCACCTTTCGAGGGGCAAGGCAACAGTGAGGCGTACCCTAAGAGTGGTGTGTGAATTGTGTGTCATTTTCAGTTTATTATTTGTCTTGTCATGCATTGGTGATCTACGTTTCGATTTTATTTTTGGGCATTCATTCTTTCATGTGATTGTTAACAGTTAAAAGGTGCGGGAATTTAAAGTGCGGAAAAGATAAAGGTCCTACGCTATTACAAAGGCGCGGGTCTACATCGCCAAATTAAACCAAGACCCGATTTAAAATAAAGTGCAGAAAGTAAATGCCTAATTAACTATTACAGGGCTTTGGGGCAAATACATTACATTCATAAAAAAGAAATAAAATAAACGCGCGAAAAGAAAAATATAATCGAATGCGAGGGCGTTGGACCCTTTAAAGGAATTAAATTGAAATTATTAAATTAATTAAATTAAATAAAGAAAAGGACTTATTTTTTATGTTTTCGGATTTATGGAATTAAAGAAAATTAAATTGGAATTAAAAGTCAAATAATTCTAGTTCTAATTGTTTTTAATTTATTAAAGAAAATTGTCTAAGTTAAACCTAATTTAAACCTAATTGATTAATTACAAGTATTTATAAAATTAATTAATGGTTAATAATAATTATAATAAGAAAATATAAATATTTATTTAAAAAGATAAAAATGTGCTAAAGACCTATTTTTTATATTTTTGGTTATTGAGAAAAAAAAGAATTAAAGTTAACAACCTAAAATTAAAACTAAATTAATTATTGAATTTTATTTACAAAAATGAAACTATTAATGGATTAAATTAAATAAAACATTTTTTTTTATGATTTCTGATCTTTTTTGGGTTTTTATATTAAATTGAATTAATTTAATGACAGAACAAATATTTTTGTATTCTTGAGTTTTTTAAATTAAGAAGGGAATTAAGCCTAAATTAAAGATCTAAATTAAGTTAATAAATTAAATAATTAAAATAAATTATGGCATGTTTTTGGATTTTTTTTTATTATTTTAAGAAGTAAAACTAATTAAATTAACATTTAGAACCTAATTAAATCTAATCAATTTTAATATTACAAAAAGATAATTTAGAGTTTCCTAGAATAATAAAAAAAAACTAATTAATTAATTAAATTTAGAAAAAAAAAGAAAAGTCTGAAATTTATTTGGGTAAGAATATTTTATGATTTTTGAAATAAAAAGAAAATTAATTTTTGTGAATAAAAAGCAAATTAAATAAATTAAAGTAAAATAGAAAAAGAAAAATAAATCAAGGGAAAAAGGAAATGGGCCTGTATTTTGTAGCAAAAGGGGGGTGTGAATGGCAAAGCTGAGCCCAAACGCTGGAGGCCTCTTTTGACTTTCTCCAATTCCATGTGCCTGCTTTGACTAACGCCCACGATGGAGGGATGTACCTGAGACGTTGGATTTGGATCAGGGAGCCATCTGACGGCTGGATCTCACAAGCGCATGGTATGGATTGAAACTGGAAGCACATGGAATCCACTAGTCCAGTCAGCATTAAGTAAATGAATCAACAACTTGAATGGCCAATCAAAACACAAGAAAGAGCCACGCCTGCGTCAAACCGAGTCAAGTGAAGTCAATGACGCCGGAGCAGTGCTCCGGTCGTCTTCTCCGGCGAGGGCGATTCTGGAAACCTGCGAAAATAACGAAATCGAAGCAAACAAAATAGCCAGATCAAATGATTAGGGCATGGCGATTCTCATGGTGATGTTTTCATAGTTTAATATTGCCTATTCCCATCAAAACGAAACTCCACATAATCTGAACCCTAACCATGGAGGTTTACGTTTTGGCCATGAAAAATCCCAAGCGATAGCCCAGACCTGCTCTAAACATTCACTGAAACTCAAAGGTATGGTCAGTAGGGATTAAATCAAGCCATAAGTGAAAATTCGATCTATGGAAATTCTGCAAAATGGATGTTCATGTAGCTACAGTTTCAGTATGCAGGGTTATATGAAAAGGGTGTGTTTATACCTTATTTTGCCTGTAGATCACGATAGGATGGGTGGGAAGTCTTGTGGATGGCTGAGTTCTTGAATTCGATCTTGGTGCAATTCTTTGGAATTTTGAAAAGAAATTTCTCTTGGCTGCCTCCCTCTCTCGTTTTCCAATGCCTTGTGATAGTTTGTCTCTAGGTTATGTAATAGATTTCAATCAGCATTAAGGGCCATAATACCATGCATTCAAGCTTAAGATTTTGATATAAACTCCCTTAACCAACTTTCCATTTTTGCACCAATTTTTGAATTATTGCTTCATTGGGCCTTGAAACGAAATTGGGATGTTGCATAATGATGATTCAAAGCTAGTTAAGACCAAATATCCCCCTTAATTAAACTTCTTGATTTTTATTTGATTTTAAAGGATTTAAAATGAATTAAATCCAATAAAATCAAATAAAAATGAAAAAATTAAATTTAAAATTTGAAATAAAAGGTGGGACACGTGGGAAGCATGGCCAAGCTAATTCAAGTGGAAAAAGTGGGCCCCTTTTGTCAAAAAATGAAATTTCAAGGATAAATGATTTTGGCCATTTCACAAAAATTTCCCAACTTCTCCAATGCATATCTTGCTCAATTTTTAAGCTTTGATCATGTTTTTGGACATTTTAGAAAGGTCTTGAAGTCCACTAACCAATGTCTTTGGTCCCATGTCATTTTGATTTACCAATCTCAAGTTATGGTCTTTGACTTAAAGTCCCTTTTTGTTGACTTTTGAAAATGACCTATAATGTTGAAATTGATAACTTTTTGTGAGAGCATTTCTTGGACTTGGAGTGTGAAGATGAGTTGTAGGAAATGTCTTCCCCTTCAAGATGAGAATTGGATGGAATTTTTCTGATGAACCATGAAAAAGTTATGCCTTGGTCAAGTTACAGTTGACTTTTCAGCTGTCCAAAAATAGAAACTTTTGCATCTTGAGACTTTTTTGAGCCAAACTTTGAGAATCATGATCAAGCATTGATCAAATGATGTTTGTGGTTTCAAAATAAGATGTTGACCAAAAATTTTGACTTTTGACTGCCAAATGACCATTTTGCCCCTACAGTTGACTGTTGAGCAATTAGGGTTTTTGACTGTGCAACTTGACCTTGTGAGCCTTGAAACTTGACATGTAGGTGCTTGATAATGTGTATGAGCATGGGAGACTTAATTGAGCTCTTGAAAACTTCAACTTCCTTGTGAGAACCAAAACCCTAGTTTGACTGGCTTCAGGAGGATGGTTGACTGTGCAATCCTTGGAGTAGCCTTGAACCATTTGAGGGGGATGTTTTGCCAAAACTTTGAAGAATATGGGAGGGCAAATTTTGGGGTACAACAATAACCATGGATAGAAAGGGTGCTAACACCTTCCCTTTCTATAAATCTACCTCCTGAACCGAGAAACGTATCTCATAAGGAATTTTGTTGTGCTTTTGTCCTTTCCATGTTGGAGAAAATAAAAGACGGTGGCGACTCTTGCTTCCGCGACATTTCGCGAACCAGCGTTAAACAGTCAGTTCCAGATCCACCGATCACAGAACTGGCGACTCTGCTGGGGATATCTATAAAGTGAGGTGTACCTTAGGACTAAGATCACTTGTGTTTTCAATTGTCTGAATTGTTTGCTTTAAATTGTGGGTACTGTCTTGGGAGTTCTATAGATCCTAACCTGGATCTGGGGATACCTTCTTAGAAAGTAGCAACAAGGCTGTGAGGGAACTGTGTGGGGTATACCGACATGGTTGAAGCAGTCTGCTACGTTGATGTGGCACTTTGGTGTGTACCGGTAACCCTTGAGTTCAGTCAAGGAGAGTACGGGGCCGCCGCGTGGTGTCGTGAAGCATCACCTGACCTTAGGAACCTTAATTGAACCATCTTGGCCTCTTTAGGGTAGTGAGATAACTGACTTTGGTGCAGTCCGAGGTTGGTTGATACTCGATGCTACACTCAATTGAGGGTTGTTTTCCTGGAATATTTCGGTCGCCAGTTCAGTGGCTAAATCGAAACGATGAACAATGAAAACAATCCAATGATATTGGGACCCTTAGAACCCGGTTACTTCTGATAGGACAGGTTGAGCCCACCAACTTCAAGAGGGTAATACCCAGACCCCATGCAGGCCTAAACTCTAAGGGCTTGTCTTGTGTGACTTGTGTGCCTTATCATGTTTGCCCTTATGAATATTTGTGGTGTGTTCAATCATAGCATCATGACATCATACAGCATCATATGCATTGACTAACCATTTCAGGGGTTCGAATCTTCATCTTTGTTCTTGTTTTGTAGGACATGGAAACTGTTCGCAGAAAGACAATTCAGATCAGCCTTGTAAGGATCCCTCCTCAGCTTAAGGAGCTTATATCCAGGATTCCCGAGAGCTCTTATTTCAGTGAGAGGCATGGAAGACTCATCAGCTTGGTCAACACCAACATTGAGGAAGATATGATAAAGGTCCTGTTCCAGTTCTTTGACCCTCTGCACCACTGTTTTACTTTCCTGGATTATCAACTGGTGCCTACATTGGAAGAGTTCTCCCGGCTTCTGAAGATCCCTATCCTTGATCAACTACCCTACAATGGTACGGAAAAGGAACCCAAACTTGAAGAGATTGCTAAAACCTTACACCTACAACCCTCTGACATCAAGGGACATTGGGAAGTTAGAAGTGGTATCAAAGGGTTCCTAGCCAGGTTTCTGTTTGAGAAGGCCCAGGAATGTTGGAACTCCCTTGACCTACAAGCTTTTGAAGAAGTTGTGGCCCTCCTTGTCTATGGTTTGGTGTTGTTCCCTAATCCAGATCAGCTTATAGATATCAGTGCTGTCCAGATCTTCATGTCCAAGAATCCTATACCTACGTTGCTTGGGGACATCCTTCACTCATGTTACACTCGAACCATGAGAAAAAGAGGTGTTCTTATGTGCTGCACTCCTCTCCTGGGAAGGTGGTTTATTTCTCACCTTCCACAATCAGTCTTGAAGAATGAGCGGGGTTTGAGATGGTCACAACGATTGATGACTCTTACACATGCTGATATACATTGGTGCTCTCGGTCCAGAGAGGATGTCACTATCATTGATCGTTGCGGGGAGTACCCTAATGTTCCTTTATTTGGAATTAGAGGAGGTATTACTTACAACCCGTGTCTGGCTTGGAGACAGTTTGGTTATGCTCGGAGGGACGGCCCTCATGACATGTTAATTCTTGACATAGTTTTTGACTTCGACAACGATGCACAAGGACTTCGCCAGAGATTTATCAGAGCTTGGAGGATTCCCATCAAGATAGACAGCAAGACACTAGGGCATAGGAACTCCATCCCTTTGGAACCTTATCTCAAGTGGGTACGAGCCCGCTCCCAGAAGTTAGTGATGCCATATCCTCATGTCCTCCCTGTGATCAAAGAGCCAGTCTTGGAAGGAGAGGTGTCTTACACCATTCAACATCCTGACATGCCTACATCCTGGGAAGAAATGGAGAAGAGATAGATCCAACTTAAGGAAGAACGGAATTCTCTTGAGTCCAGTCTTCATGCCAGTGAAAAGAAGGTCTTGGAGCTCACCCGCCTACTGCACGAGGAAAGGAATCTCAACACTTACATTGCTCCGAAGAGGATGCGTAGTGTCTTTTGGGATTGATTTGCTTTGTAATGTTTGCCCATGAGGCTTTGATGTATTGAACAATTATTTCTTAATGATAACGTGTGTTCCTTTTTGTCTACAACAAATTTGAACTTTCGAACCCTTGAATGCATTGCATAAACACATATCATGCATCATGTGCATAGTAGGTACTCTTCGTTTCAGGTTGCTTAATGTTCTTCGCTGTTTATTTCAGCATCATGAACCCTGAATCATCTACCGAGCAGTCTATCAAGGCCCTTCAGGCTCAGAACGCACAATTTCAAGAGCTGATCATGGGTTTAGCTCAAGGTCAAGAGGAGCTTAAGGCTCTGCTGGTCAAGAAGAAGAAGAAGAGGACTGTTCTATTCAACACGGGCCGGAGGTTTGGTAGCACACTGCAGAATGAGGAAGCTGGTTCTTCTGTAGGCAAAGGCAGTCCCCAGGGGGGAAGAGCTCCAAGTCCGGTGGTCTCTGACAATGAGACTGATTTTAATGAGGAGCAGTATCCTCCAGCTGAAGACAGATACAAGCAGTTGGAAGACCGTCTGAATGCCATGGAAATTCAGCAGGTGCCTGGTTTGGATTTCGGAGACTTGGGTCTATCTTCTGGTGTGATCATCCCACACAAGTTCAAAGCACCATCTTTCGCAAAGTATGACGGGGCGTCCTGCCCTAAGTTACATCTCAGATCTTATGTGCGGAAGATTCAGCCGTATATAGTGGACAAGAACTTGTGGATCCACTTCTTCCAGGAGAGTCTTTCAGGGACTCATCTCGAATGGTTCTATCAGCTGGATGGAACCAAGGTTCGTAACTGGGAGGAGTTGGCTACTGCTTTTTACAAGCAGTATCAATATAATGCTGACCTCGCTCCTACACGTACCCAACTCCAGGGTATGTCGCTAGGATCGGGAGAAGGTTTTAAAGAGTATGCGCAGAAGTGGAGGGATTTGGCTGGCAGGGTGCAGCCACCATTGACAGACCGTGAGCTGGTAGATATGTTCTTGGGGACCCTATCCGGGCCGTTCTTTAATCATCTCATTGGCAATTCGTCTTCAGGGTTTACTGACCTCATTCTGACTGGGGAAAGGATAGAGGCTGGTATGAAATCAGGTAAGATTCAGAAGGGTGCGTCCTCAAGTTCTGAGAAGAAGCCTTTCAAAAAGGAGGCCAGTTCTGTGTATGGGCCTAGGAGGCAAGATAAACCAGAACGCCGCCAAGCTGTCAACGCGGTGGTTATTGCTAAGCCTGCTGCCGCTCCTCGGCAACCCAACCAACCAAGGACTGAGAGACCCAGAAGAGAATACACTCGGCTGAGTATGACCTTGTCACAGATTTTGTCGCAACTGCTATCGACCAACTTGGTGACCGTCAGAGAGGCTCCGAAGGTTGTTAATACTGCATCTCCGAAGTATAATCCAAATGCCCGTTGTGCTTATCACTCCGATAGCCCGGGGCATTCTACTGATGACTGCTGGGCCCTGAGAAATAAGGTTCAAGACCTTATTGATGCGAAGGAGGTACATTTTGAGGCACCTGAGAAACCCAATGTAGTGACAGCTCCCCTGCCTGACTATGGAGTGAATGCTATCAGGGATGATGACGAAGTGGAAGAATCTGAGTTCAACAGCTGGATTTACCCGACGGCCGACAGTGGACCTAGCAATTGGACTGCAAAAGACAACATACCTGTTACTTTTGTTACGCAGTAATGAATTCCTTTGTTTTTTATTTGTAATAAACAATAAACTGAAACTTTATAGCCCGGTGTCTTACCCGGGGCACCGTTGGTTTCATTTGTGAGGGCATATAACTGTCATTTCCATATATCATGAATAAAGACACTGGACGTTTTTCGCATTTCAAATCTTGTGCTCCCTTTCTTTCTTTCTTTCTTTATATATTGCAAAACAGCTATATTTACACACACTCACCCATACAGGTTTCAATCCACTCTGGATCTCACTGGTAACGACTCTGCTACTGCCAGTTATGACTTCGAAAATCCGATCAACTTAGCCGAAGACGAAGGTGAAGATGATTGCGAAGTGCCTGGCGAGCTTGCAAGACTGTTACTCCAGGAAGAGAGGGCAATTCAGCCACATGAAGAGCCAGTGGAAACGATAAATCTGGGTACTGAGACAGACCGAAAGGAAGTTAAGATTGGTGCCAATCTGGAGCTCAGCGTGAAACAACGGTTGACTCAGATGTTGCATGATTATGTGGAGATCTTTTCCTGGTCCTACGAAGACATGCCCGGGTTGGATACCGACATTGTGGTCCATCACTTGCCTACCAAGGAAGACTGTCCTCCGGTTAAGCAAAAGGTCCGCCGTATGCGTCCAGAGATGTCTGAGAAGATCAAAGCCGAGGTTATGAAGCAATTCGATGTCGGGTTTCTTGCAGTGACTTCTTACCCTCAGTGGGTTGCCAACGTGGTGCCGGTGCCGAAGAAAGATGGTAAGGTCAGAATGTGTGTCGACTACAGGGACCTGAACAAGGCCAGCCCCAAGGATGACTTCCCCTACCTCACATTGATGTTATGGTTGACAATACTGCTCAACACAAGGTGTTCTCCTTCATGCATGGTTTTTCAGGGTATAATCAGATCAAGATGGCACCTGAAGACATGGAAAAGACTACATTTGTTACTCAGTGGGGCACCTTCTGCTACAAGGTCATGCCATTCGGACTGAAAAATGCTAGGGCAACCTACCAACGTGCCATGGTTGCTTTATTTCATGACATGATCCATCATGAGATTGAAGTGTATGTCGACGATATGATTGCAAGGTCCCAAACTGAGGAGGAACACCTTGACCATCTGCAGAAACTGTTTGACCGTCTGAAGTTGTACAAGCTGAGGTTAAACCCGAACAAGTGCACCTTTGGGGTGAGATCTGGAAAGTTGTTGGGCTTCGTCGTAAGTGACAAAGGTATTCAAGTGGACCCTGCCAAGGTTAAAGCCATTCAAGAGATGCCAGTTCCCAAGACAGAGAAAGAAGTCAGAGGCTTTCTAGGACGTCTGAATTACATTGCCCGGTTCATCTCACACCTAACTGCTACTTGTGAACCAATCTTCAAGCTGCTGAAGAAAGATCAAGTAGTACGTTGGAACGATGAATGTCAGGCCGCTTTCGAAAGAATCAAAGAGTATCTCCAAGAACCACCCATCCTTATGCCACTGGTTGAAGGGAGACCTCTGATACTATACCTGACAGCTCGATGGGGTGTGTGCTGGGGCAGCATGACGAGTCTGGCCGAAAAGAGCACGCCATTTATTACCTTAGCAAAAAGTTTACCGACTGTGAGACCCGATACTCACTGCTCGAGAAAACTTGATGCGCTTTGGTATGGGCTGCTCGCCGGCTGAGACAGTATATGCTGACTCACACTACCTTGTTGATCTCAAAGATGGATCCGATAAAGTACATATTCGAAAAGCCTGCTCTGTTCGGAAGAATAGCAAGATGGAAAATGATCTTGACAGAATACGACATCCAGTACACGACTCAGAAAGCCATCAAAGGAAGTGTATTGGCAGACCACTTGGCACACCAGGCAGTGGACGACTACCAGTCAATGAACTTTGAGTTTCCGGACGAGAGCATCATGATTGTGACTGATTGTGAAGTACCTGGACCGGATGAAGGACCTGAGGAAGGATCCCGATGGTCTATGCACTTTGACGGAGCCTCCAACGCTTTGGGTAACGGTATCGACACTGTGATCATATCCCCTCAAGGCACTCATACTCCACTCACTGCCCGACTATGTTTCAACTGCACCAACAACATGGCAGAGTATGAGGCATGCATTATGGGTCTTCAAGCTGCGATCGACTTAAGGATCAAGTTTCTGAGTGTCTTCGGAGATTCCGCTCTCGTGATCAATCAGATCAAAAGCGAGTGGGATACGAAACATCCGAATCTTATTCCTTACAGAGAATGTGTGTTGACATTGATTCCCCATTTCATAGAGATAACTTTTGAACATTTCCCAAGAGAGGAGAATCAGTTGGCGGACGCGTTAGCTACAATGTCTTCCATGTTCAAAGTCAAATGGGACAATGAGGCTCCCCGGGTCATTATCTGGAAACTGGACGAACCGGCATACTGTTGTGATCTTGAGGCTGAGGTAGTGACTGAAAAACCTTGGTACCATGAGGTGAAGAGATACTTGGAAGCTCAGGAATACCCTGAAGGTGCATTTGTCAACGACAAGAAGTTTCTGAGAAGGTTCGCAGCAAAGTTCTTCCTCAACAATGGCATTCTGTACAAGCGAAACCATGATTCGACCTTACTGTGTTGTGTGGATAAGACTGAAGCAGAAAGGATCATGGCAGAGCTACATGAAGGTACATTCGGAACACATTCCAGTGGACACACCATGGCAAAGAAAATCATTCGGGCAGGATATTTCTGGTCCACAATGGAAGCTGATTGTTACCAACACTCTCGGACATGTCACAAATGCCAGATATATGCAGATAAGGTGCACGTTCCTCCAGTCCCTCTGAATGTTTTGACTGCACCTTGGCCTTTTTCAATGTGGGGCATAAATATGATTGGCGAGATTAAACCTACGGCATCCAACGGACATCGCTTTATCCTGGTGGCGATTGATTACTTTACAAAGTGGGTTGAAGCAACTTCTTACGCCACTGTAACCAAGAATGTTGTGGCACGGTTCATTCGGAACAACCTGATCTGTCGATACGGCGTCCCGGAAAGGATCATTACGGACAATGGTACCAATCTTAACAACAAGATAATCACTGAGCTCTGCGAGCAATTCAAGATACAGCACCACAACTCTTCTCCTTACCGGCCGAAGATGAACGGGGTTGTCGAAGCAGCAAATAAGAATATCAAGAAGATTGTGCAGAAGATGACAGTGACCTATAAATATTGGCACGAGATGTTACCTTTCGCCCTTCATGGGTACCGTACCTCGGCAAGGACGTCAACCGGGGCAACTCCCTTTTCCTTGGTCTACGGTATGGAAGCAGTCTTACCGATCGAAGTGCAGATACCCTCTCTCCGGATAATGAAGGATGCAGATCTGAGCGAAGATGACTGGATCCAAACACGACTTGATCAATTAAACCTAATTGACAAAAAGAGACTCACCGCTATTTGTCATGGTCAGACGTATCAAAAACGGATGATCAGGGCATTTAAGAAGAAAGTCAGACCACAAGAGTATCAAGTCGGGGACCTGGTAATCAAACGCATCATCCTTCCTCAGAGTGATCCAAGGGGCAAATGGACCCCTACCTACGAAGGGCCATTTGTGGTTAAACATGTGTTCTCAGGAGGAGCCATGATTCTAACTACCATGGATGGTGACGACCTTCGTCACCCCGCCAATGCAGACATAGTAAAAAGATACTACGCATGATAAAAGACCCGCTAGGTTGACATACCTAGGCAAAAATTAGGGCTTCCCGGCGAACCAAAAGGGTTCGGGCAAAATGAGGGATGAAATAAAAAAAATCTGTACACCCGGCAAGTCAAAAACCTGAAAAGGCGGCTTGGGCAAAAATGGGTATCCCGATGGACTGAAAACCCGAAAGAGCAGTCCAGGCAAAAGTTAGGGATTGAAGCGTAATACTATGTCTCATTGGATCACTTTGCATCCAGAATCCAGTATCAACTATCAAGATCAGACGGCATCGATCAATCAGCTTCATCGTCAACCGAGCAGCCAAGTGATGAGATGCTCGAAGACATAAAGGCGATAGCAGAGTTGAAACCCAGTGGGATTATTCTTTTCACATAGCTGTTTTGTTTTCCTTTTTGCACAAAAATTGTATAAACTCTGTATTCAGCGGCGTTCTCCTACTAGGACGTCAGCCTCTTGTACATAAACGCCTATTTACAGGCAAATTCAAAAATCAATATAAATTCACTTTTCAGCTAAAATTGCCAATTGTTTTTCCTTTTCTGTTTTGTTTTGCGAAGAACGTCCAAGGATCAATTTGTGATATATGCATTTGACAATAATTGCTAACTCATAAATATTTGCATACGAAACAAAGGATTAATTACAGGTAACATTAGAAACAAGGGCAATAATGAGTGGTCTAAGCGATCTAATTGCTCTGTCCACCAAGGTACCAAGGTAAGTTCGGCTGAAGAATACAACCAAGACACCTTAATTCCCCAGAGAGTGAGCCAGCAAGTCAACATACTCTCCCCAAGAAAAGTTATACTGTCAGCCTTAAGGAAATCGGGTATCCCCAGCAGATCTCAACATTCCTCAGCATGGTATTCAAGCATTCTTAACATGCATCTCCGACAGTCTTGATCTAAGATTGTTCCCCGGCGGTATGCAGACATTCAGTGGAGCCACTTCCCCAGTACAGTTCAAAAAATTCCCCCAGGAGAGTCCAGTCTAAAAGTTTCCCCAGGAAAGTTCAATCAATCTCCCCAGTAGTAAGCTTATCCCTAGTAGATTCTGGAAGCTTATCCCCCACCGAGCACGAATGCGTCTCCCAGGTTTTATTCAAAGGTTATTTCTCCACCGGAGCTTATAACTGGGTTATCCTCAGCTAAAAACCACGGAAAGATCGTCCCCGACGAAGTCTTCCTATTCCCCCAGTGGAGTTCATCAAACCTTCCAACAAAGCTTATCAAAGGTATCCCCAGCGGAGTTATCATCAACCTCAGTAAAGTACCTCTCTTCCCACAGAGCATTCCCCGCAGAGTAATCTATTCGCCAAGTTTATTCGCCAACAGAGTCATCTTCTCCTACTGGTATTCTTGCAACTATCATCCCCAGCGGAAACAAAGCACTATTCCTCAACATCAGCCCAGGATTTAACTTCCTGGCACCCGTCAAGGATCTATTTTCCTAGACAAAAACATACATTCATAAACAACACATTTTCATACATTACAGCATGCATATACGCATCATGAACATACAATCTCATCTCGCATGTCATACATCATGACATTACGCACAACTAACGTTTTGTCTTTTCAGGACAAAGGTTAATACAAAGATAATTACTATCAACGGTCGCAACTAAAGATCCGATTCCTGTATCTTGCCAGGGTGTATCTGTTGACGACTGATTCCAGACTCGATTCCTATATCTTGCCAAGGCACGTCTGAAGAGTTTGAGGATCCGATTCCTGTATCTTGCCAGGGTGTATCCGTTGACGACTAACAGTTCCAGACTCGATTCCTGTATCTTGCCAGGGTGTGTCTGAAGAGTTTGAGGATCCGATTCCTGTATCTTGCCAGGGTGTATCTGTTGACGACTAACATTACCAGACCCGATTCCTGTATCTTGCCAGGGTGTGTCAGAAGAGTTTGAGGATCCGATTCCTGTATCTCGCCAGAGTGTATCTGTTGACGACTAACATTACCAGACCCGATTCCTGTATTTGGCCAGGGTGCGTCTGAAGAGTTTGAGGATCCGATTCCTGTATCTTGCCAGGGTGTATCTGTTGACGACTAACATTACCAGACCCGATTCCTGTATCTTGCCAGGGTGTATCTGTTGACGACTGATTCCAGACTCGATTCCTGTATCTCGCCAGGGCACGTCTGAAGAGTTTGAGGATCTGATTCCTGTATCTTGCCAGGGTGTATCTGTTGACGACTGATTCCAGACTCGATTCCTGTATCTCTCCAGGGCACGTCTGAAGAGTTTGAGGATCCGATTCCTGTATCTTGCCAGGGTGTATCTGTTGACGACTAACATTACCAGACCCGATTCCTGTATCTTGCCAGGGTGCATCTGAAGAGTTTGAGGATCCGATTCCTGTATCTTGCCAGGGTGTATCTGTTGACGACTAACATTACCAGACTCGATTCCTGTATCTCGCCAGGGCACGTCTGAAGAGTTTGAGGATCCGATTCCTATATCTTGCCAGGGTGTATCCGTTGACAACTAACAGTACCAGACTCGATTCCTGTATCTCGCCAGGGCACGTCTGAAGAGTTCGAAGATCCGATTCCTGTATCTTGCCAGGGTGTATCTGTTGACGACTATATTCTCCAGACTCGATTCCTGTATCTCGCCAGGGCGCGTCTGAAGGGTTTAAAGATTCGATTCCTGTAACTAGCCAGGGCACATCTACATAAAGAGTTTGAAGATCAACTCCTGTAACAGGCCAGGTAATTATTTTCTTGTCTCAGGTACGCAAATTCTCGCTAAGGAATCTCTTACGCGATCGACAAACTCCCGATGGAATCTATAATCCCATCCTCCTATCCATTAGTCTCCAAATGGCATCTATAAGCCCATTCCCACCATCACACTGCTAACATGTGAGCGCAAATTTCTGGGCACTCTAGTGTTCAATCATCTTCCACCTTCGGATTACGAAAGGCACGACAGCCAATCTACATCCTCAGGTTTAAGAAGATTGAACAGGGGAAACTGTTGTACCCCAAAATTTTCCCTCCCATATTCTTCAAGGTTTGCTAAGATCATGCTTCAAAATCTCTCAAGGGTTGCACAGTCCAATTGCCTCCTAACAGTCAAAAATTAGGGTTTTGGTGCTGGCAAAGAAATTGAAGTTTCCAAGGGTCCAAACAAGTCCCACATGCCTACATACATTGTCAAGCATCCATATGCCAAGTTTCAAGACTCACAGCATCAAATTGCACAGTCAAAAACCCTAAATGCTTCACAGCCAACTGCAGGGGCAAAATGGTCATTTGACAGTCAAATGTCAAAAATTTTGGTCAACATCTTATTTTGAAGCCACAAACATCATTTTATCAATTCTTGATCATGATTCTCAAAGCATGGCTCAAAAAGTCTCAAGATGCAAAAGTTTCCATTTTTGGACAGTTGAAAAAGTCAACTGCAAATTGACCAGGGCATAACTTCTACATGGTTTATCAGAAAAATCCCATCCAAAGCTCATTTTGAAGAGAATGACATTTCCTACAACTCATCTTCACACTTCAAGTCCAAGAAATGCTCTCACAAAAAGTTATCAATTTCAACATTATAGGTCATTTTCAAAAGTCAACAAAAAGGCACTTTAAGTCAAAGACCATAACTTGAGATTGGTAAATCAAAATGACATGGGACCAAATAAATTGGTTAGAGGACTTCAAGAAATTTCCAAAATGTCCACGAACATGATCAAAGCTTAAAAATTGAGCAAGATATGCCTTGTAGAAGTTGGGAAATTTTTGGGAATTTTGAAAAGTCAACTTTGCATAAAAGGGTTCAAAAATGCTAATGGGCCTCAATTTCTTCCATGAATCATTACCCAAAGGCCATGCACGACCCATTGACCTCCAAGGGAGTTATTTTATCATTTTTGATTAATTATTTGAATTTTTATTATTATTAATTCACTTAATTAAAATTAAATATGAAAAAATAGCAAATAATACCTTTCAAATCTTTTTGTGCAGAGAATTCACTCATTATGTGCTCAATATTTCGTGCATCATTCAAAAAGGAAAGATTCTACATGATTGGCAATGATTGGCATAAAAAAGGATTGAAAAAGATTGGATTTTATATGATTGGAAATCAAATATCAAAAACATGAATGCATGGATTATGGGATGGTTTTCTTAACCTAATTCACTCACTTACTTATGCACAAGTGAAACCTATTCCATAAAACACAGAAGCTGCGCAGAAAAGGGAGAACAATATTGCATTTTTTTGACAAAAAACTGAAAACTGTTTTGATACCTAGAGCTCGTCTCAAGGTTCCAAAAGGATTCCAAAACATTGTTGGACCATCAAGGAACGTGTTGCAATCAAGAACACATCTACTGACCTCAAGAATTGGTAGAACCACGTTGCACTTTTCATGAACTTTTCAATTATCGTGTTTTAATTTCCAGGCATTGTTCATGCATTTTAACTGTTGATTTATACTAACAATGACATTCTGAAGCTAATGGTACTACTCAATTGAAGTATGGCTGCCTAAATAAGAATCCACCATTAACGTCCTCTAGGGTTTCAGAGCTCCAGATTTGGGGTTTTACGCATATGGTAAAATCAGGCCTTCAAACTGGTACCAATGGATTCGTGACATCCAAACGAAGCTAACTCACCCATCGCACCCTTTTTATGCTTGCCTATATCCTATTCGCTATTTTTTCAGGTTGAGCTTAGTGGGGGTTTAAAACCCCCGCTATTTGGTGTTATTTGCAGAAACAAAAGGAAGACGATGCTAGCGTGTCCAAGCATGACTGGATGATTCAAATATTGGCGCGTGATTTCTTGCTTTATGCCACTAGCGCTTGTTTTCTATTATATTATTTACGTCCTATTATAACAACAAAGAGACTCAATAGCCTGGATGGTTGATTAGCTGGCTTGCAGGTACTGAGACCTGGGTTCAATTCCCAGGTCCCCTTATATATTTCATAATTTTTCCATTAACATGCTTCCATGCAGCGTTCGTTCAAAAGACCACCATACAACCCCACCTCCTAGCTTGCCACGCGCCCAGAAGCTCCAATCTGAAGGCCACCAAAGAGGCTTACCATGCATGCCAGTCAATGGATCCACACGCAAGTTGGAAAGTCAATGCAGGCCTTGCATTCTTAGGCCAAAATTCTCACAAAAAACCTCCCTTTGGGGTCTGAATACCCCCCATGGTTTGTTCAATTTTCAATTTTTATTTATTTTTCCTTTTATTCTTTTAATTAATTGTTTCCTTTAAATTGCACAAAATAATTTTCACAATAACAAATACAGAAAAAATACAAAAAATGTTTTATTGTTATTAACATTAATTTCACCATTATTTTTTGTAAAATAAAACTTCAAATCATAAATTTAGTAAAATTAGGTTTTTAATTTTAATCTTTTCTTAAATAACTAAAATATGTAGAAATTAGGTTTTTAGCATTTTTATCCTTTTTCTTAAAAAATAATTTCTTCTTCTTGTTATTATTATTAATTATTAATTATTTTGTAAATACCCATGTAATTAATTAAATAGCGTAAATTAGGTTAAAACTTGAATATTTTTCTTTAACAATTAAAAATAATTTAGAACTAGGGTTTCATTTAACTTCCAATTTTAATTAATTTCCTTTATTTTTATTAAAAAACATAAAAACATAAAAAACAATTTCCTTTTTAATTTAATAATTAATTAACTCTTAATTTCAATTTAATCTTTAAAGGGTCCAACGCCCTCGAACATTCGATTCTAATTTCTTTTCGCGCATTTATTCTTATTTTTTCCTTTGTAAATATTATGTAATTCCTCAAGCCTTGTAATAGTAATTAGGAATTTATTTACTTTTCGCATTTTATTAAGAACGGGTCTTTGTTAATTTGGCGATGTATAGACCCGCGCCTTGTAATAGCGTAGGACTTTATTTTCCGCACTTTAATTTCTGCACTTTTAAATTCTAAACTTCGCATGAAAGAATGAATGGCCCAAATTAAAAACAATGCGTAGCTCACCAAATGCATGACAAGATAAAACATAACTGAAAACAATACACAAATTCACACACCACTCTTAGGGTACGCCTCACTGTTGCCTTGCCCCTCGAAACGTGGTCGTCGAGTATAGGACGTTTTAGTAAGTCCTCATGTCCATGATCTATGGAATGGGGGTAGCTTCTAAGGTGTCCTACTGTTGCTCTGGTGACCACACTGTCCCCACAAACGAATTGACCCGAACACCTCCAACGGTGGTGCTACCTACCTCTCAATGGTGGGATGGAATTACCTTAAGGATATTTACACAGCCTAATTCCTTAGGGTAGGTAGATGACTCGTAGATACTTGCTCTAATTCAAAACAAATCAAAAACTCTTTTCACACAGACACTTTTCAAAAAGCTTTCAAAACAATTTTTCAAACACTCTTGAGGACTGATACAAGAGTCGATCTGAAATCTTTAAACGAAACTTTTTCAAACCCACTCACACTTGAAAAGCAAACATTTTGAAAACACAAATGAGCAAGTATCTAAGAGCCCATGGATAACCATGGATAGAAAGGGTGCTAACACCTTCCCTTTCTATAAATCTACCTCCCGAACCGAGAAACGTATCTCATAAGGAATTTTGCTGTGCTTTTGTCCTTTCCATGTTGGAGAAAATAAAAGACGGTGGCGACTCTTGCTTCCGCGAAATTTCGCGAACCAGCGTTAAATAGTCAGTTCCAGATCCACCGATCACACCCGGGTAAGTCACAAGGCAAAAGAGTGTACAAATTGTTTAATTATTACAGACCAAACAGAAAATTGTTCAAAGATAAATTATTGATTGATGAAAGTGATGGGAACGAAGTCTTTTGCCTCCCAGTTTCTTAATCCTCCTTCAATGGTTGGAAAGATCCAATCTTCGAAGTTGTATTTTTCATCATCTTCTTCTAAGGCATGAATCCCATGGCGAGTGATCTTTAAAGGTGGTCCTCCCGCCTGGGAGCGACGCACAGCTTTCTGGCTAGCAGTAGTGAAACCCAATCCGAACTTGTCTGTCTTGTGAGGAAAATATGGCAGCTGACCCCACACTGTACTTCCTCCTTCCCTGATTACAGCCTCCGCATCCTTGAGGGATGACATCCAGGACACCGACTTGGAAATGATAGGCACATCAGTCATTGTCTTTGCTACTGCGACTTCAGGAGAAACCTCTTCAAAGTGTTGGAAAGGTGTTTCTATGAATTCTCCATCTAACTCCACATAGCGGAAAAAGTTATGGTGGCTTATCATATACTCCTCCTCACCATGAACTGTTATGATCTTACCCTGGACTGGGTACTTTAGCATTTGGTGTAGGGAATAAGTGACCGCCCCAACGTTGTGGATCCATGGCCTTCCCAACAAACATGAATATGAAGGACGGATGTCCATCACATAAAAAGTAGAGTTGAAGGTTTTTGTACCCACTTTGATTGGTATGTCCACCTCTCCGTGAACCATCCTCTTAGAACCGTCGAAGGCTCTAACAAAGATGTTTCTAGGCTTTAATGTCAAACCTTCACAGTCTAGCATGTCCAGTGCTTTCTTTGGTAGGACATTCAAAGATGAACCGGTATCAACCAGGACATGAGCAAGTGTAGTCCCTCTGCACTCTACCGAGACGTGCAGCACATCATTATGCTTTCTTCCCTTAGGGGTTAAATCGGAATCAGAAAAACCAAGACCATTATCGGCTGTAAGCCTAGCCACGCACTCTTGAAACTGATCTGCAGAAGTTTCTTGAGGAACGTGTGCTGTTTTCAGAAATTTGATCAAGGCCTTGGCGTGCACCTCGAAGCAAAGTAACAGAGCTAGCATAGAGATTTTCGAAGGGGTTTGCCCCAGCTGTTCTACGACATCATAGTCGCTCTTCTTGATTATCTTTAATATTTCCTCCATCTCCTTTTGGGTGGTCTCGGGAATAACCAAAGTCTGAGCCCTCGTCCCGACGGGCGCTTCTTCGATTCCCTTACCTTTACCGGTAATAACAGCAGAGGGTTCAACTTCAGGAGTAACGATTTCTTCGATCACTGGACCTTGCACATATATCTTGACAGGCACAGAAGCACTTGAGGGTCCGAAGACTGCTCGTGGAGGAGCAATCTCCGGAGAAAAGATTCTTCCACTATGAGTTATCTTACTCGTCCCTGCAATATTTCCCACATCAAGAGTTTCTTCCTCAGAATTTTCTTGGACTGATTCGACCTGTTTGACACCATGGTAGAAGATTTCTCCTCCATAATTGCATGGTATCATTTTGTTGGACTTATAGGGGACAGGCCCCGACATGGTAATTTTCAACGGTACAAACTTAGGATCAGGCGTAATCTTAACAGGCCTTTTGCAGGTCTTGGAAAGATTGTTGGAGATGGTTATTATAGCAATGTCATTGATTGAAGTAACAAAGGTAGCAGGAGTAACATGAGTGATAGTATCAACAAGAGTCTTTTAAAAGAGGATCTCTTGGGTATCCATCAGGCGTTGGATGCCTGATTTCAACAGTGGGCAGTCAGTTTGCAAGTTTGAACAAATGTAACAGTATTTTCCACAGCCTGGGAATATCTCGGCTTTCATCAAATTCACTTTAATCACTGGTAACGGAGTCAAAAGGTCATCAACAATGGTAACATGAATATCTTCCACAATGGCATGGACATTATGACAATGTTTTGGCATAGGAGCGGATATCACGTTGGGTTTTTCGGGAGCATCAAAATCTACTTCCTTGGCGTCTATTAGGTCTTGGATCTTGTTTTTAAGAGCCCAACAGTTGTTGGTATCATGCCCTACACTGTCCGAGTGGTATGCACATTTTGCATTAGAGTGATAATAAGGAGAAGAGGTATTTGGGTTTTTCGGCGCTTCTTTCAAGTTGGCAAGGTTTAACTTTAACAGATGAGGGAGGACCTGAGCCGGTGTCATGTTGATCCGAGTGAATTGCCGTTGTGGCCTTTCCACCCTATTCTGATTAGTCCTAGGTTGACTGCTTCGAGGTTGATCGTTTGAAGAGTTCTGAATCATCACAGCCCCCACTGTTGGTTGGCGCTCCGTCCTTCCTTGATTTCTTTGGGAATAAACAGCATAAGCTTCTTTCTTGGCTGGGAAGGTCTTCTTAACAGCAGTGGAAGCAGTTGCATCCTTCTGAATTTTACCACTCTTAATGCCAGCTTCGACCCTTTCATCTGTCAGTATTAATTCGGTGAACCCTGTAGAGGAGATCCCGATTAAGTGATTAAAGAATGGACCAGACAGGGTCCCCAGAAACATGTCAACCAACTCTCTATCTGACAACGGTGGCTGCACCCTTCTAGCCAAATCTCGCCACTTCTGGGCATACTCCTTGAATCCTTCATTAGAGGCCATACCCATACTCTGTAGTTGAGTACGAGTAGGCGCTAAATCCGCGTTGTATTGGTATTGTCGGTAGAAAGCAGCAGCTAAATCCTCCCAGTTATGAACATCAGATCTCTCAAGTTGATAGAACCAGTCCAATTGCGTACCCGACAAACTATCCTGAAAGAAGTGGACCCATAGATCCTTATCAGAAGAGTGAGGTTGGATCTTTCTGACATAGGATCTCAGGTGCATCTTCGGACAGGACAAACCTTCATATTTAGCAAATGTAGGTACTTTGAACTTGGGAGGAATGACGATCCCAGCAACCAAACCTAGTTCTTCGAAATCCAACCCGGGGACCCTTTGTATTTCCATGGTCGCCAACCGTTCTTCCAGATTTTTATACTTATCATCCGCAGGGGGATATTGCTGCTCAGAGTAATCCTCCTCCTCTTCTTCCTCTTCCTCTTCAGCTTCAGACTCGGAGGGCATTGCAACTCCTTTACCTTTACTAACCCCTTCATTAGACGTCGAGGGGAATTCGAGGACCTTTCTAGCCTGGATTTCAAATCTTCTTCCCATAGTGGCCATACCAGTCCTTTTATTCTTTTTCTCTTTATCTTTCTCTTTCTCCAACAGTTCTTTAAGGTCCTCTTGACCCTTTGCTAAGGTCATGAAGAGTTGTTGGAATTGCGAATTTTGTGCTTGCAGATCTTTAACCGTCTGCTCTATATCCATGTTGCTGAAATAAACAGCAGAGAGATAAGGAAACCTGGCATGAAGACCTGTTTATGCATATGATTAATGATATGTTATTCATGTAATGCATTCAAGGATTCAGAAATTCAAATTTGTTGCAAACAAAATGAACACACGTCATATTAATAAGAAGAAATTTGTTAGTACATAAATGCCCCATGGGCAAAATATTACAAAATTCTTAATGTAAAAAGACATTGCGTATCCTTTTTGGTGCGATGTAAGTGTTGAGAGTCTCCTCTTCGTGAAGTCGGCGGGTAAGTTCCAAAACCTTCTTCTCACTGGCATATAAGCTCGCTTCAAAAGTATTTCGTTCTTCCTTGAGTTGTATCCAACTCCTTTGCAATTCTTCCAATGATGTTGGCATGTCTGGATGTATGAGTGGGGGGTGTATGGAACTTCTCCTTCCATAACAGGCTCTTTGATCACAGGGAGAATGTGAGGGTAAGGCATCATAAGACTCTGGGCGCGGGTTCATACCCATTTGAGATAAGGCTCAAGGGGGATGGAATTCTTGTGCCCCAGTGTCTTACTATCCACTTTGTTGGGCATCCTCCATGCTCGGATAAACCTTTGTCGAAGTCCTTGAGCATCATTGTCAAAGTCAAAAACCAAGTCAGGAATCAGCATGTTGTGAGGGCCATCCCTTCGAGCATATCCAAACTGTCTTAGAGCTAAACAGGGGTTGTAGGTAATGCCTCCCCTAATGCCAAGTAGTGGGACATTAGGGAATTCCCCACAATGATCAATGATGATGACATTTTCTCTGGACCGAGAACACCAATGAACATCGGAATGTGTTAGGGTCATCAACCGTTGTGACCACCTTAAACCCTTCTCATTCTTCAAAACTGATTGGGGAAGGTGAGAAATAAACCACCTTTATAGAAGAGGAGTACAACACATGAGAACACCTCTTTTCCTCATTGTTCGTGTGTAAAATGAGTGTAGGGTGTCCCCAAGCAATGTAGGTACGGGATTCCAAGATATGAAAATCTTGACAGCATTCACATCTATAAGCTGATCAGGATTTGGGAACAAGACCAACCCATAGATGAGTAGTGCTACAATCTCCTCAAAGGCTTGTAGATCTAGAGAATTCTAGCAGTCTTGTGCCTTCTCAAACAGAAACTTTGCCAAGAAACCCTTGACACCACTTCTAGTTTCCCAATGACCTTTGATATCAGATGGTTGCAAGTGTAATGCTTGAGCAATATCTTCAGGATTTGGTTCTCTTTCCGTATCGTTGTAGGGTAGTTGATGGAGAATAGGAATCCTTAGAAGTTGAGAAAATTCCTCCAAAGTAGGTACTAGTTGGTAATTAGGAAATGTAAAGCAATGGTGTAGGGGGTCAAAGAACTGGAAGAGAACTTTCACCATGTCTTCTTCAATGTTGGAGTTGACCAAGTTGAGAAGTCTACCATGTCTTTCACTGAAAGGATAATTCTCTGGAATCTTGGAAGTAAGCTCCTTGAGTTGAGGAGGGATTCTCACAAGGTTGACTTGAATTGTTTTCCTGCGAAGAGATTCCATGACCTACAAAACAAGAACAAAGATGAAGATCCAAACCCTTAAAATGGTTAGTGGATGCATATGATGCTTTATGATGTTCATGATGTATGCACAAACATATGTACAAGCAAATCACACAAGATCCTAGTTTCAGGCTTGCATGAGGTTTCATAGGTAAGTACCCTCTTGAAGTTAGTTGGCTCAACCTGTCCTATAAATAGTAATCGGGTTCTAAGGAGCTCAATATCACTGGATTATTTTTTGTGTTCATTGTTTTGGTTTAGCCACTTAACTGGCGACCAAAATATTCCAAGAAAACAACCCTCAATGAGTGTAGTATCGAGTATCTACCAACTTTGGACTGTACCAAAGCCGGTCATCTCACTACCCCTAAAAAAAAGGCCAAGATGGTCAAGTAAGGTTCTCAGAGTTCATTAGTGCTCATGACATCACTCAGCGGCCCCGTATTCTCTTTGATTGACTCAAAGGCTACCGGTACCCACAAATATGTCGCACTAATATAGTTATTGCTTCAACCATGTCGGTATACCCTGCACAGTTTCCACAATGTATTGCTATTTACCTATGAATGTTTCCCAAATCCGGGTGGAGGATTCAAACCCAAACAATTGGACCAAGTGTAAGGCAATCAAAGCAAACAAGATAATCATGCAAAGGTGATCTAAACCCTAAGGTTACTCCACTTTAAAAATATCCCCAACGGAGTCGCCAGTTCTGTGATACGGTGGGAGAACTGACTTGAGGTTTTGCGTTTTGTATTCGCAAATGTTTCAGTTTAGCAAGAGTCGCCACCGACTTTTTATTTTATCCTAAGGAAAGGTCAAAAAGCACAGGAAAGACCTTTGGGATGTTTTCTTGGGTTCAGGGAGTAGATTATGAAAAGGGAAGGTGCAAGAACCCTTTTCATCCATGGTTATCCATGGGCTCTTAGTTACTTGTTTAGATCACTTGCTTTGCTTTTCCAATTGTTTGAAATGGTGCTTTGTGTGTGGTTTTGAAAGATGTTTTGAAAAGAGGCCATCGTTGTGGCAACCTTTGTAATGATTCTTGTTTGAATGTATACAAAGGTGTTTTTGTCTTTTGAAAAGATTTCAATGTTTGAAAGTTTGATTTGGATAATGTTTTGAAATTGTGTTGTGAAGTGTGTTTCAAAATAGCAAGGATGTTTTTGCAAGCTTTTTGATCAAGTAACTAATAGCTATCTACCCTATTTTACTCAAAGCTCTTTCCTAATGTTTTTAACCCTTTTGACAGTGTTGTTTCACCATTGCATTTGGTGAGCAACCTTGTGTTAGGATGTTAAACGGGACAGGCGCGGGTCATCGTATAGACCATGATAGCAAATGTGTCAAGGATCTTTGGCAATTTTTGAGGGACTTGATCATTTTTGTTTACGCAACCAAGATAGCGTCATCGAGGGACTATGATCTTTTGTTTTGTTTTTGTTTTGCCAAAGTACCCAACATGCATAACATGCTCCATTTTTGAAGGCAACAAGTGGATTGTAACCCTAGGGGTGCAAGTCTGCATTGTGTTTGATTTTCATGCATTTTTGTCTTTGATTAGGTCAAACTATTTGTTGATTTGGATTTTTGCATACAAACCCTAATTCTCTAATCATGGCATAATTGAAAGCGTAAAGTGCGAGAATTAAAATTCTAAGCTATTACAACATGATTATAGGGATGGGGGAACAATCTTTGAATGGGGGATATTGACAAGAAATATAAACCCTAGTTTACTATTACATCCAAATTGAATTTAATTGCATGAATAATAAATGGATAATATTTAAATAAACAAAAAAAAGACAAATATATCAAATAATATGAAATATGCAAAAAAAGGGGTTTTTGTTCATTGATGTATGTAAAATATTTAATGTAAAAAAATAAAGGAATAAACAAAAGATTTATTTTATTTGTGTAAGGGTAAAATCCTAATTTCTTTAAGAAAATAAATACATTATATTATTTATATACAATAAAATATATTAATATATGTAAAAATAAAATATACTTAGAAAAAAAAGTATTTTTTGGTATAAATAAAAATAAAAGTAAAAATGTAATATTTTGTATTTTTTATTCTAGAGTATTTAATAAAATAAAAAGTATATATCTATATATGTATATTAATCAAATTAAATATATACAATATAAAATAAAATATGTACAAAAATAAAATATATTTATGAAAATATTTTTGAGCATGTTTTATATTTGGAAATAAATAAACAAAATCAGAAATGAAAACAAAAATGCAAAAATATAAAAATACAAGAAATTGGGCCAGGGGGTGCAAAAATGAAAATGGGAGGTGTCAAAAGCAAGCTAGGCCAAGCCCGCCTGTGATACGGTGGGAGAACTGACTTGAGATTTTGCGTTTATGTTCGCAAATGTTTCGGTTTAGCAAGAGTCGCCACCAACTTTTTATTTTATCCCAAGGAAAGGTCAAAAAGCACAGGAAAGACCTTTGAGATATTTTCTTGGGTTCGAGGAGTAGATTATAGGAAGGGAAGGTATTAGCACCCTTTCTATCCATGGTTATCCATGGGCTCTTAGTTACTTGCTTAGATCACTTGCTTTGCATTTCTATTGTTTGAAATGGTGCTTTTCAATTGTTTGAAATGGTGCTTTGTGTGTGATTTTGGAAAATGTTTTGAAAAGAGGCCATCGTCGTGGAAACCTTTGTAATGATTCTTGTTTGAATGTATACAAAGGTGTTTTTGTCTTTTGAAAGGTTTTTAATGTTTGAAAGTAGGGTTTTGAAATTGTGTTTGTGAAGTGTGTTTTGAAAAGTAGCAAGTATGTTTTTGCAAGCTTGATCAAGTAACTAAGAGCTATCTACCCTATTTACTCAAAGATCTTTCTTATGTTTTTAACCCTTTTAACAGTGTTGTTTCACCATTGTATTTGGTGAACAACCTTGTGTTAGGATGTTTTACGGGGCAGGCGCGGGTCATCGTATAGACTATGATAACAATAGTGTCAAGTATCTTTGGCAATTTTCTTGAGGGACTTGATCATTTTGTTTAGGCAACTTCAGATAGCGTCATCGAGGGACTATGATCTTTTGTTTTGTTTTTGTTTTGCCAAAGTACTCAACATGCAACCATGGCCCATTTTTGAAGGCAACAAGTGGATTGTAACCCTAGGGGTGCAAGTGTGCATTGTGTTTGTTTTTCATGCATATTTATCTTGGATTAGGTCAAACTAATTGTTGATTTTATTTGCATACAAACCCTAGGTCTAAGCATGGCATAATTGAAAGCTTTTAAATGTACGGGGAATTTAAATACTACACTATTACAACATGATATAGGGAGGGGGGTACAAATTTGAATTGGGGATATTTTGACAAGAAAATAAATTCTAAGTTATTACAACCATATCGAATGTACAAGATACAATATTTAACTGTACAATAATTGAAATAAATACAATAAATAAAGGTAAATAAAATGTATTATGCCAAAAATGTTTTTAGTATGTAAAAAGTATTTTTTTCAATGTGAAAAGTATATAAATAAAAACGTCAATTTTAATTATTTTCTATTTAGGGCTAAAAACCCTAATTCTTAATAAATAATATTATTTATTAATTTTATACAAATATATATTAACAAAATAAAAGTATATTGTAAAAAAAAATTTTTACTGTAAAATATTAATAAAAATGAAAATGTGATATTTTTGTATTTTTTAACCTAATTATTTAATAACAAGTATATAAGCATATATATATATATTTATTAAACAAAGATAAAAATTAATTATTTACAAAAATGGATATTTTCAAGAAAATGTTTTCAAATGTAAATAAAAATAATAAATGAAAATAAGTATATTTTTTGTATTATTTTTGAGTTTTATTAAAAAAGAAAAAAGTTTATTTACATATATATACTTAGTAAAATAAAATAAATATCAAATAAATATGAAAAAAATGGAAAATTATTTTTGGCATTTTTTATATTTATACAAAAAATAATAAAGTCAGGATTAAAAATAAAATGTCAAAAATGATAAATATTAAACAAATGGGCCATGGGGGTGTAAACAGAAAATAGGGGTGTTAGAAGTGAAAACACAACAGGCCCAGCCCACCAGACTTCTTCTTCTTCCTCTTGCTCACAAAACGCGCGCTTCTGTGTATCAATGGCCAACTCCTAATTCTTTGATTTTTTGACAAAACTCATAACATGAACATTGTAGAGAATTAAACAACGAATTCAACCATATAAAAAACTTGGATTAACTCTCAAAGACCAGAGAGAATTTCTCTGGCCCTAATTTTTAACCTAGTTTTTTCAGAAAGTTCATGAGTGAAATTCTCTCAGCACGATTAATGTAAATGAAAACTAAGCATATGTATGGCTTCAGGGCTATGAGTACAACATTTTTCATTCACAAACCTAAGCCTAACCATTCCTAGATAGGGAGATAGAAGTCCATGAAATACCTGTTTCAGTTTACTTCGAACTGGACAATTTAACAACCTTCAATGGTGTTTGAGCTTCTGTTGAGCTTGCCTGAGGTCCAAGGAAGCTTCTCCAATGCTTGGCTTGCTTTGAAACAACTTGAATCGTGTTGTAGAACTCAACCTGCAGAGCTTTGAAATGAAAATGGCAAAGTGAGTTAGAGGTGTTACAGCTTGCAATGGGGGTCTGGGATAGTTCATGTGAGTTGGTTGGAAGGTGTTGGAACTATCTTGGGACAAAACGCACGATGGAATTTTGTTGTGGCTTGCAAAATGCAGAACCTGCCCTGTTTTGCAGAAAAATAGTGGTTATGAGTATGGGGAGGTTTGAGTGATGAAAGGGTTGTGTTTTAGGCTTGTTGGGAGGTATGGAACTTGTCTACAATGTTTGTCTAAGCTTGTGTTAACAGAAATGAAAGATTGCTTCTGTTTTGCAAGTTTTCTCTACTTGAAGTTCAAATGTGGAAGTGAAGTTACAGGCTTCTATAGGCTGTCAAATATGCTTTCATACATTGCTCTTGACTCCTCTGATTTGTGGATTTTTTTTCTACAAGATATCTTGGACCAATGCTCAAGGATTGTTGGTTTGACATAAAGCATACTTAAGGCTTAATCTTGTGTATAATGTCCAAATGCACAAAACAAAGGCTTAGACTGATGGATTGACATTAAATTATGGAGTGTGAAGTGGTTTAGAGGCCTGCAATATTGAACCAAGCTAGCTAGATCAGAATTGCAAGTTGTTATGAACATGTATTGGCCATGGACAAAAGTGGGTTTTTGCCAACTTCAAGCATTCGATTCTCTCTAACCATAAGGGTGTTTGAGGAGTTCTTGGACAATTTGGAAATCTTGGAACATGTACTATAATACATATTTGTAATGCAACCTGAAATTCCAAGTGGAACTATGTGAAAAGTGGCCAAGAAGATGGGTCCAAATCCTGCCTAGATTAGGGCAAATTTTCTCTAAGTTAAAAGTTTTAGGTACCCTTGTTCCAAAAATCATAACTTGAGATGCAAGCTTCTTTTGAGAAAACTTTGTGAATCATAGTTGTAGACTTTGTGATGGACTACAGCTTTCATGTTGCAAGTTTTGTTTGAATCCATTTGCATCTTGGTGAAAAAATGGGACAAAGTTAGGAAAAAATAAGAAAATTTCATAACTTAGAAAATTTCTAAGTTATGAAAATTTTCCATTTTAAACCCTAATTTGTATTTTTGGGTTTCTTGATGAAAAAGTTTCATAATTTGACATGTATTGATGAAAAATAACTCTTGGCACTTGATTTTGACCAAAAAGTCAAAGTTTGACTTTTCAGTATACAGTTAAATTTTGATCAGTTTACTGAAAAATTCATCTGTCAATCCTATGCATTTGAGATCTTTTGAACTTGTTGAATGGATAAAGATGATGTAATTGATTCCTTGAGTCCATGGTTGATCTTGATTTTCCATTGGTTAGGTCAAACAGTCAAAAATTGCCTTTGTGCAGTCAAAACCCTAAAAATGACCATTTTGCCCTTTTGATGATCTGATCATATTTCTTGTGGAATTGTGATCCAAACTTGATCAAATGGTTCATATGAGTTCATAATGTTGATGTGACTCAAATTTCATGAGGTTTGACTGTCAATTGGCCACAGTTGACTTTTTCCCTAATACAACTGATTTTTAGGTCAACTGTCCAATTGACTGGGCAAAGATTTGATTCAAGGATTGAAACTTGGTATGGACAAACTTGTGAGTCCAACATGAAGTATGAAAGTCACTTTGGGCATTGTGGGTCAAAATATCCCTGTGCAAACTCAAACCCTAATTTAGGTCAACAGTGCAAGGAGGTGTCTTGAGCTGAGCAAACCCTAGCTTGATCTTGAGTTCTAAGGGCTTTGTGATGAGAAATGTTGATAAAAGGAGAGGGAAAATTTTGGGGTACAACAGTTGCCCCTGTTCAATCTTCTTGAACCTGAAGAGTTAGATTGGCAAGTTTTGCCTTTCGCAACTCGAAGGTAAAGGAAGATTGGACACTAGAGTGCCCGTAAATTTGCACTCGCCAAAATATTATTGAGGGAATGGGATTAAAGATGCCATTTGGAGATGGTAGAATATTTCTGGAGATGGGCTTAAAGATGCCATCCAAGAGTGTTTGTTGAACTGTAATGTTGTAGGTTAGGAGAATGAGCATCAAAATGGTATCCGCGTCTGGAATGCACTTGAACTGTGTCTGGAGACTGAGTTTGTATGAGCAAAAGAATGGCGTCCGTGTCCGGGGCATATCTGAGTTGTAACTGTGTTTGAATGTTGAATGAATATCAGAATGACTGCCGTGTCTTGAGTGTATCTGTATTGTATCCAAGTAACAGAGAAATATCTGTGTATAGAGCAACTGTGTGCTGGGGATAAACTCTGAATGAGTGACATAATGGAAACCGCGTCTGGAGCGTATCTGGACTGTATCTAAAGTTGAGATCAGTATGAGTAGTAGAATGACTTCTGTGTCCGGAGTGTATCTTTACTGTAATCGGGATCTGAATGAATGACAAAATGACTTCCGTGGCGACTGCACTGAGGGAATCAAACCGCTGGTGTAAGGGTCAGAATGGAATCCGTGTCTGGAGTATATCTGAACTTGAGGTTGATAATTGAATCTGAATGAGAGATAGAATGGCCGCCGTGTCTGGAGCGTATCTAGTCTGTATCGGATTGCTGAAGTCTGAATGAGTAGTAGAATGATCGCCGTGTCTGGGGTGTATCTGTACTGTATTTGACTTGAAACTCTGAATGAGTAATAGAACGATTGCCGTATCTGGGGTGTATCCATACTGTATCTGAATAATTGTTAATGATAGTCTTTTAATCTTATCCTAAAAAGGATAAAATGTTAGCTAAAACACAAAGTTATGTTGCATGATATGTATGATGCAATGAATTGTATTTCATCAATGTTTATGATATATGAATGTAATGGTTATGCATGTAAGCTGAGTAGCCGTCTTGTTGAGGAAGATAAAATCCGGATAGCTGGAAATAATGAATTCTTTGACTGCTGCAGGGGAAAATAAATCCTTGACCGATGCTGAGGATTTGAAGATGAGAAACCCTTGTTGACTGCTTGGGGAATAAGGGAAACTCTGAAAAATCTCTACTGGGGAGTTAAAACCTGGGAGACCTCTGCTGGAGACATGAGACTGAGAATCTTCAATCTACTGGGAAATAAATCTGTGGGGAAATGCTCACTATTCTGGCTCCGTCGGGGATAGGATTTTCAGGGTTTTTGGGCTCCACTGGGGATCTTGAAACTTGACTCTGATGGGAATTTTGAAATTCAACTTAGCTGGGGAATCAAGCTTTAGAAAGCAATGGCTCTGTCGAGGATCTTGAAGCTTAACCCCGCTGGGGGAATATATTCCAATTTTTTTAGCTTTGTTGAGGATCCGAATGATGTATCGTAGGGGATTTCTTCTGAAATGGCATAAAGATATCTTCCTACACCTTCAACCTATCAGTAATTATCTTTTTTCAATTTCGTTTTATTTGTAAGCAGTGATTATGTTCAAATGCATATGCCTTTTTAACAAAACATTGGACGTTTTCAAATAAAACATAAGTGTAAAAAGCAAGCAAATTTCTGCACTTCGAAGTATATTTGTATTTAAATTTTGTGAGTATCTTTATACAAAGGAGACAGACATCCTAGTAAGAGAATGTTGTCGTAAAAATTGAAAAAAATTTATACAAAAGAAAGATGGCTATGTGTAACAATTCCATGGGATTCCCATTCTGCAATAGCCTTCACAACTCTGAATATCTTGTCCATTCATTGCTTCGTCCGCCGATGGTTAGATTGATCAGAAGTTTGGAGCTTGTTGATGAAGAGATTGTTCTTTAAAGTGATCCGACGAGACACAATCATACGCTTTAATTCCCTAACTTTTGCCTGAATCGCCCTTTCGGGTTTTCGATCCACCGGGAAACCATTTTTTGCCCAAGTCGCCCTTTTGGGTTTTCAACTTGCCGGGTGTACAAATTTTTATGTTTTATCCCTAATTTTTGCCTGAACCGCCCTTTCGGGTTTTCGGTTCACCGGGATGCCCATTTTTGCCCAAGTCGCCCTTTCGGGTTTTCAACTTGCCGGGTCGTTTTATGCGTAGTATCTTTTGACTATGTTTGCGTTCGCAGGGTGTGGCAAGTCATCACCGTCCATGGTGGTCAGAATCATTGCCCCACCAGAAAAGATGCTCTTGATTACAAATGGTCCTTTGTAAGTAGGAGTCCACTTGCCCCTGGGATCACTTTGAGGTAGTATGATCCGCTTGATTACAAGATCTCCGACTTGATATACTCGGCGCCTGACTTTCTTGTTGAAAGCCTTGATCATGCGTTTTTGATACGCTTGACCATGACAAACATCAGTAAGTCGCTTCTCGTCGATCAAATTGAGTTGATCAAGTCGGGTCTGAATCCAATCGTCTTCACTCAAACCGGCGTCCTTCATAATCCTTAAGGAAGGAATCTGAACCTCCATAGGCAAAACAGCCTCCATGCCATATACTAAAGAAAATGGGGTTGCCCCTGTTGAAGTACGTGCCGTGGTACGATATCCATGCAGAGCAAACAATAACATCTCATGCCAGTCTTTGTAGGTGACTGTCATCTTTTGAATGATCTTATTGATATTTTTGTTCGCGGCTTCAACAACACCGTTCATCTTCGATCGATAGGGAGATGAATTGTGATGATAAATCTTGAACTGTTCGCATAGAGCGGTGATCATAGTATTGTTCAAATTTGTACCGTTGTCTGTGATGATCCAGTCGGGGATACCATACCGGCATATGAGATTCTGCTTGATGAAGCGGGCAACCACATTCTTTGTAACTGAGGCATAGGAAGCTGCTTCGACCCATTTGGTGAAGTAATCAATAGCCACCAGGATGAAGCAATGTCCATTGGATGCCGTGGGCTTGATCTCTCCGATCATGTCAATGCCCTACATTGCGAATAGCCATGGAGCTGTCAGAACATTGAGAGGAACAGGAGGAATATGTACCTTGTCGGCGTAGACTTGGCATTTGTGGCAGGTACGGGAATGTTGATGACAATCAGTTTCCATGGTAGACCAGTATTAGCCTGCCCTTAGAATCTTCTTTGCCATTGTATGTCCGTTCAAGTGGGTGCTAAATGTGCCACTGTGTATCTCAGTCATGATCAACTCTGCTTCAGCTTTGTCCATGCATCGGAGTAAAACACAATCATGGCTGCGTTTATAAAGGATGCCACTGCTTAGGAAGAACTTGGCAGCAAATCTCCTTAAGAGCTTTTTGTCATTGACGGATGCTCCTTCAGGGTATTCTCTAGTCTGGAGATACCTTTTGATTTCATGAAACCAGGGTTGTTCCACTACTTCTTTGGTATTAATCTCATGACAGTGCGCAGGTTCGTCCATTCGCTCGATGGTAATTTGGGGAGCCTCGTTATCCCAGTTGAGTTTAAACATGGAAGACATTGTAGCCAGAGCATCTGCTAGCTGATTCTCTTCTCGCGGGAAATGCTCGAAAGTAATCTTCTCGAAATGAGGCAACAAAGTCAGGACATGTTCTTTGTATGGGATAAGATTAGGATGTTTGGTGTCCCACTCTCCTTTGACTTGACTGATAACCAAAGCCGAGTCCCCAAATACGATCAAAGATTTGATCCCCAGGTCTATAGCAGCCTTGAGACCAAAGATGCAAGCTTCATATTCGGCCATGTTGTTGGTACAGCTGAAACAAAGTCAGGCAGTGAAGGGTGTATGGCAACCTTCCGGAGAGATGAGCACCGCACCGATACCGTTTCCAAGTGCATTTGAAGCACCATCAAAGTACAAGGTCCATCGGGATCCTTGTTCAGGTCCGTCATACGGTCCGTTACCTTCGATGTTGTTTAATGTCATGATGTCCTCGTCTGGGAAATCGAATCTAATAGATTGATAATCTTCGATGGCTTGATGAGCTAGATGGTCAGCTAGTACACTCCCTTTTATAGCTTTTTGGTAGTATACTGAATGTCATACTCAGTCAGGATCATCTGCCATCTAGCGATTCTTCCAGATAAAGCAGGCTTCTCGAAGATATACTTGATCGGATCCATCTTGGAAATCAGCAAAGTGGTATGAGTCAACATATACTGCCTTAGTCGGCGAGCAGCCCATACCAAAGCGCATCAAGTTTTCTCGAGCAGTGAGTAGCGAGTCTCACAGTCGGTAAACTTTTTGCTAAGGTAATAAATGGCATGCTCTTTTCGACCAGACTCGTCATGTTGGCCCAGCACGCACTCCATTGAGTTATCCAAAACAGTCAGATACATGATCAACGGCCTTCCTTCGACGGGTGGCATCAGAATAGGAGGTTCTAGTAAGTACTCCTTGATCTTATCAAAAGCAACTTGACAATCATCGTTCCATTCAACTACCTGATCTTTCTTCAACAGTTTGAAAATTGGCTCGCAGGTAGATGTCAGGTGAGAGATGAACCTTGCAATATAGTTCAAGCGTCCCAAGAATCCTCTGACCTCCTTTTCAGTACGGGGGGCCGGCATTTCTTGTATAGCTTTTACTTTAGCTGGATCAACCTCAATGCCCTTGTTGCTGACAATAAATCCCAGAAGTTTACCAGACCTAACTCCAAAAGTGTATTTGCTTGGATTCAGTCTGAGCTTATACTCCTTCGACCTGGCAAACAACTTTTGCAAATGTTCAAGGTGTTCTTCTTCTGTCTGTGATCGAGCTATCATGTCGTCCACGTAAACTTCGATATCATGATGTATCATATCATGAAACAAAGCTACCATGGCGCGTTGGTAAGTTGCCCCTGCGTTCTTCAGTCCGAACGACATCACTTTGTAGCAGAAGGTACCCCATTGCGTGACAAAGGTAGTTTTCTCCATGTCCTCGGGGGCCATTTTGATTTGGTTGTATCCCGAGAACCCATCCATGAAGGAGAACACCTTGTGCTGAGCTGTGTTGTCAACCAAGATGTCGATATGTGGTAGTGGAAAATCATCTTTAGGGCTAGCCCTGTTCAAATCCCGATAATCCACACACATCCTGACTTTTCCGTCCTTTTTAGGTACGGGCACAATGTTAGCAACCCATTGTGGATAGGTTGTAACAGCCAGAAAACCAGTGTTGAATTGCTTCATTACTTCAGCCTTAATCTTCTCAGACATGTCAGGCCTTATTCGGCGAACCTTTTGCTTGATCGGTGGATAATCTTCTCTTGTGGGGAGATGGTGAACTATGATGTCGGTGTCTAGCCCTTGCATGTCTTCATAATACCAAGCGAAGATTTCAACGTATTCGTTCAACAACTGCACTAAGCGCTCCTTGACACTTGGTTCCAGGTTGGCACCTACTTTTACTTCCTTCATGTCTTCCTCTGTCCCTAAGTTGATGGTTTCTAGCCACTCCTCAGGAGGCAGAATGGCCCTCTCTTCCTGTTGTAGAAGTCTGGCTAACTCTCCCGGCACTTCATAATCTTCGTCAACTTCGTACTCAGCATGATTGACCAAATCATCAGAGTTATCGAAGGCTAAAGCAAAGTAGTCACCCATGGAATCCGGAGTGGATGGGTACCTGCATTTGTGAGTATGGGTGTGTGTAAGGGATAACCATCCTTAAACAAACAAAAATGCAAGAGGAAAGAAAATGAACATGACAATTTATAGATAAAAAACGTCCAATGATTCATTAAAACATGGCATATGATTATGAAGAAAATCAAGCCCTTACAAATGGACCTACATGCCCCGGGCAAGGCATGAGGTGAAAATAGTGTGCGAATTGTTTTAGTTATTACAGACCATAAAAACGGGAAATTGTTCAAAGATAAAATTATTGGTTGATAAAGGTGATAGGAACAAAATCCTTTGCTTCCTAATTGCTCAAACCCCCTTCGACAGTCGGAAAGATCCAGTCTTCAAAATGGCTCTCCTCATCTTCATCTTCTACAACATTGATTCCGTAGTGAGAAATCTTGACGGGTGGTCCTCCGATCTTAGAGCGACGCATAGCCTTTTGTCTTGCAGCAGTAAACCCCAACCCAAACTTGTCTGTCTTATAGGGAAAGTCGGGCAACTGCCCCCATACTGTGCTCTTCCCCTCCTTAATCACAACCTCTGCATCCTTGAGAGATGCCATCCTAGCCACATGCTTGGGAATGATAGGTACCTCAACCACTGTCTTCGCAACTGCTACCTCGGGAGAAACTTCCTCAAAATGTTGAAAAGGAGTTTCGATGAACTCGCCATCTAACTCCACATATCAAAAGGAATTGAGATGACTGATCATGTACTCTTCCTCGCCGTGTACAATTATGATTTTACCCTTAACAGGATATTTCAGCATCTGGTGCAAAAAGGATGTAACTGCCCCGGCATAATGGATCCACGGTCTTCCTAGCAAACATGAGTATGACGGACGGATGTCCATTACGTAGAAGGTGGAGTTGAACACTTCGGTGCCTACCTTGATAGGAATATCAACCTCTCCATGAACCATTCTTTTGGAACCATCGAAAGCCCTAACGACGATGTTACTAGGTTTGAGGGTCAAACCTTCGCAATCCAAACGGTCTAAGGCCTTCTTTGGTAGCACATTCAGGGAAGAACCAGTATCAACCAAGACATGGGCGAGAGTGGTTCCTCGGAATTCAACTGAAACATGTAACGCATCATTGTGCTTCCTTCCTTTGGGAGTTAAGTCAGCATCGGAAAAGCCCAGGCCATTGTCAGCAGTAAGACTGGCCACACAATCCTGAAATTGGTCAGCCGAAGTATCTTGGGGTACATGTGCCGTCTTCAAGAATTTAATCAGGGCCTTAGCATGGGCCTCTGAACAGAGCAGGAGGGCTAACATTGAAATTTTAGAAGGGGTCTGCCCCAGTTGTTCTACAACGTCGTAGTCACTTTTTCTGATTATTTTTAGGATTTTATCCATTTCCTTCTGAGTGGTTTCGGGGATAACCACAGCATGAGCCTTCGTCCTGACATGCATTTCCAGTATCCCCTTACCCTTGTCAGTATTATCAGCAGATGGTCTTTCTTCAGGAGTGTTTAACTCTTCAATCACTGGGCCTTGCACAGAGGGCCCAACAGGTGCAGAAGCTTTTAAGGGTCCGAAAACTGCTCGGGGGGGGGGGGGGGGGGAGCAATCTCCGGAGAAAAGATTTGGCCACTGTGGGTTATTTTGCTTGTACCCGCGATGTTCCCTATATCAGGGTCTTCTTCAGAAATCTCTTGGACTGTTTCGATTTGTTTGATGCCGTGGTAGAAGATTTCTCCCCCATAGTTCCACGGTATCATTTTGCTTGATTGGTACGGGACAGGTCCCGGCATGGTGATCTTTAAAGGTACACAATCGGAGTTGGGTGTAATCCTGACAGGCCTTTTGCAAGCCTTGGGAGGATTGTCGGAAATGGTTATGATGGCAATATCGTTGGTTGAAGTATCACAAGTATCAGGAGTAATCGGATTGAAAGTGTTAACAGGGGTTTTCTGGAAAAGTATTTCTTGAGTATCCATCAGGCGCTGGACACCCGACTTCAACATTGGACAATCACCTTGAATGTTCAAACAAAAATAACAGTCTTCATCATAACCAGGAAAGATCCCGGCTCAACAATTTTTCTTTAATCACTAACAATGGAGTCAACAGATCGGCAACATCAGTAACATGGAGGTTTTCCAAAACAGCATGCACATTGTGGTCGTGCTTGGGCATCGGAGCGGGTATAACATTGGGCTTCTCAGGAGCGTCAAATTCAACCTCTTTGGCGTCAATTAAATCCTGAATTTTGTTCTTAAGTGCCCAACAATTATTGGTATCGTGTCCAGCACTATCCGAATGGTAAGCACACTTGGCGTTGGAGTGATAGTATGGAGAGGAGGTGTTAGGGTTTTTTGGATCCTCCTTCAAACTAGTTAGATTCAGCTTCAACAAATGGGGAAGAACCTGTGCGGGTGCCATATTGATGCAGGTGAACTGTCGTTGTGGCCGTTCTACCCGTTGTTGATTAGGTCTCGACTGATTGTTACGAGGTTGATCATTTGACGAATTTTGAATCATCACGGCCCCTACAGTCGACCGGCGCTCAGTTCTTCCCAATCCCTTCTGAGAATACACAGCAGATGCTTCTTTCTTGGCTGGGAAAGGTTTTTTAACAGCTGTGGATGTGGAGACATCCTTTTGAATCTTTCCACTTTTAATACCGGCCTCCACCCTTTCGCCGGTCAAAATCAGTTCAGTAAATCCCGCAGAAGAGCTCCCGATTAGATGGTTGAAGAAAGGGCCAGACAGGGTCCCCAAAAACATGTCAAATAATTCCCTATCTGATAGCGGTGGCTGCACCCTTCCAGCCAGGTCACGCCACTTCTGGGCGTACTCCTTAAACCCTTCATTTGAAGCCATCCCCATACTTTGTAACTGGGTACGAGTGGGTGCCAAATCAGCATTGTACTGATACTAACGATAGAAAGCAGCTGCCAAGTCTTCCCAATTATGAACCTATGATCTCTCGAGCTGATAAAACCAATCTAGCTGAGTGCCAGACAAGCTGTCTTGGAAAAAGTGTACCCAGAGGTCTTTATCGGATGAATTTGGTTGGATCTTTCTAACATACGACCTCAAGTGCATCTTAGGGCAAGACAGACCGTCGTACTTGGCAAATGTTGGCACTTTGAACTTGGGAGGGATAACAATCCCAGCTACCAACCCCAGTTCCTCAAAATCCAATCCGGGCACCCTCTGCAACTCAATAGCTGCCAATCTGTCTTCAAGGTTCTTATACTTGTCATCCGCTGGTGGATACTGTTGTTCTGAATAGTCTTCGTCTTCTTCCTCTTCCTCCTCTTCTACCTCAGACTCAGAAGGTACAGTAAATCCTTTCCCCTTGCCAATCCCTTCGTCAGACGTTGAAGGAAACTCAAGAGTCCTTCTAGCATCGCCCTCAAACCTTCTTCCGAAAGTGGCTACCCCCTGTCTCTTTTTCTTTTTCTTCTCTTTATTCTTCTCTAGCAGAACTTTGAGATCCTCTTGACCCTTTGCCAAGGTCATGAGGAGTTACTGAAATTGTGAATTTTGTGCCTGTAGATCCTTCATTGTTTGCTCCAAATCCATCTTGCTGAAATAAACAGCAGAAAGATATGGAAACCTGGCTTGAAGACCTGTTTATGCATATGATGAATGGTATGTTATTCATGTAATGCATTCAAGGGTTTAAAAATTCAAATTTGTTATAAACAAAAAGAACGCACGTCATATTAAGAAGAAATTGTTAGTACATAAGTGCCCCATGGGCGAAATATTACAAAATTCTTAATGTAAAAAGACATTGCGCATCCTCTTTGGTGCGATGTAGGTGTTGAGAGTTTCCTCCTCGTGATGTCGGCGGGTGAGCTCTAAAACCTTCTTCTCACTGGCATAGAAGTTGGCTTCAAAAGTATCCCGTTCTTCTTTGAGTTGGATCCAACTCTTTTGCATTTCTTCCCATGATGTTGGCATGTCAGGATGTAGGATGGTGTATGAAACCTCTCCTTCCATAACAGGCTCTTTGATCAGGGGAAAATATGGGGATATGGCATCATAAGATTCTGGGAGCGGGTACGTACCCACTTTAGGTAAGGCTCAAGGGGGATGGAATTCTTGTGCCCCAGTGTCTTACTATCCACCTTGTTGGGCATCCTCCAAGCTCTGATGAACATTTGTCGAAGTCCTTGCGCATCGTTGTCGAAGTCAAAAACTAGGTCCGGAATCAGCATGTCATGAGGGCCATCCCTCCGAGCATATCCAAATTGTCTCAAAGCTAGACAGGGGTTGTAGGTAATGCCTCCCCTAATGCCAAGTAATGGGACATTAGGGAATTCACCACAATGATCAATGATGATTACATTTTCTATGGACCGAGAACACCAATGTACATCAGAATGTGTGAGGGTCATCAATCGTTGTGACCACCTCAAACCCTGCTCATTCTTCAAAACTGCTTGTGGAAGGTGAGAAATAAACCACCTTGCAAGGAGAGGAGTAAAACACATGAGAACACCTCTTTTCCTCATTGTCCGTGTGTAAAATGAGTGTAGGATGTCTCCAAGCAATGTAGGTATGGGATTCCTGGATATGAAAATCTTGACAGCATTCACATATATAAGTTGATCAGGATTTGGGAACAAAACAACCCATATATAAGGAGTGCCACAATCTCTTCAAAGGCTTGTAGATCAAGAGAATTCCAGCATTCTTGTGCCTTCTCCAACAAAAACTTTGCCAGGAATCCCTTGACACCACTTCTGGTTTCCCAATACCCCTTGATGTCAGATGGTTGCAAGTGTAATGCTTGAGCAACATCTTCAGATTTTGGTTCTTTTTCCATACCGTTGTAGGGTAGTTGATTAAGAATAGGAATTCTCAAGAGTTGAGAAAATTCCTCCAAAGTAGGTACCAACTGATAATCAGGAAATGTGAAACAGTGGTGTAGGGGGTCAAAGAATTGGAAGAGAACATTAACCATATCTTCTTTAATGTTGGTGTTGACTAAGCTGAGGAGTCTACCATGCCTTTCACTGAAGAGAGAATTCTCTGGAATCCTGGAAGTAAGCTCCTTGAGTTGAGGAGGGATCCTCACAAGATTGACTTGAATTGTTTTCCTGCGAAGAGATTCCATGACCTATAAAACAAGAACAAAGATGAAGATCCAAACCCTTGAAATGGTCAGTGGATGCATATGATGCTTTATGATGTTCATGATGTATGCACAAGTGTGATCGGTGGATCTGGAACTGACTGTTTAACGCTGGTTCGCGAAATGTCGCGGAAGCAAGAGTCGCCACCGTCTTTTATTTTCTCCAATTGGAAAGGACAAAAGCACAGAAAAATTCCTTAAAGAGATTGCTCTCGGTTCGGGAGGTAGGTTATAGAAAGGGAAGGTGTTAGCACCCTTTATATCCATGGTTATCCATGGGCTCTTAGATACTTGCTCACTTGTGTTTTCAAAAATGGTTTGTTTGCTTTTCAACTGTGGGTTTTAAAAAGTTTCTTTGAAAATTCCAGTTCGACTCTTGTATCGGTCCTCAAGAGTGTTTGAAAAATTGCTTTCGAAAGCTTTTTGAAAAGGTGTCGGTGTGAAAAGTATTTTTGATTTGTTTTGAAATTAGAGCAAGTATCTAGAGTCGTCTACCTACCCTAAGGAATTCGTCTGTGTAGATGTCCTTTAAAGTAGTGCCATCCCACCATTGAGAGGTAGGTAGCACCACCGTTGGAGGTGTTCGGGTCAATTCGAGTTTTAGGACAGTGTGGCCACCAAGCAAAGGTAAGATACCTTAGGATCTACCCTTATGCCATTGATCTTTTATTCCGAGGTAACTATTCCGAGGCAACTTATTCCGAGGCAACCGTTTTGAGGCAACTAGATCAATGGAACATAAGGACTCACTAAGACGTCCTATAGTCGACGGCCACGTTTCGAGGGACAAGGCAACAGTGTGATCACCGGAGTAATGGGAAGATACCTTAGAAGCTACCCTCATGCCAGGTTCCCGGATCATGAGGACTTACTAAGATATCCTCTACTCGACGATCACCTTTCGAGGCAAGGCGACAGTGAGGCGTACCCTAGGGGTGGTGTGTGATTTTGTGTGTCAGATTCATTTGCATTTATCTTGTCATGTCAGGGGTGATCTACGCGTTTGTTTTTATTTATTGTCATTCATTCTTGCATGCATTTGTTAATAGTTAAAAAGTTGCGGAAATTAAAAGTTCTAAACTATTACAAAGGCGCGGGTCCACATCGCCAAATTAAAATCCAGGACCCGATTTGACAGAAAAATAAATAAAGTGCGAGAAATAAAATGTCCGAGTTTACAAGGCTTTGGGAGAATTACATTAATATTTACAAGAAATAATAAGAATAAATGCGCGAAAGAAACTAAAGTTGAACGTTCGAGGGCGTTGGACCCTTTTGAAGTTAAATTGAAATTAAAAATTAATTAATTATTTATTGAAATAAAAGAAGTGTTTTTTAGGTTTTTTTGTATTTATGAAATAAGAAAATTAAAATTAAAATTAAAAGAAACCCTAATTCTAAGTTATTTTTAATTATTTGAGAAAAATGTTAAAGTTTAACTTAATTTACTAAAGAATTTATGTACATGTTTATTTACAAAATATTTAGTAATTAATAATGATAATAATGATGAGAAAATTATTTATTTAAAAAAATGATGAAAAAGTTAAAAACCCTAATTTCTACATATTTAATTTATTAAGAAAAATATTAAAGTTTTGAAACCTAAATTAACTAAGTTAATTATTAAAGTTTATTTACAAAAAATAATGGTAAAATTAATATTAATAACAATAAACATTTTTAGTTTCTGATTTTTTATTATGAAAATTATTTTAGGAAATTAAAGAAAACAATTAAAAACAATTAAAAGAATGAAAAGGAAAATCAAATAAAAAAAATAAAAATGATGCAAACCATGGGGGGTGTCTGGCCCTTTTTGGAGGTGAATTGGAGTGGTTTGGCCATGTATTGAGTTTCATACATAAGTTGTTCTACTTTGGCCATTTGGCTTTTGGCTTTTGGCTTTCAACGTTCCTTAATCTTCTCAGGATGACTGTCTCGCCACGTATTGGGGTCATGTGTAAAATGTTCTGTTTTGGCCATTTGGCTTTTGGCTTTTGGCCATTTGGCTTTTGGCCTCAACGTTCCTTAATGAACCTGCATGGGATCCTGTCTAAATCTGCAGTGTTGAATCTCACGAACACATTAAATAAAATCATAAAATGCAAATAAAGCCAATATATGAAGAAATTTAATGTTTAGGCACAATATGGCATGTATGAATGATTATACCCTTTTGATCATGGAGATCAAATCAATCTTACCCTTACTGGAAAATTAGTGACCGGAATGCTTTTATGCCTTATTGGAAAATTAGGATCATGGAGATCAAGCCAGCCTTACCCTTACTGAAGAAGTAGTGAGGTGTTGGTTTGTAACTGTGATGGCTTGTTTGTAGTGAGAGAGGGATTTGTAATAAGGATTTCAAGGTTTTAGGGTTCTTGAAAGAGCTTGATATTCTAACAGTGTTGTGGCAAGGTTTTTTCTCTCTTTTCCTTATTTGAAAAGCCCTAATCCAAGGTCCTGTAAACCCTAGAAATTGACAATGGTATAATCGCGTAGGATGCATGAAAATTCAATCAAACACATGGGTTAGCTTCAGAATAGCATAAGGAATGTAAATCACATATTAAAACTTGCAATAAACGCATGAATGAAGATGCACGATTGTGAATTTTATTTGAAACAGTTTTACTCCATTGTACCAATTTCGGGCTTATGAAGGTTGGAAAGTGATCCAGTTAGCTTCAGGAGGACACGAGGAAGCTTTTGCGATAGGTCTTGTGCCTTGAATCAACCTAAAACCTGATTTTCAGTTTTGAGTTTCTTAACAAAAATTCAAGCTTTGTTTTCCAGGTTTCTCAGCAGCTGCGTGTGTAATGGCACTAGGGTTGTGATCCTTGCATATGTAGTAATGAATTAGGTTAAAAAGAATCATCCAAATCTCTTGCATTCATAGTTTTTGAAAATTGATTTTCAAAGATCTTTTCAATCTTTTTCCATGTGTTTTTGTTCTCAATCATATCAATTCTCTCCAAATCTTTCCATATTGGATCATGCACGAGTTATTGAGTAGATTTTGTGCACAAAAAGATTGAAAAAATTAGGTTAAGCATTTTTCATATATTTAATTTGATTTAAATGAATTATTATAAATAAAAATTCAAATAAATAAATAAAAAATGAATAAAGACTTCCCTTTGGGCCAAGTAGTCGTGCACATGCCATGGATGATGAATTGTGGAAGAAAAATGGGCCCATTAGCAATTTTAGGTCATTTGAATCAATGTTGACTTTTCAAAATATCCAAAAATTTCCCAACTTCCACAAGGCATAACTTGCTCAATTTTTAAGCTTTTCTCATGTTCTTGGACATTTTGGAAATTTCTTTGAGTCCTCTAACCAATGTCTTTGGTCCCATGTCATTTTGATTTACCAATCTCAAGTTATGGCCTTTGACTTAAAGTCCCTTTTTGTTGACTTTTGAAAATGACCTATAATGTTGAAATTGATAACTTTTTGTGAGAGCATTTCTTGGACTTGAAGTATGAAGATGAGTTGTAGGAAATGTCTTTCTCTTCAAAATGAGCTTTGGTTGGAATTTTTATGATAATCCATGTGAAAGTTATGCCTTGGTCAATTTACAGTTGACTTTTTCAGCTGTCCAAATAAGGAAACTTTTGCATCTTGATGATTTTTGAGCCAAGCTTTGAAAATCATGATCAAGCATTGATCAAATGATGTTTGTGGCTTCAAAATGAGATGTTGATCAAAAATTTGAACTTTTGACTGTCAAATGACCATTTTGCCCCTACAGTTGACTGTAGTGCAATTAGGGTTTTTGACTGTGCAATTTTGTGCTGAATGTCTTGAAACTTGATATGAGGATGCTTGACCATATTTGTAGGCATGTGGGACTTGATTGGGCCCTTGGAAACTTCATTTTCTTGATCAGAATAAAAACCCTAATCTTGACTGTTTAGGAGACTCTTGCACTGTGCAACCCTTGGGGAACTTTGAAGTTTTGACTTGGCAATTTCTTGAAGAATATGAGAGGGCAAATTTTGGGGTACAACAACAAGTATATGTACAAACAAGTCACACAAGATCCTAGTTTCAGGCTTATATGAGGTTTCATAGGTAAGTACCCTCTTGAAGTTAGTCGGCTCAACCTGTCCTATAAATAGTAACTGGGTTCTAAGGAGCTCAATATCACTGGATTATTTTCTGTGTTCATTGTTTCAGTTTAGCCACTTAACTGGCGACCGAAATATTCCAATAAAATAACCCTCAATGAGTGTAGTATCGAGTATCTACCAACTTCGGACTGCACCAAAGTCGGTCATCTCACTACCCCTAATAAAAGGCCAAGATGGTCAAGTAAGGTTCTAGTTCATTAGTGCTTAATGACATCACTCAGCGGCCCCGTATTCTCTTTGATTGACTCAAAGGCTACCGGTACTCACAAATATGTCGCACTAATATAGCTATTGCTTCAACCGTGTCGGTATACCCCGCACAGTTTCCACAACGTATTGCTATCTATGAATGTTTCCCAAATCCAGGTGGAGGATTTCAAGACCAAACAAGAGAACCAAAATGTAAAGCAATCAAAGCAAACAATAATCATGCAAAGGGTGATCTAAGCCCTAAGGTTACTCCACTTAAAAATATTTCCCCAGCAGAGTCGCCAGTTCTGTGATACAGTGGGAGAACTGACTTGGGATTTTGCGTTTGTGTTCGCAAATGTTTCGGTTTAGCAAGAGTCGCCACCGACTTTTTATTTTATCCTAAGGAAAGGTCAAAAAGCACAGGAAAGACCTTTGAGATGTTTTCTTGGGTTCAGGGAGTAGATTATAGGAAGGGAAGGTATTAGCACCCTTTATATCCATGGTTATCCATGGGCTCTTAGTTACTTGCTTAGATCACTTGCTTTGCATTTCTATTGTTTGAAATGGTGCTTTTCAATTGTTTGAAATGGTGCTTTGTGTGTGATTTTGGAAAATATTTTGAAAAGCGGCCATCGTCGTGGCAACCTTTGTAATGATTCTTGTTTGAATGTATACAAAGGTGTTTTTGTCTTTTGAAAGGTTTTCAATGTTTGAAAGTAGGGTTTTGAAATTGTGTTTGTGAAGTGTGTTTTGAAAAGCAGCAAGTATGTTTTTGCAAGCTTGATCAAGTAACTAAGAGCTATCTACCCTATTTACTCAAAGATCTTTCTTATGTTTTTAACCCTTTTAAAAGTGTTGTTTCACCATTGTATTTGGTGAACAACCTTGTGTTAGAATGTTTTACGGGACAGGCGCGGGTCATCGTATAGACCATGATAACAATAGTGTCAAGTATCTTTGGAAATTTTCTTGAGGGACTTGATCATTTTGTTTAGACAACTTCAGATAGCGTCATCGAGGGACTATGATCTTTTGTTTTGTTTTTGTTTTGCCAAAGTACTCAACATGCAACCATGGCCCATTTTTGAAGGCAACAAGTGGATTGTAATCCTAGGGGTGCAAGTGTGCATTGTGTTTGTTCTTCATGCATATTTATCTTGGATTAGGTCAAACTAATTGTTGATTTTATTTGCATACAAACCCTAGGTCTAAGCATGACATAATTGAAAGTTTTTAAATGTACGGGAATTTAAATGCTACACTATTACAACATGATATAGGGAGGGGGGTACAAATTTGAATTGGGGATATTTTCACAAGAAAATAAATTCTAAGTTATTACAACCATATCGAATGTACAAAATACAATATTTAACTGTACAATAATTGAAATAAATACAATAAATAAAGGTAAATAAAATGTATTATGCCAAAAATGTTTTTAGTATGTAAAAAGTATTTTTTTCAATGTGACAAGTATATAAATAAAAATGTCAATTTTAATTATTTTCTATTTAGGGCTAAAAACCCTAATTCTTAATAAATAATAATATTTATTAATTTTATACAAATATGTATTAACAAAATAAAAGTATATTGTAAAAAATGTTTTTTAGTGTAAAATATTAATAAAAATGAAAATGTGATATTTTTGTATTTTTTAACCTAATTATTTAATAACAAGTATATAAGCATATATATATATATATATATATATATATATATATATATATATATATATATATATATATATATATATATATATATATATATATATATATATATATATATATATATATATATATATATATATATATATATATATATATATATATATATATATATATATATATATATATATATATATATATATATATATATATATATATATATATATATATATATATATATATATATATATATATATATATATATATATATATATATATATATATATATATATATATATATATATATATTAAACAAAGATAAAAATTAATTATTTACAAAAATGGATATTTTCAAGAAAATGTTTTCAAATGTAAATAAAAATAATAAATGAAAATAAGTATATTTTTTGTATTATTTTTTAGTGTTATTAAAGAAGAAAATAGTTTATTTACATATATATACTTAGTAAAATAAAATAAATATCAAATAAATATGAAAAAAAATGGAAAATTATTTTTGGCATTTTTTATATTTATACAAAAAATAATAAAGTCAGGATAAAAAATAAAATGTCAAAAATGATAAATATTAAACAAATGGGCCATGGGGGTGTAAACAGAAAATAAGGGTGTTAGAAGTGAAAACACAACAGGCCCAGCCCACCAGACTTCTTCTTCTTCCTCTTGCTCACAAAACGCGCGCTTCTGTGTATCAATGGCCAACTCCTAATTCTTTTATTTTTTTGACAAAACTCATAACATGAACATTGTAGAGAATTAAACAACGAATTCAACCATATAAAAAACTTGGATTAACTCTCAAAGACCAGAGAGAATTTCTCTGGCCCTAATTTTTAACCTAGTTTTTTCAGAAAGTTCATGAGTGAAATTCTCTCAGCACGATTAATGTAAATGAAAACTAAGCATATGTATGGATTCAGGGCTATGAGTACAACATTTTTCATTCACAAACCTAAGCCTAACCATTCCTAGATAGGGAGATAGAAGTCCATGAAATACCTGTTTCAGTTGACTTCGAACTGGACAATGTAGCAACCTTCAATGGTGTTTGAGCTTCTGTTGAGCTTGCCTGAGGTCCAAGGAAGCTTCTCCAATGTTTGGCTTGCTTTGAAACAACTTGAATCGTGTTGTAGAACTCAACCTGCAGAGCTTTGAAATGAAAATGGCAAAGTGAGTTAGAGGTGTTATAGCTTGCAATGGGGGCCTGGGATAGTTCAGGTGAGTTGGTTGGAAGGTGTTGGAACTATCTTGGGACAAAACGCACGATGGAATTTTGTTGTGGCTTGCAAAATGCAGAACCTGCCCTGTTTTGCAGAAAAACAGTGGTTATGAGTATGGGGAGGTTTGAGTGATGAAAGGGTTGTGTTTTAGGCTTGTTGGGAGGTATGGAACTTGTCTACAATGTTTGTCTAAGCTTGTGTTAACAGAAATGAAAGATTGCTTCTATTTTGCAAGTTTTCTCTAAAGGGGTGAAAAACACAAGAAGGGGGGGTTGAATTGTAAAACTGAAATCTAAAGCAATTGACAAGATATTTTTATCCTGGTTCGTTTGATCTCAAACTACTCCAGTCCACCCGTCAAGGTGATTTCGCCTCTCTCCAACGAGGTCTTAATTCACTATATTCAACTGAATATTACAGACTGCTTTAACAACTGCTAAAGCCTTCTTGATTCAAACCACAACCCGGTTTGTCAAGGCAACACTTTCTTACAAAGGTATAAAACAATGTGTGTGAATGTTTTCTACAAAACTTTATCACAACTGTGATGTATACACAAATGAAGCTTAGAAACTAGATTGCTAAACTGTAATGGAGTATCAGAGTTTGTGGTTTAGCAAAACTGGTAGAACGAAGATTATGGTTCAGCTTTGTGCGTGTAGAGATTTGGAGAGCATTCGCCATTATAATCTTCGAAGCCTTGTTTATATAGCACTTGAGAAGATGAACGTTGAATGCAATATTCTTGATTCAATGCTAATAACAAGCTTTCCTTATTGAGCAGATCTTGTCTGGAATGAGGCCGTTGGAATTAATTAGCGTTTAATGCACAGTACCGTTGCTTCTTCAATGCACGTTCTGGCTTGGCTCATTCTGATTCTGCTTCGCTGCTGATGAACTATTGTGTTTCTGTATCAGAGTGTTTGAGCGCAGTCTTGTTCATCAAGCTTCAGCATGTGCGTGAGTTGATTATCTGATCTTGACGTTCTGATGTAGCAACTTCTGATGCTGGTGTATGAAATCAAATTCTGATGCTGAATAAACGTGACCTTGCTTATTTCAATCAGAGTATCTGCAAGTCAGAACATAGTAATTTTAGGCAGCAGATAGTTCAAACGTAAAACATATAAATACTATATCTTTTCACTTTGTTATCATCAAAACTCAAATAGGGTAGTAGATTCAAACATTGTTCTAACAATCTCCCCCTTTTTGATGATGACAAAAACTAGATATTTTAAATGAAAAATAACGTGAAAAGGTATCTGGAAACATGTATCAGAGTAAGAAGTACGGAGAAGTCAGAGTTAAGAGATACTCCCCCTGAGTTTATTACTTCCCTTTGATATACGTGTTCTTCAGGATCAGATCTTTTTCTTTCTTTGAACATCAGATTATCAGAGTCTTTGACTTATCGGAGAGCAGAGCTTCAGAGCTTTTCTTGTCAGAGCTTTGCTTTGGATCAGAGTATTTAGGACGATCAGAACTTCATATTGATCAGAGCAACATTGATCAGAGCTTCTACATTTTGATCATCTTCTAGTCTTCAGAGTGTCCAGGAGCTTCCTTGTGCCTGTAGACTTTAAACAAAATAGAAAAACATTTCAAGTAATAGAGTTAGAATGTTTGAGAGTTTCTGTCTAGTTAGCCAGTTATTGATTTAAATATCATTCTTGTTCTCCCCCTTTTTGTCAGCAATCAAAAAGTGTTGGTGATGTGCTAAAACAATTTGATCAGAAAAACTAATCATATTAAGATAGTTTAGAATCAGAGCAAGAAAAATATTACAAAAACTTAGTCAAAACAGTACATCAGAAAATGAAGAAAACATGAAAAATGTTATGCATGAAAAAAGATTTAAGGTTGAGGAGGCATGCGTGTGAACAGGCTCTCCAGCATTGCTTGAATCTTTTCAGAAGTTTCATTCTGTTTCTGCACCATGCTGACAACAGAGTCAATCTTGCTGTCCTGCACATCCATTCTTGCTTTCATCTTCTGATCATTCTCTTCCATCCGCTGCTGTAGACGCAAGTCATTCAGCCTTAATTCTTCCAGAGTCTGCCTGTCCAAGGCAGCTTGAGAAGCATCAGAAGGAGGAGGCTTCTCAGAACTTTCAGCGACATCTTCTGCTGGATTTTCTTCAGCCTGAATGGTCTTGTCTTCTTCTGATGGTTGCACCGTTGCAGCTTGCTGTTTCTCAGACCAAGGTTCAGAGTCCAGAGGGAGCACAACTTCCTGAGGTAGCTGACTTTCAACTTCCTTCAGCAGCTTGCTGAAGTTCTGTTGAGCCTGCTCATAGTTGACGTCCTGCAACTTGAGGGTTTCAGCACGTACCCAAGATCTGAACTGTGACCAGAGCTGATCAGAAGCAGCTGGGTCAATCATCCCAGGGCAAGCTTGCTTCAAAGAAGCAATCCATTGCAGCACACCTGTTTCAAAATTCAAAATACCAGAGCCAACATCTGGTTGCTTTGGTTTTGGGATGGCAATTTTGTGTCTTAAATCAGCAAGACGTTCAAGACTGGTTAAGTCAATGAAAGTTCTGCTGGGGTTTTCAGCGGATTTCTGAGAGGCTGTTTGTTTTGGAGGAGGGGTATCAGAGTCAGATATTTCGATTGGAGTGGTTGGAGTTTTTGGAGGTGTCGATTCTAATGAGGATGGCAACTGGGGCCTGAAAACAGTGGTTCCACATGGCAACTGGATTGCCAACGGTGATGGTTGAGGTGAGTGAGGGTCAGAATGATGAGGAGAAGGGGTTTCATAGTGGTGAAACTCTGTTTATGGTGAAGGTGGATTTATTTCTGGTTGGGGAGATGGAGGTGGAATCTCTGATTGCTCAGGGATCAGAGGTTCTTCTGAGAGTGGTTGTTGTTGTTGTTGTGGTTCTGGTTCTGGTTGTTGTTGTTGTTCTGGTTGTGGAGGAGGAATGTTTAGTGGTTCAGAGTGTGGTTGAGCAGAAGCATGTTCACGCTCAATATCAGCTAGCACTCGGTCAAGTGCTGGTGTTGTTGAAACTGTTGGTTGTTTGGGGAGTTTGGTTCTGGGTCTTCTGAGTAGTAAGGCCTCAGAAGGGTCTTCTGGTATGGTTTCATCAATAGTAGGGATTGGGATGGATATTCTGTGGGAGGTTTGAGAAGGGGCAGCAGATGTTGGAATAGTAGATGAAATTAAAACAGGGGCAGCAGATGAAATACCTCTTTTCTTTGGAGTCTGATGAGATGATCCTTCTGTTGGCGCTTTCCTCTTCTTTGTCTTCTTCTGAGTCACTTCCGGTTGGGGTTGACTCAGATCTTTGATCTTCAGCTTTGAACCTGTATCCTCTGCCTTGTACGTATCTGGGTACCTGAGAAACATCTCTGGTTTGGATTCCATTTCAGAAAATACCGGAAAATCACTCAGAGGCACTCTTCTGCTGGAGATATCAGCAGTTGAAGTAGCTCTGGGTTCCTTCTGAATATTTTCTATCAGCTTCATCTTTTTCAGATTCTTAGCGTTCAGAGGTTTCCCAGTGGTTGGTTCAATGGTGCTCAGCTCCTGAGCTTCAATCAGATGTTCAATCAGCCTATTCTCTGTCAGAATATCTGATATAAGCCTTCCAAACGGTATCCAGTCCCTCTTGGTTCTTTCTTCTTCTCTTGGTTCTTTCTTTCTTCAATCAGCCTATTCTGCTGATCCACGTTTATATAATCAGGAGAACTTGTTGGTTTCCTGTGGTTGAAGCATCCCAGAATAATCTTAGCCCATACTCTGCAGTGATCCTTTAGATCCTTAATCTTGCTGCTGGGCATTCCAAGAGTGAAAATCATGTTGGCTACCACACCTACATCAGCGCATCTTTCGGCCATGTCCACACAACGGACTCCACCACCACTTTGACCGATTAGCCTTGCAATGAGATCTTCAGAAATTACAATCTTCTTTCCCATAACAGAAGAAATGACTAGATGTTTTGCAACCTTGGCGTGAATCCAAAATTCCTTGACTAGCGTTGGGAATGTTGGTCCAACCAACCTATCGAAGTACCTTTCCCACTTTTGAGCCCTAATTTCTTCAGTTAGGTCAAATCCATTTTCCTTCAAGCTTTCAAAGTCAATGATTAACTCAGAGAGCACTTCAAGGTTCTTTACCGGAGTAAGGAGAGTTCTGAGTGGCACCTGATATTGCTCAGAAGTTGCTTTCTTCTGATTGCCTGCAGAAATGCTGGAGGATGCCATTGTTCACACTAAAAAAGCTTTGAGAATGAATTGAGAAAGAAAGGTTTGCAAGGGATGAACTCATAAATATGCAGAAAATGCTTGAGTGATTGTGAGAAAGCGTAAAGAATAAATGAGAGATTAATGTGCTTAAATAGAGTTTTCAAAATTGTTTTGAAAAGTTAAACGTTTTTAAGAGAGAGAAAAAAAAAATCATGATTGCCATTTAAAAGAATGATTACTTTTCATTAAATGCTTGCTGATTTTGGGGGATTTGAGAAAGATACTTAAAAACGGTTACCAGACATGTGTCTCAATGCACCCAATCAGCGCTTTGCCTTCTCAGAAGCGTGCACGCGTTCTGCTTCAGAGATATGCTGATGATTGGATGACACTTGTTTGATGTAGTGATCAGCACGTCTGTCTTTGAGATTAGACTCTCAGATCTTTAGACTTGCATCTGATACAATCTGCATGTTCTATCTTTCTGAAAGAAGATTGATCAGAAGTTCACGGTAAAAATAATTACATTCTGAAGATAAATGTATGGAATTAAAACATTTTCATTCTGGGCATACTTTCATGCTGAGATGTTTCAGAATGAAATTAAACCTATCTTCTGAAAGGGGTTTAGTAAAGATATCAGCCCATTGATGGTCTGTATCTATAAATTTTAAGTTCAAAATACCTTTCTGAATATAGTCCCTAATGAAATGATGCTTTATTTCTATATGCTTAGCTCTAGAATGTAAAATAGGATTCTTACTTAAGCAAATAGCAGAAGTATTGTCACAAAGTATAGGAATGTTACTCTCAAAAATCTGGAAGTCTTCAAGCTGACTTTTCATCCAGAGCATTTGTGTGCTACATCCTGCTGCTGCTATGTACTCAGCTTCTGCTGTTGACAGAGCAATTGTTGATTGCCTTTTGCTGGACCAAGAGATCAGATTTTCTCCCAGAAACTGGCAGCTTCCAGAAGTACTTTTACGTTCCACTCTGTCTCCAGCAAAATCAGCATCGCAGTAGCCTACTAAGCTGTAATCACTAGATTTTCTATAAAACAAACCCAGATTAGTAGTACCTTTCAGATACTTGAAAATTCGCTTAACAGCTGTTAAGTGAGATTCTCTAGGATCTGATTGGAATCTAGCACAGATGCAAACACTGAATAATATGTCAGGTCTTGAAGCAGTCAGATAGAGGAGAGAACCAATCATACCTCTGTAGACTTTCTGTTCTACACTTTTGCTTACCTCTTCTCTTTCCAGAATGCACGTGGGATGCATTGGAATCTTTGATGGCTTACATTATGAGAGGTCAAATTTCTTCAGAAGATCTATGATGTATTTGCTCTGATGAATGTAAGTTCCTTCTGGAGTTTGATTGATCTGAATTCCTAAAAAGAATTTCAGTTCCCCCATGAGGCTCATCTCAAATTCTGCCTGCATACACTTAGCAAATTTTCTTCCAAGAGAAGGATTAGTAGAACCAAAAATTATATCATCAACATAAATTTGACAGACTAAAATGTCACTCTTAACTGTTTTACAGAATAGAGTAGTGTCCACTTTCCCTCTGGTGAATTCATTTTCAAGCAGAAAGTTACTTAGCCTTTCATACCAAGCTCTGGGAGCTTGTTTCAGACCATACAGTGACTTCTTTAGTTTGAAAACATGTTCTGGATGTTTTGTATTTTCAAAACCTGGGGGTTGGTAAACATAAACTTCTTCTTCTATATAACCATTTAAGAATGCACTTTTGACATCCATCTGATACAGAGTGATGCCTCTATTAACAGCAAATGAAATTAAAAGTCTGATAGATTCTAACCTGGCGACTGGGGCAAAGGTTTCTGTATAGTCTATCCCCTCTTGCTGACTATAACCTTGTGCAACCAGTCGTGCCTTGTTTCTGATGACTTCACCTTGCTCATTAAGCTTGTTTCTGAACACCCATCTTGTTCCAATGACGTTGAATCCTTTTGGTCTGGGAACGAGATCCCATACGTCGTTTCTGGTGAATTGATTCAGCTCTTCTTGCATTGCCAGAATCCAGTCATTATCCAGAAGTGCTTCATCAATAGAAGAAGGTTCAATCAGAGACACAAGTCCCATAAGAGTTTCTTCAGAGTTTCTGAAGCTTGCTCTTGTTCTGATTGGATCTTCCTTTCTTCCTAGGATAGTCTCTTCTGGGTGATCCAAACTGCTTCTGGGCAATCTCTTCTGAGGTTGATCAGCAGCTGTTGTAGGATTTCTAGCAGTGCTCCTTTCAAACGTTGAAGGAATGTCTGTGTTGAGAGCTTCTGATGACTTGTCTTCAGAACCTGCAAATTCAATTTCTATACCTGCAAAAGTTTCATTCTGCTTTGACTTTTCAGAGTCAAGCTTGTCATCAAAACGAACACTGATTGATTCTTCCACAATCTGTGTTTCTGTATTGTATACTCTGTACCCTCTTGAGCGTTCAGAGTATCCTAACATAATACACTTCTGTGCCTTAGAGTCAAACTTGTTCAAATAATTCTTTGTATTCAATATAAAGCAAGTACATCCAAATGGATGAAAATATGAAATGTTGGGCTTTCTGTTCTTCCACAATTCATATGGAGTCTTTTCCAGAATAGGTCTTATTGAGATTCTATTCTGAATGTAGCACGCTGTGTTTATTGCCTCTGCCCAGAAAGTCTTAGCAACGTTTGTCTCATTGATCATGGTTCTGGCCATTTCTTGCAATGTTCTGTTCTTTCGTTCTACAACTCCATTTTGTTGGGGAGTTCTAGGACAAGAGAAATCATGCAGAATGCCTTTGTCATTAAAGAATGACTCAAAATCTTTATTTTCAAATTCTCCACCATGATCACTTCTGACTTTAACGATTCTAAGATCTTTTTCATTCTGAACTTGGTTACAGAAGGTGACAAACACAGAGTGTGACTCGTCCTTGTGTCTTAAGAACTTTACCCATGTCCATCTGCTATAGTCATCTACGATTACTAACCCATACTTCTTACCACTGGATTAAGCAGTTTTAACTGGTCCAAATAAGTCAATGTGCAGAAGTTCTAATGGCTTAGAGGTGGAAACAACATTTTTGGATTTAAAAGAAGGTTTTGCAAATTTGCCTTTCTGACATGCTTCACACAGAGCATCTGAATTGAACTTCAAATTAGGAAGTCCTCTGACCAGATTGAGTTTGTTAATCTGAGATATTCTTCTCATACTAGCATGCCCCAATCTTCTGTGCCAGATCCACTGCTCGTTGTTAACAGACAGAAGACATTTTACATTCTGACTCTTTAGTTCAGAAAGTTTGATTTTGTAAATGTTGTTTTTCCTCTTACCATTAAACAGGATAGTCCCATCTTTCTGACTAACAGCTTTACATGATTTTTGATTAAAGATTATATCATAACCGTTATCACTTAATTGACTTATGGATAACAGATTATGCATCAATCCATCTACTAGCAGAACATTATTAATAGAGGGAAGATTTCCATTACCTACAGTTCCAGAGCCAATTATCTTTCCCCTCTGATTGCCTCCAAAGCCAACGTGGCCTCCAGGCTTAAGTTCCAGGCTTTGGAACATATGCCTTCTTCCCGTCATGTGTCGTGAGCAGCCAGAGTCCAGGTACCATGACTGGTGTTTCTGACTTGCTGCTAAAGATATCTGCAACATGTATTATTTTATCCTTAGGTACCCAGATTTTCTTGGGTCCTGACTTGTTAGTTTTACCAAAACTCTGGTTGAATTTTGGTTTCACAGAGTGCTTACTGCTAGTATATTTGATGTCGTGTGTGTGACCATACACAAAGTGTGAATTTAGAGGAGTGTGTTTAATGGTTAAATCCATGACATTCTTAGGTGTAGGAACCTTACCTTGGTATCCCATTCCTTTCCTTCCGTTTCTGCTAACTCCATAGATCATTGAAGCCATTCTGCTTCTATCTATGCTTTTAGCTAGGAACTTCTGGAAACTGTGATCATACTCCTTGATGATCTCATCAGCGTTGCTGGGAGTTTCAGAAATTGGTTCCTTCTGAGAGTTTTGTAAAGAGTTTTCTAATTTTGAAATTTTATCTCTCAGCTCAGAATTTTCCAATTTGAGACTCTCTGACTTATTAGAGTCAGATTCAAGATTCCTTTTCAGGTCTCTGAATTTAGCTCTAATCTGCTGATAGCGTTCCAGAATTTCATTGAGGCTTTCAGCAAGTTCAGCCTTTGTAAAATTAACAGCGAAGTTAGGAAATACCTCTTCTGTGTCTGATTCTGAGTCTGATTCAGAAGCTTCACTATCTTCTGAAATGTTTGCCATGAGAGCTATGTTTGCCCTTTCATCATCTGATTCTGAGTCAGCTTCAGACGAGTCAGAGTCATCCCATGTGGCCATGAGACTTTTCTTCTTCTCTCTTCCAAACTTCTTTTTGGGCTTTTCCCTCTGAAGCTTTGGGCAGTCACTCTTGTAGTGTCCTTGCTCATTGCACTCATAGCAGATGATGTCTTTGGTGTTTGGCTTCTTGCTACTGGAGGAGCCTTCAGATCTTCTGTATCCAGAGGAAGAATCTGTCCTTCTGTATCTGGAAGAGGACTCGTTCTGATCAGATCTTCTGGGATTCCTGAACTTCCTTTGTCTTTGCTTCCACAGTTGATTTACTCTTCTGGAGAGAAGGGAGAGTTCGTCTTCTTCTGATGAGGATCCATCAGATGTTTCTTCAACTGCCTGTAAAACTTTAGACTCAGATTTTCTGTTAGATTTTAATGCTAAAGGCTTACCTTGCTTCTGAGGCTCATCAGCTTCTAGCTCTATCTCATGACTTCTGAGGGAGCTTATAAGTTCCTCCAGAGTGATCTTGTTGAGATCTTTAGCTAGCTTCAGAGCAGTAACCATAGGCCTCCACTGCTTGGGTAAACTTCTGATTATTTTCTTGACATGGTCAGCAGTAGAGTATCCTTTGTCCAGAACTTTGAGACCAGCTACCAGAATCTGGAATCTAGAGAACATAGCTTCAATGGATTCAGATTCTTCCATTTTGAACGCCTCATACTTCTGAATGAGCGCCAGAGCTTTTGTTTCTTTGACTTGAACGTTGCCCTCATGCGTCATTCTGAGAGAATCAAAGATGTTCTTTGCTGTGTCTCTGTTGGAGATCTTTTCATACTCAGTATAGGAGATGGCACTGAGGAGGATGGTTCTGGCCTTATGGTGATTCTTGAAGTCACGCTTTTGTTGATCAGTCATTGATTTTCTATCAATCTTCTGACCACTTGCATTCACAGGGTGCGTGTATCCATCTGTCACCATATCCCACAGATCAGCATCATGTGCTAGAAAGAAGCTTTCAATTCTGTCTTTCCAGTAATCAAAGTTTTCTCCATCAAAGACTGGAGGTTTGCCGCTGAATCTGTCTCTGTCCTCATTATTGTCATTGCTGAAGTGAGAATTGTTTCCTGTCATTGTGTTTTTCTGACGCTGGATCTTGTACTGACACGGTTAAGTGTTTTAGCTCAGAACCAGGCGCTCTGATGCCAATTGAAGGGGTGAAAAACACAATAAGGGGGGGGGGGGGTTGAATTGTAAAACTGAAATCTAAAGAAATTGACAAGATATTTTTATCCTGGTTCGTTTGATCTCAAACTACTCCAGTCCACCCGTCAAGGTGATTTCGCCTCTCTCCAACGAGGTCTTAATTAACTATATTCAACTGAATATTACAGACTGCTTTAACAACTGCTAAAGCCTTCTTGATTCAAACCACAACCCGGTTTGTCAAGGCAACACTTTCTTACAAAGGTATAAAACAATGTGTGTGAATGTTTTCTACAAAACTTTATCACAACTGTGATGTATACACAAATGAAGCTTAGAAACTAGATTGCTAAACTGTAATGGAGTATCAGAGTTTGTGGTTTAGCAAAACTGGTAGAACGAAGATTATGGTTCAGCTTTGTGCGTGTAGAGATTTGGAGAGCATTCGCCATTATAATCTTCGAAGCCTTGTTTATATAGCACTTGAGAAGATGAACGTTGAATGCAATATTCTTGATTCAATGCTAATAACAAGCTTTCCTTATTGAGCAGATCTTGTCTGGAATGAGGCCGTTGGAATTAATTAGCGTTTAATGCACAGTACCGTTGCTTCTTCAATGCACGTTCTGGCTTGGCTCATTCTGATTCTGCTTCGCTGCTGATGAACTATTGTGTTTCTGTATCAGAGTGTTTGAGCGCAGTCTTGTTCATCAAGCTTCAGCATGTGTGTGAGTTGATTATCTGATCTTGACGTTCTGATGTAGCAACTTCTGATGCTGGTGTATGAAATCAAATTCTGATGCTGAATAAACGTGACCTTGCTTATTTCAATCAGAGTATCTGCAAGTCAGAACATAGTAATTTTAGGCAGCAGATAGTTCAAACATAAAACATATAAATACTATATCTTTTCACTTTGTTATCATCAAAACTCAAATAGGGTAGTAGATTCAAACATTGTTCTAACATTCTCTACTTGAAGTTCAAATGTGGAAGTGAAGTTACAGGCTTCTATAGGCTGTCAAATATGCTTTCATACATTGTTCTTGGCTCCTCTGATTTATGGATTTGTTTTTCTGCAAGTGATCTTGGACCAATGCTCAAGGATTGTTGGTTTGACATAAAGCATACTTAAGCAAAAATGGACATTTGCCTTTTTCTACTTAAGGCTTAATCTTGTGTATAATGTCCAAATGAACAAAACAAAGGCTTAGACTGATGGATTGGCATTCAATTATGGAGTGTGAAGTGGTTTAGAGGCCTGCAATGTTGAACCAAGCTAGCTAGATCAGAATTGCAAGTTGTTATGAACATGTATTGGCCATGGACAAAAGTGGGTTTTTGCCAAATTCAAGCATTCGATTCTCTCTAACCATAAGGGTGTTTGAGGAGTTCTTGGAAAATTTGGAAAGCTTGGAACATGTACTATAATCCATATTTGTAATGAAACCTGAAATTCCAAGTGGAACTATGTGAAAAGTGGCCAAGAAGATGGGTTCAAATCCTGCCTAGATTAGGGCAAATTTTCTCTAAGTTAAAAGTTTTAGGTACCCTTGTTCCAAAAATCATAACTTGAGATACAAGCTTCTTTTGAGAAAACTTTGTGAATAAAAGTTGTACACTTTGTGATGGACTACAACTTTCATGTTTCAAGTTTTGTTTGAATCCATTTTCATCTTGGTGAAAAAATGGGACAAAGTTAGGAAAAAATAACTCTAATTTGTATTTTTGGGTTTCTTGATGAACAAGTTTCATAATTTGACATGTCTTGATGAAAAATAACTCTTGGCACTTGATTTTGACCAAAAAGTCAAAGTTTGACTTTTCAGTATACAGTTAAATTTTGATTAGTTTATTGAAAATTTCATCTGTCAATCCTATGCATTTGAGATCTTTTGAACTGGTTGAATGGGTCAAGATGATGTCATTGAGTCCTTGAGTCCATGGTTGAGCTTGATTTTCCATTGGTTAGGTCAAACAGTCAAAAATTGCCTTTGTGCAGTCAAAACCCTAAAAATGACCATTTTGCCCTTTTGATGATCTGATCAAATTTCTTGTGGAATTGTGATCCAAACTTGATCAAATGGTTCATATGAGTTCATAATGTTGATGTGGGTCAAATTTCATGAGGTTTGACTGTCAATTGGCCATAGTTGACTTTTTCCCTAATACAGCTGATTTTTAGGTCAACTGTCCAATTGACTGGGCAAAGATTTGATTCAAGGCTTGAAACTTGGTATGGACAAACTTGTGAGTCCAACATGAAGTATTAAAGTCACTTTGGGCATTGTGGGTCAAAATATCCCTGTGCAAACTCAAACCCTAATTTAGGTCAATAGTGCAAGGAGGTGTCTTGAGCTGAGCAAACCCTAGCTTGATCTTGAGTTCCAAGGGCTTTGTGATGAGAAATGTTGATAAAAGGAGAGGGCAAATTTTTGGGTACAACACCGCCCACCACTTCATCTTCAACCTTCAGATGTTTGAAAAACGCGCGCGCGCCCTGCACAAACTTGGATATCCTGCATACGAGCTCCATTGCAAAAACACATAACACCAAACTTGTAGAGAATTTCAAGACGATTCCAACCATATAAAAAACTAATCCTAACTCTTAAAGACCAGAGAGAATTTCTCTGGCCCTAAAATCTGACCTAGTTTTTTCAGCATGTTCATGGATGAAATTCTCCTAGCACACTTAATATAAATGAAAACTGAGCATATGTACAACTTCATGGCAATGAACACTACATTTTTTATTCACAAACCTAAGGCTAAATGTTCCTAAATAGAGAGATAGAAAGTGGAGAAAAACCTGTTTCAGTTGGATTCGTGTAGGGCAATGTAGTGCTTTTCAACAAGGCTTGAGATGTCAGGTAGCTTGCTTGAACTTCACTTGACCTTCTCCAATAGCTAGCTTGCCTTGAATGTCCTTGAATCAGCCTATAGAACTCAACCTGCACAAGCTCAAAATGAAAATGGTGAACACTGTAAATGGTGTTACAATTGGTATTTGAGGTGTGGGATAGCTTGGGTGAGTTGAATGGAAGGTGTTTGAAGCAACTTGAGGCAAAACGCACGATCCAAATGAGCTATGGAACTCAAGTTGCAACACCTGCCCTGTTTTGCCAAAGGAATGCGATTTCTGGATATGGGATGTTTAGAGGCTCAAGAAATCGTGTTTCTAGCTCAAAGGGGTATGATAAAGATGTTAAAAATGTTTGCACAAGTTGATCTTTGCTGGTTTTCAAGTTCTCAAGTTTTTGACAAGTTTCTTGTTTTTGAAGTAAGAATGTGGAAGTGAAGTTACAGACCTGTACATGCTATCAAATATGCTTGCATACTTTGCTCTTGGCCCCTCTCACTTGTGGATTTAATTTTCCCTCTGAGATATGGACCAATGCTCAAGGGATAGTGGTTTGACATAAAGCACACTTTGGCAAAAATGCAAATGTGCCTTTTTCTACTTAGGGCTTAATCTTGTGTATAATGTCCAAATGACCAAAACAAAAGCTTAGACTGATGGATTTGTATTTAATTATGGAGTTTGAAGTGGTTTAGAGGCCTTCAAACTAGTGTAAGGCATGCTGGTTTGAAAATGCAACTTGTATGAACATGAATATGCCATGGATGAAAAGTGAGTTTTTGCCAACTTCAAGCCTTCGATTCTCCCTAACCACAAATGTGTTTGGGGAGTTCTTGGACAATTTGGAAAGCTTGCAACATACTTTATAATCCATATTTGAAATTAAACTTGATATTCCAAGTGGAACTATGTGAAAAATGGCCAAGAAGATTGGTCAAAATCCTGCCTAAACTAGGGCAAAATTTCACTAAGTTAAAAGTTTTAGGGGCCCTTGTTCCAAAAATCATAACTTGAGATCCAAGCTTCTTTTGAGAAAACTTTGTGAATCAAAGTTGTAGACTTTGTGGAGAACTACAACTTTCATGTTGGAGGTTTTGTTTGAATCCATTTGCATCATGGTGAACATGTTGGGCAAATTTAGGAAAAAATAAGAAAATTTCATAACTTAGAAAAATTCTAAGTTATGAAAATTTTCAATTTCAAACCCTAATTTGCAATTTTGGGTTTCTTGATGAACAACTTTCATATTTTGACACATCTTGATGAAAAATGACCCTTGGCACTTGATTTTGACCAAAAAGTCAAAGTTTGACTTTTTAGTGTATAGTCAAATTTTGATCAATTGACTGAAAAATTCATCTGTCACTCCAATGCAATTGAGGTCTTTTGAACTTGTTGAATAGGTCAAGATGATGCCATTGAGTCCTTGAGTCCATATTTGAACCTAATTTGCCATTGGTAAGGTCAAAAAGTCAAAAATTGCCTTTGTACAGTCAAAACCCTAAAAATGACCATTTTGCCCTTTTGGTGATCTGATCAAATTTCTTGTGGAATTATGGTACAAACTTGATCAAATGGTTCATATGAGTTCATAATGTTGATGTGGGTCAAAATTCATGAGGTTTGACTGTAAATTGGCCACAGTTGACTTTTTCCCCAATACAGCTGATTTCTAGGTCAATTGTCCAATTGTCTGGGCAAAAATTTGATTCAAGGCTTGAAACTTGGTATGGAAAAACTTATAAATCCAACATGAAGTATGAAAGTCAATTTGAGCATTGAAGGTCCAAAAATCCTTGTGCAAACTCAAACCCTAATTTAGGTCATCAGTGCAAGGAGATGTCTTGAGCAGAGCAAACCCTAGCTTGATCTTGAGTTCCAAGAGCCTTGTGATGAGAAATGTTGATAAAATGAGAGGGCAAATTTTGGGGTACAACAATAGGGTTTAACCTTACTATAATACAATAAACACTTTTCATGTCTAGCATTGAGGAAAGGGAAGAAAACACTATTGATAACCCACAGGATGACATTGGATGATGTAACACCCCAATTTAGAAATTATGTTGCTTATGTATTTATTTACGAATATTATGTGATTGATTGTGTTTGTTGGATTATTGGTGGGAGTGTAAGTCCTTGAGATAGAAAATAATCTAGATTAATTCAATACTAGTTTTATGTTGTTAATAATGAGAATAATAAGGAAAATAAAATAAATTAGAGTGTGTAGAGATTTTAAGGGAGTTGAGGTAATTGCATGAAGTTAACTTAAGGGTAAATGAGGGAAAACATAATAAAGGGAATATTCATAATAGAAAAAGGGATAAATAAGAGAATAAGATTCATTCTACATTATACGTGAAAGTTGGGGGAAAATAGGCTATGGAAAGGAGAAGACAAGAGAGCATCCATCCATAGAGTGTGAGAAGATGATTTTAGAGCAATTCTAAGGTAAATATGGGTAATGGTTATAAATTATGAATGACGTGAGGGAAGGGTAGATGTAGGTTTTTAGTTCTTTTGATTGGTCATTGATTTGTGATGAACATTGATGAATATTGTAAAATCCTCGATCTTGATTGTTGTATGATCATGTTATGATGTGAAATCTTTGATGATGTACAACTGTAAATTGAGTTGTAATTTATGTGCTTCATGAACCATGATTATATTTGATATGAATGGAGGAATTGGTGATTAAAGATGATAAATTTGGTGTTGTAGTTATGATATATTGTTATTTTATGATCCCATGACATGATAGATGGATTTAGGATTTTAGAACGGTAGAAAATTGATTTATTATGATATGAATTCATGGGATAAGTTGTTGGTATGTAAGCGTGTGTTTAAATGATTAAAAATTGAGTTTTCATGCTAAAACAACAGTATGTGCCAACCTGATCAAGCTATCTGCCGGCACATAACCTTTATAAAAAATGGTTTTTGGAAAACATTGACTCATGTGCCGACACATGAATCTGTATAAGCCTACACATGTAAATAGACACTACACGCTTTAAAATGAGAGTACATGTTCCGACCTGTAACATGTATGTGTCGACACATGCACCCAAAGTTTGCCAAGAAATGCTATTTTTTAACATGGTTTTGATACTAACTTTTTAACCGTATATCCAAATGACAAACCATTTGAAGCATTAGAAAGCTAATAAATAGAGCTATAACATGAAATAGATAGGTGCATATTTTGAGTATTATTTCTATTCCTAATATGCTTGGGAAGTTAATTGTTTATATGTCTTATTAATGAGTTATTGCACTGCCACTACTACAAATAACGCTTGTAATGTCAGACGCAAAATGCGTTTTTACCTTCACTACCCAGGTGGGGTAAATAAGGCTGTCATGAAAAGTCTCCACTTAACACCTCAATATTTTAAACACTGAGGTTATAATTGATAAGGTCATGGGTTCGATCCCTAGGAACTGCATATTTTTATTTTCTACATTTTGTTGTGCGCGTCATATAGTTGTAAGTTTTATTTATAATATGAGGTAATAAGGTATTCATTTGCCTCAACTTTATGTAATAATCGAGGGGTTTCAAATGAAGCTTTTTGGCTATAATTATCAATTTCACTGTCCTGTATCATTTTTTGCATGTATCATTTTCATTGACCTGTATCATATTATTATAATAAATCTATTAACTTGCCAGTATCATTTTTTACGTAGAAACTACAAAATATGTAATAGAATTGGAATATATCATATCATTTTAAACCAAATGTGCAAGTTTATATTGTTATCATCAAGACAAATTACACTCGTTTGACATGATCATATATGTACACCAAAATGACAAAACCTTTGTTCATATACAAAATAAGATTATAGCAACCAAGAAAAATTATTATTGTGGTTGTCGAGCTTCATAATTAAATAAGAAGACACTGAATCAACGTGATTGGATGTCATCAATATCTTCTGTTGAGTATGGTTTTTGGATGCTAAGCTACATTTAGAACAAAATTTAAACTATGATAAGGTAAAAACAACATTAGTTTAAGAAGTATACATGTGTGTGTGTGCACGCGCGCGCGCGTGTGTGTGTGTATATATATATATATATATATATATATATATATATATATATATATATATATATATATATATATATATATATATATATATATATATATATATATATATATATATATATATATATATATATATATATATATATATATATATATATATATATATATATATATGGACTAAGCTAATACCTTATTCTTTATTCATCCATGTGTAATGCCTCCGGAGACAATATGAAGCATTTATCTCATAACATAATATCCATAAGAATGGTCGTCAGTTTGTTTTCGCCACTACAAATAATTTTCATTTATTAATGTCACACTAATATACACAAATAATATAATTTTAAAAAGCACAATTACTATACTTACTTTTGGGTAAACATAGATGGGCTTTTTACCCATAAGATTTCTTTTGCACGCATTAAATTCCTCCATCACTCTACACATGTCGGTTAAAATTAAACATGAATAAAAACTATTCAATTTTAAAGTAAAATTTGAGTATAAGAAATAATACCACTTACCCACTCAATGTGTTAACCACAATGTTGGGTAGTGTCGAGTGCACCTAGCAAAACACAATTATATTATTTCTTTTGGGACATATAATAAGTATTTGCCAACACCCCCTACATAAACATTCAGAATAATTAATAATATGGATAAAATTGATTATAAATGAAAACAAAAATTAATATATACTTACTCGCGGTAAAATGAAGCAATATAACAATCTATGATGCTCCCTTTCTCCATCAACTTCTCTTGTAAATAAATTTTAATTTCGTGTCCTGGAGAACCGCGAGTAAGAGCACTCTTTGCAGCATCTAAGATACAATACTTGTTTAGAATCTTCATTTCAACACAGACCTCATGGATGTACCTGCAAGGTCAAATCTTTATGTTAAAGTACAAGAACGTATGAATATAAGTATAAATCAACATAAAACTATACCAACGCCTCTACCAAGACTACATACACGCCCAAGATGCTCCTCGGTTCCAATCATTTCTACCGATATGTCATGACAACTTTATGAAGTGAAGAGACGATCTTGGTTTATTCAACAAGATCATCATACAACACATGAAATTTCATATTTACCAAATTTATTTAACTAAAATAAATATTGTTGAAAAAGTATCTACTTACAATCCTTTGAGCCACTTCGCGCATAACATCTGATGTGTACCTAACGTATTTTCTTTAGCATGCCATCTTCCATTTTTCGTGGCGTGATGGTGGAGATGGACTGTGGTCAAGACTTATAGGATCTCCTAGATCTCCATCCTTTTTTTATTTTTTCGTCCATCAAATTTTTTTCAAGTCTTTGATATCCTCTATGAGACAACCTATGTGGGTAGATATTTTTAGCTCTATTTTGCTTTTTGGATCTTCGCCAAGAAGTTAGGAGTGGTGCGATACTCTACAAATTTCTCCCAAGTAGCTTGATAAATAAATGAATACACCTTGTATTGAGGAATTTCTTTATCTTCTCCATGTTTTAATATAATCATGAGCGAGTTGTGTATTAAACCCCCTAAAACGCTCACCGCAACAAGCAGGCATTTTCTTTTTCACGTACTTATCATTTGGAGTAAAAATGAACACATCTTATGTTTACACACTAGAGATGTCATTAGTATTAAAAAAATACTTGTAAAACAAATGATAGAATACAAAATAAATACCGTAATATCGATATATATATATGTCATCTTTCAATTCATCATCAACATCATGCCAACGATATATCAAAATACTCACGTTACTTCTACCTTGTAACGCAATGTAACCTAGAAAATCATCAGCATATTCACCAGAAGCCTTGTCAGTTTCTGCATCAACTCTAACCGATTAGTGAATACCAGTTTTGATGACTTTTTCACCTTTGTATACGTAGCACATATAGTTTTTATTTTATGTTTTGTATTAACAGAGTTTGCAACAAATATTGTATGGAAGGTGCTTGTCGAATTGGCCATGACTATCAAGATGAATCAAACAGTAAAATTTAAGTCAAAACAAATGGAAAATCATAGAAATAAAATGATCAATAGAAAAAAAATCCTAAACAAAATGATCAAGAGACTATTTCAGTGAAAAAATAATGTTGATGAATATACAAAGTAACGCTTTAGTGAAGAGCAAACATGTTGCTATGATGACTATCTGTTGGAAGAGTTTTGATAGGTAAATGAAAAGTTAGAAACTAGATAGTAGTCTGAAGTATTTCATGCAAAATAAGTGTCATGTCGGTTTTACATAAAAACCATCATGATTGTATTAATTAAGAATATAAAATATAAAAAAAAATCCATAGTGCCATATTCTGGGAATTCATTTAAAAGATATATCACATCGGTTTTTGTAGAAAACCGAGGGGTTAGAATATATCAAATAAAGTGTTAAAATAAGATTTTAAAATTAGTATTATGAAATTGTTAATGCAAAATATATTACCTCTCAGTTGGACTCTTTAGCCGAGATAAATACTAATTGAACAAATAAAAAATAAAATGGAAATTGGAAAGGCGCCAAGTGAGAATTACTAATTAAACAATTGAAAAAAATATAAAATGTCGCAATTGGGTATCGAAGTGAGTTCCCTTATTTCTACTTTCCCTCGATTTTATTAAATATCTTAGGTCTAATGTTTTTTATTAAAAAATAATAATAAAACATGAAGCTCCTATGACTTATACCCTTGTCTTTCATGGTTCGAGGTGTAAGTTTCATTATGAAAAGCATTATCTGTAGTAGTGTGTTGTGATTTGTGATAATATTGTGTTATGATGACTTGTTATGATGATGAAGCTTGGTGTTGTTGTTATGGTGTTGATGATGTTATTGTTACATATTGTAAATCATGCATCCATGTTTTCAGAACTTTGATTCTAATTATGTTGTGACCTCAATCCTATAGTGGTGGTTCAAGTGTGAGTAGCTAACTCATGAATCAGGGAAATTAATGAAGCATTGTCTATGGTGGCAGAAACGATTGTTGTTGTATTCCGGTTCAAGAGTGAACCAGTTCCTATGATGGTGAAATAAGGAGTGAAATGAACTCGTGTGTTCATAAATTGGTACCATATATGTTGAGTCAGTGTTGGCTGCATAGCATTTTATGTGGCATTGCATAATTTTGTTGGTGCTATATGATGTTGTGATACGTGTGAGTTTTTTATGATTATATGTGAGCCTTGTAATGGGAGTTGTATATGAGTTATTTATGATGTTTGGGGCGTGAGTTATGATATTATGATGTTGTTGACTTGTTATTTACAATTGTTGCAATCTATTCTTTCTTATGTATTTTGTAATTGACTATGATTACTCACCCCTTCTGTTTAAATGGGGAATATGCATATACTCAGGCGTAGGTCCCATGGGCGTAAGAGGAAGTTAAACACTGGATTTTATTTATAATTTATCATCTTATATAGTGGAATTCTATTCTGATTCATGTAACATCGGGTTGGGGTTGGCGTTTGTTATTCCTGAACTATTATGTTTTTTATTTTAGAAGAAAATGCTAATGAAGTTGTTGAGATATTTTAAGATGTTTTTGAGTTGATTGTTCATAACACTTTTGTCAATGTTATCAAATGTTGGAGTTTAAAACTCAAAGTATGTTGTTGTTTTACATTTAAATTTCTTTATGATGAATTCACTGCAGTGTTTTCAGATGAGTATTTGATGTCATGTAAATATCATGAATACGTACGTTTGAAAAGTAAATATTTTATTGTAACCCTTATTAAGGAGTATGATATGTATGTCATTTTTATGAAGTATGACACCATTGCGTTGTATAATTATAATTAATTTATTTGTTAATTAAGTGGAATTTAGAAGGTGTCGTATCCCAAATTTGTCCTACCTCGACGATTTTATTTTTCGAGATTAGAATAGAAGAAATATTTAATTAAAGATGGTACAACAGTATATGATGGTCCGTCTTTATCAGACTAGGGGGTGTATTTTAATGGGAGTTTCTAAATCAGAAATACTCATAAATCTGTTCGCGAGGCATGTTGGTCGATGTCCCATGCGATTCAAAAATACATCTGTGTAATTAATAAATTATTAGTTTATTAAAAATACCTAGGTTTAATTTGCTATTGAAGTTAAGATATTAAGTCCGTTAATTGCCATTAGTAAAAGGGAGGGATGAAATTTAAAAACCCATTTAAGTTTTGTCGTTGTTAATAAAGAGGAGGGGGTGTTCATCAAATTAGAGGCCCATTAAATTTTATTATTATTTAAGAGGAAAATGTTTATTGTTATTATAAATAAATAATGATGTATATTAATAAGGAAAACAAATAAATAAAATACTTTTTTGGTTGAAAAAAAAACATAACATATTGTTTGCTATTAAATTCTGTTTTAGATATTATCTAAGTTTTGGATGTTTCTAAAAAAGGGGTCAATTAGGCTTGGATTTGTTGTAATAAGAAAAAGGGCAGGCTGGACTTCAAATACTTACCGCTGGCCCTATCTTTAGTAAAATAATAATAATAATAATTTTATTATTACATTAATATAGTTGTTGGACTTTTTCAAAAGAATGCAAAGCCCAAGTAATCAACGTGTTGGCCCATATTTGAACTAACATACACTGTGCAAATTACCACTAATTCTGCGCAAGTTTCAGTAAATAACAGATACTGTAGAGATTGAAAATGAAATTAAAACTTGAAACATTATCAAACTAAATCAAAGCCCAGAATTACATTGCCAATAATACAGAAAAAATCTTACAGAATCAAATTAAACAAATCTGCATTAATTGATATTACAAAATCTCAGAATTACACACATTACAGAAGAATCAAATCTAGAAACAAACCAAATAAAATCTGAAAATAAATCTTATTACAGTAATACAAATCAATTACAGATAGATCTCCAAATCGCGAATCAATGGCGCTAACAATCCAATCCCAAAATCTTCTAATCCCTAATCTAGGACTAATTGTAACGACAAAGAAACCCTAAAATACTAACTATAAATAAACAGAAATTGAATACAGGAAGGGGGAGGTGGATTTTTACAGAAAAACAGGAAGGAGGAGAAATTGACGAACAGAGCGCGAGGAAGCATCCAATTCGTTATTGAAGAAGAAAGGAGTACCGATTGGGGTTTCGATCTCCGAAACCCTAATCGGCCTTGCCGTCCCCGCCGTTGATAATGACCATCTCCGCTGCTCACCACCTTACTGTCACCACCTTCAAAGCCTCACAAAAAACCTGTAAATACGAAGAAGAAAGGGAAGATTAATCCCAAAACGTTCAAGATCAGAGAAAACAGAATCGCACGGAGAAGGGTAACTTAGCTTTCTTTCTCTTGATTGTTGATTAGGAGATTTGTTGGTTGGTAAGCGGTGGGGAAGGGGTTTGAGGTATGGACGCCGTCACGGTGAAAAGGTGAGAATTAGGGTTGAGAGAAGAGAGAGTAGAAGGGTTGTGGGTTGTGCGTGAGAGAAAGAGGAGGGTTATGTTGTAACTCAAACGATGAAAATGAAAAAAATGTTAAAACAAATTATTATAATACATCCCACTTCCGTACGCACTAGCCTAATGTAACTACCATGTTCCCTCGTTCATCATCCATCAGATCTTAATCTGACAGCCATCTGGCCAAGTCTCACCATAACACTCATACTCCCTCACGCACCCAATCCACCAAGCCTTCTTTAAAGCGCGTTGGGCTTAAGCCCACTACTCTTCACACCTTCCTACTGCTATTTTTTTAAGGCAAGAACAACTTTACACCTCCTTGTCCAGAATTTCGTAATGGGCCTAGCCCAGTATTCTTTTAGCACCCTAACTTTTTTCTACACAACTAAAAATGCACCCCTTTTTATTTATTTAAATATTTTCTATTTATATATATATTTCTTATATTTTCTATTTTCCTTTTTAATTCTTATATTTTCTTTTTTTGTCTTATTATTATTATATTATATTTTTATAACAACTATAATTATTATTATTATTATTATTATTATTAATTTTTTAAATATTATTAATTATTGTATGTAAATATTATTATTATTTATATATTAACATATAAAGTAGTTTATTCAAAAAACTCATGCATTATTTTATATATATTTGCATTAAATACTTTTTTTAATCATGCATTAATCAAGAATCTTTGCAATTAACACGATTAAAAAACACTCAACAAACAACAAACTATTTTTCGCAATCAATTAAGCTAAACAACTATTTTTGCAAATGGGTTTCAAACTAATTTTGACTTACTGCGTACTCAGTCAAAATCTCCGCAATCACTACTCTCGACCGAGTGCGAAGCGATTCAAAATATTCTTGCAAACCCCTAAAAAACACCAACCCATATGAACTATGAATTAGGACTCTGATTCCTCATAAGAGGATATGTTGGCACGCGATCCAAAATCGTCACGAGTCTTGCTAATTAAAACTTAAAACCCTGTTTACCCCTAACCTAAACCTAGAGCTTAATATCCTTGCGAACAAGGTGGATGAAAGGTGCCTAACACCTTCCTTTCGTCTAATTGAGTCCGTAATCTATAATCTTTGTCCGCAAATTAGGGTCTTCTGTCAGGTTCCCTACCTTAGGATAAAAACTAATAGTGGCGACTCTTGATTTAAAAGTCAGTTGCTACAGCTGGAGACTCTGCTGGGGACTCTCTTTAACCCTAGGTTTAGGTATTTTTGGGGTTTCTTATTTTTATTTGCTTTATTTATTTATTGCATTTATCTATTTTATCACATTTATTTATTTACTGTCAAATTCTCTTATCATCATATATTTACTGCGTGGCGGGATTTTTCTATCTCAAAAATGTTTCCAATATAACCCTTAGAAAGAAGGTTCGTCTATTAGCTTAGGGGGTACATCATCCCTGCGAGTTTATGTGACGACTTCGCCTAGAGTCGGTGAACTTCTGAAAAAGGAATACTTATCGAGAGATGTCCTCTTGACGAGTAGGACTTTGGAAGGTCACCCACGACTCTTTGTAACGACCTTAACCCAAACATCTCATGACGAGTTCTTTTACGACTTTGAGACGAAAGTCTCAGTCCGTAAAGAGGCTCCGCCTAAGGGAGGCCCTTGTGCCTGTTCCCTCTGGTGTTATTCGTGACACTCTTAAGGAAGCCACCTTTTGGGAGAGTAGATCAACTATAGGTCAAGACTAAGGAACCTACTATATAAGAGTGTGATCGATGGATCTGGAACTGACTGTTTAACGCTGGTTCGCGAAATGTCACGGAAGCAAGAGTCGCCACCGTCTTTTATTTTCTCCAAATGGAAAGGACAAAAGCACAGAAAAATTCCTTAAAGAGATTGCTCTCGGTTCGGGAGGTAGATTATAGAAAGGGAAGGTGTTAGCACCCTTTCTATCCATGGTTATCCATGGGCTCTTAGATACTTGCTCATTTGTGTTTTCAAAATGGTTTGTTTGCTTTTCAACTGTGGGTTTTTAAAAAGTTTCTTTGAAAATTTCAGTTCAACTCTTGTATCGGTCCTCAAGAGTGTTTGAAAAGTTGCTTTCGAAATCTTTTTGAAAAGGTGTCGGTGTGAAAAGTATTTTTGATTTTTGTTTTGAAATTAGAGCAAGTATCTACGAGAACCTACCTACCCTAAGGAATTCGTCTGTGTAAATGTCCTTTAAAGTAGTGCCATCCCACCATTGCGAGGTAGGTAGCACCACCGTTGGAGGTGTTCGGGTCAATTCGAGTTTGTAGGGACATGGTGATCACCAGAGCAATGGGAAGACACCTTAGAAGCTACCCTCATGCCAGGTTCCCGGATCATGAGGACTTACTAAGACATCCTCTACTCGACGATCACCTTTCGAGGCAAGGCAACAGTGAGGCGTACCCTAGGGGTGGTGTGTGCGATTTGTGTGTTGTTTTCAAGTATTTTTGTCTTTTGTCATGTTATTGGTGTTCTACGCTTGTTTTTATTTGTCCATACATTCTTTCATGCCTTGATTTAACAGTTAAAAATATTGCGGGAAAGTAAAAATTCTAAGCTATTACAAAAGGCGCGGGTCCACATCGCCAAAATTTCTCGAACCCGATTTGACAGAAAAATAAAGAATTAAAGTAAATAAAGAATTAAAAGTGCAAGAAATTAATTACATGGCTTTGGGAGAGATACATAAATATTTAAACGAAATAAAATAAATATGCGAATTAATAAGACTTAAAAACGAGGGCGTTGGACCCTTTTTGCAAAATTAAAATTACATGGAATTAATTAATAAAGAAAAAGAAATTATTTTGGTATTTTTTGGTATTTATGTTTTAATGGGAAAAAGAATTAATTGAAATTAAACGCTAACCCTAATTTTATTGGCTTTTAATTTATTAAGAAAACATTGAATTTTAACCTAAATTAACCCTAATTTTTATATACAAATTTAATTATAAAAATAAATATCTAATATTTAATTATTATGAAAGAAAAAGAATGAAAAATTAATTAACCCTAATTCTATATTTTTTTTAGGTTTTTATTAAAAGAATTAAAATTAAAACCTAATTTAAAACTAAATTTAATTACATGTAAATTTATTTATGAAAATACTAAAATAAAATATTTATTATATTTTTTCCTTCTTTCTGATTTTTTTATGGTATTTTTTATATTTATGAAAATAATAAAACTAATTAATAAAACAATAATAAAAAGAAGTATAAATAATAAAAAGAATAAAGAAAGTAAAAAATATGTAAACCTAGAGGGTTCAGACCCCAAATAGGAGGTGAAAGCCCAATATTTCTGAGCCCAAATCAGCATGGCTTCGCTGACTTTTTCAGACCACGTGTAGCTTCGTTGACTTATGCTTATGGTGTTCTCTAGATTCTAGCCTTCTGATTGATCCCCTTGGGCGCGTGGACGCTTGATTATGAAGGCGTATGGTGGTCTCCAGTACGTGAAACTGCATGTGAAGATTAATTGGAAAATAATATTGAGATAGTGAAGACCTGGGGCTCGAACCCAGGTCATGTACATTACCAACACTCTCGCTTACCACTGAACCAATTCACGCGTGTTTATTATATAACCACTAACAAATATTATAAAAGAAAGATGGTCAGTGGCTTCAAACACGCGCGAAGATTTGAATCTTCCAATCACCGCTCCACACGTCATCGTCTTCTTCGCGTGGTTTTATTTTCCTGAAAAACATAAAACATTGGCAACGGTTTTGTTAGCGTTCTCTTAGTCCAGCTATGGAAAAATAGCGAATAGCCCTGTGATGCTCATAAATTGAGCGCGAGGGTAGCTTCTTCTTCGTCCAGACATGCTCGATTCAATGGTGTAAGTCACGTGTCCTAATTTTACCCTATTACAAAACCCCTAATTTGAAGCTTGCAAAACCCTAATATTCTCCCATGGCAGATCCTCACACGATGCACAAAAACACAATCAAACCATTGGGTTAGCATTAGAATCAAATAAAGAACATGAATCAAGCATTAAAAATCACAAAGAATGCATGAATTGAGATGCACGACTATGAAATTTTTTCTGTACAGGTGAGATGGTTCTCACGTTTCTGGGCACGAAAGCTTATGGTTTTTGATGTAGAATCTTCCTATGAAGCTTCAGCAAGCTATTGAAATAAAAATCGTGCCTTGAATCGCCCTAGAATTAGGTTTTCAGTTTTGAGTTTCTTTGCAAAAATTTCAAGTTTGTGAATTGGTTTCTAGCGCATCTCAATGGTTAATCTCATTAGGGTTGTGTTCTATGCTTATGTAAGAGTGAATTAGGTCAAGAATTCTGATCAAAATCCATGCATTGATGGTTTATGAGATTTGATTTTCTTCAAGATCTTTTTCAATCCTTTTCCATGCTATTTGATACCAAATCATGCCAAAACTTTCCCTAATTGATCATGCACGAATTTGAGTGTCCAATGAGAATAATTTCTGCACAAAAAGATTTTATTTCATTAGTTTTGTATTTTTCATGCATTTTATTTAATTTAATGAATTATAAATGATAAAAAATCCAAATAAATAAATAAAAATGGAGAAAAACTTCCCTTTGGGCCTAATGGTCGTGTGCATGCTTGGGATAATGAAGTATGGAAGAAAAATGGACCCATTAGCAATTTTAGGTCATTTGAATCAATGTTGACTTTTCAAAATATCCAAAAATTTCCCAACTTACACAAGGCATAACTTGCTCAATTTTTAAGCTTTGCTCATGTTCTTGGACATTTTGGAAAGGTCTTCGAGTCCTCTAACCAATGTCTTTGGTCCCATGTCATTTTGATTTACCAATCTCAAGTTATGGCCTTTGACTTAAAGTCCCTTTTTGTTGACTTTTGAAAATGACCTATAATGTTGAAATTGATAACTTTTTGTGAGAGCATTCCTTGGATTTTAAGTATGAAGATGAGTTGTAGGAAATGTATTTCTATTCAAAATGAGCTTTGGATGGAATTTTTCTGATAATCCATGTGAAAGTTATGCCCTGGTCAATTTACAGTTGACTTTTTCAGCTGTCCAAATAAGGAAACTTTTGCATTTTGGTGATTTTTGAGCCAAGCTTTGAGAATCATGATCAAGCTTTGATAAAATGATGTTTGTGGCTTCAAAATGATATGTTGACCAAAAATTTGAACTTTTGACTGTCAAATGACCAATTTGCCCCTATAGTTGACTGTAGTGCAATTAGGGTTTTTGACTGTGCAATCTTGTGCTGAAAGTCTTGAAACTTGGTATGAGGATGCTTGACCATATTTATAGGCATGTGGGACTTGATTGGACCTTTGGAAACTTTATTTTCTTGATCAGAATCAAAACCCTAATTTTGACTGCTTAGGAGGCCCTTGCACTGTGCAACCCTTGGGGAATTTTGAAGTATGACTTGGCAATTTCTTGAAGAATATGGGAGGGCAAATTTTGGGGTACAACAGTTGCCCCTGTTCAATCTTCTTAGACCTGAGGATGCAGATTGGCTGACGTGCCTTTCGTAATCCGAGGGTAGAAGATGATTGAACACTAGAGTGCCCAGAAATTTGCGCTCACATAGAAGCAGTGTGATGGAAATGGGCTTATAGATGCCATTTGGAGATGATGGATAGGATGATGGGCTTACAGATGCCATGCTAAGAGGTGATGGAAGGTGGATGGGTTTATAGATGCCATCTGGATGTTGATCGTATAAGAGATTCCTTAGCGGGAACCTGCATACCTGCAAAAGAAAAAATGAGTACCTGACACGTTGCAGGAGCTGGTTTTCAGATGCTTGGTATAGATATGTCCTGACTGGTTACAGGAGCTGGATCTTCGAACTCTTCAGACGTGCCCTGGCGAGATACAGGAATCGAATCTGGTAATGTTAGTCTTCAACGGATACACCCTGGCAAGATTCAGGTATCGGATCCTCGAACTCTTCAAACACACCCTGGCAAGATACAGGAATCGGATCTTCGAACTCTTCAGACACACCCTGGAAAGATACAGGAATCGGATCTGGTAATGCTAGTCTTCAACGGATACACCCTGGCAAGATTCAGGTATCGGATCCTCGAACTCTTCAGACACACCCTGGCAAGATACAGGAATCGGATCTGGTAATGCTAGTCTTCAACGGATACACCCTGGCAAGATTCAGGCGTCGGATCCTCGAACTCTTCAGACACACCCTGGCAAGATACAGGAATCGGATCTGGTAATGTTAGTCTTCAACGGATACACCCTGGCAAGATTCAGGTATCGGATCCTCGAACTCTTCAGACACACCCTGGCAAGATACAGGAATCGGATCTGGTAATGTTAGTCTTCAACGGATACACCCTGGCAAGATTCAGGTATCGGATCCTCGAACTCTTCAGACACACCCTGGCAAGATACAGGAATCGGATCTGGTAATGTTAGTCTTCAACGGATACACCCTGGCAAGATTCAGTTATTGGATCCTCGAACTCTTCAGACACACCCTGGCAAGATACAGGAATCGGATCTGGTAATGTTAGTCTTCAACGGATACACCCTGGCAAGATTCAGGTATCGGATCCTCGAACTCTTCAGACACACCCTGGCAAGATACAGGAATCGGATCTGGAATCAGTCGTCAACAAATACACCCTGGCAAGATACAGGAATCGGATCTTTAGTTGCGACCGTTGATGGTAATCATTTTTGTATTTTTGTCCTGAAAAGACAAGTGTTAGTTGTATGCGATGTCATGTGGTATGACATGCGAGATGCTCTCTGAATACGTGAGATTGTATGTTCATGATGCGTATATGCATGCTATAATGTATGAAGATGTTTATGAATGTATTTTTCGTCTAGGAAAATAAATCCTTGACGGGTGCCGGGAAGTCATATCCTGGGCTGATGTTGGAGAATAGCTTTTGCTTCCGCTGGGGATGATGATTACCAGAATACTGGTAGGAGGAGATGACTCCGTTGGGGAATAAACTTGGCGAATGTAATAAAATCTGCGGGGAGAAAAGTACTCTAGCGATCTTGCTGGGAAGCAATACTCTGTGGGGAGAGAAATACTTTGTTGAGTGTTGATAATACCTTGTTGGGGATACTCTTGTTGCGTTGGAAGTGTTGATGGACTTCGTTGGGGATAAGAAAGAACTGTGTTGACGACGGCCTTTCCGTGGCTTTTGGCTGAGGATAACCCAGTTATATCCTGTTAATGAAATAACTCTTTGAATAAAGTCGGGCGACGTGTTCGTGCTCTGCGAGGGGATAAGCTTCCAGAATCTACTGGGGATAAGCTTACTGCTTGGGGAGATGACTTCCAACTTTCCGGGGGAAACTGGCTTGGACTCTCCTGGGGGAGTTTTTTGAATTGCGGGGGAAGTGATTCCTTTGAATATTGATATACCGCCGGGGAACAATCTTTAGACCAAGACTGCCGGGGATGCTTGTTATGAGTATGTATGCTGCTGGGGAAGTATTGAGATTTACTGGAGGATACTCAACTTCCTTGAGATTTGATAACTCTGCTGGGAGAAGAATGCACTGACTGCTGACTTACTCTCTGGGGAATTAAGATGTACTGGTCATGTTCTTTAGCTGAACCTACCTTGGTACCTTGGAGGACAGAACAATTAGATTGCTTAGACAACTCTTTATTGCCCCTGTTTCTAGTGTCACCTGTAATTAATCCTTTGTTTCGTATGCAAATATTTATGAGTAAGCAAATTATTGTCAATGCATATATCACAAATTGAACCTTGGACGTTCTTCGCAAAACAAAGCAGAAAAGAAAAACAATTGGCACTTTTAACTGAAAAGTATATTTATTATTGATTTTTGAATGGCCTGTAAATAGGCGTTTTGTGTACAAGAGGCTGACGTCCTAGTAAGAGAACGCCGCCGAACAAAAGAGTTTATACAAATTTTGTACAGGAGAAAATAAAACAGCTGTGTGAAAGATGAATGATCCACTGGGTTTCAACTCTGCTATTGCCTTTATACTTCGAGCGTCTCATCACTTGATGACCTTGGTTGAAGGTGAAGCTGACTGATCCATGCCGTCTGAACTTGATGTAGATACCGGATTCTGGATGCAAAGTGATCAATGAGACATAGTATTACGCTTTTATCCCTAACTTTTTCCTGGACCGCCCTTTCGGGTTTTCAGTCCACCGGGATACCCATTTTTGCCCAAGCCGCCTTTTCAGGTTTTCGACTTGCCGGGTGTACAGATTTTTTTCATTTCATCCCTTCATTTTGCCCGAACCCTTTTGGTTCGCCGGGAAGCCCTAATCTTTGCCTAGGCGTGTCAGCCTAGCGGGTCTTTTTTTCATGCGTAGTATCTTTTTACTATGTCTGCATTGGCGGGGTGAGGAAGGTCGTCACCATCCATATTGGTTAGAATCATTGCTCCTCCTGAGAACACATGCTTAACCACAAATGGCCCTTCGTACGTAGGGGTCCATTTGCCCCTTGGATCACTCTGAGGAAGGATGATTCTCTTGATTACCAAATCCCCGACTTGATATTCCTGTGGTCTGACCTTTTTGTTAAATGCCCTGATCATCCGTTTCTGATACGTCTGACCGTGACAGATAGCAGCAAGTCTCTTTTCATCAATAAGGTTGAGTTGATCAAGTCGTGTCTGGATCCAATCATCTTCGCTCAGATTTGCATCCTTCATTATCCGGAGAGAGGGTATTTGCACTTCAATAGGCAAGACTGCCTCCATACCATAAACCAGAGATAAAGGAGTTGCCCCGGTTGACGTCCTAGCTGAGGTACGGTACCCATGTAGAGCGAACGGTAACATCTCGTGCCAATCTTTATAGGTCACTGTCATCTTCTGCACAATTTTCTTGATGTTCTTATTTGCTGCTTCTACAACCTCATTCATCTTCGGTCTGTAAGGAGAAGAATTGTGGTGCTGTATCTTGAACTGCTCGCAGAGCTCAGCGATCATCTTGTTATTCAGATTAGTACCGTTGTCTGTAATAATTCGCTCTGGGATGCCGTACCGACAGATTAGATTATGCCGAATGAACCGTGCCACAACAGTCTTGGTTACCGTAGCATAGGAAGCTGCTTCGACCCACTTTGTAAAGTAATCAATCGCCACTAGGATGAAGAGATGCCCATTAGATGCCGTAGGTTTAATCTCGCCGATCATGTCTATGCCCCACATTGCAAACGGCCAAGGCGCAGTCATAACATTCAGAGGAACTGGAGGGACATGCACCTTGTCTGCATAAATCTGGCACTTATGACATGTCCTAGAATGTTGGTAACAGTCAGCTTCCATTGTGGACCAGTAATATCCTGCCCGTAGGATTTTCTTAGCCATAGTGTGTCCGCTGGAATGCGTACCAAAGGTCCCTTCATGTAGCTCTTCCATGATCCTTTCTGCTTCAGTCTTATCCACACAACGCAGTAGGGTTGAATCATGGTTTCGCTTGTACAAGATGTCGTTGCTAAGGAGGAACTTCGCTGCGAACCTCCTCAAGAATTTCTTATCATTGATAGAGGCACCTTCAGGGTACTCCTGAGCTTCCAAATATCTCTTTACCTCATGGTACCAAGGCTTCTCGGTCACCAATTCAGTCTCGAGATCACAACAGTATGCCGGTTCGTCCAGTTTCCAAATGATGATCCGGGGAGCCTCATTATCCCATTTGACTTTGAACATTGAAGACATTGTAGCTAACGCGTCCGCCAACTGATTCTCTTCTCTTGGGAAGTGTTTAAAGGTTATCTCGGTGAAGTGGGGGATCAGGGTCAACACACATTCTCTGTAAGGGATAAGATTCAGATGTTTCGTATCCCACTCTCCTTTGATCTGATTGATCACAAGAGCGGAATCTCCGAAGACACTCAGAAACTTGATCCTTAGGTCGATCGCAGCTTGAAGACCCATGATGCACGCCTCATACTCTGCCATGTTGTTGGTACAGTTGAAACATAGCCGGGCAGTGAGCGGAGTATGAGTGCCTTGTGGAGATATGATTATAGCGCCGATACCGTTTCCCAAAGCGTTAGAGGCCCCGTCAAAGTGCATATACCATCGGAATCCTGGTTCAGGTCCTTCATCCGGTCTAGGTACTTCACAATCAGTTACTATCATGATGCTTTCGTCCGGAAACTCGAAGTTCATCGACTGATAGTCATCTACGGCCTGATGTGACAAATGGTCTGCCAATACACTTCCCTTGATGGCTTTCTGGGTTGTATACTGAATGTCGTATTCCGTCAAGATCATTTGCCATCTTGCAATTCTCCCAGACAGAGCAGGCTTTTCGAATATGTACTTTATAGGATCCATCTTTGAGATCAACAAGGTGGTATGAGTCAGCATATACTGTCTCAGCCGGCGAGCAGCCCATACCAAAGCGCAGCAAGTTTTCTCAAGCAGTGAGTATCGGGTCTCATAGTCGGTAAACTTTTTGCTAAGGTAATAAATGGCGTGCTCTTTTCGGCCAGACTCGTCATGCTGCCCCAGCACACACCCCATTGAGTTGTCAAGCACTGTTAGATATAGTATCAGAGGTCTCCCTTCAACCGGTGGCATAAGGATAGGTGGTTCTTGGAGATACTCTTTGATTCTGTCGAGAGCAGCCTGACATTCATCGTTCCAACGTACTACCTGATCTTTCTTCAGCAGCTTGAAGATTGGTTCACAGGTAGCAGTCAGGTGTGAGATGAATCGAGCAATGTAATTCAGGCGTCCTAGAAAGCCTCTGACTTCCTTCTCTGTCCTAGGAACTGGCATCTCTTGAATAGCTTTAACCTTAGTCGGGTCCACTTGAATACCCTTATCACTTACCACAAAGCCTAGCAACTTTCCAGATCTTACCCCGAAGGTGCACTTGTTCGGGTTCAGCCTCAGTTTGTACAGTTTCAACCGGTCAAACAACTTCTGCAGATGATCTAGATGCTCTTCCTCAGTCTGGGACCTTGCGATCATGTCCTCAACATACACTTCTATCTCATGATGGATCATGTCATGAAATAAAGCAACCATGGCACGTTGGTAGGTTGCCCCAGCGTTCTTTAACCCGAATGGCATGACCTTGTAACAGAAGGTGCCCCACTGAGTAACAAATGTAGTCTTTTCCATGTCTTCAGGTGCCATCTTAATCTGATTGTAACCTGAGAAACCATCCATGAAAGAGAACACCTTGTGCTGAGCTGTGTTATCAACAAGGACATCAATGTGGGGTAAAGGGAAGTCATCCTTGGGGCTGGCCCTGTTCAGATCCCTGTAGTCGACACACATTCTAACCTTACCGTCCTTCTTTGGTACCGGCACCACATTAGCAACCCACTGAGGGTAAGAAGTCACTGCAAGGAACCCAGCGTCAAACTATTTCATAACCTCGGCCTTAATCTTTTCAGACATCTCTGGACGCATCCGACGGACCTTTTGCTTAACCGGAGGGCAGTCTTCCTTAGTTGGCAAGTGATGGACCACAATATCGGTATCCAACCCGGGCATGTCTTCGTAGGACCAGGCAAAGATCTCCATATAATCATGCAGCATCTGAGTCAACCGTTGCTTCACGCTGAGCTCTAGGTTGGCACCAATCTTTACCTCTTTCCTGTCTGCCTCTGTACCCAGGTTTATTGTTTCCACTGGCTCTTCATGGGGTTGAATTGCCCTCTCTTCCTGAAGTAACAGTCTTGCAAGCTCGCCAGGCACTTCGCAATCATCTTCACCTTCGTCTTCGGCTAAGTTGATCGGATTTTCGAAGTCATAACTGGCTGTAGCAGGGTCGTTATCAGTGAGATCCAGAGTGGATTGGAACCTGTATAAGTGAGTGTGTGTGTAAATACAGCTGTTTTGAAATATATGTAAAAGAAAGAAAGACAGAAAAGGAGCATAAGATTTGCAATGCGAGAAAACGTCCAAGATTTTCATTTATGATATATGAAATGACAATTTATATGCCCTCACAAAATGAAACCACGGTGCCTCGGGTAAGACACCGGGCCATAGAGTTTATTTATTGTTTATTACAAAATAACAAAACATAGGAATTCATTACTCGGTAACAAGAGAAATAGGGAGATTGTCTTTTGCACTCCAATTGTTAAGTCCACTGTCGGTTGCCGGGTAGATCCAGCTATCAAACTCAGCTTCATCCACTTCCTCTTCGTCCCCAATAGCATTCACTCCATGAGCAGGCAGGGAGCTGTCACTACATTAGGCTTCTCAGATGCCTCAAATTGTACCTCCTTGGCGTCAATAAGGTCCTGCAGCTTGTTCCTCAATGCCCAACAGTCATCGGTGGCATGCCCCGGGCTATCAGAATGATAAGCATAACGAGCATTCGGGTTGTACTTAGGAGATGTAGTATTTGCAACCCTCGGAGCCTCTCTGACGGTTACCAAGTTGGTTGAGAGCAACTGTGGTAGGATCTGCGACAAAGTCATACTCAAACGGGTGAATTCCCTTCTGGGTCTCTCAGCCCTTGGTTGGTTAGCTTGCCGAGGAGCGGCTGCAGGCTTGGCAATCATTAATGCACTGACAGATTGACGGCGCTCTGGTTTATCCTGCCTTCTAGGCCCATACACCGCACTGGCCTCCTTCTTGTAGGGTTTCTTCTCAGAGCTAGACGATGCACCCTTCGGAATCTTTCCAGACTTCATCCCAGCCTCAATTCTCTCTCCAGTCAGAATCAGATCAGTGAACCCTGCAGACGAATTCCCGATGAGATGGTTGAAAAATGGCCCAGATAGGGTCCCCAAGAACATGTCTACCAACTCTCGATCGGTCAACGGAGGCTGCACCCTGCCAGCCAGATCCCTCCACTTCTGAGCGTACTCCTTAAAACCTTCGCTTGAACCTAACGATATACCCTGGAGTTGGGTACGTGTAGGGGCAAGGTCGGCATTATATTGATACTGCTTATAGAAGGCAGTAGCCAACTCCTCCCAGTTACGAACCTTGGTCCCATCCAGCTGATAGAACCATTCGAGATGAGTCCCTGAAAGACTCTCCTGGAAGAAGTGGATCCATAAATTCTTATCCGCTGAGTACGGTTGAATTTTCCGAACATAGGACCTGAGATGTAGCTTGGGACAAGACGCCCCGTCGTACTTAGTAAAGGATGGTGCTTTGAACTTATGAGGAATGATTACACCAGTTGACAAACCCAGATCTCCAAAATCCAGCCCAGGTACCTGTTGTATTTCCATAGCATTCAACCTATCCTCCAGTTGTTTGTAACGGTCTTCTGCCGGAGGATATTGCTCTTCATCAAAATCAGTCTCGTTGTCGGAGACTACTGGACTAGGAACCCTTGCCTCTTGAGGAGTGCCCTTGCCAACAGAAGAACCAGCCTCTTCATTTTGCAAAGTGTTGCCAAACCTTCGGCCCGAGCTAAACAGAACAGTTCTTCTCTTCTTCTTCTTCTCCTTTTTCAGGAGCATAGCCTTCAGCTCTTCTTGGCCTTGGGCCAAACCCTTGATTAACTCCTGAAATTGCGCATTCTGCGCCTGAAGAGCTTTGATGGATGTCTCAGTTGATGACGAGTCGGGATTCATGATGCTGAAATAAACAGCAAAGAACTGTAAGCAACCTGAAAAGAGGAAAAACCTGCTATGCACATGATGAATGATATGTGTTTATGCAATGCATTCAAGGGTTCGAAAGTTCAAATTTGTTGTAGACAAAAAGGAACACACGTTATCATTAAGGAAACAATTGTTTTAGTACATCAAAGCCTCATGGGCAAAATAATACAAAAGCAAATCAATCCCAAAATATGCTACGCATCCTCTTTGGAGCTATGTAAGTGTTGAGATTCCTCTCCTCATGCAACAGGCGGGTGAGCTCTAAGACCTTCTTTTCGCTAGCATGTAGACTGGTCTCAAGAGAATTTCGTTCTTCTTTAAGCTGGATCCAGCTCTTCTGCATCTCTTCCCAGGATGTGGGCATATCAGGGTGCTGAATAGTGTAGGACACTTCTCCTTCCAAGACTGGTTGTTTGATCACAGGGAGCATATGGGGATAAGGCATCACTAACTTCTGGGATCGGGCGCGCACCCACTTGAGATAAGGTTCCAATGGGATGGAGTTCATGTGCCCCAGTGTCTTGCTGTCTATCCTACTGGGCATCCTCCAGGCTCTGATAAATCTCTGGCGAAGTCCTTGAGTATCGTTGTCGAAGTCAAAAACTATGTCAGGAATTAACATGTCATGAGGACCATCCCTCCGAGCATAACAAAACTGTCTCCAAGCCAGGCATGGGCTGTAAGTAATACCTCCTCTGATTCCAAGTAAAGGAACATTAGGGTACTCCCTGCAACGATCAATGATAGTGACATCTTCTCTGGACCGAGGGCACCAATGTATATCCGCATGTGTAAGAGTCATCAACCGTTGTGACCATCTCAAACCCCGCTCATTCTTCAAAACTGATTGTGGAAGGTGCGAAATAAACCACCTTCCCAGGAGAGGAGTGCAACACATAAGGACACCTCTTTTTCTCATGGTTCGAGTGTAACATGAGTGAAGGATGTCCCCCAGCAACGTAGGTATAGGATTCCTGGACATAAAGATCTGGACAGCACTGATATCAATAAGCTGATCTGGATTAGGGAACAACACCAAACCATAGACAAGGAGGGCCACAACTTCTTCAAAAGCTTGCAAGTCAAGGGAGTTCCAACATTCATGGGCCTTTTCAAACAAAAACCTGGCTAAGAACCCTTTAATACCACTTCTAACTTCCCAATGTCCCTTGAGGTCAGATGACTGTAGGTGCAAGGCTTTAGCAATCTCTTCAAGCTTAGGTTCCTTTTCTGTACCGTTGAAGGGTAGCTGATCAAGGATAGGGATCTTCAGGAGCCGGGAGAACTCCTCCAATGTAGGTACCAACTGATAGTCCAAGAAAGTGAAACAGTGATGCAGAGGGTCAAAGAATTGGAACAGGACCTTGATCATATCTTCCTCAATGTTGGTATTGACCAAGCTGATGAGGCTTCCATGTCTTTCACTGAATGAAGAGTTCTCGGGAATCCTGGATATAAGCTCCTTAAGCTGAGGAGGGATCCTTACAAGACTGACTTGGATTGTCTTTCTACGAACAGTTTCCATGTCCTACAAAACAAGAACAAAGATGAAAATTCGAACCCCTGAAATGGTTAGTCAATGCATATGATGCTGGATGATGTCATGATGCTATGATTAAACACACCACAAATATTTACAAAGACAAACATATAAGGCACACAAGGCACACAAGACAAGCCCTTAGGGTTTAAGGCCAGCATGGGGTCTGGGTAGTACCCTCTTGAAGTTGGTGGGTTCAACCTGTCCTAATCAAAGTAACCGGGTTCTAAGGGTCCCCATATCACGGGATTGCTTTCATTGTTCATCGTTTCGATTTAGCCACTGAACTGGCGACCGAAATATTCCAGGAAAGCAACCCTCAATTGAGTGTAGTATCGAGTATCAACCAACCTCGGACTGCACCAAAGTCAGTTATCTCACTACCCTAAAGAGGCCAAGATAGTTCAATTAAGGTTCCTAAGGTCTGTTGATGCTTCACGACACCACGCGGAGGCCCCGTACTCTCCTTGACTGAACTCAAGGGTTACCGGTACACACCAAAGTGCCACATCAACGTAGCAGACTATTTCAACCATGTCGGTATACCCCGCACAGTTCCCTCACAGCCTTATTGCTACTTTCTAAGAAGGTATCCCCCAGATCCGGGTTAGGATCTATAGAACTCCCAAGCAACCCACAATTTAAAGCACACAAGGAAAACAATTGAAAACACAATTATGAACTAGCCCTAAGGTACACCTCACTTTAAGTTTTTCCCCAGCAGAGTCGCCAGTTCTGTGATCGGTGGATCTGGAACTGACTGTTTAACGCTGGTTCGCGAAATGTCACGGAAGCAAGAGTCGCCACCGTCTTTTATTTTCTCCAAATGGAAAGGACAAAAGCACAGAAAAATTCCTTAAAGAGATTGCTCTCGGTTCGGGAGGTAGATTATAGAAAGGGAAGGTGTTAGCACCCTTTCTATCCATGGTTATCCATGGGCTCTTAGATACTTGCTCATTTGTGTTTTCAAAATGGTTTGTTTGCTTTTCAATTGTGGGTTTTTAAAAAGTTTCTTTGAAAATTTCAGTTCGACTCTTGTATCGGTCCTCAAGAGTGTTTGAAAAGTTGCTTTCGAAAGCTTTTTGAAAAGGTGTCGGTGTGAAAAGTATTTTTGATTTTTGTTTTGAAATTAGAGCAAGTATCTACGAGAACCTACCTACCCTAAGGAATTCTTCTGTGTAAATGTCCTTTAAAGTAGTGCCATCCCACCATTGCGAGGTAGGTAGCACCACCGTTGGAGGTGTTCGGGTCAATTCGAGTTTGTAGGGACATGGTGATCACCAGAGCAATGGGAAGACACCTTAGAAGCTACCCTCATGCCAGGTTCCCGGATCATGAGGACTTACTAAGACATCCTCTACTCGACGATCACCTTTCGAGGCAAGGCAACAGTGAGGCGTACCCTAGGGGTGGTGTGTGCAATTTGTGTGCCGTTTTCAAGTATTTTTGTCTTTTGTCATGTTATTGGTGTTCTACGCTTGTTTTTATTTGTCCATACATTCTTTCATGCCTTGATTTAACAGTTAAAAATATTGCGGGAAAGTAAAAATTCTAAGCTATTACAAAAGGCGCGGGTCCACATCGCCAAAATTTCTCGAACCCGATTTGACAGAAAAATAAAGAATTAAAGTAAATAAAGAATTAAAAGTGCAAGAAATTAATTACATGGCTTTGGGAGAGATACATAAATATTTAAACGAAATAAAATAAATATGCGAATTAATAAGACTTAAAAACGAGGGCGTTGGACCCTTTTTGCAAAATTAAAATTACATGGAATTAATTAATAAAGAAAAAGAAATTATTTTGGTATTTTTTGGTATTTATGTTTTAATGGGAAAAAGAATTAATTGAAATTAAACGCTAACCCTAATTTTATTGGCTTTTAATTTATTAAGAAAACATTGAATTTTAACCTAAATTAACCCTAATTTTTATATACAAATTTAATTATAAAAATAAATATCTAATATTTAATTATTATGAAAGAAAAAGAATGAAAAATTAATTAACCCTAATTCTATATTTTTTTAGGTTTTTATTAAAAGAATTAAAATTAAAACCTAATTTAAAACTAAATTTAATTACATGCAAATTTATTTATGAAAATACTAAAATAAAATATTTATTATATTTTTTCCTTCTTTCTGATTTTTTTATGGTATTTTTTATATTTATGAAAATAATAAAACTAATTAATAAAACAATAATAAAAAGAAGTATAAATAATAAAAAGAATAAAGAAAGTAAAAAATATGTAAACCTAGGGGGTTCAGACCCCAAATAGGAGGTGAAAGCCCAATATTTCTGAGCCCAAATCAGCATGGCTTCGCTGACTTTTTCAGACCACGTGTAGCTTCGTTGACTTATGCTTATGGTGTTCTCCAGATTCTAGCCTTCTGATTGATCCCCTTGGTCGCGTGGACGCTTGATTATGAAGGCGTATGGTGGTCTCCAGTACATGAAACTGCATGTGAAGATTAATTGGAAAATAATATTGAGATAGTGAAGACCTGGGGCTCGAACCCAGGTCATGTACATTACCAACACTCTCGCTTACCACTGAACCAATTCACGCGTGTTTATTATATAACCACTAACAAATATTATAAAAGAAAGATGGTCAGTGGCTTCAAACACGCGCGAAGATTTGAATCTTCCAATCACCGCTCCACACGTCATCGTCTTCTTCGCGTGGTTTTATTTTCCTGAAAAACATAAAACATTGGCAACGGTTTTGTTAGCGTTCTCTTAGGCCAGCTATGGAAAAATAGCGAATAGCCCTGTGATGCTCATAAATTGAGCGCGAGGGTAGCTTCTTCTTTGTCCAGACATGCTCGATTCAATGGTGTAAGTCACGTGTCCTAATTTTACCCTATTACAAAACCCCTAATTTGAAGCTTGCAAAACCCTAATATTCTCCCATGGCAGATCCTCACACGATGCACAAAAACACAATCAAACCATTGGGTTAGCATTAGAATCAAATAAAGAACATGAATCAAGCATTAAAAATCCCAAAGAATGCATGAATTGAGATGCACGACTATGAAATTTTTTCTGTACAGGTGAGATGGTTCTCACGTTTCTGGGCACGAAAGCTTATGGTTTTTGATGTAGAATCTTCCTATGAAGCTTCAGCAAGCTATTGAAATAAAAATCGTGCCTTGAATCGCCCTAGAATTAGGTTTTCAATTTTGAGTTTCTTTGCAAAAATTTCAAGTTTGTGAATTGGTTTCTAGCGCAGCTCAATGGTTAATCTCATTAGGGTTGTGTTCTATGCTTATGTAAGAGTGAATTAGGTCAAGAATTCTGATCAAAATTCATGCATTGATGGTTTATGAGATTTGATTTTCTTCAAGATCTTTTTCAATCCTTTTCCACGCTATTTGATACCAAATCATGCCAAAACTTTCCCTAATTGATCATGCACGAATTTGAGTGTCCAATGAGAATAATTTCTGCACAAAAAGATTTTATTTCATTAGTTTTGTATTTTTCATGCATTTTATTTAATTTAATGAATTATAAATGATAAAAAATCCAAATAAATAAATAAAAATGGAGAAAAACTTCCCTTTGGGCCTAATGGTCGTGTGTATGCTTGGGATAATGAATTATGGAAGAAAAATGGGCCCATTAGCAATTTTAGGTCATTTGAATCAATGTTGACTTTTCAAAATATCCAAAACTTTCCCAACTTCCACAAGGCATAACTTGCTCAATTTTTAAGCTTTGCTCATGTTCTTGGACATTTTGGAAAGGTCTTTGAGTCCTCTAACCAATGTCTTTGGTCCCATGTCATTTTGATTTACCAATATCAAGTTATGGCCTTTGACTTAAAGTCCCTTTTTGTTGACTTTTGAAAATGACCTATAATGTTGAAATTGATAACTTTTTGTGAGAGCATTCCTTGGATTTGAAGTATGAAGATGAGTTGTAGGAAATGTCTTTCTCTTCAAAATGAGCTTTGGATGGAATTTTTCTGATAATCCATGTGAAAGTTATGCCCTGGTCAATTTACAGTTGACTTTTTCAGCTGTCCAAATAAGGAAACTTTTGCATTTTGGTGATTTTTGAGCCAAGCTTTGAGAATCATGATCAAGCTTTGATCAAATGATGTTTGTGGCTTCACAATGATATGTTGACCAAAAATTTGAACTTTTGACTGTCAAATGACCAATTTGCCCCTACAGTTGACTGTAGTGCAATTAGGGTTTTTGACTGTGCAATCTTGTGCTGAAAGTCTTGAAACTTGGTATGAGGATGCTTGACCATATTTATAGGCATGTGGGACTTGATTGGACCTTTGGAAAATTTATTTTCTTGATCAGAATCAAAACCCTAATTTTGACTGCTTAGGAGGCCCTTGCACTGTGCAACCCTTGGGGAATTTTGAAGTATGACTTGGCAATTTCTTGAAGAATATGGGAGGGCAAATTTTGGGGTACAACAAAGAGTATTTAGTACAAAATCCCGTCACTCAACCTTACACCTACGCATTCATATATTTCATGTATTCATCATACATTCATCATATATTCGTCACCCATTTCTTTGTCTTATTCACGGGGTACAAAAAAAATAAAATCGAGATCTCGGTGACTGTCTTTAAAAAAATGGATGCCGAAGGAAACAACTTGTCTGTATCAACACGCCAAACATGTCTGAAATCAAGGCCACAAAAGGGAAATAACTTGCTGGAGACTTTCTCAAGTTTTGTCCAGCAACACTAGATGGTTTCAAAAGCAGATATCTGCAGGCGCGCCTAGAAGACTTATTTCCTTGTTGCCTGATTTCATGCAAATAAAGTTTTGGTTTAAGATTGTAATATTTTTCAATATCTGAATTATGTTACCTTCAATAACGGAATTTTGTTCCCTATCTCATTGGCGTATCTATTTTTTAAGCTGGTTACCGAATAAAAAATAATAAGCAAAAGACAAATACATACCCAAGTGGATAAGACATTCCAAACAGTAACCATTTCATATCCATACACATTCATTCGCACGCATGCATTCACGAACACCCGCATATCATGTCAAAACTTATTTTTCAAAAACGTCTCTCCAGTTGAACCATTGGTAAAAGGAGATCTCCACCTCCTTGGCCTCCATATCAAACAAGGACCTATCGACAGAAAGCAATGGAGAAAATCGAGGAAACTCAGGCTGCATTGAAAGAGGATCTCAACCAAGTAAATGGTGATGTCACTTCAATGAAAGGATATTTGAGTCAAGTTCTTCTGGCTTTGAAGAACATTATTGACAGGCAAGACCAAATTCCCAGGGTAGCTTTCGAGGAAGTAGCCCCAACTATTGGTGCATCAAGCGATCACCAACCAAGGAAAGATCCAGAAGCAGGACCCCAAAAGTTTGTCATGGCCCAACAAGAAGCTGAAACTGAAGGGTTTGTCCCACCGCCGCCAAAAGCAGGGGCATCTCATACCCTGCAGATTTTGACCAATAATGCAGACAACTACTTGGACCTGCAATACGGAGACCACAACCCAGAGGATGCCAACCAAGCACCCCCAAAGACGAATGGTACTCATGCTATTGCTAATCCATTAGTGATGAATCATTACAAAGATCTGGAGGAAAGACTAAAACCTGTGGAGGGTTTCGACGCTTTCGAAGTAGACGCTCTCGAAATGGGCCTAGTTCCTAATGTCGTGATTCCACCAAAGTTCAAAGTACCTGACTTTGAAAAATACAAGGGGCTCACATGTCCAAGAAATCATCTTCGTATGTACTGCAGGAAGATGCATGCCCACGCCCACGATCAGAAGCTGGTGATTCACTATTTTCAAGATAGCCTGAGTGGGGCATCTTCAGACAGGTATATGCAATTGGAGAGAACGTATATTCGAACCTGGATAGATCTTGATAATGGTTTCCAAAAGCATTACAAATATAACCTGGACATGGTGCCTACCTGCATGCAACTCTAGAATCTGTCCCAGGAGAAAGAAGAATCCTTCAAGGAGTATGCTCAGAGATGGAGGGATTTGGCATCCCATGTACAACTGCCATTGTTGGAGAAAGAACTAGTAGACACGTTCATGGGGACTTTGCACGGGTTGTATTATGAGATGATGGTTGGAAGTATCTCTTTGGGGTTCTCAGACCTAGTAACCATCGGAGAAAGAATCGAGACTGGGATAAAAAGTGGGAAGATATCAGGGGAACCATTAAACGCTCCCTACAATTCAAATAGGCATGCTTCAAACTTCACCAAAAGAAAAGAGGGAGAAATTAATGTTGTAGCATCACAACCCAGGGTACAACAACCATTAGTGATCCCACTAGGGCATCAGCAAGGCAGAAGGCCACCCAGGAAATTTGATCCACTCTCGATGCCACCCAGTTACAACAGCTAATTAAGGCATCCTTAGTGGAACTCAAGCCTCTAGCTCCTCCAGTCGGGCCACTCCCACGAAGATATGATGCCAACGCCAGATGCGAGTATCATGCTAATTCTCCTGGACATACCCTAGAACAATGTTGGCCTTTCAAACACAAGGTGCAAGATTTGTTGGATTCTTAAGAGATCACTTTCGAGAAGCCCAACATCACATCAGACCCTATGCCTTCGCACAATGGGCTGACAATAAACGCAATTGAAGTAGTCACTGACTCTGGGGCAAGCAGACAAGCAAAAACCCCGGTAAACTCGTTGAAAGAATATCCGATGGAATGTGGATGCCCGCTAAGACACAATGAGGCTTTTGAAAGATCTCTACAAAGGCTAGGGGACCAGGGGATAGTCTAGTTCGGACAATACCCTGAAGGAAAATATAAATCTACTCTGAAGGGCGAAGCACATTTTCCTCCGATCCAAGAGACTTTTGTCAACAATAGAGTAGTGCATGGTGTAACGCCCGTAATTTAATTAATTATTTAATTAAATTATTTTTAGAATATTTATGAAGTTGTGTTATAATTAAATTGGATTTATTTTATTAAGTGGAGATATAATATTAGAGATATATTATTATGTGGTGAAATAATATTAGAAGTGAAATATTATTTAATGTGGGCTTATTTTGGGAGAATAGAAGTAATAATGGGGTGTATTGGTTTTAAGCCCAATAAGGAATAATATAATAATAGGGTTATTTTATTATTTGTTGTTAGAAGGAATGGAAAGAAAGGAAGCAGTAGAAAGAAATAAGGATTGAGAAAACCGTGTAAGCTGGGTGAGAAAGAGGAATAACGGCAAGAACGAGAATCCGACCGATAATTGTAGAGAAACCTTCAATCCAAGGTAAGGGTGGGGTTCTAACTCTATAATTGGGTTTATGATGATTGATATGTGGGGTTAGAAGGTGATTGTTGTCTTGTTCTTGAATTGAAATATATGATTGATTTATGATGAGAATTGATAAATTTTGATGATTATTGATTCCTTGATGTTGTTGAATTGCTGTAAGATTATAAGGTACTTATGGGTGATGAATTATCATGAATTGATTAAGTTTTAGGGCTTAAAATTATGGGACTGTAGTGAGATTCGGTGATGAAAAACGCAGAACATTGCTGTTATGAAAAACGCAGAATATGCAGGAATGATCGTGTGTTGTTGTATTAGAACAATGAATTAATTAGGGATAGAGTTTGTCATACTATGTCTAGTTGCGTTAGAATAGTGAAAGTAGCAATTCTGATGTTAGAAGTTAGGTTGGTTAGAAGTTGCGTTGAACTATTAGAAAATAGAAGTTCTGACGTTAAAAGTTGCAATAGTCAGAAGATGTGGCTAGTCAGAAGTTGCAATAGTCAGAAGATGTGGCTAGTCAGAAGTTGCATTAGTCAGAAACTGTGACGGTCAGAAGATGGGGTTAGTCAAAAACTATGACAGTCAGAAGTTGTATCTAGTCAGAGGCTGGGTTAGTCAGAAGTTGTGACGGTCAGAAGTTGTATCTGGTCAGAGGTTGAGTTAGTCAGAAGTTGTGATGATCATGATTTGTAGTAATCAGAAGATTGTGTCACCCAGAAGTTGCATCATTAGAAGCTATGTTATTAGAAATTGTGTTGGTTAGAGGATGCGTGGTCAGAAGCTGTGTTGGCCTTTACACTGTTTTATGCAGAATGTGGAATGTTAGATGCTTAGAAGCTGTTGTCGAGCTATAACAGCAGGAATAGTGACGGTCTTGATGTTAGAGTTGCAGAATGGTAGTAGTGAATTACTATGGAAATTAAAATGCTGATGAGTTGTTAATGAGAAGTTATTAAATATGGTGTTGATGATTTATAATAAATAAATGATGTTTGATAAATTATTTTTGATAATCTGAGATGTTGATTATTTGAGATGTTTTTGAGATGTTAATTTGAGATGTCTTTGGGATGTTATTTTGAGGTGTATTTTGAGATGTATTTTGAGATGATAATTTGAGATGTTTTGAGATGATTAGAGATGTTGTTAAATTGGGTGTTGTTATTACATTCATGATTGAGTCGCATACATTGCATTTTTTTGAGATAGAGCTTATGCTCGTTGAGATGGCCTAGATTGGCAAATTTTGAGATGAAGGCTATGCCTTGTTGATGCCTCTATTAATTGGCAAAATTTTTGAGATGGGAGTTCTGCTCCAATGGTACCACATGCATTTGCATAGTATTGAGTCGCATTATATGATTTCATAGAGAAGTGTATCTTGATGTTGATGAATGTATATTATTGTTGAGATTGTTGTTGATTATGAGATGAGAAGTGGTGATGTTGTCAATCTAATTTAATATATTAATTATCATGCACTTTATTATATTGTTAGATATCTCACCCCTTTTGTTTGAATGTTTCCCTTGTATTGGTAACGTGCAGGTAATCGAGAGTGAAGGCTGTATACCTTCAGTAGTTCGAGTCGATGTCATTGCTCTGATATGTAACACTCGGGGGGATGAACGTTTGTTGATTTTGATCGTTGATTTTCAGTTGTTGAATTTTAAATTGATTATTATTAAATATGAGATGTTTCGAAGTTGCTATTTTGTTAGAGATGTTATCAAGAATTCTGCTGCGTAGATGTTGATTTATTTGATTAAAGATGTTATGTTGATGGTTCATCCGATGTTTTGAAAAAGTGTTATATATCCATGATGAATGCAATGAATTTGTTAGAAGAATTTATGACGTACCGATTCATTTGTATGATTGAAAATTTTATAACTCTGATTTATTTTGCATAATCGCTTGGGGTAGAATTGGGGTGTTACAAAGTTGGTATCAGAGCAAAAGGTTGGTCTGACCTTGTTGTCGAGTCGTAGTTGTCTAACAATCGAGTACTATTATTTTGATGTTCTAACAGTTGCTTGTGTTGTAGTGATAAGTTGAGATGGTTGGAAGGAATGATGTTGCACTTGCTGCTGCTCTAGAAGCAATGGCTCATGCGATGGAAAATCAGCCGAATACTGACGGGAATGCTGGATCTCGTAGATTGGCAACTTTTCAGAGAGAGAATCCACCTACGTTCAAGGGAAAGTATGATCCTGACGGAGCATTGGAGTGGTTGAAATAGATTGAGAGAATCTTTCGCATGATGGACTGCACTTCAGTGCAAAAGGTTCGTTACGGGACTCATATGCTAGCAGTCGAGGCTGATGACTGGTGGCTAGAGACTTGTCAGAGGTTGGAAGCTGCAGGTGAGAATGTCACTTGGGCTGTGTTGAGTGTGCTGCCAAGTTTACTGAGTTGGCTAAGTTTTATCCGCATTACGCTGAGGAAAATGCTGAATTTTCGAAGTGTATTAAGTTTGAGAATGGGTTTTGCCTGGAGATTAAGAAGGCAATTGGATACCAAAAGATCCGTGTCTTTGCTGATTTGGTTGATAGCTGCAGAATTTATGAAGAAGATAATAATGTTCATTACAAGACTATCAGTGAGAAGAGGGGTAAGCCTTATGATGCCCCAGCTGGTAAAGGTAAACAGAAAGTTGCTCATGGTCAGAGGACTAGTGGGGGAGATGCTCCTGCTGGTGTGATTTGCTTTAAGTGTGGGAAACCTGGGCACAAGAGTAATGTGTGCACTGCTGAAGTGAAGAGATTTTACCGTTGTGGTAAGAACGGACATGTTGTATCTCAGTGTGAACACAAGAATGTGATTTGTTTCAACTGTAGAGAAGAAGGGCACATTGGTAGTCAGTGTCTGAAACCGGAGAGGGCTCAGTCAAGTGGTAAAGTGTTTGCTTTGGTTGAGGATCGGGCAGCTGCTGAGGACGGACTTATTATAGGTACATGTTTCATTAATAGTACTCCTTTAATTACTATTATTGATACTGGTGCTACGCATTGTTTTATTGTTGTTGATTGTGTTGAAAGATCGGGTCTTGTGTTGTCTTCTTTGAATGGAGAAATGGTCGTCGATACTCCAGCCAAGGGGTCGGTGACTACTTCTTTTGTGTGTGCTATGTGTCCCTTGTCGATCTTCGACAGAGACTTTGTTGTTGATTTGGTTTGTTTACCGTTAAGAGGTTTGGATGTAATTTTGGGTATGAACTGGTTAGAGCATAATTGTGTTCATATTAACTATTATGACAAGTCTGTGAATTTTTATACTCCTGAAGAAGAGGAAGATGGTTTGTTGTCTGCTAAATAGTTGAGGAAGTTAATGCAAGAAGAAGTACATATGTTCTCGTTAATGGTGTCGCTATCTGTAGAAACTCAAGCTATAATTGAGGAATTGCAGGTGGTGTGTGAATTTCCTGAAGTTTTCCCTGAAGAAATTCCTGATGTACCACCGGAGAGGGAAGTTGAGTTTGCTATTGATCTTGTACCTGGTACCAGACCTGTGTCTATGGCACCATACAGGATGTCTGCATCTGAATTATCAGAGTTGAAGAAGCAATTGGAAGAGTTACTTGAGAAGAAGTTTGTAAGACCAAGTGTATCACCGTGGGGTGCTCCAGTGTTGTTAGTAAAGAAGAAAGATGGAAGTATGAGGCTTTGTGTTGATTATAGACAGCTGAATAAAGTGACGATTAAGAATAAGTATCCGCTTCCAAGAATAGATGACTTGATGGACCAATTGGTGGATGCCCGTGTGTTTAGTAAGATTGATTTGAGGTCGGGTTACCATCAGATTAAAGTGAAGGATAAAGGTATTTAGAAGGCACCTTTCAGAACGCGTTATGGACATTACGGGTATTTGATGATGCCTTTCGGTGTTACTAATGCGCCGGGAGTATTCATGGAATATATGAATCGTATCTTTCATACTTATTTCGATTGGTTCGTAGTGGTATTCATTGATGATATTTTTATTACCTCTAAGTCAGAAGAAGAGCATGCTGAAAATTTAAGAGTAGTATTGCAAGTTTTGAAAGAGAAGAAGTTGTATGCAAAGCTGTCCAAGTGTGAATTTTGGTTGAAAGAGGTTAGTTTTCTTGGTCATGTGATTTCAGGTAGTGGCATTGCTGTATATCCTTCGAAGGTTAATGTTGTGTTGCAATGGGAAACTCCAAAGTCAGCTACTGAGATTAGAAGCTTCTTGGGATTAGCTGGTTATTATAGAAGGTTTATTGAAGGGTTTTCTAAGTTGTCACTTCCATTGACTAAGTTGACTTTTAAAGGTAAATCTTTTGTGTGGGATGTTCAATGCGAAGAAAGTTTTACGGAACTGAAGAAGAGGTTGACGTCGGCTCTGATTTTGACATTTCCTAATCCAGGAGAGCCTTTTGTGGTGTATTGTGATGCTTCTAAGATGGGTTTAGGGGGTGTGCTTATGCAGAATGGTAAGGTAGTTGCTTATGCGTCAAGGCAGTTGAGGACTCATGAGAAGAACTATCCTACGCATAATTTAGAGCTTGTTGCAATTGTTTTTATGTTGAATATTTGGAGGCATTATCTTTATGGTTCTAGATTTGAAGTGTTTAGTGACCATAAGAGTTTGAAGTATCTTTTCGATCAGAAGGAATTGAATATGAGGCAACGAAGATGGTTGGAATTGTTAAAGGATTATGATTTCAGTTTGAATTATCATCCAGGAAAAGCGAATGTGGTAGCTGATGCGTTGAGTCGAAAGAATTTACATATGTCAGCAATGATGATTAAAGAGTTAGAATTGATTGAGCAGTTCAGAGATATGAGCTTAGTTTGCGAGGTTACTCCGTAGAGTGTTATGTTGGGTATTTTGAAGATTAATAATGAATTTTTAGACAGTATCAGAGAAGCTCAGAAGTTGGATGTGAAACTGGTAGATTTGATGGTTGGGATTGATCAATCTGAGAATAGTGATTTCAAGCTAGATGAGCAAGGTGTGTTGAGGTTTCGTAACCAGATTTGTATTCCTGATGATGCTGAGATGAAGAAAGTGATACTTGAAGAGAGTCATAGAAGTAAGTTGAGTATTCATCCAGGAGCTACAAAGATGTATCAAGATTTGAAAGGTTTGTTTTGGTGGCCTGGGATGAAGAGTGATGTGGCTCGGTTTTTGTATGCTTGTTTGACCTGTCAGAAGTCGAAAGTTGAACATCAGAAGCCTACGGGATTGATGCAACCGTTGAAAGTTCCATAATGGAAATGGGATAGTATTTCAATGGAGTTTGTGACGGGGTTGCCTAATACTTTAAGAGGACATGATTCGATTTGGGTGATGTTGATAGGTTTATGAAGTCAGCTCATTTTATTCCTATTAACATCAGTTTTCCAGTGCCGAAGTTGGTTGAGATTTATATTAGTGTGATTGTGAAGCTGCACAGTGTTCCTTTATACATTGTGTCAGATAGAGATCCAAGATTTACTTCTGATTTTTGGAAGAGTTTGCAAGAAGCGTTGGGTTCTAAGTTGAGGTTAAGTTCAGCGTATCATCCTCAGACAAATGGTCAAACTGAACGGACGATTCAATTGTTGGAAGATTTGTTGAGGGCATGTGTTCTTGAGCAGGGAGGTTCGTGGGAAACTTATCTTCCATTGATAGAGTTCACTTATAACAACAGTTACCATTCTAGTATTGGGATGGCACCTTTTGAGGCGTTGTATGGTCGAAAATGTAGAACTCCGTTATGTTGGCATGAATTTGGTGAAAGTGTAGTACTTGGACCTGAACTTGTTCGTGAGACTACTGAGAAGGTGAAGTTGATTCGAGAAAAGATGAAAGCTTCACAAAGTAGACAGAAGAGTTATCATGACAAGCGAAGGAAGGATTTAGAATTTCAAGCTGGTGACCATGTGTTTTTGAGAGTTACACCTGTGACTAGTGTTGGGCGAGCATTAAAGTCTAAGAAGCTCACTTCTCATTTTATTGAACTGTATCAGATTTCAGAGAGAGTGGGGAATGTCGCTTATAGAGTGGCCTTACCTCCTAATCTTTCGAATTTGCATGATGTGTTTCACGTGTCGCAACTTCGGAAGTATATTTCAGATCCATCTCATGTGATTCATATGGACGATATGCAAGTACGGGATAATCTTACGATGGAGACGATGCCTGTACGGATCGCGGATCGTGAAATGAAGACTCTGAGGGGAAAAGAGATTTCTTTGGTTAAATTGGTTTGGCTAGGAGCTGTTGGTGAAAGCATGACTTGGCAATAGGAGAGCAAGATGCGAGACTCCTACCCTGAATTGTTTGATTGAGGTAAATTTTCGAGGACGAAAATATTCTAAGTGGGGGAGAGTTGTAACGCCCATAATTTAATTAATTATTTAATTAAATTATTTTTAGAATATTTGTGAAGTTGTGTTATAATTAAATTGGATTTATTTTATTAAGTGGAGAAATAATATTAGAGATATATTATTATGTGGTGAAATAATATTAAAAGTGAAATATTATTTAATGTGGGCTTATTTTGGGAGAATAGAAGTAATAAGGGGGTGTATTGGTTTTAAGCCCAATAAGGAATAATAGAATAATAGGGTTATTTTATTATTTGTTGTTAGAAGGAATGGAAAGAAAGGAAGCAGTAGAAAGAAATAAGGATTGAGAAGAACGTGTAAGCTGGGTGAGAAAGAGGAATAACGGCAAGAACGAGAATCCGACCGATAATTGTAGAGCAACCTTCAATCCAAGGTAAGGGTGGGGTTCTAACTCTATAATTGGGTTTATGATGATTGATATGTGGGGTTAGAAGGTGATTGTTGTCTTGTTCTTGAATTGAAATATATGATTGATTTATGATGAGAATTGATAAATTTTGATGATTATTGATGCCTTGATGTTGTGGAATTGCTGTAAGATTATAAGGTACTTATGGGTGATGAATTATCATGAATTGATTAAGTTTTAGGGCTTAAAATTATGGGACTGTAGTGAGATTCGGTGATGAAAAACGCAGAACATTGTTGTTATGAAAAACGCAGAATATGCAGGAAGGATCGTGTGTTACTGTATTAGAACAATGAATTAATTAGGGATAGAGTTTGTCATACTATGTCTAGTTGCGTTAGAATAGTGAAAGTAGCAGTTCTGATGTTAGAAGTTAGGTTGGTTAGAAGTTGCGTTGAACTATTAGAAAATAGAAGTTCTGACGTTAAAAGTTGCAATAGTCAGAAGATGTGGCTAGTCAGAAGTTGCAATAGTCAGAAGATGTGGCTAGTCAGAAGTTGCATTAGTCAGAAACTGTGATGGTCAGAAGATGGGGTTAGTCAAAAACTGTGACGGTCAGAAGTTGTATCTAGTCAGAGGCTGGGTTAGTCAGAAGTTGTGACGGTCAGAAGTTGTATCTGGTCAGAGGTTGAGTTAGTCAGAAGCTGTGATGATCATGATTTATAGTAATCAGAAGATTGTGTCGCCTAGAAGTTGCATCATTAGAAGCTATGTTATTAGAAATTGTGTTGGTTAGAGGATGCGTGGTCAGAAGTTGTGTTGGCCTTTACACTGTTTTATGCAGAATGTGGAATGTTAGATGCTTAGAAGCTGTTGTCGAGCTATAACAGCAGGAATAGTGACGGTCTTGATGTTAGAGTTGCAGAATGGTAGTAGTGAATTACTATGGAAATTAAAATGCTGATGAGTTGTTAATGAGAAGTTATTAAATATGGTGTTGATGATTTATAATAAATAAACGATGTTTGATAAATTATTTTTGATAATCTGAGATGTTGATTATTTGAGATGTTTTTGAGATGTTTTTGAGATGTTTTTGAGATGTTAATTTGAGATGTCTTTGGGATGTTATTTTGAGGTGTATTTTGAGATGTATTTTGAGATGATAATTTGAGATGTTTTGAGATGATTAGAGATGTTGTTAAATTGGGTCTTGTTATTACATTCATGATTGAGTCGCATACATTGCATTTTTTTGAGATAGAGCTTATGCTCGTTGAGATGGCCTGGATTGGCAAATTTTGAGATTAAGGCTATGCCTTGTTGATGCCTCTATTAATTGGCAAACATTTTGAGATGGGAGTTCTGCTCCAATGGTACCACATGCATTTGCATAGTATTGAGTCGCATTATATTATTTCATAGAGAAGTGTATCTTGATGTTGATGAATGTATATTATTGTTGAGATTGTTGTTGATTATGAGATGAGAAGTGGTGATGTTGTCAATCTAATTTAATATATTAATTATCATGCACTTTATTATATTGTTAGATATCTCACCCCTTTTGTTTGAATGTTTCCCTTGTATTGGTAACGTGCAGGTAATCGAGAGTGAAGGCTGTATACCTTCAGTAGTTCGAGTCGATGTCATTGCTCTGATATGTAACACTCGGGGGGATGAACGTTTGTTGATTTTGATCGTTGATTTTCAATTGTTGAATTTTAAATTGATTATTATTAAATATGAGATGTTTCGAAGTTGCTATTTTGTTAGAGATGTTATCAAGAATTCTGCTGCGTAGATGTTGATTTATTTGATTAAAGATGTTATGTTGATGGTTCATCCGATGTTTTGAAAAAGTGTTATATATCCATGATGAATGCAATGAATTTGTTAGAAGAATTTTTGACGTACCGATTCATTTGTATGATTGAAAATTTTATAACTCTGATTTATTTTGCATAATCGCTTTGGGTAGAATTGGGGTGTTACAAAGTTGGTATCAGAGCAAAAGGTTGGTTTGACCTTGTCGTCGAGTCGTAGTTGTCTAACAATCGAGTACTATTATTTTGATGTTCTAACAGTTGCTTGTGTTGTAGTGATAAGTTGAGATGGCTGGAAGGAATGATGTTGCACTTGCTGCTTCTCTAGAAGCAATGGCTCATGCGATGGAAAATCAGCCGAATACTGACGGGAATGCTGGATCTCGTAGATTGGCAACTTTTCAGAGAGAGAATCCACCTACGTTCAAGGGAAAGTATGATCCTGACGGAGCATTGGAGTGGTTGAAATAGATTGAGAGAATCTTTCGCATGATGGACTGCACTTCAGTGCAAAAGGTTCGTTACGGGACTCATATGCTAGCAGTCGAGGCTGATGACTGGTGGCTAGAGACTTGTCAGAGGTTGGAAGCTGCAGGTGAGAATGTCACTTGGGCTGTGTTTCGTAGAGAATTTTTGAGAAAGTACTTTCCTGAAGATGTCCGTGGTAAGAAGGAAATTGAGTTCCTTGAGCTGAAACAAGGAAGTATGTCTGTTGTTGAGTATGCTGCCAAGTTTACTGAGTTGGCTAAGTTTTATCCGCATTACGCTGAGGAAAATGCTGAATTTTCGAAGTGTATTAAGTTTGAGAATGGGTTTTTCCTGGAGATTAAGAAGGCAATTGGATACCAAAAGATCCGTGTCTTTGCTGATTTGGTTGATAGCTGCAGAATTTATGAAGAAGATAATAATGTTCATTACAAGACTATCAGTGAGAAGAGGGGTAAGCACCAACATAATCGTGGTAAGCCTTATGATGCCCCAGCTGGTAAAGGTAAACAGAAAGTTGCTCATGGTCAGAGGACTAGTGGGGGAGATGCTCCTGCTGGTGTGATTTGCTTTAAGTGTGGGAAACCTGGGCATAAGAGTAATGTGTGCACTGCTGAAGTGAAGAGATTTTACCGTTGTGGTAAGAACGGACATGTTGTATCTCAGTGTGAACACAAGAATGTGATTTGTTTCAACTGTAGAGAAGAAGGGCACATTGGTAGTCAGTGTCTGAAACCGGAGAGGGCTCAGTCAAGTGGTAAAGTGTTTGCTTTTGTTGAGGATCAGGCAGCTGCTGAGGACGGACTTATTATAGGTACATGTTTCATTAATAGTACTCCTTTAATTACTATTATTGATACTGGTGCTACGCATTGTTTTATTGTTGTTGATTGTGTTGAAAGATCAGGTCTTGTGTTGTCTTCTTTGAATGGAGAAATGGTCGTCAATACTCCAGCCAAGGGGTCGGTGACTACTTCTTTTGTGTGTGCTAAGTGTCCCTTGTCGATCTTCGACAGAGACTTTGTTGTTGATTTGGTTTGTTTACCGTTAAGAGGTTTGGATGTAATTTTGGGTATGAACTGGTTAGAGCATAATTGTGTTCATATTAACTATTATGACAAGTCTGTGAATTTTTATACTCCTGAAGAAGAGGAAGATGGTTTGTTGTCTGCTAAATAGTTGAGGAAGTTAATGCAAGAAGAAGTACATATGTTCTCGTTAATGGTGTCGCTATCTGTAGAAACTCAAGCTATAATTGAGGAATTGCAGGTGGTGTGTGAATTTCCTGAAGTTTTCCCTGAAGAAATTCCTTATGTACCACCGGAGAGGGAAGTTGAGTTTGCTATTGATCTTGTACCTGGTACCAGACCTGTGTCTATGGCACCATACAGGATGTCTGCATCTGAATTATCAGAGTTGAAGAAGCAATTGGAAGAGTTACTTGAGAAGAAGTTTGTAAGACCAAGTGTATCGCCGTGGGGTGCTCCAGTGTTGTTAGTAAAGAAGAAAGATGGAAGTATGAGGCTTTGTGTTGATTATAGACAGCTGAATAAAGTGACGATTAAGAATAAGTATCCGCTTCCAAGAATAGATGACTTGATGGACCAATTGGTGGATGCCCGTGTGTTTAGTAAGATTGATTTGAGGTCGGGTTACCATCAGATTAAAGTGAAGGATAAAGGTATTTAGAAGGCACCTTTCAGAACGCGTTATGGACATTACGGGTATTTGATGATGCCTTTCGGTGTTACTAATGCGCCGGGAGTATTCATGGAATATATGAATCGTATCTTTCATACTTATTTCGATCGGTTCGTAGTGGTATTCATTGATGATATTTTGATTTACTCTAAGTCAGAAGAAGAGCATGCTGAAAATTTAAGAGTAGTATTGCAAGTTTTGAAAGAGAAGAAGTTGTATGCAAAGCTGTCCAAGTGTGAATTTTGGTTGAAAGAGGTTAGTTTTCTTGGTCATGTGATTTCAGGTAGTGGCATTGCTGTATATCCTTCGAAGGTTAATGTTGTGTTGCAATGGGAAACTCCAAAGTCAGCTACTGAGATTAGAAGCTTCTTGGGATTAGCTGGTTATTATAGAAGGTTTATTGAAGGGTTTTCTAAGTTGTCACTTCCATTGACTAAGTTGACTTGTAAAGGTAAATCTTTTGTGTGGGATGTTCAATGCGAAGAAAGTTTTACGGAACTGAAGAAGAGGTTGACGTCGGCTCTGATTTTGACATTTCCTAATCCAGGAGAGCCTTTTGTGGTGTATTGTGATGCTTCTAAGATGGGTTTAGGGGGTGTGCTTATGCAGAATGGTAAGGTAGTTGCTTATGCGTCAAGGCAGTTGAGGACTCATGAGAAGAACTATCCTACGCATAATTTAGAGCTTGCTGCAATTGTTTTTATGTTGAATATTTGGAGGCATTATCTTTATGGTTCTAGATTTGAAGTGTTTAGTGACCATAAGAGTTTGAAGTATCTTTTAGATCAGAAGGAATTGAATATGAGGCAACGAAGATGGTTGGAATTGTTAAAGGATTATGATTTCAGTTTGAATTATCATCCAGGAAAAGCGAATGTGGTAGCTGATGCATTGAGTCGAAAGACTTTACATATGTCAGCAATGATGATTAAAGAGTTAGAATTGATTGAGCAGTTCAGAGATATGAGCTTAGTTTGCGAGGTTACTCCGTAGAGTGTTATGTTGGGTATTTTGAAGATTAATAATGAATTTTTAGACAGTATCAGAGAAGCTCAAAAGTTGGATGTGAAACTGGTAGATTTGATGGTTGGGATTGATCAATCTGAGAATAGTGATTTCAAGCTAGATGAGCAAGGTGTGTTGAGGTTTCGTAACCAGATTTGTATTCCTGATGATGCTGAGATGAAGAAAGTGATACTTGAAGAGAGTCATAGAAGTAAGTTGAGTATTCATCTAGGAGCTACAAAGATGTATCAAGATTTGAAAGGTTTGTTTTGGTGGCCTGGGATGAAGAGTGATGTGGCTCGGTTTGTGTATGCGTGTTTGACCTGTCAGAAATCGAAAGTTGAACATCAGAAGCCTACGGGATTGATGCAACCGTTGAAAGTTCCATAATGGAAATGGGATAGTATTTCAATGGAGTTTGTGACGGGGTTGCCTAATACTTTAAGAGGACATGATTCGATTTGGGTGATGTTGATAGGTTTATGAAGTCAGCTCATTTTATTCCTATTAACATCAGTTTTCCAGTGCCGAAGTTGGCTGAGATTTATATTAGTGTGATTGTGAAGCTGCACGGTGTTCCTTTATACATTGTGTCAGATAGAGATCCAAGATTTACTTCTGATTTTTGGAAGAGTTTGCAAGAAGCGTTGGGTTCTAAGTTGAGGTTAAGTTCAGTGTATCATCCTCAGACAAATGGTCAAACTGAACGGACGATTCAATCGTTGGAAGATTTGTTGAGGGCATGTGTTCTTGAGCAGGGAGGTTCGTGGGAAACTTATCTTCCGTTGATAGAGTTCACTTATAACAACAGTTACCATTCTAGTATTGGGATGGCACCTTTTGAGGCGTTGTATGGTCGAAGATGTAGAACTCCGTTATGTTGGCATGAATTTGGTGAAAGTGTAGTACTTGGACCTGAACTTGTTCGTGAGACTAATGAGAAGGTGAAGTTGATTCGAGAAAAGATGAAAGCTTCACAAAGTAGACAGAAGAGTTATCATGACAAGCGAAGGAAGGATTTAGAATTTCAAGCTGGTGACCATGTGTTTTTGAGAGTTACACCTGTGACTAGTGTTGGGCGAGCATTAAAGTCTAAGAAGCTCACTTCTTGTTTTATTGAACCGTATCAGATTTCGGAGAGAGTGGGGAATGTCGCTTATAGAGTGGCCTTACCTCCTAATCTTTCGAATTTGCATGATGTGTTTAACGTGTCGCAACTTCGGAAGTATATTTCAGATCCATCTCATGTGATTCATATGGACGATGTGCAAGTACGGGATAATCTTACGATGGAGACGATGCCTGTACGGATCGCGGATCGTGAAATGAAGACTCTGAGGGGAAAAGAGATTTCTTTGGTTAAAGTGGTTTGGCTAGGAGTTGCTGGTGAAAGCATGACTTGGGAATAGGAGAGCAAGATGCGAGACTCCTACCCTGAATTGTTTGATTGAGGTAAATTTTCGAGGACGAAAATATTCTAAGTGGGGGAGAGTTGTAATGCCCATAATTTAATTAATTATTTAATTAAATTATTTTTAGAATATTTGTGAAGTTGTGTTATAATTAAATTGGATTTATTTTATTAAGTGGAGAAATAATATTAGAGATATATTATTATGTGGTGAAATAATATTAAAAGTGAAATATTATTTAATGTGGGCTTATTTTGGGAGAATAGAAGTAATAAGGGGGTGTATTGGTTTTAAGCCCAATAAGGAATAATAGAATAATAGGGTTATTTTATTATTTGTTGTTAGAAGGAATGGAAAGAAAGGAAGCAGTAGAAAGAAATAAGGATTGAGAAGAACGTGCAAGTTGCGTGAGAAAGAGGAATAACGGCAAGAACGAGAATCCGACCGGTAATTGTAGAGAAACCTTCAATCCAAGGTAAGGGTGGGGTTCTAACTCTATAATTGGGTTTATGATGATTGATATGTGGGGTTAGAAGGTGATTGTTGTCTTGTTCTTGATTTAAAATATATGATTGATGTATGATGAGAATTGATAAATTTTGATGATTATTGATGCCTTGATGTTGTGGAATTGTTGTAAGATTATAAGGTAATTATGGGTGATGAATTATCATGAATTGATTAAGTTTTAGGGCTTAAAATTATGGGACTATAGTGAGATTCGGTGATGAAAAATGCAGAACATTGTCGTTATGAAAAACACAGAATATGCAAGAAGGATTGTGTGTTGCTGTATTAGAATAATGAATTAATTAGGGATAGAGTTTGTCATATTGTGTCTAGTTGCGTTAGAATAGTGAAAGTAACAGTTCTGATGTTAGAAGTTAGGTTGGTTAGAAATTGCGTTGAACTATTAGAAAATAGAAGTTCTGACGTTAAAAGTTGCAATAGTCAGAAGATGTGGCTAGTCAGAAGTTGCAATAGTCAGAAGATGTGTCTAGTCAGAAGTTGCATTAGTCAGAAACTGTGACGGTCAGAAGATGGGGTTAGTCAGAAACTGTGACGGTCAGAAGTTGTATCTGGTTAGAGGTTGGGTTAGTCAGAAATTGTGACAATCAGAAGTTGTATCTGGTCAGAGGTTGAGTTAGTCAAAACCTGTGATGATCATGATTTGTAGTAATCAGAAGATTGTGTCGCCCAGAAGTTGCGTCATTAGAAGCTATGTTATTAGAAATTGTGTTGGTTAGAGGTTGCGTGGTCAGAAGTTGTGTTGGCCTTTACACTATTTTGTGCAAAATGTGGAATGTTAGATTCTTAGAAGCTACTGTCGAACTATAACGGCATGAATAGTGACGGTCTTGATGTTAGAGTTGCAGAATGGCAGTAGTGAATTAGTGTGGAAATTAAAATGCTGCTGAGTTGTTAATGAGAAGTTATTAAATATGGTGTTGATGATTTATAATAAATAAACGATGTTTGATAAATTATTTTGATAATCTGAGATGTTGATTATTTGAGATGTTTTTGAGATGTTAATTTGAGATGTTTTTGAGATGTTAATTTGAGATGTTTTTGAGATGTTAATTTGAGATGTCTTTGGGATGTTATTTTGAGGTGTATTTTGAGATGTATTTTGAGATGATAATTTGAGATGTTTTGAGATGATTAGAGATGTTGTTAAATTGGGTGTTGTTATTACATTCATGATTGAGTCGCATACATTGCATTTTTTTGAGATGGAGCTTATGCTCGTTGAGATGGCCTGGATTGGCAAATTTTGAGATGAAGGCTATGCCTTGTTGATGCCTCTATTAATTTGCAAAAATTTTGAGATGGGAGTTCTGCTCCAATGGTACCACATGCATTTGCATAGTATTAAGTCACATTATATGATTTCATAAAGAAGTGTATCTTGATGTTGATTAATGTATATTATTGTTGACATTGTTGTTGATTATGAGATGAGAAGTGGTGATGTTGTAGATCTAATTTAATATATTAATTATCATGCACTTTATTATATTATTAGATATCTCACTCCTTTTGTTTGAATGTTTCCCTTGTGTTGGTAACGTGCAGGTAATCGAGAGTGAATGATGTATACCTTCAGTAATTCGAGTCGGTGTCATTGCTCTGATATGTAACACTCAGGGGGATGAACGTTTGCTGATTTTGATCGTTGATTTTCAGTTGTTGAATTTTAAATTGACTATTATTAAATATAAGATGTTTCGAAGTTGCTATTTTGTTAGAGATGTTATCAAGAATTCCGCTGCGTAGATGTCGATTTATTTGATTAAAGATGTTATGTTGATGGTTCATCCGATGTTTTGAAAAAGTGTTATATATCCATGATGAATGCAATGAATTTGTTAGAAGAATTTGTGACGTCCCGGTTCATTTGTATGATTGAAAATTTTATAACTCTGATTTATTTTGCATAATCGCTTGGGGTAGAATTGGGGTGTTACACATGGCAGACATGGGGCAAAAATATTCAACAAAGCCAACACCAAAGGGGTAACTGAAGTCACCTAAGAATGCGCCCCAGGAAAAAAACTCAAAAGACGGACGACCGTGGAGATTCTTGAGATCGTTTTATTTCTTAATTAATTTTTCTTATTTTTTGAAAGAACCTATGTCAAGCCTGGGGCATATGGTTTGCTTGTAAGGGTTCCCCCGTTTTGTTTCAGTCAATATTTACGATCAATAAAAGTGATATTTTGTTTTCAATCAAGATCTATGTCTTTCTTTTGCATTCATGTCTTAATTTTAAAAATGGAAATACTTTCTCTGCATATGCATTTTCAAATATTAAAATACTAAAGCTTCACCAAAACATGGTGTTGTACCCCAAAATTTGCCCTCCCATATTTCTTAAAACATTGCAAGAAAGATCTCCAAGTTGCTCAAGGTAGTCCAAGGGTTGGCCAGACAAGTTCTCTCCTAAGGTAGTCTACTTCAAATTAGGGTTTCATGTTTCATCAAGATACTTGAGTCCAAGTGACCCCAAGTGCTCACCAATGTCCTAATATGTTCTCAAGATCATCCATGTCAAATTTCAAGCCTTGTAGAGGAAGTTTGCTCAGTCAATTGCTCAAAGGTCCAAAAATCGACTGTGCTAGGGCAAAAGTCAACTGTGACCTACATACAGTCAAACTTCAATATTTTTTGTCAACATTCTCATTTTTAAGTATATTTCATCATTTTATCAAGGGTTGATCATGATTCATCAAGGATTGATCATAATTCATCAAGATTCAAAAGTTGCTAAATTAGGGTTTTGTAGGAAAAGTCAACTCAACTTTGACCAAGCATAACTTTCTCATAATTTATGAGAAATGACCCATCCAAATCTCATTTTGAATAGGATGTAATTATCTACAATCCATATTCAGATCCCAAGTTCAAAATATGCACTCACAAGAAGTTATGAATTTGGACATTATAGGTCATTTTGAAAAGTCAACAAAAACACCTTTTTTGTCAAAGCTTCATACATGAGCGTGGAATATCAAATTGAGATGAGACCAAAAGTGTTGATTAGTGGACATCTCAATATTTCTAAAAAGTCCAATAACACCTCCAAAGAGTCAAAATTGAGGAAGTTATGCATTGTTGAAGTTGGACTTTTTTGCAAAATTACCAAAAGTCAACTATCCCCAAAACTTCAAATTTTGCCAAATGGGCCCATTCTTTTTCACTTGTTTTGAGTTGGAATTGTAGCCCACGTGCTCCAGCCTTGGCCATGTGTCCATATCATATTTTTATTAATTATTTTAATTTTATTTGAATTAATTTGATTTAAATCAAAATAAATCAAATAAAAATCCAAAAGCATTGATAACAAAGATTTTGTGGTGATTTCAGGTTTCATTATACAGCTTGCCATCATCAAACTCGTATCAAGGCATAAGTGTACAAAAAGATGGGATTTGGATCAAATTTGGAAGTTTGTTAAAGGAGGATCAAATCAAATTCAAAGTCATTGATGGAGAGAGATTTGGACAGAGTTTGCTACCCTAATGCATTGTACAATACATAAGGGTCGTGTGCATATCAAAATAAGGGTTGGAGATCAGATAGAGAGCAAGAATTTTTTTTGCAAAAATACCAAAAAAGTGTGAGATCGAAGCAAGGCTTAGAGGCAGTTTCAAGGCTTGGCAATTGTCTCAGTCGTTTCCTGGCAACCTCCACAAGCGAAAGCAAGCAAAACCACACGCTTTCAGACCCTCTCACGCACTGTAAGTCATTCACGAATCCGCCATGTTCTTGATTTCGTATTTTGAAAATTAGGCATTGTTAATATGTATTGATAGAATATTCTTAATCTACACATCATTTGCAAGCTTTCGGTATTACTCGATTTCATTTATCTGACCTATATCATGGATCACCATTGCTAGGGTTTTTTGTTTTTTTAGGGCTTTTTGTTTCAGGAAAAATTGGCCCTAATAATGGCCATGGTTGCAATCAGGAGGATGAGACGATCTCAACCATGGTCTTAGAATGCATTTCCATGGCCTGTAGGAGATTTGGGAGGAACCCCTGTCTGTAGCGACGGACATTTGTCCGTAGGTATAGGTGTTGTTGCTTTTAGCCACGGTGCAGAGGACATGGACGATGAGTTGTCACGCCACCACTCGTCCATTCAAATATTGGCGCGTTTTTCTGATAATTATCCAATAATATTTGTTTTGTTATATTATCATTTATTTGCATTATATTAACAATTGAAAGCAATTGGCCTAGTGGTAAACACATCAGCGCATAAGGATCCCAAGGCTGGAGGTCAGGGGTTCGATCCCTGCCTCCAGCATTTGCCATTTTTCTTATTTCTTTCAGGAGATCCAGTGTATGCGCATGTCAAGAGACCATCATACTCCCTCACTAGCCAATGTGCTAGATGGCCAGATGGCCAGATCTGGTGGCCAATATTGAAGGAGCATCAAAAGGCCAGTCGACGCATATGCACTGGATTACAAAAAGTCCAATGGATCAGCATTATTGGGCCAGCCAATTGCTATTCACACACCCTCCAATCAGGCCCATTCTCTACTTTTTTATATTTTTTTGTTTATTTCATTTAATTATTTATTTTGTTTAACTTAATTACTAACCAATGACATAATTTCTTTTTTATCAAAAAAAATCACAAAAACATTTTTTACCCAATTAAATTTCAAATTTTATTTTTATTAATAAATATTAACTAATTTAATTAGGATATTAATTAGGCAACTTTAATTTATTTTGCAAATATTTAAAATTAATTAGAAATCAATAGGTTTTAACCCTAGTTTAATTATTTTATTTTCTTTCCTAAATTAACAAAAAAACTCCAAAAATATGTCATTAATCATTTTTCATTAATTAATTTATTTAATAATTAATTTAGTATTTAATTTTAGGATTTAATTTCTTTTCTTAAAAATAAAAACAACAAAAACATTTTCTTTAATTAAAAGGGTCAAAACCCTAATTTCGCATCGCGCGCTTTATTTTTCTTTATCCAATATTGTATTTGCTCCTGGCTTGTAATAGTTTTAATAGGACATTTATTTATTCTTCTGCTTTTTATTTTCAAAGGGTTGTTTTTGGCGATGTAAATACCTGACGCCTTGTAATAATTTAGTTTAATTTCTGCACCTTTAATTCTGCAAATTATTCAACTGCTAGATATTTGATAATAGGGCTTGCATGACAAGAATGAATGCTTAATCTTAAAATGGTTACATCACCCTAAACATGTGCAAAGATAAAAATAACTGAAATCAACACACTCGCACATGCGCACTCCTAGGGTACACCTCACTTGGTTGCCTTCGTAAACGGTAATTGAGTATAGGTTGTTTTAGAGGTCGTCCTCTTGTCTAAAAGATCATAGTTGCCTCGAAATGGTTGCCTCGGATATTGTTGCCTCAAACAAATGATCTAAGACATTAGGGTTAGCGCTAAGGCGTCCTAAAATTGCTTTAGTGACTGTATGTCCCTCTTTCGAATTGACCCGCAAACTCTAAACGATGGTGCTACCTACTCACTAATAGTGGGATAGCATTGTCTAAAGGAAATTAGCATAGAAGGATTCCTTTTTCGAGTAGGTAGATTAGTTCTTAGATACTTGCTCATTCCAAACAAATTTTCCACACTTACACTCTTTTCACAAACAAGTTTTCAAAAACACTTCATTACACTCTTGAGGACAGAAGCAAGAGTTAAATCAAAGTTTAAAATAAAAACTTTTCAAAACCCACAAACACAAAGAAAACAATTTTGAAAATAATGAGCAAGTACCTAAGAGCTCGTAGATAACTACGGATATAAGGGGTGCTAATACCTTCCCTTTCTATAATCTACCCCCCGTACTTAGAAATATCTTGAAAAAGGAATTTTTTTGTGCTTTTTCCTTTCCTTGTTGGATAAAATAAAAGCCGGTGGCGACTCTTGCTTACCGCGACATTTTGCGAACACAAACGCAAAACACAAACCAGCATTCCAAACAACAGTCAGTTCTTCCCACCGTACCACAGAACTGGCGACTCTGCTGGGGAGTGAATAAGTGGGGTGTACCTTAGGAATAGTTCATATTGTTTTCAATTGTTTGATCTGTATGCTTTATCTTTGTGTGTTTGAATCGGAGTTACTATAGATCCTAACTCGGATCTGGGGATAACTTTTAGGTAAGTAGCAATAGACTGTGAGGGAACTGTACGGCGTAGACCGATACGGTTGAAGCAGTAGCTATGTTGGTGTGACACTTTAGTTTGTACCGATATCTCTTGTGGAGGAACAAGGAGAATATGGGGCTGCTAAGGGGTTATTAAGCACCAACTAACCTTAGAACCTATAATTGACCAACTTAGCCATAGAAAAGTAGCAGTATGCTACACTCATTGAGACCAAACTCTCGCGATGATTCCGGCCGCAAGAAAAGGTTGCTAAATTGGAATTATGACCGATCGAGGGTAGTCAGTGATATTGAGATCCTCTAGAACCCGGTTACTATTTCTAGGACAGGTTGAACCAACTAAACTGAAAGAGGGTAGTACCTAAACTCCTTGCCAGCCTGAAATCTAAGGGTTATTTGTGTGACTTGTTTGCCCTTACCATGTTTGCTATTTGTGAATACCTGTGATGTGTTTCTATCATAACATCATGCATCATGACATTGCATGCATATTGCATTGGACTAACCATTTCAAAGACCAATGGGATTCATCTTTGTTCTGTTTTGCAGATCATGGCATCTATGCGTAGAAACACTATTTGGATCAGCTTTGTACAGATTCCTACTCAGCTTAAGGATTTGGTTTCCAAGGTTCCGAACACTTCCTCTTTTGACAGAAGACATGGTCACCTCCTCAGTCTAGTCACCTCCAAGCTAGATGAATAGATGATGAGTGTCTTATTCTAGTTCTTTGATCCATTGTATCACTGCTTCACTTTTCCGGACTACCAGTTGGTCCCTACTTTGGAAGAGTTCTCGGATCTACTCGGCATCTCTATTCTAGAGCAGACCCCATTTACAGGTTGGAAGATATCCCTTAAGCCAGAGGATGTTGCCACAGCCCTACATCTGATAAAGGCTGAGGTAATGTCTAATTGGGAAACTAGGAGTGGGACAAAAGGCTTCTTGGCTAAGTTCTTGGTTGATCAGGCTAATCAGTTCTGGGACAGTTTAGACTTTCAGGCTTTCGAAGACATCCTGGATCTTCTCATTTATGGTCTGGTTCTGTTTCCAAATTCAGATTCCTTTGTTGACGTGAATGCAGTGAAGATTTTCATGTTCTGTAATCCAGTGCCCACTCTCTTGGGTGATATTCTACACACTCTCTATGCCCGTACTGCTCGGAAACGGGGAACCCTTATGTGTTGTTCCCCATTGCTGGAGAGGTGGTTTATTTCTCACCTCCCCAAATTAGTTTTGAAGAACAAGGAAGGCATGGGTTGGGCCTACAGAATTATGTCCCTTGCTCACACGGACATCATTTGGACTACTAAAGACATGGAAGAAGTAGCTATCATTGATCGTTGTGGGGAATACCCCAATGTTCCATTGCTGGGAATAAGAGGAGGGATCACCTATAACCCTTGTTTTGCCTTACGACAGTTTGGGCAAGCTAGAAGGGACATACCTCATGAGTTGCTGATTCCAAGAATTGTTTTTGACTTCCAAGGGGATAGTGAGGGACATCACCGTAGATTCATACGAGCTTGGGACAGGGTGCACAGGTCTGATCCGCATGAGCTAGGGATGAAGACCTCTCTTCTTATGGAACCATATCTCTGGTGGGTTCAAGCCCGTGCTCAAAAGCTCAGGATGCCGTACGAAGCTGTCTTGCCTGTGATAGTTGAGAATGCTGATGAAGAAGGGGTTCTTCCTACCATCCTCCACCCATACATGCCTACTGACATTGGGGCATTAAAGAGGTCCTGGATCCAACTAAGGGAAGAGCGAGATACTTATAGAGAGAAGTATCATGAACAAGAACGGAAGATCCTAAAGCTTACAAGGCAGCTGGAGAATGAGAAGGTGCTCAACGATTATGTCAGCACCAACGGAAATCGACCATGGGAGTGCTGATGTCTTTTGTTATTTCTAGTTTTGATTTACTTTTCAGTATTTCTTTTTGTAAACGCCTTAAAGGCATCTGTTGAACATTGAATTCAAGTTTTTATCTAATAAAAGTGTGTTTCATTTTGGTTTACGAGTTTGAATCTCCAAAGTCTTTGAAATCATATCATACGCATTTCATTCCCATGCACCTCATTACAGGTACCCTTACAGGTTTCTCATCTTCTTCGCTGTTTATTTCAGCACATCATGTCTTCTGAAACATCAACTAAACAAGCCATCAAGGCTCTACAAGCTCAAAACGCTCAGTTCCAGGAAATCTTCATGAACTTGGCCAAGGGTCAGCAAGATCTAAAGACTCTTATCTTGAAGGATAAGAAGAAGAAGAATAAGAAGACGGTCCTACTGAATATGGGTCGCAGATTTGGAAACAATTTGCGGGAAGATGTTGATTTATCTCACTCACCTGGAGAGGGAGAAAACGAAGAAGAAAGGAGGGCTCCTAGCCCTGTGGTTTCTGACAACGAGACTGACTTTGACGAAGACCAGTATCCTCCGGCTGAGGATAGGTATAAGCAACTCGAAGACCGGTTGAGCGCAATGGAGGTCCAGAAGGTACCTGGGTTGGACTTCGGAGATTTGGGTTTGTCATCTGGGGTGGTGATTCCCCACAAGTTTAAAGCACCAGTCTTTGCTAAATACGACGGAGTCTCCTGCCCAAAGCTGCACCTCTGCTCATATGTTAGAAAGATTCAACCATACACTGCCGATAAGAACCTTTGGATCCATTTCTTTCAAGATAGTCTCTCAGGGACTCAACTTGAATGGTATTACCAACTGGAAGGAGCTAACGTCCGTAATTGGGAAGACCTTGTTGCTGCTTTTTACAAGCAGTACCAATATAATGCCGACCTCGCTCTCACGCGTACCCAACTTCAGGGTATGTTTATGGGTGCGAGCGAAGGTTTCAAAGACTACGCTCAGAAATGGAGGGACCTTGCTGGAAGAGTACAACCCCCACTGGCTGACAGGGAGTTAGTAGATATGTTTCTTGGGACCTTGTCTGGTCCGTATTTCAACCATTTGATTGGAAGTTCATTGTCCGGGTTTACTGAGCTGATTATGACCGGGGAAAGAGTTGAGGCTGGTATCAAGAGCGGTAAAATACAGAAGGGTGCTTCATCAAGTACCGAGAAGAAGCCTTTTAAGAAGGAATCTAGCGTAGTTTACAACGCGAAGAGCCATAACAGACCTGAGCGCCGCCAAGCAGTTAATGCGGTTGTTATATCAAGACCTGTTGTTTCCCCACAACGCAACAATTAGCCAAGAGCCGAGAGGCCACGAAGACAATTCACTTAGCTCCATATGACCCTATCTCAGATTCTGCCGCAGTTGTTAAAGACCAAATTGGTGATTCCGAAGGAAGCCCCGAAGAATCCCAATACAACATCATTGTTGTACAATCTGAATGCCCGCTGTGCTTTTCACTCCGATAGCCCGGGGCATGATACGAATGAATGCTGGGTCTTAAAGAATAAAGTACAGGATTTGATTGATGCTAAGGAGATTGAGTTCGAAGCGCCTGAAAAGCCTAATGTTATGACTGCTCCTGTGCCCAAGCATGGAGTGAATGCCGTAGATGATGACTCATTTGTGACTTCCATAAAAGACATTGCTACTCCATTGATGATTGTGAAGAAGAACCTTCTGTTAACCAGTTTATTTCCGGGCTGTGGCGAAGGTTGCCATATGTGTTCCATCCTACCTACTGGTTTCCATCTTTTGAAGTCAGGTGTCCAACACCTGATGGGTAACAAAGAAATTCTGTTTGAGAAAACTTTTGTTCCATTAGTTCCTTTTGAAGACATTTCTATAATCACCATTTCCGCCAATTCTTCCAAGGCATCGTCGAGAAAGCCTGTTAGAATTACATTTGTTCCAAGAATCGCTCTGTTGATCATTACCATTCTCGGGCCTATCCCTTACACGTCAGATAAGGTTGTCCCGTGGCACTATGGGGCTGACGTATATTATCATGGGATTAAACAAGATTTGAAGAGTGAAGAGGCTGATACTGACATCAGCAATATTGTTGGATCTAGTAAAGTCACCCGAAGCGGAAGGCTTTTCTCCCCTGAGATCTCTCCACCAACTGTTCGGAAGCCTGTTGTTATTACACCTACCACTACATCTGCTACTGTCCCTGTTCATGTTCCAATCCTTACCCCTGTCGCCGAGTCATCTGATGCTCGGGGCAAAGGGATCACCGGTGAGCCTGCCCAAACGGAGGCACCGAAGAAGATTACTATTGAAGCCTCTAGACAAGAGATAGAGGAAATTTTGAAAATCATCAAAAAGAGCGACTACAACGTAGTCGAGCAGCTGGGGAAAACCCCGTCAAAGATCTCTATGTTATCTTTGTTGCTATGCTCAGAAGCCCATGCCAAGGCTCTGATTGCTTTCCTGAAAACTGCGCACGTGCCACAAGAAACATCTGCTGATCAGTTCAAAGACTGTGTGGCTAGTTTGACTGCTGATAACGGGTTGGGTTTCTCCGACGCCGACTTGACTGCCAAGGGGAAGAATCACAATGACGCTCTGCATGTTTCAATCGAGTGCAGGGGCACTACTCTGGCTCACGTGTTGGTGGATATTGGGTCTTCGCTGAATGTTTTACCCAAGAAAGCATTAGACCGGTTAGATTGTGAAGGGTTGATGCTGAAACCAAGCAACATTGTGGTTAGGGCCTTTGACGGGTCCAAGAGGATGGTACACGAAGAAGTGGATATTTCGGTTAAGGTTGGTTCTCATATTTTCGCGTCTACATTATATGTGATGGACATTCGGCCATCTTATTCTTGTTTGCTGGGTCGCCCGTGGATCCACAAAGCTGGGGAAGTAACTTCTACGCTCCACCAGATGCTGAAATACCCAGTGAAGGGGAAAATTGTTACAGTACGAGAAGAAGAGGAGTACATGGTGAGACACCTCAACTCTTTTCGGTATGTGGAAATGGACGGGGAGATCATTGAAACCCCGTGTCAACATTTTGAAGAAGTCCCCCAAACGCTGGCGTCAACTGAAACTGTTATTGAAGATCCTCCAATGAAGATGGCTTCCCTCAAGGATGCCCGTGCTGTTGTTGAGAAAGGTGGATGTGCAAATTGGTGTCAACTCCCTGACTTTGCACATAAGACTAATAAGTTTGGTTTGGGTTTCACTGCAGAAGCTCAAAGGGTTGTTCGGCGTGCGCGGATCGGAGGACCTCCCCTGTTTATCATCAATTCAGGAGTGAATGCCATTGAAGACGATGTTGAAGAGTCTGAGTTTGACAACTGGATTTACCCGACTGCTGATGGTGGACTAATCAATTGGACGACAAAGGACTTCGTGCCAATTTCTTTTATTACCCAGTAATGAGAGTTTTGTTTTAAGTTTGTAACAGACTATTTATTAAACTTTACAGCCCGGTATCTTACCTGAGACACTGTGGCTTTGTTTGTGAGGGCTTTATATTTGTCATCTCCATATATCATTAATAAAAACATTGGACTTTTTTGCATTTCAAATTTTGCGCTCCTTGTTTTTTTTCTTTTCTATCTTGCAAAACAGCTATTTTACACACACTCACATATACAGGTCTACATCCACTATGGATCTCACTGGTAACGACTCTGCTACTGCCAGTTATAACTTCGAAAGTCTGATCAACTTAGTCGAAGACGAAGGTGAAGATGATTGCGAAGTGCCTGGTGAACTTGCTAGACTGTTACTTCAGGAAGAGAGGGCCATACAGCCGCATGAGGAGCTAGTGGAAACAGTAAATCTGGGTACAGAGGTAGACAAGAAAGAGGTCAAGATCAGTGCAAATATGGGGCCTAGTGTTAAACAACGGTTGATTCAGATGCTACGTGACTATGTTGAGATCTTTGCCTGGTCTTATGAAGACATGCCTGGGTTGGATACCGATATTGTGGTTCACCGCCTGCCCACCAAGGAAGACTGTCCTCCAGTAAAACAGAAAGTTCTCCGAATGCACCCGGAAATGTCTGAGAAAATCAAGGCTGAAGTTATGAAACAGTTTGGCGCCGGTTTTCTAGCAGTTACTTCTTACCCGCAGTGGGTTGCCAACGTGGATCCAGTGCCGAAGAAGGATGGTAAGGTTTGAATGTGTGTTGACTATAGGGACCTGAACAGGGCGAGCCCCAAGGATGATTTCCCTCTACCTCATATCGACGTTCTGGTTGACAACACTGCACAACATAAGGTCTTCTCCTTTATGGATGGTTTCTCCGGTTATAATCAGATTAAGATGGCTCCTGAAGACATGGAGAAGATAACCTTTGTTACTCAATGGGGTACCTTTTGCTACAAGATCATGCCTTTTGGATTGAAGAATGTTGGGGCAACATATCAGCGCGCCATGGTCGCTTTGTTCCATGACATGATCCATCATGAGATTAAGGTATACTTCGATGACATGATTGCAAGATCCCAGACTGAAGAAGAACATCTTGACCACCTTCAAAAGCTATTTGATAGGTTGAAGTTGTATAAGCTGAGGTTAAACCCGAACAAGTGCAGATGATCTTGACTGAGTATGACATCCAGTACACGACCCAAAAAGAAATCAAAGGAAGTGTGTTGGTAGATCATTTGGCACATCAGGCAGTGGACGATTACCAGTCTATGAACTTTGAATTCCCGAATGAGAATATCATGATAGTGACTGACTGCGAAGACCCTGGACCGGATGAAGGACCTGAGGAAGGATCCCGATGGTCTATGTACTTTTATGGAGCTTCCAACGCTTTGGGTAACGGCATTGGCGCCGTGATCATATCTCCTAAAGGCTCTCATACTCCGTTTACCGCCCGACGATGTTTCAATTGCACCAACAATATGGTGGAATATGAAGCATGCATCATGGGTCTTCGAGCAGTAGTTGACCTAAGGATTAAGTTCTTGAGTGTGTTCGGAGATTTCGCTCTCGTGATCAGTCAGATCAAAGGCGAGTGGGATACGAAACACCCTAATCTTATTCCTTACAAGGAGTATGTTTTGACGTTGCTTCCACATTTCGAAGAGATAACCTTTGAACACTTCCCTAGAGAGGAGAATCAGTTAGCGGACGCGCTAGCTACGATGTCTTCTATGTTCAAAGTCAATTGGGACAACGAGGCTCCCCGGATTACCATTGAAAGGTTAGACGAACCTGCACATTGCTGTGACATTGAAACTGAAGAGATAGCAGATAAGCCCTGGTTTCATGAGGTGAAGAGGTATCTTAAGGCTCAGGAATACCCCGAGGGTGCATCTGTTAATGACAAGAAGTTTCTTAGGAGGTTCGCGGTGAAGTTCTTTATCAGTAATAACATCCTTTACAAGCGTAACCATGATTCAACCTTACTGTGATGTGTGGATAAGAACGAGGCAGAAAGGATTATGGTAGATTTACATGAAGGTACTTTCGGAACTCATTCCAGTGGACACACCATGGCAAAGAAAATCCTTCGGGCAGGATATTATTGGTCCACTATGGAAGCCGACTGTTATCAGCATTCTCGGACCTGTCACAAATGCCAAGTCTATGCTGATAAGGTGCACATACCTCCAGTTCCTCTGAACGTCTTGACAGCTCCGTGGCCTTTTGCAATGTGGGGCATCGACATGATTTGTGAGATTAGACCTACTGTGTCCAATGGGCATCGTTTCATTTTGGTAGCAATTGATTACTTTATGAAGTGGGTTGAAGCAGCTTCCTTTGCTACTGTAACCAAGAACGTCGTGGCACAGTTTATTCGACACAATCTAATATGTCGATACGGTGTACCCGAGAGGATCATTATGGATAATGGTACAAATCTCAATAATAAGATGATCACCGAGCTCTGTAAGCAGTTCAAGATACAGCATCACAACTCTTCTCCCTACCGGCCAAAGATGAATGGGGATGTTGAAGTGGATAATAAGAACATTAAGAAGATTGTGCAGAAGATGACGGTGACATACAAAGACTGGCATGAGATGTTACCATTTGCTCTTCACGGGTACCGTACCTCAACGCGGACGTCAACAGGGGTAATCCCCTATTCCTTGGTATATGGTATGGAGGCAGTCTTGCCCATTGAAGTTCAGATACCCTCTCTTCAGATTATGAAGGATGCAGGTTTGAGCGAAGATGACTGGATCCAGACCCAGCTTGATCAGCTAAACTTAATCGATGAAAAGATACTTACTGCTATTTTTCATGGTCAAACGTATCAAAAGCGGATGATCAAGGCATTTAACAAGAAGTTAGACGACAAGGGTATCAAGTTGGGGATCTAGTGATTAAGCGCATCATCCTACCTCAAGGTGATCCCAGGGGAAAATGGACCCCTACTTACGAAGGGCCATTTGTGGTTAAGAACACTTTCTCAGGAGGAGCTATGATTCTAACCACCATGGATGGTGACGACCTTCCTCACTCCGTCAATGCAGACATAGTGAAAAAATACTACACATAATCAATGACCCGCTAGGTCGACTGGCCTAGGAAGAAATAAGGGCTTCCCGGCGAACCAAAAGGGTTCGGGCAAAAATAAGGGATGAAAATAAAAAAATCTGTACACCCGGCAAGTCGAAAACCTGAAATGGCGGCTTGGGCAAAAAAGGGTATCCCGGTGGACTGAAAACCCGAAAGGGCGGTCTAGGCAAAAATTAGGGATCAAAGCGTAACACTATGTCTCATAGGATCACCTCACGACCAGACTTCAGTATCAACTATCAAGCTCGGACGGCACTAATCAATCTGATTTACCTTCAACCAAGTAGCAAAGTGATGAGATGCTTGAGGACATAAGGGCAATAGCAGAGATGGAACCCAGTGGGATTGTTCACATAGCTGTTTTTCTTTGTTTTCATAAATTTTATAAATTCTATTTGTTCGGCGGTGTTCTCTTACTAGGACTTTAGCCTCTTGTACAAAAACGCCTATTTACAGGCCAAACTTCAAAGTCAATACAATTCATTTTCAAAGAAATTCAAACTGTTTTTCCTTTTTCTGTTTTGTTTTGTAAAGAACGTCCAACGTTCATTTTTGATATATGCATTTGACATTCATTGCTGCTCATGAATATTTACATGCCAAACAAAAGGCGATTACTCGTAATATCAGGAACAGGGGCAATAAGAATTGTCCAAACTTTACAGTTGCTCTGTCCACCAGGTACATGGATAAATTTAGCCGAAGAATATGCTGAGGTACATTCACTCTCCGCAGAGTAAGAAAAAGACGGTAATGTTAGCTCTCCCCAGCTGAGACTCGCAACTGTGAATGAATCGGTAATATTCTCCCCAAGCAGAGTTTATCTACCATCAGCACTGAAAAGTCTTATCATCGCCCGCAGAGTAAGAAAAGACAGTAAGGTTAACTCTCCCCAATTGTGACTTGCAACTGTGACTGAATCGGTAATATTCTCCCCAAGCAGAGTTTATCTACCATCAGCACTAAAAGGTCTTAATATCCCCAGCGGAGTATAAAAAACATATCCCCAGTGGAGTTTGAAATTTTTCCCCAGCGCAGTCTGAAAAAGCTTCCCTAGTGGAGTGTGGAGAATCATCCCCAGTAGACTTTGGAAGTTTGTCCCCAGTAGAGTCTAAAAGGTTATCCCCAGTGAAGCCGAAACTGAAAGATCATCCCCAACGGAGTTATTTCCTTGCATAAACAGAAACTCAAATCCCCAACAGGATTCAGTATCACCAGCAACGGTAATTCATCCCCAGCAGAATTTATCAGCGGAATCCTCTACAGAGCATCTCTTCCCCATAGAGTAATCTCCTCATCAGCTTATTCCCCAGCGGAGTTATCCTCTCCTGTAGGTTTATTCTCACAATTATCTTTGTTCTCTATCCCCAGCAGAAACAAAGAATTCATCTCTTTTCTCCAGCAGCTATCCGGAATTTATTTTCCCCAGCTAAAAACATTACATTTCCATACATCATGACACATGCATATACGCATCATACAACACAATCTCATTTATTTTGAGAACATAATTTCCTGATACATATCATACATTATGTTGTACCCCAAAATTTTCCCTCTCATTTTATCAACATTTCTCATCACAAGGCTCTTGGGACTCAAGATCAAGCTAGGGTTTGCTCTGCTCAAGACATCTCCTTGCACTGATGACCTAAATTAGGGTTTGAGTTTGTACAGGATTTTTGGACCTTCAATGCTCAAATTGAATTTCATACTTCATATTGGACTCATAAGTTTGTCCATACCAAGTTTCAAGCCTTGAATCAAATTTTTGCCCAGTCAATTGGACAGTTGACCTAGAAATCAACTGTATTGGGGAAAAAGTCAATTGTGGCCAATTTACAGTCAAACCTCATGAATTTTGACCCACATTAACATTATGAACTCATATGAACCATTTGATCAAGTTTGGACCATAATTCCACAAGAAATTTGATCAGATCACCAAAAGAGCAAAATGGTAATTTTTAGGGTTTTGGTTGTACAAAGGCAATTTCTGAATTTTTGACCTATCCAATGGCAAATTAGGCTCAACCATGGACTCAAGGACTCAATGACATCATCTTGACCTATTCAACAAGTTCAAAAGATCTAAAATGCACTGGATTGAAAGATGGATTATTCAGTCAGCTGATCAAAATTTGACTGTACACTGAAAAGTCAAACTTTGACTTTTTGGTCAAAATCAAGTGCCAAGGGTCATTTTTCATCAAAATGTGTCAAAACATGAAACTTTTTCTTCAAGAAACCCAAAATTGCAAATTAGGGTTTAAAGTTGAAAAAATTTCATAACTTAGAATTTTTCTAAGTTATGAAATTTTCTTAATTTTTCCTAACTTTGCCCCACATTTTCACCATGATGCATTTGGATTCAAACACAAATTACAACATGAAAGTTTAGTCCTCCACAAAGTCTACAACTTTTATTCACAAAGTTTTCTCAAAAGAAGTTTGGATCTCAAGTTATGATTTTTGGAACAAGGGTCCCTAAAACTTTTAACTTAGAGAAATTTTACCCTAGTTTAGGCAGGATTTTAACCCATCTTCTTGGCCATTTTTCACATAGTTCCACTTGGAATCTCAAGTTTAATTTCAAAGATGGATTATAGAGCATGTTGCAAGCTTTCCAAATTGTCCAATAACTCCTCAAACACATTTGTGGTTAGGAAGAATCGAAGGCTTGAAGTTGGCAAAAACTCACTTTTCCTCCATGGCATATTCATGTTCACTCAAGTTGCATTTTCAAACCAGCATGCCTTACACTAGTTTGCAGGCCTCTAAACCACTTCACACTCAATAATTTAATGCAAATCCATTGGGCTAATACATTGTTTTGGTTATTAGAGCATTGTACACAAGTTAAAATGCTAAATGGTAAAAGGCACATTTCCATTTTTGCCAAAGTTTGCTTTATGTCAAAACCATAATCCTTGAGCATAAAGCCAAATCTCTTGCAGCTAAACAAATCCACTAATTAGGGGGGCCAAGAGCAGAGGTTAGAGGTTGTTGTATAGCCTTCACAAGCCTGTTACATATCACTTCCACTTTCTTACTTCAAAAACAAGAAATTTGTCCAAATCCTTAGAACTTGAAAACCAGCTAGTACCAACTTATGCAAACAGTTTGAACATCTTTCACATAACCCTTTGAGCTAGAAACACGATTTCTTGGGCCTCTAAACACCCCATAGCCAGAAATCACATTCCTTTGGCAAAACAGGGCAAGTTCTGCAACTTGAGTTCCATAGCTCATTTGGCTCGTCCGTTTTGCCCCAAGTTGCTTCAAACACTTTCCATTCAACTCACCCAAGCTATCCCACACCTCAAACACCAACTGTAACTCCATTTACAGTGTTCACCATTTTCATTTTGAGCTTGTGCAGGTTGAGTTCTATAGGCTGATTCAAGGACATTCGAGGCAAGCTAGCTATTGGAGAAGGTCAAGTGAAGTTCAAGCAAGCTACCAGACATCTCAAGCCTTGTTGAAAAGCACTACATTGCCCTACACGAATCCAACTGAAACAGGTTTTTCTCCACTTTCTATCTCTCTATTTAGTAACATTTAGCCTTAGGTTTGTGAATAAAAAATGTAGTGTTCATTGCCATGAAGTTGTACATATGCTCAGTTTTCATTTATATTAAGTGTGCTAGGAGAATTTCATCCATGAACATGCTGAAAAAACTAGGTCAGATTTTAGGGCCAGAGAAATTCTCTCTGGTCTTTGAGAGTTAGGATTAGTTTTTTATATGGTTGGAATCGTCTTGAAATTCTCTACAAGTTTGATGTTGTGTGTTTTTGCAATAGAGCTCGTATACAGGATCTAATGTTTGAACAGGGCACGCGCGCGTTTTTCAGTCTGAAGGTTGAAGATGATGCTGGCTTGGGCTTGGCTTGACTTGCTTTTGACACCTCCCATTTTCATTTTTGCACCCCCTGGCCCAATTTCTTGTATTTTCATATTTTTGCATTTTTGTTTTCATTTCTGATTTTGTTTATTTATTTCCAAACATAAAAAATGCTCAAAAATATTTTCATAATTTTTTCACATTTATTTGGCATTTTATTTTAATTTTTCTAACATAAAAGGCATTTAAATACTTTTATATTATTTATTAAGACTTGAAAAATATATATAATCATACTTTTATTTTTATTCTTTTTTTTTATTCATACTAAAAATATTTTCCTAAATATATTTTATTTTTGTATATATTTTATTTTATATTGTACATATTTAATTTGATTAATATACATATATAAATATATACTTTTTATTTTATTAAAATACTCTAGAATAAAAAAATATAAAATATTACATTTTTATTTTCATTATTATTTATACTAAAAAAATACATTTTCTAAGTATATTTCATTTTGTATATATTAATATATTTTATTGTATATAAATAATATAACATTTTATTTTCTTAAAGAAATTAGGGTTTTACCCTTAAACAATTAAAATAAATCTTTTATTTATTTCTTTATTTTTTACATTAAATACTTTTACATACATAAATAAACAAAAACCTTTTTTTTGAATATTCCATTTCATTTGATATATTTGTCTTTTTTTTGTTTATTTAAATATTATCCATTTATTATTCATGCAATTAAATTCAATTTGGATGTAATAGTAAATTAGGATTTATATTTCTTGCCAAATACACCCCCATTCAAAGATTGTACCCCCATCCCCACAATCATGTTGTAATAGCTTAGAATTTTAATTCTCGCACTTTACGCTTTCAATTATGCCATGATTAGAGAATTAGGGTTTGTATGCAAGAATCCAAATCAACAAATAGTTTGACCTAATCAAAGACAAAAATGCATGCAAAAACAAACACAATGCACACTTGCACCCCTAGGGTTACAATCCACTTGTTGCCTTCAAAAATGGACCATGTTATGCATGTTGGGTACTTTGGCAAAACAAAAGATCATAGTCCCTCGATGACGCTATCTTGGTTGCCTAAACAAAAATGATCAAGTCCCTCAAAAAAAGGAAAAAAATTGCCAAAGATACTTGACATAATTGCTATCATGGTCTATAAGATGACTCGCGCCTGTCCCGTTTAACATCCTAACACAAGGTTGTTCACCAAATGCAATGGTGAAACAACACTGTCAAAAGGGTTAAAAAACATAAGAAAGATATTTGAGTAAATTAGGGTAGATAGCTCTTAGTTACTTGATCAAAAGCTTGCAAAAACATCCTTGCTATTTTCAAACACAACACAATTTCAAAATATTATCCAAATCAAACTTTCAAACATTGAAATCTTTTCAAAAGACAAAAACACCTTTGTATACACTCAAACAAGAATCATTACAAAGGTTGCCACAACGATGGCCTCTTTTCAAAACATCTTTCAAAACCACACACAAAGCACCATTTCAAACAATTGGAAAAGCAAAGCAAGTGATCTAAACAAGTAACTAAGAGCCCATGGATAACCATGTATGAAAAGGTTGCTTGCACCTTCCCTTTTCATAATCTACTCCCCAAACCCAAGAAAACATCTCAAAGGTATTTCCTGTGCTTTTTGACCTTTCCTTAGGATAAAATAAAAAGTCAGTGGTTACTCTTGCTAAACCGAAACATTTGCGAATACAAAATGCAAAACCTCAAGTCAGTTCTCCCACCGTATCACAGAACTGGCGACTCTGCTGGGGAGAACCTTTAAAAGTGGAGTAAACTTAGGGTTTAGATCACCTTTGCATGCTTATCTTGATTGCTTTGATTACTTTACATTTGGTTCTCTTGTTTGGGTTTGGAATCCTCCACCCGGATGTTTGGGAAACATTCATAGGTAAATAGTAATACGTTGTGGAAACTGTGCGGGATATACCGACATGGTTGAAGCAATAGCTATATTAGTGCAACATATTTGTGAGTACCGGTAGCCTTTGAGTCAATCAAAGAGAATACGGGACCGTTGAGTGATGTCATGAAGCACTAATGAACTCTTAGAACCTTACTTGACCATCTTGGCCTTTTTTAGGGCTAGTGAGATGACCGGCTTTGGTGCAGTCCGAAGTTGGTAGATACTCGATACTACACTCATTGAGGGTTGTTTTCTTGGAATATTTTGGTCGCCAGTTAAGTGGCTAAACCAAAACAATGAACACAGAAAATAATCCAATGATATTGAGCTCCTTAGAACCCGGTTACTATTTATAGGACAGGTTGAGCCAACTAACTTCAAGAGGGTACTTACCTATGAAACCTCATGCAAGCCTGAAACTAGGATCTTGTGTGATTTGCTTGTACATATGTTTGTGCATACATCATGAACATCATAAAGCATCATATGCATCCACTAACCATTTCAAGGGTTTGGATCTTCATCTTTGTTCTTGTTTTGTAGGTCATGGAATCTCTTCGCAGGAAAACAATACAAGTCAATCTTGTGAGAATCCCTCCTCAACTCAAGGAGCTTACTTCCAAGATTCCAGAGAATTCCCTTTTCAGTGAAAGACATGGTAGACTTCTCAACTTGGTCAACTCCAACATTGAAGAAGACATGGTGAAAGTTCTCTTCCAGTTCTTTGACCCCTTACACCATTGCTTTACATTTCCTGATTACCAACTAGTACCTACTTTGGAGGAATTTTCTCAACTTCTGAGGATTCCTATTCTTCATCAACTACCCTACAACGGTACGGAAAGAGAACCAAAGCCTGAAGATGTTGCTCAAGCATTACACTTGCAACCATCTGATATCAAAGGTCATTGGGAAACCAGAAGTGGTGTCAAGGATTTCTTGGAAACGTTTCTGTTCGAGAAATCACAAGACTGCTAGAATTCTATAGATCTACAAGCCTTTGAGGAGATTGTAGCACTACTCATCTATCGGTTGGTCTTGTTCCCAAACCCTGATCAACTTATAGATGTGAATGCTGTCAAGATTTTCATATCTCGGAATCCTGTGCCTACATTGCTTGGGGACATCCTACACTCATTTTACACACGAACAATGAGGAAAAGAGGTGTTCTCATGTGTTGTACTCCTCTTCTAGCAAGGTGGTTTATTTCTCATCTTCCCCAATCAGTTTTGAAGAATGAGCAGGGTTTAAGATGGTCACAATGGTTGATGACCCTTACACATTCTGATGTTCATTGGTGTTCTCGGTCTAGAGAAAATGTCATCATCATTGATCGTTGTGGGGAATTCCCTAATGTCCCACTACTTGGCATTAGGGGAAGCATTACCTACAACCCTTGTTTAGCTCTAAGACAGTTTAGATATGCTCGAAGGGATGGACCTCACGACATGCTGATTCCTGACTTGGTTTTTGACTTCGACAACGACGCTCAAGGACTTCGACAAAGGTTTATCCGAGCTTGGAGGATGCCTAACAAAGTGGATAGGAAGACACTGGGACACAAGAATTCCATCCCCTTGAGCCTTATCTCAATTGGGTACGAACCCGCGCCCAGAGTCTTATGATGCCTTACCCTCACATTCTCCCCGTGATAAAAGAGCCTGTTATAGAAGGAGAGGTTCCATACACCCTCCTACATCCAGACATGCCAACATCATTGGAAGAATTGCAAAAGAGTTGGATACAGCTCAAGGAAGAACGAAACACTTTTGAAGCCAGCTTCTATGCCAGTGAGAAGAAGGTTTTGGAACTTACCCGCCGACTTCATGAAGAGGAGACTCTTAACACTTACATCGCACCAAAAAGAATGCGTAATGTCTTTTTACATTAAGAAATTTTGTAATATTTTGCCCATGGGGCATTTATGTACTAACAAATTTCTTCTTATTAATATGACGTGTGTTCGTTTTGTTTGCAACAAATTTGAATTTCTGAATCCTTGGATGCATTACATGAATAACATATCATTAATCATATGCATAAACAGGTCTTCATGCCAGGTTTCCTTATCTTTCTGCTGTTTATTTCAGCAAGATGGATTTGGAGCAGACGGTTAAAGATCTGCAAGCACAGAATTCGCAATTCCAACAACTCCTCATGACCTTAGCAAAGGGTCAAGAGGACCTTAAAGCACTATTGGAGAAAGATAAAGAGAAAGAGAAAAAGAAGAAAAGGACTGGTATGGCTACTATGGGAAGAAGGTTTGAAATCCAGGCTAGAAAAGTCATCGAGTTCCCCTCGACGTCTGATGAAGGGGTTAGTAAAGGTAAAGGAGTTGCAATGCCCTCCGAGTCTGAAGCTGAAGAGGAAGAGGAAGAAGAGGAGGAGGATTACTCTGAGCAGCAATATCCTCATGCGAATGATAAATATAAAAATCTGGAAGAGCGATTGGTCGCCATGGAAGTACAAAGGGTTCCTGGATTGGATTTTGAAGAACTGGGGTTGGTCGTTGGGATCGTCATTCCTCCCAAGTTCAAAGTACCTATATTTTCCAAATATGACAGTTTGTCCTGTCCGAAGATGCATCTGAGATCCTACGTCAGAAAGATACAACCTCACTCTCCTGATAAGGATCTATGGGTCCACTTTTTTCAAGATAGCTTGTCAGGTACGCAATTGGACTGGTTCTATCAACTTGAGAGATCTGATGTTCATAACTGGGAGGACTTAGTTGCTGCTTTCTACCGACAATACCAATACAATGCAGATTTAGCTCCTACTCGTACTCAACTACAGAGTATGGGTATGGCCTCTAATGAAGGGTTTAAAGAGTATGCCCAGAAGTGTGGTGATCTGGCTGGAAGGGTGCAGCCACCGTTGTCGGATAGAGAGCTGGTTGACATGTTTCTGGGGACCCTGTTTGGTCAATTCTTTAATCATTTAATCGGGAGCTCATCTGCAGGTTTCACCGAATTAATAATGACAGGTGAAAGGGTCGAAGCTGGCATTAAGAGTGGTAAAATTCAGAAGGATGCAACTGCTTCCACTGCTGTTAAGAAGACCTTCCTAGCCAAGAAAACAGCTTCTGCTGTTTCTTCCCAGAGAAATCAAGGAAGGACGGAGCGCCGACCAACGGTGGGGGCTGTGATGATTCAGAACTCTTCAACCGATCAACCTCAAAGCAGTCAACCTAGGGCTAACCAGAATAGGGTGGAAAGGCCACAACAGCAATTCACTTGGATCAATATGACACCGGCTCAGGTCCTCCCTCATCTGTTAAAGTTGAACCTTACCAACTTGAAAGAAGCGCCGAAAAACCCCAATACCTCTTCTCCTTATTATCATTCCAATGCAAAATGTGCATATCACTCGGACAGTGTAGGGCATGATACCAACAACTGTTGGGCTCTTAAAGACAAGATCCAAGACCTAATAGACTCCAAGGAAGTAGAGTTTGATGCTCCCGAAAAACCCAACGTGATATCCGCTCCTATGCCAAAACATGGTCATAATGTCCATGCCATTGTGGAAGATCTTCATGTTATCACCGTTGATGACTTTTTGACTCCGTTACCAGTGATTAAAGGGAATTTGATGAAAGCCGGGATATTCCCAGGCTGTGGGTAAGACTGTTACTTTTGTTCAAACTTGCAAACTGACTGCCCACTGTTGAAATCAGGAATCCAACACCTGATGGATACCCAAGAGATCCTCTTTTAAAAGACTCTTGTTGATACTATCACTCATGTTACTCCTGCTACCTTCGTTACTTCAATCAATGACATTGCTATAATAACCATCTCCGACAATCTTTCCAAGACCTGCAAAAGGCCAGTTAAGATTACGCATGATCCTAAGTTTGTACCGTTGAAAATTACTATGCCAGGGCCTGTCCCCTATAAGTCTAGCAAAACGATACCATGGAATTATGGAGGAGAAATCTTCTACCATGGTGTCAAACAGATCGAATCAGTCCAAGAAAATTCCGAAGAAGAAACTCTTGATGTGGGAAATATTGCAGGGACGAGTAAGATAACTCGAAGTAGAAGAATCTTCTCTCCAAAGATTGCTCCTCCACGGGCAGTCTTCGGACCCTCAAGTGCTTATGTGCCTGTCAAGATATCTGTGCGAGGTCAAGTGATCGAAGAAATCGTTACTCCTGAAGTTGAACCCTCTGCTGCTATTACTGGTAAAGGTAAGGGAATCGAAGAAGCGCCCGTCAGGACGAGGGCTCAGACTATGGTTATTCCCGAGACCACCCAAAAGGAGATGGAGGAAATCTTAAAGATAATCAAGAAGAGCGACTATGATGTCATAGAGAAGCTGGGGCAAACCCCTTAGAAAATCTTTATGCTAGCTCTGTTGCTTTGCTCCGAGGCGCATGCCAAGGCCTTGATCAAATTTCTGAAAACAGCACGCGTACCTCAAGAAACTTCTGCAGATCAGTTTCAAGAATGTGTGGCTAGCCTTACAGCCGACAATGGTCTTGGTTTCTATGACGTTGATTTGACCCCTAAGGGAAGAAAACATAATGATGCGCTTCACGTCTCGGTAGAGTGCAGAGGGACTACACTTGCTCATGTTCTGGTCGATACCGGTTCATCTTTAAATGTCCTACCAAAGAAAGCATTGGACAGGCTAGACTGCGAAGGTTTGACTTTAAAACCCAGTAATATCATTGTTAGAGCCTTCAACGGTTCTAAGCGGATGGTTCACGGAGAGGTGGACATCCCAATTAAAGTGGGTACAGAGACCTTCAACTCTACTTTTTATGTGATGGACATCCATCCTTCATATTCATGTTTGTTGGGGAGAACATGGATCCACAACGCTGGGGCGGTCACTTCTTCTCTACACCAGATGCTAAAGTACCCAGTCCAGCGTAAGATCATAACAGTTCATGGTGAGGAGGAATATATGATAAGCCACCTTAACTCTTTCCGCTATGTGGAGTTAGACGGCGAATTCATTGAAACACCTTTCCAACACTTTGAAGAGGTTTCTCCTGAGGTCGCGGTAGCCAAGACAATAATTGATGTATCCGTCACTACCAAGCTTGTATCCCGAATGGCATCCCTTAAAGATGCGGAGGATGTAATCAAAGAGGGAGGAAGTACAGTGTGGGGTCAGTTGACAGACTTTCCTCACAAAACAGACAAGTTCGGATTGGGTTTCACTACTGCTAGCCAGAAGGCCATGCGTCGCTCCCGGGCTGGAGGACCACCTTTAAAGATCACTCACCATGGGGTTCATGCTTTAGGAGATGATGAAGAAGGAGGCAACTTTGAAGATTGGATCTTTACAACCATTGAAGGAGGATTAAGCAACTGAGAGGCGAAAGGCTTCGTTCCCATCACTTTCATTAATCAGTAATTTATCTTTGAACAATTTCCTGTTTGGTCTGTAATAATTAAACAATTCGTACACTCTTTTGCCTTGTGCCTTACCCGGGGCACATAGGTCCATTTGTAAGGGCTTTTATTCTTCATTTTCATATGCCATTTTTAATGAATCATGGACGTTTTTCATCTATAAACTTTTGTGTTTCATTTTCTTTCCTTTTACATTTTATTTTGTTTAAGGATTGTTATCCCTTACACACACCCACACTCACAAAATGCAGGTACCCATCCACTCCGGATTCCATGGGTGACTATTCTACTTTGGCCTTCAATGACTCTGAGGATATGGTCAATCATGCCGAGTACGAAGGTGATAAAGACTGTGAAGTGCCTGGAGAGTTAGCCAGACTTTTGCAACAAGAAGAAAGGTCTATTCTGCCCCATGAAGAGTTGTTAGAGACTATCAATTTGGGAACGGATGAAGACAAGAAAGAGGTTAAAGTGGGTGCCAACCTGGAGCCAAGCGTCAAAGAGCATCTAGTTCAGTTGTTGAATGAATATGTCAAGATCTTCGCCTGGTCCTATGAAGACATGTCGGGACTGGATACAGATATTGTGGTTCACCGTCTCCCTACAAGAGAAAATTGTCCACCAATCAAACAAAAAGTCCGCCGAATGAGACCCGACATGTCCGAAAAGATCAAAGTTGAAGTGATGAAGCAATTCAATGTTGGCTTTCTGGTTGTTAATTCCTATCCACATTGGGTTGCTAACATTGTGCCTGTGCCTAAGAAGGACGGCAAAGTCATAATGTGTGTGGACTACAGAGACCTGAATAGGGCTAGCCCTAAAGATGATTTTCCACTACCACACATCGACATCTTGGTTGACAACACAGCTCAACACAAGGTATTTTCCTTCATGGATGGATTCTCGGGATACAACCAGATCAAAATGGCCCCCGAAGACATGGAGAAGACTACTTTTGTTACGCAGTGGGGTACCTTCTGCTACAAAGTGATGCCATTCGGACTGAAGAATGTCGGGGCAACCTATCAGCGAGCCATGGTAGCTTTGTTTCATGACATGATACATCATGATATTGAAGTCTACGTAGATGACATGATAGCCCGTTCGCAGACAGAAGAAGAACACCTCGACCATCTGCAAAAGCTGTTTGTCAGACTGAAGGAATATAAGCTCAGACTGAATCCTAGCAAGTGCACTTTCGGAGTTAGGTCCGGTAAACGTTTGGTATTTATCGTCAGCAACAAAGGCATTGAAGTTGATCCTACCAAGGTCAAAGCTATATAAGAAATGCCTGACCCCACACTGAGAAGGAGGTTAGAGGTTTCTTGGGACGCTTGAACTATATTGCAAGGTTCATCTCTCACCTAACATCTACCTGTGAGCCAATCTTCAAGCTGTTGAAGAAAGATCAGGTGGTTGAATGGAACAATGATTGTCAAGTTGCTTTTGATAAGATCAAGGAGTATTTGCTGGAACCTCCTATCTTGATGCCACCCGTCGAAGGAATACCTTTAATCATGTATCTGACTGTTTTGGATAATTCAATGGGGGTGCGTACTGGGCCAACATGACGAGTCTGGCCGAAAAGAGCATGCCATTTATTACCTTAGCAAAAAGTTTACCGACTGTGAGACTCGTTACTCACTGCTCGAGAAAACTTTATGCGCTTTGGTATGGGCTGCTCGCCGGCTAAGGCAGTATATGTTGACACATACCACTTTGCTGATTTCCAAAATGGATCCGATTAAGTACATCTTCGAGAAGCCTGCTTTATCCGGAAGAATCGCTAGATGGCAGATGATCCTGACTAAATATGACATTCAGTACACAACCCAAAAAGCTATAAAGGGGAGTGTACTAGCCGACCATCTAACTCATCAAGCCGTCGAAGATTACCAATCTATGAGATTTGACTTCCCTGACGAGGACATTATGACTTTGGACAACATTGAAGGTAACAGACCGTATGACGGACCTGACCAAGGATCCCGATGGACCCTGTACTTTGATGGTGCTTCAAATGCACTTGGCAACGGTATCGGCGCGATACTTATTTCTCTAGAAGGTTGCCATACACTGTTCACTGCTAGACTTTGCTTCAGCTGCACCAACAACATGGTCGAATATGAAGCTTGTATCTTTGGTCTCAAGGCTGCTATTGACTTGGGAATTAAATCTTTGGTCGTATTTGGAGACTCGACTTTGGTTATCAGTCAAATCAAAGGAGAGTGGGATACTAAACATCCTAATCTTATCCCATATAAAGAACATGTTCTGACATTGTTACCTCATTTCGAGCAGATTACCTTCGAGCACTTTCTGCGAGAAGAAAATCAGCTAGCTGATGCTCTAGCTACAATGTCTTCCATGTTTAAACTCAACTGGGATAATGAGGCTCCCCAAATCACCATTGAGCGGATGGACGAACCTGTGCACTGTCATGAAATTAATACCGAAGAAGTAGTGGAACAACCCTGGTTTCATGAAATCAAAAGGTATCTCCAGACTCGAGAATACCCTGAAGGAGCTTCAGTCAACGACAAAAAGTTCTTAAGGAGATTTACTGCCAAGTTCTTCCTAAGTAATGGTATCCTATATAAGCGCAACCATGATTGTGTTCTACTTCGTTGTGTGGACAAAGTTGAAGCTGAGTTGATCATGACTGAAATACATAGTGGCACCTTTGGCACCCACTTGAGCGGACATACGATGGCTAAGAAGATTCTAAGGGCAGGCTACTACTGGTCTACCATGGAAGCTGACTGTCATCAATACGCTCGTACTTGTCACAAATGCCAAGTATACGCTGACAAGGTACATATTCCTCCAGTTCCTCTCAACGTTCTAACAGCTCCTTGGCCATTCGCGATGTGGGGAACTGACATGATTGGAGAGATCAAGCCTATGGCATCCAACGGACATCGCTTCATCCTGGTGGCTATTGATTACTTCACCAAGTGGGTCGAAGCAGCTTCCTTCGCCTCAGTTACAAAGAATGTGGTTGCTCGCTTCATTAAGCAGAATCTCATATGCCAGTATGGTATCCCCGACAGGATCATCACAGACAACGGTACAAACCTGAATAACACTTTGATCACCGCTCTGTGCAAGCAGTTCAAAATTAAACATCACAATTCATCTCCCTATCGACCAAAGATGAACGGTGTTGTTGAAGCTGCAAACAAAAATATCAATAAGATCATTCAAAAGATGACAGTCACCTACAAGGACTGGTATGAGATGTTACCGTTTGCTCTGCACGGATATCGTACCACGGCGCGTACTTCAACTAGGGCAACCCCCTTTTCTTTGGTATATGGCATGGAGGTTGTTTTACCTATGGAAGTTCAGATTCCTTCCTTGAGGATTATGAAGGATGTTGGTTTAAGTGAAGACGATTGGATTTAGACACGGCTTGATCAACTTAATTTGATCGACGAGAAGCGACTTACTGCTGTTTGTCATGGTCAGACGTATCAAAAACGGATGATCAAGGCTTTCAACAAGAAAGTTAGACGTCAGGTATATCAAGTCGGAGATCTTGTAATCAAGCGGATCATCTTTCCGCAAAGTGATCCCAGGGGCAAGTGGACTCCTACTTACGAAGGACCATTTATGATCAATAACATCTTTTCTGGTGGGGCAATGATTCTGACCACCATGGACGGCGACGACTTTCCGCACCCTACGAACGCAGACATAGTCAAAAGATACTACGCATAAAATGACCCGGCAAGTTGAAAACCCGAAAGGGAGACTTGGGCAAAAATGGGCATCCAGGTGAATCGAAAACCCGAAAGGGCGGTTCAGGAAAAAATTAGGGATAAATAAAAAAATATGTACACCCGGCAAGTTAAAAACCCGAAAGGGCGACTTGGGCAAAAAAGGGTTTCCCGGTGGACTGAAAACCCGAAAGGGCGGTCCAGGCAAAAGTTAGGGAATTAAAGCGTATGACTATGTCTCGTCGGATCACTCTAAGAACAATCTCATTACAGACAAGCTCCAAGCTTCTGATCTATCCAATCATCTGCGGACGAAGCAACGAATGGACAAGATACTCAGAGTTGTGAAGGCTATAGCAGAATGGGAACCCCATGGAATTGTTGCACATAGCCATCTTTCTTTGTATAAAAATTTTCTCAATTTTTACGACAATATTCTCTTACTAGGATGACAGTCTCCTTTGTACAAAAATACTTACAAAGTTAAATACAAAGATACTTCAAAGTGCATAAATTTTGCTTGCCTTTTCTTTATTTTTACAATTATGTTTTATTTAAAAACGTCCAATGATTTGTTAAATGAGCATATGCATTTGAATATAATCACTGCTTACAAATAAAACGAAATGAGAAAGGATAATTATTGATAGGTCGAAAGTATAGGAAAACGTCTTTAGGCTATTCTAGAAGAAATCCCCTACAGTATGTCATTCAGATCCTCAACAAAGCTAAAACCTTGGAGTATATATCCCCAGCGGAGTCAAGTTTCAAAATTCCCATCAGAGTTAAGTCTCTAAACTCCCGATCCCCAGTGGAGCCCAAAAACTTTGAACTACATATCCCCAGTGAAGATGAAACTTTCTTCCCCAACGGAGTCCAAAACTCCAAATCTTAAACCCCGGCGGAATACTATCCAATTTCCTCCGATTCACCAGCAGAGTTCTCCACCAAACAAGGAATCCCCAGTAGATTGGCATACAACCCAAGCTCCTGATTTCCCCGGAAGAATAAACACTCTCCCCACAGAGTTATTTCCCGACAGAACGAAGATTCTAGTTCTCGTTTCTCCATTTGAAACCTCCCAGGTTTTAACTCCCCAGTAGAGGTCGTCGGATTTTTCCTTATTTCCCCAGGAAAGTCATGAAGGATTCTCACATCCCCACAGAAGTTGTCAAAGTCTTGATAATCCCTGCAGGTTGCCAAGGATTTTCTATCCCCAACAGTAATCAGCAAGGTTCTCTCATCTTCAACAATCAAATATTTTTGGAATCCCCAGCATCGGTCAAGGATTTACTTTCCCCGGCAGTAGTAAAAGATTTCATTATCTCCAGCTATCAAGGATTTATGTTCCTCAGCGAGACAATTAATCAGCTTACATGCACATCCATTACATTCATATATCATAAACATTGATGGAACACATTTTATTGCATCATACATATCATGCAACATAACTTTGTGCTTTAGCTAACATTCTACCCTTTTTAGGATAAGATTAAAAAGCTATAATTAACAAATATTCAGAGATTTCAGATATAGTATGGATACACCCCCAGACACGGCGGTCATTCTATTACTCATTCAGAATTTCAAGTCAAGATATAGTATGGATACACCCCAGACGTGGCGGTCATTCTATTACTCATTCAGGCTTCAGCAATCAGATACAGACTAGATACGCTCCAGACACGGGAGCCATTCTATTTCTCATTCAGATTCAGCTATCAAACTCAAGTTCAGATACACTCCAGACACGGAAGTCATTTTGTCACTTGTCCGGGACCCAGTTACAGTATGGATATACTCCAGACACGGAAGTCATTCTGCTACTCGTACAGATCTCAACTTAAGATACAGTCCAAATACGCTCCAGACACGGTGGCTATTTTGTCACTCATTCGGAATTTATCCCCAGCACATAGATGCTTCATACACAGATGTTTCTCTGTTACCCATTCAGAATACAGATACACTTCAGACATGGCAGTCATTCTGATATTCATTCAGGCATCAAATACAGTTACAGCTCGGATACGCTCTAGACACGGACGACATTCCCTTGCTCATACGAACCCAGTCTCTAGATACAACTTAGATACGTTCCAAGTACGGATACCATTCTGATGTTCATTCTACTGATTTTCAACAAACAAGTTTAGATGGCATCTCTAAGCCCATCTCCGGTAAGATTCTACCATTTCCAAATGGAATATTTAAGCTCATTCCCTCAGCTACATTTTGACGAGTGCAAATTTATAGGCACTCTAGTGTCCAATCCTCTTTTACCTTCGAGTCACGAAAGGAAAACTTGCCAATCTAACACTTCAGGTTCAAGAAGATTGAACAGGGGCAACCTTTATTACTCAATGGGGTACCTTTTGCTACAAGGTCATGCCTTTTGGATTGAAGAATGTTGGTGCAACATATCAGCGCGCCATGGTCGCTTTGTTCCATGACATGATCCATCATGAGATTGAGGTATACTTTGATGACATGATTGCAAGATCCCAGACTGAAGAAGAACATCTTGACCACCTTCAAAAGCTATTTGATAGGTTGAAGTTGTATAAGCTGAGGTTAAACCCGAACAAGTTCACCTTCGGGGTGAGATCTGATAAGCTGCTGGGTTTCGTCGTAAGTGATAAAGGTATTCAGGTGGATCCTGCAAAGGTGAAGGCTATACACGAAATGCCAGCTCTCTGAACAGAAAAAGAAGTCAGAGGTTTTTTGGGACGTCTGAACTATATTGCCCGATTCATCTCACACCTGACTGCTACTTGTGAGCCAATCTTCAAGATACTAAAGAAAGATCAAGTGGTAAGATGGAACGATGAATGTCAGGCTGCTTTCGAAAGGATCAAGGAATATCCCCAAGAGCCACCCATTCTGATGCCTCCAATTGAAGGGAAACCTTTGATCTTATACTTGACAGTACTCGACAACTCAATGGGGTGTGTATTGGGTCAGCATGACGAGTCTGGATGAAAAGAGCATGTTATTTATTACCTTAGCAAAAAGTTTACCGACTGAGACAGTATATGCTTACTCACACTACTCTATTGATATCAAAGATGGATCTAATCAAGTATATCTTCAAGAAGCCTGCCTTATCCGGAAGAATAGCAAGATGGCAGATGATCTTGACTGAGTATGACATCCAGTACACGACCCAAAAAGAAATCAAAGGAAGTGTGTTGGCAGATCATTTGGCACATCAGGCAGTGGACGATTACCAGTCTATGAACTTTGAATTCCCGGATGAGAATATCATGATAGTGACTGACTGCGAAGACCCTGGACCGGATGAAGGATCTGAGGAATGATCTTGATGGTCTATGTACTTTTATGGAGCTTCGAACGCTTTGGGTAACGGCATTGGTGCCGTGATCATATCTCCTAAAGGCTCTCATACTCCGTTTACCGCCCGACTGTGTTTCAATTGCACCAACAATATGGTGGAATATGAAGCGTGCATCATGGGTCTTCGAGCATCAATTGACCTAAGGATTAAGTTCTTGAGTGTGTTTGGAGATTCCTCTCTCGTGATCAGTCAGGTCAAAGGCGAGTGGGATACGAAACACCCTAATCTTATTCCTTACAAGGAGTATATTTTGACGTTGCTTCCACATTTCAAAGAGATAACCTTTGAACACTTCCCTAGAGAAGAGAATCAGTTAGCGGACGCGCTAGCTACTATGTCTTCTATGTTCAAAGTCAATTGGGACAACGAGGCTCCCCGAATTACCATTGAAAGGTTAGACGAACCTGCACATTGTTGTGACATTGAAACTGAAGAGATAGCAGATAAGCCCTGGTTTCATGAGGTGAAGAGGTATTTTAAGGCTCAGGAATACCCCGAGGGTGCATCTGTTAATGACAAGAAGTTTCTGAGGAGGTTCGCGGCGAAGTTCTTTATCAGTAATGACATCCTTTACAAGCGTAACCATGATTCAACTTTACTGCGATGTGTGGATAAGAAAGAGGCAGAAAGGATTATGGTAGATTTACATGAAGGTACTTTTGGAACTCATTCCAGTGGACACACCATGGAAAAGAAAATCCTTCGGGAAGGATATTATTGGTCCACTATGGAAGCCGACTGTTATCAGCATTCTCGAACCTGTCACAAATTCCAAGTCTATGCTGATAAGGTGCACATACCTCTAGTTCCTCTAAACGTCTTGACAGCTCCATGGCCTTTTACAATGTGGGGCATCAACATGATTGGTGAGATCAGACCTACTGCGTCCAACGGGCATCGTTTCATTTTGGTAGCAATTGATTACTTTACGAAGTGGGTTGAAGCAGCTTCCTTTGCTACTGTAACCAAGAACGTCGTGGCACGGTTTATTCGGCACAATCTGATCTATCGATACGGTGTACCCGAGAGGATCATTACGGATAATGGTACAAATCTCAACAATAAGATGATCACCAAGCTCTGCAAGCAGTTCAAGATACAACATCACAACTCTTCTCCCTATCGGCCAAAGATGAATGGGGTTGTTGAAGTGGCTAATAAGAACATTAAGAAGATTGTGCAGAAGATGACGGTGACATACAAAGACTGGCATGAGATGTTACCATTTGCTCTTCACGGGTACCGTACCTCAACGCGGACGTCAACAGGAGCAACCCCTTATTCCTTGGTGTATATGGTATGGAGGCAGTCTTGCCCATTGAAGTTCAGATACCCTCTCTTCGGATTATGAAGGATGCAGGTTTGAGCGAAGATGACTGGATCCAGACCCGGATTGATCAGCAGAACTTAATCGATGAAAAGATACTTACTGATATTTGTCATGGTCAAACGTATCAAAAGCGGATGATCAAGGCATTTAACAAGAAAGTTAGAAGACAAGGGTATCAAGTTGGGGATATGGTGATCAAGGGCATCATCCTACCTCAAGGTGATCCCAGGGGCAAATGGACCCCTACTTACGAAGGGCTATTTATGGTTAAGAACATTTTCTCAGGAGGAGCTATGATTCTAACCACCATGGATGGTGACGGCCTTCCTCACCCCATCAATGCAGACATAGTGAAAAAATACTACGCATAATCAATGACCCGCTAGGTCGACTGGCCTAGGCAGAAATAAGGGCTTCCCGACGAACCAAAAGGGTTCGGGCAAAATAAGGGATAAAAATAAAAAAATCTGTACACCCGGCAAATCGAAAACTTGAAAAGGCGGCTTGGGCAAAAAAGGGTATCCCGGTGGACTGAAAACCCGAAAGGGCGGTCCAGGCAAAAATTAGGGATCAAAGCGTAACACTATGTCTCATAGGATCACCTCACGACCAGACTTCGGTATCAACTATCAAGCTCAGATGGCACTAATCAATCTGATTTACCTTCAACCAAGTAGCAAAGTGATGAGATGCTCAAGGACATAAGGGCAATAGCAGAGTTGGAACCCAGTGGGATTGTTCACATAGCTGTTTTTCTTTATTTTCACAAATTTTATAAATTCTATTTGTTCGGCGGCGTTCTCTTACTAGGACTTTAGCCTCTTGTACAATAACGCCTATTTACAGGCCAAACTTCAAAGTCAATACAATTCATTTTCAAAGAAATTTCAAACTGTTTTTCCTTTTTCTGTTTTGTTTTGTAAAGAACGTCCAATGTTCATTTTTGATATATGCATTTGACATTAATTGCTGCTCATGAATATTTACATGCGAAACAAAAGACGATTACTCGTAATATCAGGAACAGGGGCAATAAGAATTGTCCAAACTTTACAGTTGCTCTGTCCACCAGGTACATGGATAAATTTAGCCGAAGAATATGACTGAGGTACATTCACTCTCCGCAGAGTAAGAAAAAGACGGTAACTTTAGCTCTCCCCAGCTGAGACTCGCAACTGTGAATGAATCGGTAATATTCTACCCAAGCAGAGTTTATCTACCATCAGCACTGAAAAGTCTTATCATCCCCCGCAGAGTAAGAAAAGACAGTAAGGTTAACTCTCCTCAGCTGAGACTTGCAACTGTGACTGAATAGGTAATATTCTCCCCGAGCAGAGTTTATCTACCATCATCATTAAAAGGTCTTAATATCCCCAGCGGAGTATAAAAAACATATCCCCAGTGGAGTTTGAAATTTTTCCCCAGCGCAGTCTGAAAAAGCTTCCCTAGTGGAGTGTGGAGAATCATCCCCAGTAGACTTTGGAAGTTTATCCCCAGTAGAGTCTAAAAGGTTATCCCGTGAAGCCGAAACTGAAAGATCATCCCCAGAAGAGTTATTTCCTTGCATAAACAGAAACTTAAATCCCCAACAGGATTCAGTATCACCAGCAACGGTAATTCATCCCCAGCAGAATTTATCAGCGGAATCCTCTACAGAGCATCTCTTCCCCATAGAGTAATCTCCTCATCAGCTTATTCCCCAGCGGAGTTATCCTCTCCTGTAGGTTTATTCTCACAATTATCTTCGTTCTCTATCCCCAGCAGAAACTAATAATTCAGCTCTTTTCTCCAGCAGCTATCCGGAATTTATTTTCCCCAGCTAAAAACATTACATTTCCATACATCATGACACATGCATATACGCATCATACAACATAATCTCATTTATTTTGAGAACATCATTGCCTGATACATATCATACATTATGTTGTACCCCAAAATTTTCCCTCTCATTTTATCAACATTTCTCATCACAAGGCTCTTGGGGCTCAAGATCAAGCTAGGGTTTGCTCTGCTCAAGACATCTCCTTACACTGATGACCTAAATTAGGGTTTCAGTTTGTACATGGATTTTTGGACCTTCAATGCTCAAATTGAATTTCATACTTCATATTGGACTCATAAGTTTATCCATACCGAGTTTCAAGCCTTGAATCAAATTTTTGCCCAGTCAATTGGACAGTTGACCTAGAAATCAGCTGTATTGGGGAAAAAGTCAATTGTGGCCAATTTACAGTCAAACCTCATGAATTTTGACCCACATCAACATTATGAACTCATATGAACCATTTGATAAATTTTGGACCACAATTCCACAAGAAATTTGATCAGATCACCAAAAGGGCAAAATGGTCATTTTTAGGGTTTTGGTTGTACAAAGGCAATTTCTGACTTTTTGACCTAGTCAATGGAAAATTAGGCTCAACCATGGACTCAAGGACTCAATGACATCATCTTGACCTATTCAACAAGTTCAAAAGATCTCAAATGCACTGGATTGACAGATGAATTTTTCAGTCAGCTGATCAAAATTTGACTGTACACTGAAAGTCAAACTTTGACTTTTTGGTCAAAATCAAGTGCCAAGGGTCATTTTTCATCAAAATGTATCAAAACATGAAACTTGTTCTTCAAGAAACCCAAAATTGCAAATTAGGGTTTAAAGTTGAAAAAATTTCATAACTTAGAATTTTTCTAAGTTATGAAATTTTCTTAATTTTTCCTAACTTTGCCCCACATTTTCACCATGATGCATTTGGATTCAAACACAACTTACATCATGAAATTTGTAGTCCTCCACAAAGTATACAACTTTCATTCACAAAGTTTTCTCAAAAGAAGCTTGGATCTCAAGTTATGATTTTTGGAACAAGGGTCCCTAAAACTTTTAACTTAGAGAAATTTTGCCCTAGTTTAGGCAGGATTTTGACCCATCTTCTTGACCATTTTTCACATAGTTCCACTTGGAATCTCAAGTTACAATTCAAAGATGGATTATAGAGCATGTTGCAAGCTTTCCGAATTATCCAAGAACTCTTCAAACACATTTGTGGTTAGGAATAATCGAAGGCTTGAAGTTGGCAAAAACTCACTTTTCTTCCATGGCATATTCATGTTCACTCAAGTTGCATTTTCAAACCAGCATGCCTTACACTAGTTTGCAGGCCTCTAAACCACTTCACACTCAATAATTTAATGCAAATCCATTGGGCTAATACATTGTTTTGGTCATTGGATCATTGTACACAAGTTTAATCCCTAAATGATAAAAGGCACATTTCCATTTTTGCCAAAGTTTGCTTTATGTCAAAACCACAATCCTTGAGCATAAAGCCAAATATCTTGCAGCTAAACAAATACACTAATTAGGGGGGCCAAGAGCAGAGGTTAGAGGTTGTTGTATAGCCTGCACAAGCCTGTTACATATCACTTCCACTTTCTTACTTCAAAAACAAGAAATTTGTCAAAATCCTTAGAACTTGAAAACCAGCCAGTACCAACTTATGTAAACAGTTTGAACATCTTTCACACAACCCTTTAAGCTAGAAACACGATTTCTTGGGCCTCTAAACACCCCATAGCCAGAAATCACATTCCTTTGGCAAAACAGGGCAAGTTCTGCAACTTGAGTTCCATAGCTCATTTGGCTCGTGCGTTTTGCCCCAAGTTGCTTCAAACACTTTCCATTCAACTCACCCAAGCTATCCCACACCTCAAACACCAACTGTAACTCCATTTACAGTGTTCACCATTTTCATTTTGAGCTTGTGCAGGTTGAGTTCTATAGGCTAATTCAAGGACATTCGAGGCAAGCTAGATATTGGAGAAGGTCAAGTGAAGTTCAAGCAAGCTACCAGACATCTCAAGCCTTGTTGAAAAGCACTACATTTCCCTACACGAATCCAACTGAAACAGGTTTTTCTCCACTTTCTATCTCTCTATTTAGGAACATTTAGCCTTAGGTTTGTGAATAAAAAATGTAGTGTTCATTGCCATGAAGTTGTACATATGCTCAGTTTTCATTTATATTAAGTGTGCTAGGAGAATTTCATCCATGAACATGCTGAAAAAACTAGGTTAGATTTTAGGGCCAGAGAAATTATCTCTGGTCTTTGAGAGTTAGGATTAGTTTTTTATATGGTTGGAATCGTCTTGAAATTCTCTACAAGTTTGATGTTGTGTGTTTTTGCAATAGAGCTCGTATACAGGCTCTAGTGTTTGAACAGGGCACGCACGCGTTTTTCAGTCTGAAGGTTGAAGATGAAGATGGCTTGGGTTGGGCTTGGCCTGGCTTGCTTTTGAGACCTCCCATTTTCATTTTTGCACCCCCTGGCCCAATTTCTTGTATTTTCATATTTTTGCATTTTTGTTTTCATTTCTGATTTTGTTTATTTATTTCCAAACATAAAAGGAATTTAAATACTTTTATATTATTTATTAAGACTTGAAAAATATATATAATCATACTTTTTATTTTTATTCATACTAAAAATATTTTCCTAAATATATTTTATTTTTGTACATATTTTATTTTATATTGTACATATTTAATTTGATTAATATACATATATAAATATATACTTTTTATTTTATTAAAATACTCTAGAATAAAAAAATATAAAATATTACATTTTTATTTTCATTATTATTTATACTAAAAAAATACTTTTTCTAAGTATATTTCATTTTGTATATATTAATATATTTTATTGTATATAAATAATATAACATTTTATTTTCTTAAAGAAATTAGGGTTTTACCCTTAAACAATTAAAATAAATCTTTTATTTATTTCTTTATTTTTTACATTAAACACTTTTACATACATAAACAAACAAAAACCTTTTTTTGCATATTCCATTTCATTTGATATATTTGTCTTTTTTTTGTTTATTTAAATATTATCCATTTATTATTCATGCAATTAAATTTAATTTGGATGTAAGAGTAAATTAGGGTTTATATTTCTTGCCAAATACACCCCCATTAAAAGATTGTACCCCCATCCCCATAATCATGTTGTAATAGCTTAGAATTTTAATTCTCGCACTTTACGCTTTCAATTATGCCATGATTAGAGAATTAGGGTTTGTATGCAAGAATCCAAATCAACAAATAGTTTGACCTAATCAAAGACAAAAATGCATGAAAATCAAACACAATGCACACTTGCACCCCTAGGGTTACAATCCACTTGTTGCCTTCAAAAATGGACCATGTTATGCATGTTGGGTACTTTGGCAAAACAAAAACAAAACAAAAGATCATAGTCCCTCGATGACGCTATCTTGGTTGCCTAAACAAAAATGATCAAGTCCCTCAAAAAAAGAAAAAAATTGCCAAAGATACTTGACATAATTGCTATCATGGTCTATACGATGACCCACGCCTGTCTCGTTTAACATCTTAACACAAGGTTGTTCACCAAATGCAATGGTGAAACAACACTGTCAAAAGGGTTAAAAAACATAAGAAAGATCTTTGAGTAAATTAGGGTAGATAGCTTTTAGTTACTTGATCAAAAGCTTGCAAAAACATCTTTGCTATTTTCAAACACAACACAATTTCAAAATATTATCCAAATCAAACTTTCAAACATTGAAATCTTTTCAAAAGACAAAAACACCTTTGTATACACTCAAACAAGAATCATTATAAAGGTTGCCACAATGATGGCCTCTTTTCAAAACATCTTTCAAAACCACACACAAAGAACCATTTCAAACAATTGGAAAAGCAAAGCAAGTGATCTAAACAAGTAACTAAGAGCCCATGGATAACCATGGATGAAAAGGGTGCTCGCACCTTCCCTTTTCATAATCTACTCCCTGAACCCAAGAAAACATCTCAAAGGTCTTTCTTGTGCTTTTTGACCTTTCCTTAGGATAAAATAAAAAGTCGGTGGCGACTCTTGCTAAACCGAAACATTTGGGAATACAAAACGCAAAACCTCAAGTCAGTTCTCCCACCGTATCACACATTGCATACAACTAACCTTTACCTTTCAGGAAGGATGCGGTTAAGTTCTCACAAAATTCAAAGCTATGAAGCTTTTTCCTCCGTTGAAGTACGGGTAAGTTCCTAAATCTCAGCAGAGAAGTTTTCTCAGTTGAATTACGAGCGAGTTCTTAAATCTCGACGAAGATGTTTACCCAGTTGAATTACGGACAAGTTACTAAATCTCAGCAGAGAAGTTTTCTCAATTGAAGTACGGGCAAGTTCCTAAATCTCGACGAAGATGTTGAATTATGGATGAGTTCCTAAATCTCAATAGAGATGTTTTTCTCAGTTGAATTACGGGCAAGATCCTAAATCTCGACAAAAGTGTTCCTCCGTTGAATTACAGACAAGTTCCTAAATCTCAGCAGAGAAGTTTTCTCAGTTGAATTACGGGAGAGTTCTTAAATCTCGACGAAGATGTTTCCCCCAGTTGAATTATGGACGAGTTCCTAAATCTCAGCAGAGATGTTTTCTCAATTGAAGTACGGGAAAGTTCCTAAATCTCGACAAAAGTGTTCCTCCGTTGAATTGCAGACAAGTTCCTAAATCTCATCAGAGAAGTTTTCTCAGTTGAATTACGGACGGGTTCTTAAATCTCGACGAAGATGTTTCCCCAGTTGAATTACGGACGAGTTCCTAAATCTCAGCAGAGATGTTTTTCTCAGTTGAAGTACGGGCGAGTTCCTAAATCTCGACAAAGTGTTCCTCTGTTGAAGTATGGGCAAGTTCCTAAATCTCAACAGAGAAGTTTTCTCAGTTGAATTATGGGCGAGTTCCTAAATCTCGACGAAGATGTTTCCCCAGTCGAATTACGGGCAATTTCCTAAATCTCAGCAAAGAAGTTGAATTACAGACAAGTTCCTAAATCGCAATACCTCAGTTGAATTACGGGCAAGTTCCTAAATCTCGACACCTCAGTTGAATTACGGGAAAGTTCCTAAATCTCGACACCTCAGTTGAATTACGGACGAGTTCCTTTCTCTCAACAAAGATTAGACTTCCCCAGCGAAATCTTCCACAACAAACAAGTATACAAGCTCTCTCTAAGGAATCTCTTATGCGATCGACACCCCTTCAGATGGCATCCTTAAACCCATCCCCTCATCAGCAGTCTCCAAATGGCATCTGTAAGCCCATTCCCGACATCACAAGACAATTACCACGTCATTTGAGTGCAAATTTCTAGGCACTCTAGTGTTCAATCCTCTTCCACCTTCGGATTACGAAAGGCACGAGAGCCAATATACATCTTCAGGTTTAAGAAGATTGAACAGGGGCGGATGTTGTACCCCAAAATTTTCCCTCCCATATTTCTCAAAACATTGCAAGAAAGATCCTCAAGTTGCTCAAGATAGTCCAAGGGTTGGCCAGACAAGCTCTCTCCTAAGGTAGTCTACTCCAAATTAGGGTTTCATGTTGCATCAAGATCCTTGAGTCCAAGTTACCCCAAGTTCTCACCAATGTCCTAATATGTTCTCAAGATCATCCCTGTCAAGTTTCAATCCTTGCAGAGGAAGTTGGCTCAGTCAATTGCTCAAAGGTCCAAAAATCGACTGTGCTAGGGCAAAAGTCAACTTTGACCTACATACAGTCAAACTTCAAGATTTTTTGTCAACATTATCATTTTTAAGTATATTTAATCATTTTATCAAGGGTTGATCATGATTCATCAAGGATTGCTCACAATTCATCAAGATTCAAAAGTTGCTAAATTAGGGTTTTACAGGAAAAGTCAATTCAACTTTGACCAAGCATAACTTTCTCATACTTTATGAGAAATGACCCATCCAAAGCTCCTTTTTAAGAGGATGAAATTTCATACAATCCATCTTCAGCTCCCAAGATCAAAATATGCACTCACAAGAAGTTATGAATTTGTACATTATAGGTCATTTTTGAAAGTCAACAAAAATACCTTTTTTGTAAAAGCTTATAACTTGAGAATGGAATATCAAAATTAGATGAGACAAAAAGTGTTGGTTAGAGGACATCTCAAGCTTTCTAAAAAGTCCAAGAACACCTCCAAATATTCAAAATTGAGGAAGTTATGCATTGTTGAAGTTGGACTTTTTTGCAAAATTGCCAAAAGTCAACTATCCCCAAAACTTCAAATTTTGCCAAATGGGCCCATTCTTTTTCACTTGTTCTGAGTTGGAATTATAGCCCACGTGCTCCAGCCTTGGCCATGTGTCCATATCATATTTTTATTAATTATTTTAATTTTATTTGAATTAATTTGATTTAAATCAAAATAAATCAAATAAAAGTCCAAAAGCATTGATAACAAAGATTTTGTGGTGATTTCAGGTTCCATTATACAGCTTGCCATCATCAAACTCGTATCAAGGCATAAGTGTACAAAAAGATGGGATTTGGATCAAATTTGGAAGGTTGTTAAAGTAGGATCAAATCAAATTCAAAGTCATTGATGGAGAGAGATTTGGACAGAGTTTGCTACCCTAATACATTGTACATTACATAAGTAGGCGAGGAAGACAAAAATAAGGGTTAGAGAGGCACGAGGGAGCAAGAACAAAAACTGAAAAATCAAGCAAAAAGTGTGAGTTCGAAATCAATCCTAGAGGCAGTTTTAAGGCTTGGCAATTGTCTCAATCTCTTCCTGGCAACCTCCACAAGCGAAAGCAAGCAAAACCACGTGTTTTCAAGCCCCCCAGTGCACTGTAAGTCATCCACGGATTCACTATATTCTTGAAATCGAAAAGCTTTATTCTTGCATCCATTGTGAAAAATATTGTCATATTCTTGATCACCATATCATTTGCAAACTTTTTACAATAGCCAATTGCATTTATATCACCTATATCGTGAATCACCATTGTAGGGTTTTCTTGGAGTTTTTTAGGGCTTTTGTTTTTAGGTACAATTAGCCTACATAATGGCCATGGTTGTGATCAGAAGAAGGAGACAAACTCAACCATGGTCTTAGAGTTCATTTACATGCTTGTACGAGATTTTAAGGATGCTTGGTTTGTAGTGACGGACATTTGTCCGTGGGTATAGCCCCTTTGATTTTTAGCAACGGTTCAAGGAAGAGGACGAAGGCGTGTCGTCACACCATTCGTCCATTCAAACAGCGCGCGCTTTTTTTATTTTTCTAGCCATTAGCTTTTGTTTTTTATATTATTATTGATTTACATTATACTATCAATAAGAAGCAATTGGTGTAGTGGCAAGCGTGGCATATATTTCCCTTCGGGACCTGGGTTCGAATCCCAGGTCCCCCTATTTTCTCCATATTATTTGTTTTCAGGAAATTCAATACAAGCAAGGCCAGGAGTTCCATCATACACCTCCCTCTTCAACACGCCAGATGGCCAGATGGCCAGATCTGGTGGCCAGCATTGGAGACACATCATAGACCTAGTCAACGCCAATGCACTGAATCAGAAAAGTCCAATGGATCAGCATCATTGGGCCAGAATAATTGCTTTCTACACCTCCAAAATCAGGCTCATCTCATTCTTTTTCTATATTTTTGTTTATTGCATTTAATTATTTATTTTGTTTAATTTAATTACTAACCAATAACATAATTTCTTTTTTTATCAAAAATCATCAAAAATATTTTTTACCCAATTAAATTTTAGAACATTATTTTATTTTTCATTAATAAATATTAACTAATTTAATTAGGATATTAATTAGGCAACTTTAATTTATTTTGCAAATATTTAAAATTAATTAGAAATTAATAGGTTTTAACCCTAGTTTAATTATTTTATTTTCTTTCCTAAAATTAACAAAAACTCCAAAAATATGTCATTAATTATTTTTCATTAATTAATTTATTTAATAATCAATTTAGTATTTAACTTTAGGATTAATTTATTTTCTTAAAAATAAAAACAACAAAAACATTTTATTTAATTAAAAGGGTCAAAACCCTAATTCCGTATCCGATTTAATTTCGCATCGCGCGCTTTTTTTATCCAATTGATGTATCTGCTCCTGGCTTGTAATAAATAATTAGAACATTTATTTATTTTTCCGCATTTAATTTCAAAGGGTTGCTTTTGGCGATGTAAATACCCGACGCCTTGTAATAATTTAGTTTAAATTCCGCATTTTAATCCTGCAAATTATACAACTGCTGGATGTTTGGTAATAGGGTTTGCATGGCAAGAATGAATGCCTAATTTTTAAAATGGTTAGATCACCCTAAACATGTGCAAAGATAAAAATAACTGAAATCAACACACTCGCACATGCGCACTCCTAGAGTACACCCCACTTGGTTGCCTTCGTACACGGTCATTGAGTATAGGTCGTTTTAGAGGTCGTCCTCTTGTCTAAAAGATCATAGTTGCCTCGAAATGGTTTCCTCGGATATTGTTGCCTCAAACAAATGATCTAAGACATTAGGGTTACCGCTAAAGCGTCCTAACAATTCTTTAGTGACCGTATGTCCCTCTTTCGAATTGACCCTCAAATTCCAACGACGGTGTTACCTACTCACTAATAGTGGGATAGCATTGTCTAAAGGAAATTAGCATAGAACAATTCCTTTTTCGAGTAGGTAGATTAGTTCTTAAGTACTTGCTCTTTCAAAACAAAACTTTTTTCACACTTACACTCATTTTCAAACAAAGTTTTCAAAAACACTTCATTACACTCTTGAGGATAGAAGCAAGAGTTAAATCGAAGTTAAAAACAAAAACTTTTCAAACCCATAAGCACAAAGAAAACAATTTTGAAAACAATGAGCAAGTACCTAAGAGCCCGTAGATAACTACCGATAGAAAGGGTGCTAATACCTTCCCTTTCTATAATCTATCCCCCGTACTCAGAAATATCTCGAAAAAGGAATTTTTCTGTGCTTTTTTTCCTTTCCTTGTTGGATAAAATAAAAGTCGGTGGCGACTCTTGCTTACCGCGATATTTTGCGAACAAAAAACGCAAAACGCAAACCAACATTCCAAAAACAGTCAGTTCTTCCCACCGTATCACACATGGTAAAGGTGCAAATTCATGCCCAAAACCATCGATAATGCTATTGCTGCGATCCGATATAATTTTGATGCTCCTATCAACCAAGCTAAAGAGGAAGATGATAAAGATCTTGAACTCTCTGTGAAAATAGCGAGGGAAATAAAAAAGCTAACAATACGCAACTGTATCTAGAGGCTATCAAGACCATTAATCTGAGCACAGGGGGAGACCTGGAAGAAACCAAGCCAAGGGGAAATGTCAGAGCGGAGCCACAAAAAAGTTGATCAAGTTATTGCACATATCTACAGAAACAGGTCAAAGTCGAATACAGACAGTGCCGTAAAAATAAACAACTACGAAATACCATGATTTGACGAAGAACCCGAGCCGGGGGCACGTTGGGTATCCACGTTCGACGAAGCTTCAAATATACTGGGCCACGATATAGGGGCAGTATTGACCCCCCCAAAGAATGCTCACAAGCCATATACCAATTCAATGGTGACTGGGATACTAAACATCCAAAACGGATTCCCTATCAAGATCATGTTTTAAAACCGACTGCGGAATTCACGAAGATCATTTTCAGTCACGTCCCACTAAAAGGAGATCGAATGACAGACACCCTAGTAACTATATCGTCTATATTCAAAGTAACTTGGTCAAACCATGAATCGCGCATCACAAACAGACGTTTCAAAGAGCCCGCACATTGCCTTGCTATTAAAAAATGACAATATAACAAGCCTTGGTTTCACGACATCCAGAAAATGCCTCCACCATCGACAAACGAACTCTACGAAAATTAGCCTCAGAATTCTTTCAGGGTAACAATGTACTGTACAAGATGGACCACAACATGGTCTAATACTCAAGAAGATTTTGCTATTCGCCTTGACCCACGTGGTAAACGGACCCCCAATTACGAAAGTCCGTACGTAGTCAAAATAACATTCTCTGATGGTGGTCTAATATCCACAATAATGGATGGGGAAGAACTACCGCACCCGGTAAATTCAGACGCAGTAAAAAACACTATGTATAAGAAGCTCGAACCTTAAACAAGCGACTTAGGCAAAAAGGAGCGCCCCGGTGGATCAAAAACCCTAAAGGGAGATCCAGGCAAAAATTAGGGGCATATAACAAAAAAATTATCCCGGTGGATTGAAAACCCGAAAGGGAAATCCAGGAAAAAAATAGGGATCATTCCGTACAAAGAAATAAAGAATAAAAAGACTGTGATCCATGAACCGCGACTACCAACCACAAAAGGAGAGACAAATTTGAACCATTCAACTGGGGAACATCAGCAACGATTATCATTTTTATTTCCATTTACAGTTTTAAAACTTTCTGTAATTACCTCTTTCTAGGAATTGCATCTTGTATTCTCGCCTATTCAGAGGCATATTAATAAAACACTTGCTTTCTTTGCATCTTTCAAATTGCGTTTTTCTTTTCTCAAACTTGTTTACAAAATACTATGATTATTACTTGTGAGTATTGTCTCGAAATTATTTCGAGGGATTAACAAAATAAAAGCATTTGATAAAACATCGAGAAAACATTTTGGTTAGAAAAATATCAAAAGAAAATCCACGTCTACGTCTATGCATATGGCTACTCCTATGTCTTGAAAATCTATACACATGTCTACGCCTGTATCTATGCATATCTACGCTCACGGTGCAAAAAATCTACGCCCGCACATACATTTGCGCCTATGCTTACACTCAACAATACAAAATCTATGCATATCTACTCCTACGTCTATGCGTTCGTACACAAAGTCCACGCCAGTGCCTATGCCTACACTTACAATACAAAGTCTACTTCCGCACATGTGTCCACGCACATGTGTACTCCTACCAACACTACATACGTCCACGCTTACGCCTGCGCCTACGACATATGAATCTACATACGGCTGCGCTTACGCCTGCGCCTACGACATACGAATCTACATACGTCTACGCTTATGCCTGTGCCTACGAATCTACATACATCAACGCTTACGCCTGCGCCTACAACATACGAATCTACGTACACCTACGCTTACAGAGACCACATACATACGCTTACGCCTGCATACAAATCTGCACATAGGCCATTACCTACGTCTACGTCTACGTCTATGCCTGCATACAAATCTACGCATAGGTCATTATCTATGTCTACGTATACGCTTACGCTCGCAATACAAAATTAATGCTCAACTTTTGCTAACATTGCCCACCGCTTGCAAGTTCAACAATACTACGAAGACACAACATACAATGCAAGGAGTTAGTAACTCTGAGCCAATGGTTTAAAGGAGAGAATGTGAGAAATAGTCTTCATAACATTTCAAGGCATACACACATCTTACACACATTTCATACATACACACATTTTGCACATCTAAAGCATACATACACTATGCATTCCTGCATACGATACGCATATAGTCAGGGTTCCATATCAATGTCAAACATCATACATTTCACATACATAAAACATTCAATACGCGTGCATACACATGTATCACCTATCAAACAGACAAATAATATCACCCTCGATTCAACTATCTAAGGGTCGACCAACGCAATACTCCTGCAATTTAACCCGTCACCTCAGTCTTCATGTCGTGACGCATTTAGCCCATCACCTAAGTCTTCCCGCGGTGATGAGTTCCTTACAAATGCAGTACGTTGCCTCTAAGCCGCAATATATCCTCAAAACTCCGTATATTGCCTCTAAGACGCAATATATCATCTAGCTTAAATACATTGCCTTTAAGTTGCAATGTATTCGCGAAACTCAGTATATTGCTTCTAAGCCGCAATATATCATCCAACTCAAATACATTGCCTCTAAGCTGCAATGTATTCGCGAAACTCAGTATATTGCTTCTAAGCCGCAATATATCATCCAACTCAAATACATTGCCTCTAAGCTGCAATGTATTCGCGAAACTCAGTATATTGCTTCTAAGCTGAAATATATCATCCAACTCAAATACATTGCCTCTAAGCGGCAACGTATTCGCGAAACTCAGTATATTTCTTCTAAGCCACAATATATCATCCAACTCAAATACATTTCCTCTAAGCTGCAATGTGTTCGTAAAACTCAGTATATTGCTTCTAAGCCGCAATATATCATCCAACTTAAATACATTTCCTCTAAGCCGCAATGTATTCATGAAACTCAGTATATTGCTCCTAAGCCGCAATATATCATCCAACTCAAAAACATTGCCTCTAAGCCGCAATGTATTCGCGAAACTCAGTATGTTGATTCTAAGTCGCAATATATCATACAACTGAAAATTATTGTCTCTAAGCCTCAATGTATTCGTGAAACTCAGTATATTGCCTCTAAGCTGCAATGCATCTTTCCATATCAGTATGTTGCCTCTAACCCGTAATATATCGTCCGACTCAAACACATTGCCTCTAAGCCGCAATGTATTTGCGAAACTCGACACATTTCCTGTAAGCCTCAATGTATCTTTCAGATCAACATATTGCCTCTAATCCACAATATATTATTCAAACCAGCGCATTAACTCTAAGCCACAATGCATTACCCAAACTCAGCTTATCGCCTCAGACTTCATGCAGCAATGTTCGAAACCAAATTTATCTTATCACATCAGACTTCACGCAGTGATTTGCAAACCAAATTGCTGTACCCCAAAATTTTCCCTCCCATATTTCTCAAAACATTTCAAGAAAGATCCTCAAGTTGCTCAAGAAAGCCTAAGGGTTGACCAGACAAGCTCTCTCCTAAGGCAGTCTACTTCAAAACTAGGGTTTCATGTTGCATCAAGATACTTGATTCCAAGGGATCCCAAATGCTCACAATTTCCCTAATATGTTTTCAAGATCATCCATGTCAAGTTTCAAGCCTTGCAGAGAAAGTTTGCTCAGTCAATTGCTCAAATGCCTAAAAATCGACTATGTTAGGGCAAAAGTCAATTGTGGCCCACATACAGTCAAACTTCAAGATTTTTGGTCAACATCCTCATTTTGAAGTATATTTCATCATTTGATCAAGGTTTGATCATGATTCATCAAGTATTGCTCATAATTCATCAAGAACCAAAAGTTGCTAAATTAGGGTTTTGTAGGAAAAGTCAACTCAACTTTGACCAAGCATAACTTTCTCATACTTTATGAGAAATGAACCATCCAAATCTCATTTTTAATAGGATTAAATTCTATACAATTCATATTCATCTCCCAAGTTCAAAATATTAACTCACAAGAAGTTATGAATTTGAACATTATAGGTCATTTTGAAAAGTCAACAAAAACACCTTTTTTGTAAAAGCTTCATACATGAACATGGAATACCAAATTGAGATCAGACCAAAAGGGTTACTTACAGTACATCTCAAGATTTCTAAAAAGTCCGAGAACACATTCAAAGAGTCAAAATTGAGGAAGTTATGCATTGGTGAAGTTGACCCTTTTTGTAAAATTGTCAAAAGTCAACTATGCCTCAAATTGCAGTTTTTGCCAAATGGGACCAATCTTTTGCACTTGTTTTGAGTTGGTAGCATGGTCCACGAGCTCTAGCCCTTTCCACTTGTCATTATCTTATTTTTATTATTTATTTTGATTTTTATTTGATTTAAATCAATTTAAATCAAAACAAATCATGGAAAAATCCAAAACATTGAAATCTCAAGATTTTGTACATGTTTCAGGTCCTATGTCCAGTTGGAAAGTGATTGAATTCGTGCAAAGCCTTTGTGTGCAGAAAAAGATTGAGTTTGAACTATTTTTAGAAAGATCTTCAAGTGAATCAAATCCAAATCAAAAGCTATAATGGAGAAAGATTGAGATCAGGTTTTCAACCCTAATTCAATCATTGATATATATTGAACAATTGCAGACCTAGAACAAGAGGTTAGAGAGGCGTGAGAAGTCAGAACAAACTTGAAAAAAAACACAAAAAAGTGTTGAGTCGAATTCATAGTTCCAGGAAATTCCAGAGCTTCCTGACCATCCCAATCGCTTCCTGGGATCACAAGCAAGCGAAACCAATCAAGAACAAAGAGTTTCCAGCACCATAACTCACTGTAAGCCAGCCACGGCAATGGCTTTTTCTTGAATTCGAATTGCATCATTCTGACACTTATAGCATGAAATAATTATAGATTCTTGCTCTTTGAAACATTTCAAAACTATCCATAACATTTAATTGCGTTTTCATGGACTGTATTAGAGTTTGCCATTGTTAGGGTTTGTTGCTTCGATTTGGGATCTTTGCGTACAGGTGAAATTGGGCCATGAAAGGGGCACCATCACACTCAGAAGGTCCAAACGAGTTGATTCATGGCCTTAAAAGTTATTTATCTCGCTTGTGTTTGATTTTAAGAGTGGCAGGGTCTGTAGCTATGGACAAATGGTCGTAGGTAAAAGTCTGTGACTTTTACCAACGGAGCAAGGAGGAAGATGACTGGCGTGGAACATTTCCATTCGTCCATTTGAATTTTCGCGCGAATTTCTCTTTATTTTGCTTGTTTATAATATAATAATTATTGTTTATGTTATATACAACTAAAACAGCTAGCGCAGTTGGTTACAAGGTGAGTGCAAAAGGCATCAGGGCCTGGGTTCGAATCTCAGGTCCCCCAAATTGCTTCATATTGTTTTCTTTTTAGTAATAAGGCGCGTGCTTGTATGGGATGACCACCATGGGGCATCATCTCCTAACCATCAGATCACCAATCATCCAGATCTAAAGGCCATTATTGAAGGATCCATCATGTACCTTGGTCAAAGCAAAGCATGGGATTCAAAAGGTCAACGTGGACCTTATTTTCTTGGGCCCAGACTTTGATATACACACCCTCCAAAATTACTTTCAGGCCCAGTTTTCTTCTTTTTTTCTTTTTATATTGTTTTATTTAATTCATTTATTTATTTTACTAACATTAAAATTAATTTTCTTTTATTCAAAAAATCATAAAAATAATGTTTTTTCACCCAATTAGATTTAGGTTTATTTTTTATCAAAAATTAATTAATTTAATTAGGTTATTTAATTTTAGAAAACTTTGATTATTTTGTAAACAAATTAAAATTAATTAGAACAATTAGGGATTTTGTTTCTAACTTAATTATATTTTCTTTTTTCTTAAAAATAACCAAAACATAAAAATAGGTCATGTAAATTATTTTCATTAATTCAATTTAATTAACTAATTAATTTTGTATTTAATTTTAAAAACCCAATTCTTCTTTTTCTTAAAAATAATTAAAAACCACAAAAAATAAATTTTCTTTTAATTAGGTTAGACGGGGTCAAAACCCTAATTTCTTATCGTTCTTAATTTCCTCGCGCGCGCTTTATTACTTATTTTTACTATATTAATGTAATTGGTCACAAGTTGTAATAGATTAATTAGGACCTTTTACTTTCATTTATCATTTTTTTAAGGGTTTGTTTTTGGCTATGTAAATACCCGAAGCCTTGTAATAGCGTAGCTTTACCTTCCGCACTTTAAATTCCGCAAAATATTAACTGTTAGATATATGAATAATAGGGATGCATGGCAAGAATGTATGTAAACTTTAAAACAGTTAGCAAACCCTAATTGTGCAAAGATAATAAACTTGAAATTGAATCACTCACACATGCGCACTCCTAGGGTATACTCCCACTTCGGTTGCCTTCGGTAAATGGTCATTGAGTATAGGGTATTTTAGTGGTCGCTCTTTTGTCTCAAAGATCAAAGTTGCCTCAGAAAGGTTGCCTCGGATATAGTTGCCTCGAATATTGATCTTAAGACATTAGGGTTACTACTAAGACGTCCTAACATTGCTTTAGTGATCGTACGTCCATTTCGAATTGACCCTTAAAACTCCAACGACGGGGCTACCTACTCACTAATAGTGGGATAGCGCTGTCTAAAGGAAACGAACATAGAATAATTCTTTTTCGAGTAGGTAGATTAGCTCTTAAGTACTTGCTCAAACAAAACAAACTTTTTCACACTTACACTCCTTTTCAAACAAAGTTTTCAAAAACACTTTATAACACTCTTGAAGACAGAAGCAAGGGTTAAATCGAAGTCAAACAAAAACTTTTCAAATCACACAAACACAAAGAAGCAATTTTGAAAATGATGAGCAAGTACCTAAGAGCCCGTAGATAACTAGGGATAGAAAGGGTGCTAATACCTTCCCTTTCTATAATCTACCCCCCGTACTAAGAATAATCTCGAAAAAGGAATTTTTCTGTGCTTTTTTCCTTTCCTTGTTGGATAAAATGAAAGTCCGTGGCAACTCTTGCTTACCGCGACATTTTGCAAACACAAACGTAAAACGCAAACCAGCATTCCTAAAATAGTCCCGGTTCTGGCACCGTATCACACAAACCATTACCTCAGACTTCATGCAGCAATGTGTTCCAAACTTCAGACCATCGTCTCAGACTTCATACAACGATGTTCGAAACTAAATTTAGCTTATCACATCAGACTTCACACAGTGATTTGCAAACCAAACCATTGCCTCAGACTTCATGCAGCAATGTGTTCCAAACTCCAGACCATCATCTCAGACTTCATGCAACGATGTTCAAAACCAAATTTAGCTTATCACATCAGACTTCACACAGTGATTCGTGAACCTAACCCATTGCCTCAGACTTCATGCAGCAATGTGTTCCAAACTCCAGACCATCATCTCAGACTTCATGAAGCGATGTTCGAAACAACGAATTTAGCTTATCACATTAGACTTCACGCAGTGATTTTCAAACCTAACCCATTGCCTCAGACTTCATGCAGCAATGTGTTCCAAACTCCAGACCATCGTCTTAGAATTTATGCAGTGATGTTCGAAACCAAATTTAGCTTATCACATCCGACTTCACGCAGTTATTTGCGAACCTAACCCATTGCCTTAGTCTTCATGCAGCAATGTATTTTTTTATTCCACAAAATTCAGCTTATCACATCAGACTTCACGCAGTGATTTGCAAACCTAGCCCATTGCTTAAGTCTTCATGCAGCAATGTGTTTCTTTATTCCATAACAAAGACCATTGCCTCAGAATTCACGCAGCGATGATAGAAAACAAAACTTTAACCCATTGCCTCAGACTTCATGCAACAATGTATTTCCTTATCCCGTGACACAGATCAACGCCTCAGACTTCATGTTGCGATGCTCAAAAGAAAATAAAACTTTAACCCATTGCATCGAACTTCAGGCAGCAATGTGTTTTCTTTATCCCAAAACTCTAGCCCATCACCTCAGACTTCATGCAGCATTGTCCAAAAACCAAATCTAGCTTATCATCTCAGACTTCACGCAGCAATTTGCAAAACTGTAACCTATTGCATCAAACTTCATGCAACAATACATTTCGTTATTCCATAAACACCGATCATCACCTTAGACTTCATGTTGTGATGTCCAAAAGAAAACAACACTTCAACCCATTGCATCAGACTTCATGCAGAAATACATTTCATTATTCCATAAACACCGATCATCGCCTCAGACTTCAGGCTGCGATGCTAAAAAGAAAACAAAACTCAACACATTACCTTTAAGCCGTAATGTATTTGCAAACTCAACACATTGCCTCTAAGCCGCAATGTATTCGTAAACTCAACACATTGCCTTCAAGCTGGAATGTATTCGCAAACTCAACACATTGCCTCTAAGCTGCAATGCATTCTCAGAACTCAGAACATTGCCTCTAAGCCGCAATGTATTATCCATACTCAACACATTGCCTCTAAGCCGTAATGTATTATCCAAATTAACACATTGCCTCTAAGCCGAAATGCGTTCTTCAAACTCAAACACATAGCCTCTGAACCGCAATGTATTCATGCTCAAAACATCGCCTCATCCAGCGATTCCCAGAAATACAAGATCGCCTCAGACGTCATGCAGCGATTCACAAACATAACCCATGGCCTTAGTCTTCAAGAAGCCATTCATCCTCCAAATAGGTGAACAAGCTAAGACATACAGAATTGCGTTAACTTCCTCGTTATCAAACCCGGGTAAGCGATATATCATCAACTTTGCCTACTTCCTTGAGACTTATAAGGGTATTCTACATCAGTATAATCTTATGTTTGTCGAACAAATTTTGGGATACTTCAAGTATTCAATAAACTTTCAATCAGAATGCACAAGACTCGAGTTTTCTCACGCTATTCGATTGAAAGATAATTGAATAGGGGCAGCTGTCGTTCCCCAAATTTGTCCTACCTCGACGATTTTATTTTTCGAGATTAGAATAGAAGAAATATTTAATTAAAGATGGTACAGCAGTATCTGATGGTCCGTCTTTATCAGACTAGGGGGTGTATTTTAATGGGGCTTTCTAAATCAGAAATACTCATAAATCTGTTCGCGAGGCATGTTTTCCGATGGCCCATGCGATTTAAAAATAAATCAGAGTAATTAATAAATTATTAGTTTATTAAAAATACCTAGGTTTAATTTGCTATTGAAGTTAAAATATTAAGTCCGTTAATTACTGTTAGTAAAAGGGAGGGATGAAATTTAAAAGTCCATTTAAGTTTTGTCATTGTTAATAAAGAGGAGGGGGTGATCATCAAATTAGAGGCCCATTAAGTTTTATTATTATTTAAGAGGAAAATGTTTATTGTTATTATAAATAAATAATAATGTATATTAATAAGGAAAACAAATAAACAAAATATTTTTTTGGTTGAAAAAAAAAACATAACATATTGTTTGCTGTTAAATTCTGTTTTAGATATTATCTAAGTTTTGGGTATTTCTAAAAAAGGGGTCAATTAGGCTTGAATTTGCTGTAATAAAAAATAGGGCATGCTGGACTTCAAATACTTACCGCTGGCCCTATCTTTAGTAAAAAAACAATAACAATAATTTTTTAATTACATTAATATAGTTGTTGGACTTCTTCAAAAGAATGCAAAGCCCAAGTAATCAACATGCTGGCCCATATTTGAACTAACATACACTGTGCAAATTACCACCAATTTTGTGCAAGTTTCAGTAAATAACAGATACTGTAGAAATTGAAAATGAAATTAAAACTTGAAACATTATCAAACTAAATCAAAGCCCATAATTACATTGCCAATAGTACAGAAAAAATCTTACAGAATCAAATTAAACAAATCTGCATTAATTGATATTACAAAATCTCAGAATTACGCACATTAAAGAAGAATCGAATCTAGAAACAAACCAAATAAAGTCTAAAAAGAAATCTCATTACAATAATACAAATCAATTACAGATAGATCTCCAAATCGCGAATCAATGGAGCTAATAATCCAATCCCAAAATGTTTTAATCCCTAATCTAGGACTAATTATAACGACAAAGAAACCCTAAAATACTAACTATAAATAAACAGAAATTGAATACAGGAAGGGGGAGGTGGATTTTTACAGAAAAACAGGAAAGAGGAGAAATTGACGAACAGAGCGGGAGGATGAATCTGATTTATTGTTGAAGAAGAAAGGAGTACCGATTGGGGTTTTGATCTTAGAAACCCTAATCGGCCTTGCCGTCCCCGCCGCTGACAGTGACACTCTCCGTCGCTCACCACCTTACTGTCACCACCTTCAAAGCCTCGCAAAAAACCTGTAAATACGAAGAAGAAAGGGAAGATTAATCCCAGAACGTTCAAGATCAGAGAGAACAGAATCGCGCGGAGAAGGGTAACTTAGCTTTCTTTCTCTTGATTGTTGATTAGGAGATTTGTTGGTTGGTAAGCGTTGGGGAAGGGGTTTAAGGTACGGACCCCGTCGCGGTGAAAAGGTGAGAATTAGGGTTGAGAGAAGAGAGAGTAGAAGGGTTGTGGGTTGTGCGTGAGAGAAAGAGGAGGGTTATGATGTAACTCAAACGATGAAAATGAAAAAATGTTAAAACAAATTATTGTAATCCATCCCACTTTCGTACGCGCTGGCCTAATGTAACTACCGTGTTCCCTCGTTCGTCATCCATCAGATCTTAATCTGACAGCCATCTGGCCAAGTCTCACCATAACACTCATACTCCCTCACGCACCCAATCCACCATGCCTTCTCCAAAGCGCGTTGGGCTTAAGCCCACTACTCTTCACACCTTCCTGCTGCTATTTTTTTAAGGCAAGAACAACTTTACACCTCTCTGTCCAGAATTTTGTAATGGGCCTAGCCCAATATTCTTTTAGCACCCCAACTTTTTTCTACACAACTAAAAATGCACCCCCTTTTTATTTATTTAAATATTTTCTATTTATATATATATATATATATATATATATATATATATATATATATATATATATATATATATATATATATATATATATATATATATATATATATATATATATATATATATATATATATATATATTAGTCTTATTATTATTATATTATATTTTTATAACAACTATAATTATTATTATTATTAATTTTTAAATATTATTAATTATTGTATGTAAATATTATTATTATTTATATATTAACATATAAAGTAGTTTATTCAAAAAACTCATGCATTATTTTATATATTTTTGCACTAAATACTTCTTTTAATCATGCATTAATCAAGAATCTTTGCAATTAACATGATTAAAAAACATTCAACAAACAACAAACTATTTTTCGCAATCAATTAAGCTAATCAACTATTTTTGCAAATGGGTTTCAAACTAATTTTGACTTACTGCGTACTCAGTCAAAATCTCCGCAATCACTACTCCCGACCGAGTGCAAAGTGATTCAAAATATGCTTGCAAACCCCTAAAAAACACCAACCCATACGAACTACGAATTGAGACTCTGATTCCTCATAAAAGGATACGTAGGCACGCGATCCAAAATCATGGCGAGTCTTGCTAATTAAAACATAAAACCCTATTTACCCCAAACCTAAACCTAGAGCTTAATATCCTTGCGAACAAGGTGGATGAAAGGTGCCTAACACCTTCCTTTCGTCTAATTGAGTTCGTAACCTAGAATCTCTGTCTGCGAATTAGGGTATTCTGTTAGGTTTCCTTTCTTAGGATAAAAACTAATAGTGGCGAATCTTAATTTAAAAGCCAGTTGCTACAGAAGGGTGTTACAAATGACAAATATAGTTCATTATGTGCATTCGAACGAACTACCTCAAGAAAAATTAGAGGCAAAGAAAATCATCAAGCGTGCAACAAAGTACATTCTAATATGAGGGAAGCTCTATAAAATGGAAAGATCATCTCCCATTTTAAGGTGTCCGAGTGAACACAAAATCACCCTGGTCCTATTTGAAGTTCACCAAGAGGCTAATGACTACCACATTGGTGGACGAGTCTTAGCCCAAAAGTTGTTAAGAGTTGGTTACTATTGATCTTCATTAATGAGGGACATCATGAATTTTATCAAGAAAAGTGAAAAATACCAGAGGCATGCCAATCTACACCATGCACCAATTGAAATTTTCCATTCCATGAAAATACCTTATCCATTTTATCAGGGAGACATGGACATTCTAAGACCTTTTTCTATAGCTCCATGCTAGCTAAAGTTCTGATCGTGGGAGTAGGCTACTTCACAAAATAGATATAGACAGAAGTTATATCATAGATTACGACAGAAAAGGTCTACCACTTTTATTGGCAAGGGATTATGTGTAGGTTCAGTTTTCCAGGAATTATCATTCCTAAAACCTGAAACTCGGTCAATTTGAGATATTATTATAGTTTATTGATAGGAAGACAAGTCACATATTTATGAAATCTCTTGTAAAAAGATTCAGATTTTTGCAATGGGTTGTTATTGTTTGATTGTCGAAGTAAGTTGCTGGATTTCTACAAGAAGACCATTTCCACCCTACGGTGTAATTAAATTGTTAGAACTCCACAAGAAGATCCTTGCTGCCCTAGAGGGTAATTACATTACCTAACTTCCAAATGAAGATCCTTATGGCCTTACAGGGTAATTAAATTGTTGGATTTCCACAAAAAGATCATTTCCATCCTATAGGGTAATTAAATTATTCGACTTCCACAAGAAAATAATTGTATCCATACGGGGTAAGTAAAATATTGGACTTTTACAGGAAGATCCTTGCCACCCTACGGGATAACTACTCTAAGGAGAAATGTTTTCCAACCTCAAGGAGGGACTAAAATAAATCTGGCCTAAGGGACTCAACTAAGTCTCTCCTAAGGGACTCAACTAACTATCTCCAAGAAGACTCAAATAAATATCGCATGAGGAGCTCAACTAAGTATCATTAGAAAGACTCAACTAAGTATCTCCTATGAGACTCAAATAAGTCTCATCAGGAAGACTAAACTAAGTCCCGTTAGGAAAAACTCAAGGCATGCATACAACTTTGGTAATGCTCCCTTGAAACACCAAAAGGCAAGAAATGGAACTAAAACATTTCGGCTAATATGGGTCCTCGTGCTCGAGGGACTGTGTAGGGGTATAATGGGAAGGGCCCACGGTGTGCATGGCGGAGGCATGAGCTTAGCTTATTGTTCCTCCTAGATCACCCCTTTTTGGTTTAAGCGACACTCTTTTAAATATGATGTTCTTTCTTCGGATATGTCACGCAAATCCCTCACATCTCTGTCCATAGTACGTGAGTGTATGGATAATGTATATTTGTTTCACGTCAACACGTAAGAATTTGTAGGAATGGTTTCTACATTCTAAAAAGTCTTGGGTCTAGCCCAAGGTGGCTATTGTTAAGAGTCTCACATCTGACAACATATAGCTTGAGCAAGTGCTTGTAAATGGAGGCAATGTTCATCCTACAAGCCGGTTTTGTAGGAATGAGTTTGACATAACCATATTTCTTAGCATGGTATCTCGAGCCTTGTTTAAGATATGTTAGATCATTTACTAACAGGTTTCCACTATCAGGCCACCCACCATATATTTTCACGATCCAAATATCCATTCTTATGTTTGAGGGGTGGGTGTTAAGAGTCACATACCGTATAATATATGACTTGAACATGTGCTTATAAATGGGGTAAATCCTCACTCTACAAGATAGTTTTGTAGGGATGAGTTAGACCTAACCACATTACTTAACAGCTATAAACACCACAATATCGCGATAGAAAAAGAAACCTAACTCCAATACAGAAATACACGCAGGAAGATCTTCTCACACTTAAGTGAGCCAGATCTCAATCTCACAACAAATCTGAAAGCCTCTAACATTCTTTAGCCACTAGGGGTTATCACGCGTTTGTACTTTTAACAAGTACGACTTTCGATAATAAGTTCTTTAACTTATATTATAATTTTAGGTTTAATATCATTTTTGGTCTTGTATGTTAATCTCATGGTTCATTTTGGTATCTTAACTTAAAAAATGTCTACAATAATCCCTTTTTGTCATATTAGCGACGAATTTAACAATCAATTTTAAAAAATTTTCGTCGCTAATAAGACGAAAAAGATTAACATCATACATTTTAAATTAAGAGACTAATATAAATATTTTTTAAGTTAAATGATCAAAATAAACTATGAGATTAACATACAAGACCAAAAAAAAATATCAAAACCATAATTTTACTAATTTCATATCTACTAGTTTATGTTTTAAAACAAAAATCATTATCATGAAAATAAGTTCTATAATAAAAGACAATTTTTTTAACAAATTATAATATTCTACCACTCTCTCAAATTTTCCAAAAAATATTCATTAACAAGTTATTGATTATAATAATAATAATAATAATTTTAATAGTAAAATATATTATCTTATTTCATTTTATTCGGGATTGAAAAAAAGATAATATTAAACTATTTCTTATTTACATGTAGCCTAAATATTTCAATAAATGAAATATATGAATTTTTTCACAAATTAAAACTTTTTTTTTAATTTTTAATTAAAATTATTATATTTTTAAATGAATTAATAGTTTTTAAAAAGATTAGTTTTTTCTATCAACAACTGACAAGTTTTTAATTAAAAAACTATTTTTAGTAAAGTATAATTATTTCAATAAATGGTATAGTAGTATTTAAAAAATTATTAATATTACTTTGTTCTTAGTCTCTTAATATTTTATTTAATTTTGAATTATTTCTAAATATTATCTATTTTCAAAAACTATTTATTGTTATTACTACTATTATTATCAAAAGTTATCTATTGTGTATTTCCATAAATTCGTAAAAAATAATGGTCGTAGAAATATTTTGTAAAAATACAGAATTTAAATATTATACATATTATGATTAAATAGAAATAATTTTTTATAATATATTATGTAATAAATTTTTTAATTAAAAACTTAAATTTATTACTTTTAAGTTAGATAAATTGTAGTTTAAACTTTAAACGGAAACTCTAAATACATAAAAAAAATCATTTTTATTGTATTTTAATTATATTAACTATAAAATTATACGCTATTAAAAAAAATAAAATGCAGTGTCAAAGTTAAATGAATTTATATAAACTTTAAAATTTTGAAAAAATAATAAATATGATTTGGTATCAATAAATCCTAATTTTATATATATATATATATATATATATATATATATATATATATATATATATATATATATATATATATATATATATATATATATATATATATATATATATATATATATATATATATGGGTGTTCAAATCCAAACCAATCCAAATAAAAAACCGAAAATCGATCCAAAAAACCGAAAATTATAAAAAATCGAAAATTATTGGTTGTGTTTGGATGTTATTTTATGAAAACCGATCGGTTCGGATTGAATTTTGGATGAATTTTTCAAAATCGATCTAAACCAAACCGAACCGCATAAATATATTTTGATACTTATTTACTTTTTATTAGTATGACATGTTATGTGAATTTATTATTAGATGATAATAATTTTTTTAATAATATTTATTAATTTGGTATAATCTATTTATTTTTATTATTTCAAACATAATCAATTACTCTTATTTTGTAATATTAACTTTTAATATACTATATGGTATATATTATATCAAATCTATGATTTATTAGTAGTTTTATAATATTAATAAAAATATAATGTGTAATTTTGATATCCAAAAACCGATCCAAATTAAACGGCATAAAATTAGATCGGATCAGATTGAATTTTTTTAAATATATCATCCAAAATCGAACCGAACCTTAAGTGAATTAATCTTTGTATCAGATGAGTTTTTGTTTTAAAACTGATCCAAACCAAACCGCGAACACCCCCTCTATATATATATATATATATATATATATATATATATATATATATATATATATATATATATATATATATATATATATATATATATATATATATATATATGACAGATTTAATAGATTTTTGAAAGAAAAATTTTTTTAACATGTTTAAAATTATAAACTTTTTACATAGATTAAATTTAAATTTGCGTTATTATTAGATTGTACTCGTCTTATATAGTATTAAATTATGAGCTGGACATGAATCACCTCATTATAAAAGAAAATCATTTTAAATATATTAAACATTAATGTATCTAATATAATAATATAATATATATATTCTAAATATTGCTCATTCAGTATTAACAAATTGATTTTTTTTATAATAATAATTAAATGAAAATTTATGAAGAAAATTGTGAGCATAATAAAACGTGCAAAATATCAATAATAAATTTTTATTCAAACATTGCATTCATATTTTTATGAATTTTCTTGGACAAGAAAAGAGCACGTCATTGTGTTCATATTGAGTAATGGGCAACGTGCATACATGACCCCACACACCTTTAAATGAATTGTATCTTAACAAAAACGTTGTCTTCATTTTAGACCCGGGATTTATTTACAGATTTGTTAAAAAATGATACACGAATGATGGATTAACATTAATTTAATGTATACATTGTTTACTAGAGACAATTTGAATTTTAACAAACAAGAAGGAAAAAAATGTTGAGAAAGTTTGGTCATGGGTATGTTTCATCACTCAGAAAAATTACTTGTGAAAATACAATTGATGTTTATTTTATTTTTTTACCAAAGAGTTTTCTACATCACGAGTTTCAAAATTAATAAACATGATTTCAAATGTTTAGAATATATTTGATATTCACACACAAAATTTGAAATTTTTGTTTATATGAACTAATATGTTGTTTTATAGTTTTTTAAAATTGTCGCAGAAGATAATTATCGAATCAGATCGCTGATTAAATTGTTCTTTTTATAACGTTTCATGGGACTCTCTAAAATTATACAATACAGTCAATCAATTACGACGCATTCAGGATAAAACAATTAAATTTTATATTGTACAATTACTACTTGTACGGTTTATAATTGATCTAAAAAAATATATTTGATAGTATAAAGACCAATTGAATTTGATATAAATACCGTTTGTAGTATTTAGTATAAAGATCAGTCGTATAAATTTCTCAAATGATGAGAAATTTAAATGATCCTCTAAAGAAAATAAAAATAATGGTCGTTTGACCACTCAAAATAATTTCGCATACAAGGAGAAATTCAAATAATTTTCTAAAGTGAATCTAAGAAAAATTACTTGATATTTTCTCAAACAAAGAGAAATTCAAATAGTTCTCTAAGAAAAATTCAACAAAAAAAAACTCAAAAAATTCAACAAGTATTAAGAAAATGAGAGAAGTTGGCACTTCGACGATTCGAAAAATACAGAGTAACGAGAGAGAGAGAGTGATACGGTGGCAGAACCGACTGTTTTGAAATGCTGGTTTGCATTTTGCGTTTTGTGTTCGCAAAATGTCGCGGTAAGCAAGAGTCGCCACCGACTCTTATTTCATCCAACCGGAAAGGAAAAAAGTACATAAAAAATCTCTTTTCGAGATATTCTGAGTACGGGGGGTAGATTATAGAAAGGGAAGATGTTAGCACCCTTTCTATCCATGGTTTTCCATGGGCTCTTAGGTACTTGCTCATCTTTTAAAAATTGTTTGTACTTTGTTTTTGAAAAGTTTGACTTCGTGATAACCCTTGTATCAGTCCTCAAAGGTGTGACGAAGTTATTTTGAAAATTGTTTTGAAATGTGTAAGTGTGAAAAAGCTTTGATTTGAGCAAGTATCTACTAGCATCTACCTACTCGAAAAAAGATTGTTTCTATTCTTGTTTCCTTTAGACATCGACATCCTACTATTGAGAAATAGGTAGCACCGTCGTTGGAGTTGTAAGGGTCAATTTGAAAGGGACGTACGATCACTAAAGCAATGTTTAGGACACCCTAGTAATAACCTCAGAGTCTTAAGATCGTATTCGAGACAATATTTCTGAGGCAACATTTCTGAGGCAACGTTTGATCTTTTTAGACAGGAGGGCAACCACCAAGACACCCTATACTTAATGACCGTTTACCGAAGGCAACCGAAGTGTGAGTATACCCTAAGAGTGATATGTGCGAGTTATCTGTTTTCAATTATTTAGTCTTTGCACATTAGGGTTTTCTAACTGTATTAAATTATCATGAAATCTTGTCATTCAATCCTATTAGCATACATCTAGACAGTTAAATATTTACGAGAATTAAGACGCGAGGAAGTAAATCTACGCTATTACAAGACTTCGGGGAGGGGGATTAATTACATAACCAAAAGCCGGGGAAAAGCGATAAATAAAAATCCTAATTTAAACTATTACATACTAGTGAGCAGTTACAACAATATTGGCAAAAATAAATAGCCAGCGCCCGACGAATTAAATGCGAACCGACTATGGTTTTGACCCTTGACTAAACCTAATTGTAATTGATTAAAGTAAACATGTTTTTTTGTCATTTTTGTTATTTTAAGAAAGTAATGAAATAATTGAATTAAAAAAAGAAAATCCTAAATTCTAATTAATTTTAATTGTGAAAGAAATTAGAATTGCCTTAAATTAATTAAACTAATTAATTAATAACATTTATTAAGAAAATAAGTCTTCTTTTTGTGATTTTTTGATTGGTCAATTTTAGAAAAATAATTTTGGTGTTGATGAAACTAAAACAGAATAATTAAATAAACGAAAATTAAAGAAAAATAATGGAAATAACCAAGTGAGCCTGCTGTCAACGGTCTGGTTCTGGCTGATGGGGTCTAGAAGATGGTGGCCCTCAGAAGATGGGGGGTACTGGATCTGATCCTGGCAGGTGGATCCAACAGATGATGACCCTCAGAAGATGGGGCACGCTGGATCTAGTTCTGAATGGGATCCAGAAGATGATGGCCTGCACGTGCTGGATCTGGTTCTGACTGGGATCTAGAAGATGATGCGCTGGATCCGATCCTGTCTAATGGATCAGAAAGATGGTGCACTAGATCTGATGCTGGCTAGTGAATCCAGAAGGTGATGATCCTCAGAAGATGCACGTGCTGGCTCTGGAGAAAAAAAAGGAGAATATACCAAAAGCTCACGCCTGGGATCGAACCTAGAACACTGAACTTATGACTTCCTTCTTCTAACCAACTGTGCTGGATGTTAGTTTATTAATATAATAGAAACAAACAATATATATCAGATCTACAGGTTTCTGGCCAGAATAACGCGCCAGAATTTGAATCAGCCAGTCAGGCTGTGACACGCTATTGTCTTCTTCCCTGGAATCGTCGTTTAAAGTTCTGAACTTTTACCTACAGACACTTACTGTAGCTACAAACCTGTAACTTTCAATCATCAAGAAAACGCATGCTAAAATGAATTCTAATTACATGGTTATGTTCGTCTCGAACCCACGAATACTATGGTACTACTTTCCTGGACCAATTTTACTGATACAGAGAAACCCTAAAACATAAGAGCAAACCCTAACAATGGAATCTTCATGTGCAAGCGTTAGGAATACAATTAAATGGTATCAAAAGCTTGCAAACTCAAAGACAAACACAAATATATCATTAAAATATGAAATGGGTGAGTGAATCAATGAAACTGAATTCGAATTTGGAGGCATATCGTGATACCTCTATCTTGCAATTCCAAGCGTGAAAAGGCTTGAATCTGATTGGAAATTGCTCCTGGAATGTCCAACAACCTATTGGCAACCTGAGAATGGCACGAATCAACCTCTAACACAGAAATTGGATCACCACTTTTCTTGCAATTTTTTAGTTTTTTCTTTCTCCTCTGCACGGCTGTTCCTCCTCTCTCTTTGCCTTGGATATGTTCCATATATATTAGAGAATGCATTAGGGTAAAAATTTACATCAAATCTTTGCCATTTATGAAGATTGACCATTGATTTATTCCTTGCACCAAATCTTTCCAAAATAAGCATTTTCAATCTTTTTCTGTCCATATGAAGCCTTGCACGATTTGATCTTGCCACCAGCTGTATAATGACTCTAATCATGCACAAAATCTCAAGGTTTAATTGATTTTTGATATTTTCATTATTTTATATTGATTTTATTTGATTTAAATGAAATAAAATCAAAATAAACAATAAAAATAAAAGAATGACAAGTGGAAAGGCTCATGGGTCGTGGATCACATCACAAGCTCAGTGCAAGCATAAAAAATTAGGCCCATTTAACAAAAAATGCAATTTTGGACACATTTGACTTTTGGCAATTTTGCAAAAATGGTCAACTTGGCCAATGCATAACTCTCTCAATTTTGACCCTAGAGAGGTGTTCTTAGACTTTTTAGAAAGCTTAGGATGTCCTTTAAGCAACCCTTTTGGTCTAATATCAATTGAGTCTTCCATGTTCATGTATGAAGCCTTGACCCAAAAGGTGTTTTTGTTGACTTTTCAAAATGACCTATAATGTCAAAATTCATATCTTTTTGTGAGTGCATATTATGAACTTGGGAGATAAATATGAATTGTATGTAATTGAATCCTCTTCAAAATGAGCTTTGGATGGATCATTTTTGATGAAGTATGAGAAAGTTATGCTTGATCAAAGTTGAGTTGACTTTTCCTACAAAACCCTAATTTAGCAACTTTTGGGTTTTGATGAATTGTGAGCAATCCTTGATGAATCATGATCAAACCTTTATCAAATGATGAATGATACTTAAAAATGGGGATTTTGACCAAAAATCTTGAGGTTTGATTGTATGTGGGCCACAATTGACTTTTGACCTAGCAGAGTCGATTTCTAGGCCTTTGACCGATTGACTGAGCAAACTTCCTCTGCAAGACTTGAAACTTGACCATGGATGCTCTTGAGAACATATTAGGACAATTGTGAGCATTTGGAATCCTTTGGACTCAAACATCTTGATGCAAAATGAAACCCTAATTTGAGGTAGACTGGCTTATGAGAGAGTTTGTCTGGTCAACTCTTGGACCTCCTTGAGCAATTTGAGGACCTCACTTGACATGTATTGAGAAATATGGGAGGGAAAATTTTGGGGTACAACAGAGTGGAAGGAAAAACTCAACAAAATCTTTTGGTGTTTTTTTTAAATGAAACATGTGCATTCCTTATATAATGAAATAAGTTAGTCAAGGTATCTGATCTAACCAATGAGGGACTAGGAAATTCTTTCAATTAACAGACAAACCCAGTTAATTTTCTAAAAATGTGAGACTTAAGGAATTTTTTCAAACTCATCTCCATATTAGAATATTGGCACGTTCCAACAATCTCTCACTTGAATTTAAAAAAGCATTTTATATGTAACACAAACATTTATAAAATTATGCAAAAACAAAGGTGCATACGACTTAAACCTTTGCGTAGCAAGTAGGATTCCAATTTAACGATAATGACACAATTGTCTTGAACTCTATCTCAGATATCAAACTCGCACACAAACCTTTTCTTAAAGTGTATTATGATAATATTGTGCTTTAATGACCCTGCACGTCTATCCTAGTTTAGTGAAGACTCTAGAAATTATGCCTCGAAATTCCATAGAAATAGACCTAAGTTCCACAATCACATAGGTGATTTTAATAAGAGTACTCATACAGAGTATAAATTTCATTTGAGAGTTTATATTATCCCATCCTCTTATCGCTTCATGATTCATGTTTCTCTTATTTATACTAGCATGATCACCTTATATTACTCACAACTTATTATTACCCATTGAACTTATTTCTTGAAATCTCTAATCTATTAAGTCAAGTTACCATTATGAACAACTCAACTTAGGCATTAATCCTATCTTATTTGATCTATTATGGTCTCTCTCTATATAATCATTTCATCAAAGGATCTGCTAAATTTTCATCTATGTGTACATGATCCACTCTTACAAATCCTTTAGAGATATAGTCTCTAACAATGTTGTGTTTTCTTCTTATTTAACGTCTCTTACCATTATACTAACGATTCTCAATTTTTCCCCCCAATAGATGTGGTACTATTGTAGTGCATCATAAGTTTTTACCATAAAGGGATATATGCTAGCAAGCATCTTAAGTAAATTGCTTCTTCACTAGTAGTCGCTAATGCTATTATTTCATACTCCATTGTAGAATGAGTCAAAATAGTTTGTTTCTTTGATTTCCAAGATACAACTCCTTGAGCTATACTGAATATATAGCCGCTAGTTGCATATGATAAGGGGTTTCAATCTGCATCACTATATCCTTCAAGTACAATAGGAAATTACTAATAATGTAAACCAAGATTCATGGTCCTTTTAAGGTATCACATGACTCTCTCAGTGGCTTTCCATGCTCATTACCCAGTCTACTTGTAAACATGCACAATAGTCCTATGACATTTGCAATGTCGGGTTCAGTACAATCAGCGACATACCTATGACTGACAATGATGCTATCATACTCAGTTTGTCTAACATTGTCAACAATGTTCTTAAATAGTTTAACGCTAGGACCATATAGTGTGCAAACACGTTTACAAACAAAGTGGTTATATTTCTTTAAGATCTTCTTCACATACTGATCCAAATAAATTCTTTGTTTGGATCTTGTTGAAGCCACATATCCCTAGTAGGCGACTATTGTATGTCCCTAATACATTCAGGGGGAGCACCCCCAATACGATTATTTTGTCTCTTGTCTTTTCGCTTTTGTTTATTATCGTTTATTGAGTCTCCTTCATGATTGCACATCTCTGATTCAAGTTCGAAGTGATTCATTTATTCATTTTATCATGCATAAATCAATAGTTATATTCGAGCTTGATCATGATACTTTTAGTCAATTGCATGAGTCAGCGAAATAAGAACCATGTGTGTTATTAATTCAAGTTAGGTGGAAATAAAAATCTCATATTATTTTGAAAACTATATAAAAAATGAAATTTTGTGTGTTTGATTTGAATCAAGCACATACCCTAAATCAATTCAAGTTGAACAAAGGCAAACCAAAGGTTTTCAAACACTTTGATTCAAATCAGAATTTACACATGATTCAAATCATGCATTTTCTGGGTCACCTCTGTTTGATTTGATTCGAATCAGACTTTACACCTTATTCGAATCAGACTGTTTTTTTCACATATTTCTGTTGGCTACATTTGAATTAATTTGAATAAAGTTTTACACTTTATTTGAATCAAGGGGCTTCTGATTCGAATCAGACATTACACTTGGTTCGAATCAGGTGAAAATGGGTCAATATTCTTTTTCCTTCTTATTCTACTTCACTTGCTCATTTGACTTAAATCATTAAATGTTCTTGATTCGAATCTAACTTTTTCAACCCATTTTTGTGAATAATCTCAAGCACATATAAAATTATTTTGTCATCATTTTACATAGAATATTTTCATAATTAACATTGTGATTTTCTATGAAATCAACATCCTCTCACTTTTGAGAAGTTCAGAACTCTTGCAAACAAAATTCTTTCTTTTTCAACCTCTAGTTTTGATTCCAGTTCTTGATAATGATAAATTTGTGATTGATTGAAGGACACGCTCTCTTGAAACTAATCCTTCTTGAAGATTTGGTTTAGATTTTCAGATAGCTTGAAAGATTGAGGTTGTTTCTAATGGTGCGAAAAATTCCAATGAAAAGAAGAAAGTTTTTCTCTCTAGATTACCTTGGTAGTGATGTGTGTGTAACACCCTATTTTCCCCATCGTATATTTAATACAATCAGAGTAATTTAAAATTTTCCAATCAACATCAAAATAGGATGTCACATTTCATCATCTCAAAAATTGCTCCATCATTTAGTAAATAGATACATAACACAACTATTTCGGATGAATCGACAATATTTCAACATAATCTTCAAACTTCAACTTTATTAATGCAACGAAAATTAATTCATAAATTGTTTTCAACATCTTCAACTCATCTCAAAATAACATTTTTAATCAAATAAAGTAGAGTCTATAGTACTCCCACAATACTCCAAAATAAAAACATCAATTTAATATACAAGCAAACGTTCATCCCCCTGTGTTACGTATCAGAGCACGACACCAACTCAAAAATAAGAAAAGCAACCTCTCGTAGACTCCACGACTTCACACTACTTTTGGTTATCAGCAGGTTACCCATGTAGAGGAAACATTCAAACAGTAAGGGTGAGATATCATGATAATATAATAAGTCATATAATCATGAGTGAACAATAGGTATGCAAGATTTTAAGTTCCACAATCATCAGTTATAGTTCATAATGATTATACGGATACATACTTAATCCTCATCACCCACCATATGACATAAATCAAACGTACAACTCAATCACACCCAACCATCAAACCAATCACTTCTTATTCATCTGCAATATCATAATTATCCATGCTTCATGCATTAACACCAATACACGTCACAGTTTCAACAATCACGTCCAACAATCAATTAAATCACATCTTATTCATCAACCACATCATGAATGCAATGAGACCAACTTCGCTAATTATATGCATGTGGTACCATAACAACGTCTTTTTGCCATTTAGGCTACACAGTCACTTGCCATTAAGGCTACATCGTCACTTATGAACATGCATGCAACACTAACATGTTATGACAACAAATACAAAGGCACAACACACATCAATAAACCAAGCTAATACAACTCGTTAATCATACATCGATGTCCATACATTGTTGTACAACTCAACATCATCATCATATTAATAATTCAATAATATGAAATTCAACTGATACTGACGCAAGATGCATGTGGTACTATCAGAGTAAAACCCTCATCATAATAATGTCAACTTAGGGAAGCAATGTCATAATACCAATACAGGCAATCGCTTGCCAATACAGGCCATCGCTCGCCAATACAGACCATCGCTTCATGAATGCATGCGACACTGACATACAACAACTTAATTTACATTGATTATTCAAACTCAGCAATGTCTCGCCAATATAGACCATCATTATCATTCAATACATCATGCAAAATCCTTCATACATCGTTTATACAATACTGATACATTCAATCACAATATTTTGCATTACAACACATACAACATACCCACACATCAGAAATATTCCAATAAAATATTAGTCTACTGACATAAAAATTAGTACCACATTATATAAAATATTTTTAGCTTTCCAACAGTCCAAGCGGTGCCTCAAACGGACACCCGAGTTAAAAGTTATGGAGTTTTCAAGTTTTCAAAATGCCGTCAAACAGTGAGCAATCGATTGCACTAACAGAGCAATCGATTGCATCCTGTTCCAGAGGCTAAAAATCACGTTTTTAAGTAGTGCAATCGATTTATCTTCTGCTGCAATTGATTTCTTACTGAAACAGAAGCAAAATTCCCAATTTTTAAGCAGTGCAATCGATTGCTCTTCTGTTGCAATCCATGCACCCTGTGAAAAACATTTTTACGAATTATGTAAAGTGCAGTACGAAAACCCTATTGTCTCTATTCCAAAAACAAAAACTTCATTAAATAATACACAATCAAACATCCAATTGTCATTACTATCAACATACATCAATTACCACTCAATTCAAGGCATCAATTCATCGATTATAGTCATTTTCAACGGATTAAATTAAACAACCTACACCAAAACCTAACATTCAAACCTACATATACCCATAATTATACCACTATTAGAGAGTTAGAACCTCACCCTTAGCTTGGATCGACGATTCAAAATCTCTACGGTGAAATCCCTTGCTCTTGCTTCCTAATGATCTTCCTCTTCTTCTCTCTTCCGTTTCTTCTCTCATTTTCTACGATCGATCAGAAAACCCAAAATCTCTTATCTCTTTTAGACCCCTAATATATATATATATATATATATATATATATATATATATATATATATATATATATATATATATATATATATATATATATATATATATATATATATATATATATATATATATATATATATATATATATATATATATATATATATATCTTCGTCATACCCCTCTTCTTATTACTATATTAATCTAATTATTTAATTTTAATATTATAATTACTATTCATCTCATATAATAGCAATAGTAAATATAATAATAATAATAATAATAATAATAATAATAATAATAATAATAATAATAATAATAATAATAATAATAATAATAATAATAATAATAATAACAATGACACTAATATTCTCCATTCACCCCATGTCTCTACACTTTTAGTTACACACCCCTACACCTTAATTTCTACAGTTCTCACTAATTCTAATCTTCTAATAATTCCATCAAAACACATTATAAAATTCATCAACTCATAAATACATCATGTCATCCAATTATTAAATAAAATAACTCCAACTAAATCAGAAGAATACACTGCACTATAATTATTTAATTGAAAACAATTCTAATTAAATTGGAGTATTACAGTGTGGAAGGCTATGGACAAGGTGGCTTAAAGCAGATTGGTGAAGCTAAAAGATTCAAGAAGCGTGAATCGAGTAAAGAATGCGCAGAAGAGATTGAAATTACATTCTATACAAGTCAAGATCCATATAGGATATTTATATTTCTCAGCATTATTGTGGATACATGATTGTATAAAGTCTTATAATATTTTTCAAAATAAAGGAATAAAGCAGGTTTCAATGGGAAACTATTAAAAGAGTGCAACAAGCAAAGCGAGAACAAACATTGAAGAACTCTAAATCCATGTGTTTTATCTCTATATTACTCTTGAATTTAGTTAGTAGGATATTGCATGCTTATGTTTTTAATTCTTAGCGTAATTTTTATTTATTCATTTGGTAGCACGTTATTATGTAAGGTTAGATTTTGTTAGAATTGGTGTCTAATTGAGCTTTAGTGGTGATTAAATTCTAAGAAATTATTGAGTTTAGAATTAGTCCAAATTTAATTATTGTATAAACACATCTCATGAAGTATACAAGTGAATGAATTGACTACCTTTGTGTATCACCATTAAACCATCTTTGGTATTTGTGAAGTGATTATGTGTTAACGTGACCAAGTTTTAATAAAAGTATAATTCTCATATTTTTGCTCTAAATCTTTCGCGCGCAATTTTTAAAAACTTCTAATAATCCATTTTGGAAAATAAATCGTGAATAAATTTTGGCTTAGCCTATTCACTCCATCTATATTGTTTTCCTACTTCATATTCTCACCCAACAATTGGTATCAAGAGACAAATCTTTTGATTAAGTCTAATCGACTCCAATTTTTTTGAGAATATGGTGGACGATGACGATCCAAAGGGAGCATAAAATAAAGTGCTGGTTTACAAAGGTGAAAATTATACTTATTGGAAAGTGAGAATGTACGTACACTTACTATCAGTTGACAAAAATATATAGTGTGTCATCACCGAGGGACTATTTATCCATACAGGTTATAATGATGTTGTTAAATATCTAAAATATTGGATAGACGATGAAACTAAAAGGTTTCATATGATTTGAAAGCGAGGAAAATACTTATCTCCATTTTAAGCACGAAATTATTCAACGCTATTCCGCATCATACAAGTGCCAAAGTTATGTAGGACACTCTCCAAACTCTTTATGAGGGAACATATGACGTCAAGAATTATAAGATTAATATGTTTATAAAGGAGTTCAAACTATTTTGTATGGAACCCGTAGAATCTGTGAATTCCATACAAACTAGATTCCTCCACTTAATAAACAAATTAAGCAAGTTGGGTAAAAAAATTTCTAACAAAGATTGTACTAATAAAGTATTGAGATCTATGTGCAGGGAGTGACAACCAAAGGTTACCGCTATAAAAGAATCTAGAGATCTTAATACTTTGGATATTACAAATCTATTTGGGAAGTTAGCCGAGTATGAAAATGAATTGAAATGACCCGCAAATAGAGAAGTAAAGTAGAAAAATAAAAAGAAAGGGAAAGAAGAGAAAGGGGATCTTTCTTTGAAAGCTTCGTGATCTAAATCAAGTAAGTCAAAGGAAGAAAATGATATTTCTAATGAAGAAGCTCCTAAAAAAGAGGAGATGGGTTTAATAGTCAAATGCTACAATAGATACTTAAAGAGAAATAATCTCAAACATTCCGACAAAGGATTGATAAATTTCAGAAATACTCACCTGCCTAAAAGATAACATAAGAAAAAGGATGATGACATTACTTGTTCAGAGATTGGTAAATCGGTACATTTTAAAACCACATGTCTAAGTGTCACCAAACATAATAAAAATAAATATAAGGAATTCTACAAGACGAAAGGAAAATGCTCCAAAGGTCGTAGAGCTTATATCGCGTGAGAATAAGAGGATGAGAGCTCCTCCTTAAATTCTTGCTCAAGTTCATATGATGAGTGTACTAATCTATGTTTCATGGCACATAACAAAGTTGAAACTTCAAAAGTATATACTTTTGAACCCGATGATGAATATTTATATAGTGGATAGTCAAAAACATTTAATGATATGTATGTGAATTCTATAAATGCTTTTAAGAAGATTTATCTCCAAAAAGAAATTATTTTAAAACTTGAAGATGTAATAAATAATCTTAATCATGCTTTAGAGTCTCTTAAAGAAGCACATACATTTCTAGTTGATGGTCATTATAATGATTCTGAAACTTTAGTTGAAAGGATAGAAAAACTAGAATGTGTTACATTTCCAACTTTAAAACTTTAAATTGAAACTCTCAAAGGTCAACTAATTCATGATAATTCACTATCTTGTACTTATTCTAGATTTTTGAGTGATAGTGGAACTAATTTCAAGAAAAACCCTAGTGTCACTAGGAGAAATAGAAAAAAAAAAGCATTTTATATAAAGCTATTTGTCATTATTGTGGTGATAAGGGACAAATTAAGCCTCTTTTTCATATTAGTAACGTTCAAGTTCCCAATAGTAAAATGGCATGGATTCCTAAGTGTACCTCAACTAATCCTAAAGGACCCAATTAAAATTGGGTACCTAATTCTATTTATTATTGTTTTGTGCAGGCGTGTCTAGGAATCTTTATGGATTCTCAAGACAAGTGAAGGAAGATGTATTCAATCATATTTTTGATCGTAGTGTATTATTTTTGTTGTATTAGTGTTGTTGTTGATCATTTCATTATCCTTTATTTTTGTGTAGTTGTACTTTATTTATCTTAATTTCTTTTAATTATTTTGTTTGCATCATAGTCATTCATGCATCCAAGTTATTTTTCATATGCGTCAAAGTTATTCTTCATATGCATCAAAACTATTTTTCATATGCATTAAAGTTAACTTTCATTTGCATCAAAGTAATATTTTAGTTGCATTAAAATCTTTTTCATTAAATTTATCCTACATCAAACGTTTTTCGCATTAAATTATTTTTGCACAAGAAGGTGCATATCCATTTAGTTCAAATATATATATATATATATATATATATATATATATATATATATATATATATATATATATATATATATATATATATATATATATATATATATATATATATATATATATATATATATATATATTGATGATATTATTATTGGGTCTACTAACGAATCTCTTTGTAAATGGTTTGCAAGTATGAGTTAGGGAGAATTTGAGATGTCTCTTATGGGAGATATACCATATTTCTTAGGATTTCAAATCAAGTAAGTCGAAGAAGGGACTTTCATAAATCAAATAAAATATTACTTAGAGCCTCTCAAGAAGTTCCATATGAAAGACTCGAAAAGTATCTTTATACCTATGGCATCTAATGTGCTTATTGAGAAAGACGAAAAAGGAATGGACTTCGACATTACTAGGTATAGAGGTATAATCAGATCCTTAATCTATTTAACGACAAGTAGGTTAAATATCTTGTTTAGCGCGTGCATGTGTGCTAGATATAAAACATCACATAAGGAATCCCACTTTAAGATCGTAAAGCGTGTTTTAAGGTATCTTAATGAAACCTCCCAACACAATCTTTGGTATTCTAAAGGTGGTGCTTGCAGCTTAGTAGGTTTTTCTAATTTTGATTTTGCAGTGAGAAAGTTGGATAGGAAAAGTATTAGTGATACATGTAACTTATTTGGAATCTGTTTATTTTCTTGGTGTGGTAAGAAGAAACATAATGTTGCTCTTTCTACTGCCGATGCTGAATATGTAGCCACTAGCAGTTGTTGTGCACAAGTCTTATGACTAAAGCAACGATTGCTAGTTTATAATTTTAAAATTGATTGCATTTTGATTAAGTACAATAGTACTAGTGCATAAGCCTCACTAAGAATCTGATACTTCATTTACGAACTAAATACATTGAGATATGAAACCATCTCTTAGAGATCATGTTTAAAAAGAGGATATATTTTTTGAATATTTTAACACTAAAAGTCAGCTTGCTTACACTTTTACAAAACCATTGTCAATGGAACATTTCCAAAATATCTGTAGGGATTTGGGAATCTTATATTTTTACTAACATTATTTTGTATAAAATCATACTTTTACTGAGTACATTGGTATGTCTCTATAACTCTTGTATCTGGTTTATATCATTGTGTATATGTTTGTTCTAAGTATGTTCGTTGGTATGCTTATTACCTTCTTTACTTTACCCATTCATCTCTATCATGTTTTGATTTTTATTCTTTGCATTTAAGTCTTTTAAATTTGTGTTTCTAATTATGCGCATTCAAACATTTGTATACTTGTCATTCATTATTTTTGTTGTTAATGCATTCCTTTATGTAATAGTTTTGATCACTTAATTGTACGTTGTTGAATGTTGGTTTTGCATGTCTATCTTGAATTATTGTTTCATGTAACATGTGTATCTTTGTGTCTGTATCTGATCTTCATTGTTGTATATTCTTCTTAGTTGTGTGAGCTCATGTATTCATCTGGAACTATTTGTTTATGGTTGGTTATTCGGTTTGTAGACTCATTTCTATCTATCTATTTTTTTTTTGTCAAAGGGAGGGAAGTTTTAATGGAGTCTAGAATTATTTTATATGTTTTATATTTTGTTTTGTGTACAATATTTCAGGGGGAGCATAAATGTTTTTACTTTTGCCTCAAAGTCGACTCAATTCCAAGAGAAAGATTTCCAATCATAAAAAAGGGGGCTGAAGCTGCATATCCCTAGGGAAAGATTGTATCATGTCCCTAATGTAACACCCTAATTTCCACGAAGAATAATAATAAAAAATTAGAGTAATTTTTCTTTAAAATAATCCAATTAACAAACAATTAGGATGCTACACTTTAAAACATAATAAACCTGCTCAAAACTAGTATAAGATACATAACACGAATTTACGGATGAACCAAAACAAAACATCATAGTCCTCAACTTCCAATTTTATTAAGCAGCAGAAAAGAATCACATTTCATGTCAAATAATTCTCGTCTAGTATAAACCGACATTTATTCAAAAATTAAGGAGTACGTAGGACTCTGTTGTACCCCAAAATTTTCCCTCCCATTTTTCACAGAAATCACAACCCTAGGGTTCCTCAGATATTCAAGAATGGCTCAGGAATCGATCAGACAAATTTTCTCCATTGGCAATAAACCAGCAATTAGGGTTTTTACTTGCAAGTTCTCAGAAGAAATGAATTCACAAAGATCCAATTGGCTTTCACACGTTTACATGCTTTTTCAAGTTTACTGAAAGATTACTGTTTGTTCTCAAAGGCATGTTTATTTGGGACAAGAGATGGGATCTAAGACTATCATTTGGAACATTCATGTTGTGTTTGATCCAGGTTAACCAGATAATTTGTGTCTGTTAAGACATTTGCTGGTTAATGGAATAAGGCATTTGCTGGCTAATGGAATAAGACATTTGCTGGTTTATGGAATGAACATTTGTTTGTTTATGGAATACACAGTGCGTGTTTATTTAGAATACAGTTGCAAGATTACAGAGTTATTGGATTACTTGGAATTTAAGTTATTTTGGTTGGAATCATTGGAATACAGTTTCAATTATCTTAATCAGGAATCTTAAAGAATTAGTGAAGATGCAAAGATAAAATTGCAAGTTATTGACAGTAAAAGATTTTAATGCACATCAGAATACCTCATACGACTTTCTTTCATTTATTTCAAAAAAAAATTGTTACAATATAATTTATTATTTAAATGCTTTAAGTTTTACAACTTATTGTATTTGAAGAAATAAATTAGTACAATTATTTGAGTATTCCTATCTAAATTACAAAGGAAAAATCTAAGCCTAAGAATGACTAAGCTTCCATTGCTTCCATGCTTGCCAAAGAATCTTCTGCTTCCTCTGCTTTGCCACCATCCAGTTTGTGCTCACATGAAAAACAAAAGATAGAAAATTGATCAGTACAGTTAATTGGACATGGTTAAGAATTTTTCAAAAGAGAAATATGTGTTCATCATTAAAGTTTGACATTTGGAATCAGAGGGCTACTTTTAATTCATCACGTTTTTATTTTTCTATTTTGCAAATCACAAGAAGATTGCTCTTCTTGGTTCACAAAAAGAAAAATAAAAATGTAAGCAAAGTTGTCCAAATAAAAAAAGAATGCAAGCAATTTATCCAAGTACAAGCCAAGCTGCCCAAACAAGTGCAAATATACAGCAGCATGACCAAACAGGCAGCAGGAGTGCAAATTTCCCAAACAAGTGGAAATATACAAGCAGCATGGCCAAACAAGCAGCAGGCGCGCAAATTTCCCAAACAAGCCAAGATATACAGCAGCATGGCCAAAGCAAAAGGCAAACAAATAGAATAATGCAAACCAGACAGCAGCATCAGCAAAAACAGATGTAAACAAAATACAAACAGCATAGGCAGTAGCAGACAAAGCATAAGCAGACAAAAGGGCATCAGCAAGAAGAAAATATAAAACTAAGTCAACAAGCAAGAGGCTCGTTCTTAAGCCTTTTTCATCATTTTCCAAATTAAAAATTGCAAACTTTTCAGAAAATATTTGGCTTAGGGTCATTAAGAGAGGAAGAGGAAAGAAGTCACCTAGGGGATGTTGCCCTGCTGTCACAATTGCACCAAAAATGCTAGCAAACAAAACTACAAGGAAAAGAGCCTAAGAAGAAAATTCCAAAGTATTCAAAATTTGGTGGTTTCCCACCATTTTGAATAAGCTGCAAAACTGTCAAAGAAAGAAGCCAATATAACAGTAGAAAGAGATCAAGAGAAAAAAAGGAGAAAAACATTTTGGCATAACCATTTCTCAAACAACCAAAACCAGTTCATAACCAAACTGTCAACAAAAACATTTTCCAAACCCAAAACCTCAAAAATGCTGTCAAACATACAAAACCCTTCAACCTGTTAACAAGAAAAAATAGCCAAAGACCTGTTATCAAGAACAAACAACCCAAACCTGCATAAACCAGTTCAAACCAAGAAAACAAAAAGCTTGCAAACTATCAACAAAGATTGACAAAGATTCAAGTTTGTAACTCATTTCCAACACTCAAAACCTCCAAACCTGTAAACCATCCCAAACTGTAACCATCAAGAACATACCAAGTTCAACATATAAAAATCACAAAAATCCCAAGCCTGTTAACAAAAACAACCAGCAAAAAAACTCCAAAACTCAAAAGCCAAACCAAACTGTACAACAACAAAAATCATAAGAAATCATACCAAACTACCATCAACATCCCAACAATCCAACATTCACAAAAAATCCAAAACTGTCGAACCATTACCAACCATTCTCAAAAACCATTTTCAATACAAAGCCACAAAATCTCAAACTTTCACAAACGGTATCAATCCAACAAAATAGTTCAAGAACCAAAGGGGATAAGGAGACTCAGAAGCATCATCGTCATCGTTCAACATAAAGGATAGAAAAAGAAAAGTTACTAGAAGCGTGCATCCTTCATCATCTCTTCCTCCTTGCCTAGCCCGTCACCAGGGAGCACCTCACCTCAAATATCACTATCCTCTCACAGAAAAAGATCCAAAGGTATATTTCTTGTCAAAATAGGGAATTGTTTGTTTTTATTTGATTCAGCATTAATACATAACATTATTCGGGCCTCACACATTTAAAATCTTAAGCCCACTTTTCATTCATTTTTAATCTAATTTCTTTTCTTTTCTTTTCTTTTTGTTAATAGATACTAATGTTTTTTTTTAAAATTCATTTTATTAAATTGGTTTAGTTTTTTTTAAAAATGATTAATTTTCTTTTACCATTTCCTCTTTTTTAATAAAAGAAAACTTATTTTTTATTAATTTGTTACATTTAATGAAAATACCAAAAAATCAAGAATTAGTTTAATTAGTTTTCTTTCTTTAAACTTTTCTTTTTTAATTAATAAAATACAAGAAAGAATAATAATAATTTTTAATCTTTTAGAATAGATTTTATTTATCTCTTTGCAAGTAAATACATACATCTCATACTTTATTGATTCCTTTAATTGTCATATCTTTGTATTAAATCGCACATCAATTCGATTTGGTTGTATTATTCGGACATTACTATTCTTATGTGATTCATCCCCATTTGTAATAATTACCCCCATTCCCGGATACTTTTGTAATAGCTTAGACTTTTAATTCCCGCAATTTATCGCTTTCTATATACTGTGTAGTAATTAGGCATGTATGGCAAGATTCAAAAATCAATCGCTAGATGACCTAATCCAAGAATAAATAACTTGAAATCAATACACTTCTCACACGCGCACCTCTAGGGTAACCTTGCTTGTTGCCTCAGAAATACAATCATGTCCCTCAAATATGAGACACTCTAGCAAATGACCCTTCGACAAACAAAGATCGTAGTCCCTCGATGACCCTCGATGTTGCCTTCAATAAGACGATCTCGTCCCTTACAAAATTGCTAGAGCGTCTCACAAGTTGCCTTCAATGATTGTAAAATCGACCCGGGCCTGTCCTGTTTAACATCCAAACACAAGGTTGTTTACCAAATACAATGGTAAAACAACAATGTAAAAGGGTTAAAAATGTGTAGGAAAGATCTTTGAGTAGGGTAGACAACTCCTAGTTACTTGATCAACTTGCAAACATCCTTGCTATTTTCAAAAACACTCAACACAATTTCAAAACATTTCCCGAAACAAACTTTCAAACTTTGAAACATATTTTCAAAAGACAAACACCTTTGTATACATTCAAACAAGAATTATTACAAAGGTTGCCTAGACAAAGGCCTCTTTTCAAAATATTTTCAAAATCACACCACAAGCATACATTCAAAACAAAAGCAAGTGATCTAAAACGAGTAACTAAGAGCCCATGGAAAACCATGGATGAAAAAGGTGCTAGCACCTTCCCTTTTCATAATCTACCCCCCAAACCCGAGAAAGGTCTTTCCTGTGCTTTTTTACCTTTCCTTTTGGATAAAATAAAAGTCGGTGGCGACTCTTGCTAACCGCACAAGTGCGAACGAAACGAAAAACCTCTAGTCAGTTCTCCCACCGCATCACAGAACTGGCGACTCTGCTGGGGATAAATAAAAAAAGTGGGGTTACCTTAGGGTTTTAGATCACCTTTACATACTTATCTTGCTTGACTTGTATGCTTTATCTTTTGGTTCTATTGTTTGGGCTTGCTTTGATCCTAACCCGAATCTGGGAAATACCTTTTAGGTAAGTAGAAATAAACTATGAGGGAACTGTACGGCGTAAACCGATACGGTTGAAACAGTAGCTATGTTAGTGTGACACATTTGTGGGTACCGGTATCCCTCGTGGTGAATCGAGGAGAATAGGGGGCCACTGAGTGGCGTCGTGAAGCACTAATTGACCTTAGAACCCTAATTGAACAAACCTAGCCATTAGGACGTAGTGAGGTAACCGGTTTCAGTGTAAAGCTGAAAATTGGTTGACACTCGATACTACACTCATTGAGGCTAGACTTTTGGGATATCTCGGCCGCAAGAAAAGATTGATTGTGCTGAGACAATGCCTAAAAGAAAGGTCGGTGATATATGAGACCCTTTAGAACCCGATCTTTATTTCTAGGACAGGTTGAGCCCACTAAAAATTCAAGTCTGAAACATAGGGATCTGTTTGTTGTGTGTATATATGTTTGCTTGTACATAAACATCATAAACATCATAAACATCATCAACATCATATGCATGCTCACTAACCATTTCAAGGATTTAGAAATTTATCTTTGTTTTTGTTTTGTAGGAAATGAATTCTCTCCGAAGAAACACCATCCGAATCAGCTTTATGAAAGCACATCCTAAACTTCAAGAGCTAGCTTCAAGAGTGCCCAGGGATTCTCCTTTTACCAAAAAGTATGGTCGACTTCTCAGTTTGGCTACATCCAACTTCCAAGAAGAGATGATGTGGGTACTGTTCCAATTCTTTGACCACGTACATCATTGTTTCACTTTTCCGGACTATCAGTTGGTACCAACATTAGAAGAGTTCTCTCTGCTCTTAGGGGTACCCGTGCTTAATCAGATACCGTTCACCGGTCTAGAAGGTATTCCAAAACCCGAAGTCATCGCCGAAGCTTTACATATGAAGAAGGTCGATGTCATAGCCAATTAGGAGACAAAAAGTGGGGTTAAAGGATTTTTAGCTAAGTTTCTGTTGGAAAAAGCTCGTTCGTTCTGGGATGACATGGATTTCCAAGCTTTCGAAGAAGTGCTAGCTCTCCTCATTTATGGTTTGGTTCTGTTTCCTAACTCGGATCAATTCATAGACGTTAACACTATCAAAGTCTTTCTCTCTCGCAATTCTATACCCACCTTGCTAGGAGATATCTTGCATTGTCTTCATACCCGTACCATGAAGAAAAGAGGCACCCTTTTGTGTTGTATACCTCTACTTTCCAAGTGGTTCACTTCACACTTACCTCAGTCAGCATTGAAGAACGAGCAAAGATTGACTTGGTCTCAAAGGATGATGTCTCTCACTCACTCTGATATCCGTTGGTGCTCAAGATCCTTGGAAGATATCTGTATCATCGACCGCTGTGGTGAGTTCCCTAATGTACCTCTGCTAGGTATTAGGGGAGGTATTACCTACAAACCGTGTTTAGCTCTTCGACAATTTGGGTATGCCCGAAGGGACGGCCCTCACGAGATGCTCGTCCGAGGTCTGGTTTTTGACTACGACAAAGAAGACCAAGGTTACCGCCATAGATTTACACGTGTTTGGGGAATAGTGAACAAGGTGGACAATAGGACTTTGGGACATAAAAACTCTATCCCTCTCGAGCCTTACCTTAGATGGGTACGAGCTCGTGCCCAGAGTCTCTTAATGCCTTACCCTTCCATCCTTCCTGTCATCGTTGAGCCTGTTATTGAAGGAGACATCCCGTACACCATTCTTCATCCAGGCATGCCTACCTCTCTCGAAGACCTGCAGAAAGCCTGAATTCAGTTGAAGGAAGAGCGAGACACCTTTGAAACCCAGTACTACACCAGTGAGAAGAAGGTTTTGGAGCTCACCAAACTGCTTCATGAAGAGAATTTTGTCTTGAGAATTTTGTTGTATTTTAGTTTCTTTCTTTGTAAGCCCGAGGAGGCATGATGTATTCAAACTTGGTTTTATTTAATATGACGTGCGTTCTTTTTGTTTTGGGCAAATTTAAATCTTCTAAATTTCCTTGAAATCATTTGCATATCGCATCTTCATTCATCATATGCATAAGCAGGTCTTCACACCAGGTTTCCTTATCTCTCTGCTGTTTATTTCAGCAAGATGGATATTAAGCAGACGGTTAAAGACTTACAAGCGCAGAATTCACAGTTCCAACAACTACTCATGACCTTGGCAAAGGGTCAGGAGGAGCTCAAAACCTTGCTGGAAAAGGAAAAGGAGAAAAAGAAAAAGAAAAGAGTTGGTGTGGCTACTTTGGGTAGAAGATTTGAAGGTCACGCTAGAAGGGTCTTGGATTTCCCCTCAACATCTGATGAAGGGGTTGGAAAAGGAAAGGGAGTTGCAGTACCAACCGAGTCTGAGGAAGAAGAAGAAGAGGAGGAGGATGAAGACTATTCTGAACAGCAGTACCCTCCTGCAGACGACAAATACAAGAATCTGGAAGAGCGTCTGGCAGCTATGGAGGTGCAGAGAGTGCCTGGGCTGGACTTTGAAGATCTAGGGTTGGTCTCTAGAATTGTGATTCCCCCTAAGTTTAAGGTGCCTATATTTGCTAAGTACGATGGGTTGTCTTGTCCCAAGATGCACCTACGGTCTTATGTCAGAAAAATCCAACCGCATTCTTCCGACAAGGATCTGTGGGTCCATTTCTTCCAGGACAGTCTTTCAGTGACGCAGTTAGATTGGTTCTACCAGCTAGAGAGGTCTGATGTGCACAATTGGGAGGATTTGGCAGCTGCCTTTTACAGACAGTATCAATATAATGCGGACTTAGCACCAACCCGTACTCAATTACAGAGTATGGGCATGGTCTCAAATGAAGGATTCAAAGAGTATGCCCAGAAATGGAGAGACTTGGAGGGGCGTGTACAACCACCATTGTCTGAAAGAGAGCTTGTGGATATGTTCTTGGGTACACTGTCGGGCCCCTTTTTCAATCACTTGATCGGAAGTTCGTCTACGGGGTTCACTGAGTTGATTCTGACTGGTGAGAGAGTTGAAGCCGGCATCAAGAGCGGGAAAACTCAAAAGGATACATCTACTTCCGCTACCATCAAAAATCCTTTCCCAGCAAAGAAGGAAGTATCAGTTGTCTACTCTCAAAGAGGTCAGGGAAGAGTTGAGCACCGGCCAGCGGTGGGGGCCGTAATGATTCAGCTGCAGACTGCAGCTGATCAGCCCAGAAATAATCAACCCAGAACCTATCAAGCAAGGGTGGAAAAACCACAATGACAGTATACCCGGATAAACATGACTCCTGCTCAAGTTTTACCCCATCTCTTGAAGTTAAACCTTACAACCTTGAAAGAGGCATCGAAGAATCCGAATACTTCTTCCCCGCTTTACCATTCAAATGCGAAGTGTGCTTATCATTCAGATAGCATAGGGCATGGCACCAACAATTGTTGGGCCCTCAAGAATAAGATTCAGGATTTAATAGACGCTAAGGAAGTGGAATTCGATGCCCCTGAAAATCCGAATGTGATCTCTGCTCCAATGCCAAAGCATGGCCACAATGCCCATGCTGTTGAAGAGGATCTTTTTGTTGCTACTGTTGATGACTTGATGACTCCGTTGCCGATAATCAAGCTGAATTTGTTGAAGGCTGGGATTTTCCCAGGATGTGAAAAAGATTGCTACCTTTGTTCATCCTTACCAACCGACTGTCCGTTGTTGAAATTAGGCATCCAACGCCTAATGGATAATCAAGAAATCCTTTTTGAGAAAACTCCTGTTATACCGATTCCTGTCAATGACGTTGCTATAATTACCATTTCCGCCAATCTTTCCAAGGTCTCCAAAAGACATGTTAAGATTACATCCGATCCAAAGATTTTACCTCTGAAGATGACTATGCCGGGGTCTATCCCATACAAGTCTAACAAATCAATACTGTGGAACTATGGAGGAGAGATCTTCTACCACGGAATTAAGCAGATTGAATCAGTTGAAGAAAGTTCTGATGAAGAGACTCCTGACATTGGAAATATTGTTGGGACGAGTAAAATCACCTGCAGCGGAAGAATTTTCTCTCCGGAGATTGCTCCTCCAAGGGAAATCTTCGGACCCTCAAATTCTCCTAAGGTTACTCCTGTGCCAGTCAACATATCTGTGAGAACTCTAGTTATTGAAGAAGTTGTAACTCCCGTGGTTGTACCCTCTGCTGTTGCTGCTGATAAAGGGAAGGGGATCCAAGAAGCGCCCGTCAGGACGAGGGCTCAGCCTTTGGTCATCCATGAGACCACTCAAAAGGAAATGGAAGAGATTTTGAAAATAATTAAGAAAAGCGACTACGATGTTGTGGAGCAACTGAGGCAAACCCCCTCAAAAACTTTATGCTGGCCCTGTTGCTCTGTTCTGAAGCTCATGCTAAAGCCATGATTAGATTCTTGAAGACGGCCCACGTGCCACAAGAAACCTCCGCCGACCAGTTCCAGGAATGTGTGGCTAGCCTAACAGCAGACAATGGTCTTGGATTCTCCGATGCCGATTTAACATCTAAGGGGAGAAAGCATAATGACGCGCTGCATGTCTCGGTGGAATGCAGAGGGACTACTTTATCTCACATTCTGGTTGATACTGGGTCGTCTTTAAATGTCTTGCCAAAGAAAGCCTTGGACATATTGGACTGTGAAGGCCTAAACCTGAAGCCCAGCAATATCATTGTCAGAGCCTTTGACGGTTCTAAAAGGATGGTCCATGGGGAGGTGGACATCCCAATTAAAGTGGTAACTGAAACTTTCAAATCCACATTTTATGTGATAGACATCCGTCCCTCCTGTTCTTACTTGTTGGGAAGATCGTGGATTCATAATGCTGGAGCCGTCACTTCCTCTCTACATCAAATTCTCAAGTACCCTTTCCAGGGGAAAATTATAACGGTTCATGGCGAAGAGGAGTACATGATAATCCATCTAAATTCATTCCGCTATATGGAATTGGATGGTGAATTCATCGAGACCCCTTTTCAGCACTTTGAAGAAGTTTCTCCTGAAGTTGCAGCAACCAAGACGGTGTCTTCTATACCCATCATTACCAAACCTGTGTCTCGGATGTCATCCCTCAAAGATGCAAAGGCTGTGATTGAAGAAGGAGGAAGCACAGTATGGGGTCAGCTACCAGACTTTCCTTTCAAGACAGGTAAGTTCGGCTTGGGTTTCACTGATTTTGCTCAAAAGGATGTACGCCGCTCCCGGGATGGAGGGCCACCATTGAAGATCACCCATCATGGATTCAATGCTTTGGAGGACGGTGAAGAGGAGAGCAGCTTGGAAGACTGGATTTTCCCCACTGTTGACGGAGGATTGTGCAATTGGGAGGCAAAGGACATTGTTCCCATTACTTTCATAAATCAGTAATTTATCTTTCAAACATTTCTGTTGGTTTGAAATAATTCTTAAACAATTTGTACTCTTTCAACCTTGTGTCTTACCCGAGGCACAAAGGTCCATTTGTAAGGGTTCTTATTTTTTATCTTCATATGCCATTTAATGAATCATGGACGTTTTCACATATAAACTTTTGTGTTCATTTTCTTTCTTTTGCATTTTTATTTGTTTAAAGGTGGCTATCCCTTACACACACCCACACTCACAAATGCAGGTACCCTTCCATTCCGGATTCCATGGATAACAATTCTTCTATGGCCTTCAGTGACTCTGAAGACCTGGTCAATCATGCCGAATACAAAGGTGATGAAGACTGTGAGGTGCCGAGAGAATTGGCCAGACTGCTGCAACAGGAAGAAAGGGATATTCTTCCCCATGAAGAGCTGTTGGAGACAATCAACTTGGGTGTTGTGGAAGACAGAAAAGAAGTCACAGTGGGTGCCAACCTAGAGCCAAGTGTCAAGGAACGCTTAGTTCAGCTGTTGAATGAGTATGTTGAGATCTTCGCCTGGTCTTATGAAGACTTGTCGGAACTCGATACAGATATTGTGGTTCACCGTCTCCCTACAAGAGAAGACTATCCACCTGTTAAATAGAAAGTTCGCCGCATGAGGCCCGACATGTCTGAAAAGATCAAAGCAGAAGTTATGAAGTAGTTCAATGCTGGATTTCTTGCTATTACTTCCTATCCACAATGGGTTGCTAACATTGTGCCCGTGCCTAAGAAAGACGGCAAAGTGAGAATGTGCGTGGATTACAGAGACTTAAACAGGGCCAGCCCTAAAGATGACTTTCCACTACCACACATTGACATCTTGGTTGACAATACAACTCAGCACAAGGTATTTTCTTTCATGGATGGATTTTCAGGGTACAACCAGATCAAAATGGCCCCTGAAGACATGGAGAAGACTACTTTTGTTACACAGTGGGGTACCTTCTTCTATAAAGTGATGCCGTTCGGACTGAAGAATTCTGGGGCAACCTATCAGCGCGCCATGGTAGCTTTGTTTCATGATATGATACATCATGAGATTGAAGTCTACGTAGATGACATGATAGCCTGTTCACAGACAGAAGAAGAACACCTCGACCATTTGCAAAAGCTGTTTGTCAGGTTGAAGGAGTACAAGCTCAGACTGAACCCTAGCAAGTGCACTTTCGGAGTCAGGTCTGGTAAACTCTTGGGATTCATCTTCAGCAACAAAGGCATCGAGGTTGATCCTGCCAAAGTCAAAGCTATACAAGAAATGTCTGCCCCTCGCACCGAGAAGGAGGTCAGAGGTTTCTTGGGACGCCTAAACTACATTGCAAGGTTCATTTCTCACCTAACATCTACCTGTGAGCCAATCTTCAAGCTGTTGAAGAAAGACCAGGTAGTTAAATGGAATGATGACTGTCAAGTTTCTTTCGATAAAATCAAGGAGTATTTGCTAGAACCTCCTATCTTGATGCCTCCCGTCGAAGGAAGACCGCTAATCATGTATCTGACCATCTTAGAAAATTCAATGGGGTGTGTACTGGGGCAGCATGACGAGTCTGGCCGAAAAGAGCATGCCATTATTACCTTAGCAAAAAGTTTACTGACTGTGAGACCAGATACTCACTACTCGAGAAAACTTGCTGCGCTTTGGTATGGGCTGCTCGCCGGCTAAGGCAGTATATGTTGACTCATATCACTTTGCTGATCTCTAAGATGGATCCGATCAAATACATCTTTGAGAAGCCTGCTTTGTCTGGAAGAATAGCTAGATGGCAAATGATCCTCACAGAGTATGATATACAGTACACGACCCAAAAAGCTATAAAGGGGAGTGTACTAGTCGATCATCTGGCCCATCAAGCTGTCGAAGATTACCAATCCATGAGATTCGACTTCCCTGACAAAGACATTATGAAATTGGACAACATTGAAGACTTCAGACCGTATGATGGACCTGAACAAGGATCCCGATGGACCCTGTACTTTGATGGTGCCTCCAATGCACTTGGCAACGGTATCGGCACGGTACTTATCTCTCTAGAAGGTTGCCATACTCCTTTCACCGCTAGACTTTGCTTCAACTACACCAACAACATGGCCGAGTATGAAGCTTGTATCTTTGGACTCAAGGCTGCAATAGACTTGGGAATCAAATCCTTAGATGTATTTGGGGACTCAGCTTTGGTCATCAGTCAGATCAAAGGAGAGTGGCACACTAAGCATCCAAACCTCATCCCTTACAAAGAACATGTCTTGACATTGTTACCACATTTCGAGCAGATTACCTTCGAGCACTTCCCGCGAGAAGAAAATCAGCTAGTAGATGCTCTAGCTACAATATCATCCATGTTCAAACTTAACTGGGATAATGAGGCTCCCCAAATCACCATTGAACGGATGGACGAACCCACACACTGTCACGAGATTAATACCGAAGAATTAGTGGGCCGACCTTGGATTCACGAAGTCAAAAGGTATCTCGAGGCTCAAGAATATCCTGAAGGAGCTTCAGTCAATGACAAAAAGCTCTTAAGGAGATTCTCAGCTAAGTTCTTCCTGAGCAATGGTATCCTATACAAGCGCAATCATGATTGCATTCTGCTTCGTTGTATGGACAAGATTGAAGCTGAACAGATCATGGCTGATCTACACAATGGTACCTTTGACACCCACTCTAGCGGTCATACGATGGCTAAGAAGATTCTAAGGGCAGGCTACTACTGGTCTACCATGGAAGCTGACTGCTATCAGTATTCCAGGACTTGTCACAAATGTCAGATTTATGTGGACAAGGTACATATACCTCCAGTTCCTCTCAACGTCTTAACTGCTCCTTGGCCATTCGCTATATGGGGAATCGACATGATTGGAGATATCAAGCCTACAACATCCAATGGACACCATTTCATTTTGGTGGCCATTGATTACTTCACCAAGTGGGTCGAAGCAGCTTCCTTCGCATCCGTCACAAAGAATGTAGTTGCCCATTTCATCAAACAAAACCTTATCTATCAGTACGGTATCCCTGATAGGATCATCACTGACAACGGTACAAACCTGAACAACACTATGATCACCTCCTTGTGCGAACAGTTCAAGATTCAACATCACAATTCATCTCCCTACCGGCCAAAGATGAACGGTGCTTTCGAAGCTGCAAACAAAAATATCAAGAAGATCATACAAAAGATGACAGTCACCTACAAAGACTGGCATGAGATGTTACCGTTTGCTCTCCATGGGTATCGTACCACAGCTCGTACTTCAACTGGGGCAACACCCTATTCCTTGGTATATGGCATGGAGGCTGTTTTACCTATTGAGGTTCAGATTCCCTCCTTGAGAATCATGAAGGATGTTGGTTTGAGTGAAGACGATTGGATCTAAACCCGGCTTGATCAGTTAAACTTGATTGACGAGAAGAGACTTACTGCTGTTTTCCACGGTCAGACATATCAAAAACGGATGATCAAAGATTTCAACAAGAAAGTTAGGCACCAAGTGTATCAAGTTGGAGATCTTGTGATTAAGCGCATCATCTTGCCGCAAAGTGATCCCAGGGGCAAGTGGACTCCTACCTACGAAGGACCATTTGTGATCAAGAACATCTTTTCTGGTGGGGAAATGATTTTAACCACCATGGACGGCGACGATCTACCGCAGCCTGCGAACGCAGACATAGTCAAAAGATACTACGCATAAGAGACCCGCTAGGTTGATACACCTAGGCAAAACAAGGGCATCCCGGTGAATTGAAAACCCGAAAGGGCGGTTCAGGCAAAAATTAGGGATAAAACAAAAAAAATTGTACACCCGGCAAGTTGAAAACTTGAAAGGGTGACTTGGACAAAAAAGGGTTTCCCGGTGGACTGAAAACCCGAAAGGGCGGTCCAAGCAAAAGTTAGGGAATTAAAGCGTATGACTATGTCTCGTCGGATCACTTTAAGGATAATCTCTTCACAGACAAACTCTGAGGCTTCTGATCAATCCAATCATCTTCGGACGAAGCAACGAACGGACAAGATATTCGGAATGGCTATAGCAGAATGGGAACCCCATGGAATTTTTTACACTTAGCCATCTTTCTTTGTATAAATTTTCCTCATTTTTTTACGACACCATCCTCTTACTAGGATGTTTGTCTCCTTTGCGCAAAACACTTATTCAAAGTAAATACAAAGATATCTCTTTCAAAGTACAGAAAACTATTTGCCTTTTTCTTTACACTTGTGTTTTATTTGCAAAAACGTCTAATGATTCATTAATGAACATATGTATTTGAACATAATTACCGTTTACAAATAAATAGGATGAAAAAGAGTAATTACTGACAGGTAGAAAGATTAGGAAAACGTTTTTAGGCTATCCCATGAGCAATCTCTACAACACGTCATTGAGATCCCCCAGCGGAGCCAAAACTTTGGACTACAGATCCCCAACGGACATGAGACTACCAACTACCAATTCCCAGCGGAGCTGAAACTTCTAACCCACGGTGGAAATTATCCAGTTTCTCCAGGTTTCCCCAGCAAATTGTCTTGAAACCTAAAAAATCAACCAGTTAACAGTTAGCTTCTGTTTCTCCCCAACCTAGGGTAACTCCCCAGTGAAGTCGCCAAACTCTTGAACTCCCCAGCAGATTTAAGCTTTCCCCCACAGAGCTTTCATTGCAGGATAAACTTTTTCCACATAGTTTTATTGCTTCTCGACAGAATGAAGACTCCCGTCAGTAATCCCCAGTAGAAGTCTTTAAAATTCTATGGATTCCCCAAGAAGATTCCTCAAGAAGTATATGGAATTATTCTCACAGCAGGAATCCTCAACAGTCAAGGGTTTATTTCCCCCGGCGGCAGTCAAGGATTTATTTTCCTCAACAATACAGCGAATCAGCTTACATGCGCATACATTACATCATAAGCACAAATAAAACACATTTATTGCATCATACATTTCATGCAACATAACTTCGTGTTTCAGCTAACATTCTACCCTTTTCAGGATAAGATTAACAGCTATCTGTAACAAAATATCCACAGATCACTGATACAGTCCAGATACGCTCCAGCCACGGAAGCCATTCTGTCACTCATTCAAATCTTAATTTCAAGATACAGTACATATACACTCCAGACACAGAAGTCATTCTGATACTTAATCAAATCCCAAGTTCCGATACAGTCCAGATACGCTCCAGACACGAAAGCCATTCTGTCACTCATTCAAATCTTAATTTCAAGATACAGTACAAATACACTCCAGACACGGAAGTCATTCTGATACTTAATCAAATACCAAGTTCAAATATAGTCCAGATACGCTCCAGACATGGAAGCCATTCTGTCACTCATTCAGACTTCAACAATCAGATACAGATTAGATATGCTCCAGATACGGAAGCCATTCTATTTCTCATTCAGATTCAACTATCAATTTCAAGTCCAGATACACTCCAGACACGGAAGTCATTCTGTCACTTATTCAAATCCAAGTTACAGTTCAGATAAACTCCAGACATGGAAGTCATTCTGCTACTTATACAGATCTCAACTTCGGATACAGTCCAGATACGCTCTGTACACGGTTGCCATTCTGTCACTTATTCTGACTTTTCTCCCAGCTCAGATACACTCCAAGACATGGAAGTCATTCTGTTTCCTATTCAAGATACAGTACAGATACACTCCAGACACGAAAGTCATTCTGTCGCTTATCCAGATTCCAAGTACAGATACAGTTTATATACGTTCCAAATACGGACACCATTCTGATGCTTATTCTATCGATTTACAACCAAAAATTCTTGGATGGAATCTTTAAGCCCATCTCCAACAAGATTCTGTCACCTCTCCAAATGGCATCTTTAAGCCCATTCCCTCAAATTTACTTTTGTCGAGTCAAATTTACAAGCACTCTAGTGTCCAATCATCTTCTACCTTCGAGTCATGAATAGTGAAAATCGCCGATCTAACTCTTCAGGTTCAAGAAGATTGAACAGGGGCAGCTGTTGTACCCAAAAAGTTGCCCTCCCATTTTTCACAGAAATCACAATCCTAGGGTTCCTCAGATATTCAAGAATGGCTCAGGAATTGATCAGACAAATTTTCTCCTTTGGTAATAAACCAGCAATTAGGGTTTTACTTGCAAGTTCTCAGAAGAAATGAATTCACAAAGATCCAATTGGCTTTCACACGTTTACATGCTTTTTCAAGTTTACTGAAAGATTACTGTTTATTCTCAAAGGCATGTTTATTTGGGACAAGATATGGGATCTAAGACTGTCATTCGGAACATTCATGTTGTGTTTGATCCAGGTTGACCAGATAATTTGCGTCTGTTAAGACATTTTCTGGTTAATGGAATAAGGCATTTGCTGGCTAATGGAATAAGACATTTGCTGGTTTATGGAATGAACATTTGTTTGTTTATGGAATACACGGTGCGTGTTTATTTGGAATACAGTTGCAAGATTACAGAGTTATTGGATTACTTGGAATTTAAGTTATTTTGGTTGGAATCATTGGAATACATTTTCAATTATCTTAATCAAGAATCTTAAAGAATTAGTGAAGATGCGAAGAGAAAATCTCAAGTTATTGACAGTAAAAGATTTTAATGAACATCAGAATACCTCATAAGACTTTCTTTCATTTATTTCAAAAAAATTGTTACAATATAATTTATTATTTAAATGCTTTAAGTTTTACAACTTATTGTATTTGAAGAAATAAATTAGTACAATTATTTGAGTATTCCTATCTAAATTACAAAGGAAAAATCTAAGCCTAAGAATGACTAAGCTTCCATTGCTTCCATGCTTGCCAAAGAATCTTCTGCTTCCTCTGATTTGCCACCATCCAGTTTGCGCTCACATGAAAAACAAAAGACAGAAAATTGATCAGTACAGTTAATTGGACATGGTTAAGAATTTTGCAAAAGAGAAAAATGTGTTCATCATTAAAGTTTGCAATTTGGAATCAGAGGGCTACTTTTAATTCATCACGTTTTTATTTTTCTATTTTGCAAATCACAAGAAGATTGCTCTTCTTGGTTCACAAAAAGAAAAATAAAAATGTAAGCAAAGTTGTCCAAATAAAAAAAGAATGCAAGCAATTTATCCAAGTACAAGCCAAGCTGCCCAAACAAGTGCAAATATACAGCAGCATGGCCAAACAGGCAGCAGGCGCGCAAATAGCCCAAACAAGTGGAAATATACAAGCAGCATGGCCAAACAAGCAGAAGGCGCGCAAATTTCCCAAACAAGCCAAGATATACAGTAGCATGGCTAAAGCAAAAGGCAAACAAACAAAATAATGCAAACCGGACATCAGCATCAACAAAAATAGATGCAAACAAAATACAAACAGCATAGGCAGTAGCAGACAAAGCATAAGCAGACAAAAGGGCACCAGCAAGAAGAAAATATAAAACTAAGTCAACAAGAAAGAGGCTTGTTCTTAAGCCTTTTTCTTCATTTTCCAAATTAAAAATTGCAAACTTTTCAGAAAATATTTGGCTTAGGGTCATTAAGAGAGGAAGAGGAAAGAAGTCACCTAGGGGATGCTGCCCTGCTGTCACAATTGCACCAAAAATGCTAGCAAACAAAACTACAAGGAAAAGAGCCTAAGAAGAAAATCCCAAAGTATTCAAAATTTGGTGGTTTCCCACCATTTTGAATAAGCTGCAAAACTGTCAAAGAAAGAAGCCAATATAACAGTAGAAAGAGATCAAGAGAAAAAAAAGGAGAAATTTTTTTTGGCATAACCATTTCTCAAATAACCAAAACCAGTTCATAACCAAACTGTCAACAAAAACATTTTCCAAACCCAAAACCTTCAAAATGCTGTCAAACACACAAAACCCTTCAACCTGTTAACAAGAAAAAATAGCCAAAGACCTGTTATCAAGACCAAACAACCCAAACCTGCATAAACCAGTTCAAACCAAGAAAACAAAAAGCTTGCAAATTGTCAACAAATATGGATAAAGATTCAAGTTTGTAACTCATTTCCAACACTCAAAACCTCCAAACCTGTAAACCATCCCAAACTGTAACCATCAAGAACATACCAAGTTCAACATACAAAAATCACAAAAATCCCAAGCCTGTTAACAAAAACAACCAGCAAAAAAACTCCAAAACTCAAAAGCCAAACCAAACTGTACAATAACAAAAACCATAAGAAATCATACCAAACTACCATCAACATCCCAACAATCCAACATTCACAAAAAATCCAAAATTGTCCAACCATTACCAACCATTCTCAAAAACCATTTTCAATACAAAGCCACAAAATCTCAAACTTTCACAAACGGTATCAACCCAACAAAATAGTTCAAGAACCAAAGGAGATAAGGAGACTCAGAAGCATCATCGTCATCGTTCAACATAAAGGACAAAAAAAGAAAAGTTACCAGAAGCGTGCATCCTTCATCATCTCTTCCTCCTTGCCTAGGCCGTCACCAGGGAGCACCTCACCTCAAATATCACTATCCTCTCACAGAAAAAGCTCCAAAGGTATATTTCTTGTCAAACTATCTACTGCATCTCAAACATATAGCACAATAGGTTAACAGAGAAAACGTGAATAAGGTAAAACAACAACAGAAACTCGCTTAAACATCAAACAAAATCGTAACAAAAAGAACAGAATCATACCCTTTCAAGAACAGAACCATTAGCATCTGTTTAGGAACTGAGGAGTGTTAGGCGCTACGGTAACTTGAGGGAAGAGGGAGGATCAGATCAAAACAAATTACAACCCCCTTAGTCGATTTCATTGCAAACTTAGGGATCCCCAGAAAAAAAGCGTTTCCCTCATGATCAGTAACGATTAGGGACTCAGAGCGAAAAAGATGAATGAATTTGAGAGAAGTGAGAGAGACGAACAGAGCGGCGCCGCTGTGAGCGCAAGAGAGCACAAACCCTAATTTTTTTCTTGTTTACCCTAATCATACAAATTAAACAAACTTAAGCTTTGGGCCAACCCCTTTGCAAAACCATAAGCTCAAACACGCGTACTAGCTCACACCCCCCCCCCATTCTGGCATTGTTTGTTTTTATTTGATTCAGCATTAATACATAACATTATTTGGGCCTCACACATTTAAAATCTTAAGCCCACTTTTCATTCATTTTTAATCTAATTTCTTTTCTTTTCTTTTCTTTTTGTTAATAGATACTAATGCTTTTTTTAAAATTCATTTTATTAAATTGGTTTAGTTTTTTTTAAAAATGATTAATTTTCTTTTACCATTTCCTCTTTTTTAATAAAAGAAAACTTATTTTTTATTAATTTGTTACATTTAATGAAAATACCAAAAAATCAAGAATTAGTTTAATTAGTTTTCTTTCTTTAAACTTTTCTTTTTTAATTAATAAAATACAAGAAAGAATAATAATAATTTTTAATCTTTTAGAATAGATTTTATTTATCTCTTTGCAAGTAAATACATACATCTCATACTTTATTGATTCCTTTAATTGTCATATCTTTGTATTAAATCGCACATCAATTCGATTTGGTTGTATTATTTGGACATTTCTATTCTTATGTGATTCATCCCCATTTGTAATAATTACCCCCATTCCCGGATACTTTTGTAATAGCTTAGACTTTTAATTCCCGCAATTTATCGCTTTCTATATACTGTGTCGTAATTAGGCATGTATGGCAAGATTCAAAAATCAATCGCTAGATGACCTAATCCAAGAATAAATAACTTGAAATCAATACACTTCTCACACGCGCACCTCTAGGGTAACCTTGCTTGATGCCTCGAAAATACAATCATGTCCCTCGAATATGAGACACTCTAGCAAATGACCCTTCGACAAACAAAGATCGTAGTCCCTCGATGACCCTTGATGTTGCCTTCAATAAGATGATCTCGTCCCTTACAAAATTGCTAGAGCGTCTCACAAGTTACCTTCAATGATTGTAAAATCGACCCGGGCCTGTCCAATTTAACATCCAAACACAAGGTTGTTTACCAAATATAATGGTAAAACAACAATGTAAAAGGGTTAAAAATGTGTAGGAAAGATCTTTGAATAGGGTAGACAACTCCTAGTTACTTGATCAACTTGCAAACATCCTTGCTATTTTCAAAAACACTCAACACAATTTCAAAACATTTCCCGAAACAAACTTTCAAACTTTGAAACATCTTTTCAAAAGACAAATACCTTTGTATAAATTCAAACAAGAATTATTACAAAGGTTGCCTAGACAAAAGAATCTTTTCAAAATATTTTCAAAATCACACCACAAGCATACAATCAAAACAAAATCAAGTGATCTAAAACGAGTAACTAAGAGCCCATGGAAAACCATGGATGAAAAGGGTGCTAGCACCTTCCCTTTTCATAATCTACCCCCCGAACCCGAGAGAAGTCTCGAAAGGTCTTTCCTGTGCTTTTTTACCTTTCCTTTTGGATAAAAGAAAAGTCGATGGCGACTCTTGCTAACCGCACAAGTGCGAACGAAACGCAAAACCTCTAGTCAGTTCTCCCACCACATCACAGACTCAAAACAAATCATTTAAAACCAACAAAACAATAAAGCGTTCATCACCCCGATGTTACGTATCAGAGCAACGACACCAACTCAAAAATAAAATGAAGAGCAACCTCTTTCGATCCTTGCAGCCTCTGACTGCTGGTGACTATCTGTAGATGTCGTATAAAGCATCATTCCAACAGAAGGGTGAGATATCACAACAATATAAGAGAATGTATAATAATAAGTATACAACAAATATAATCATGCATAGTCATACATTCCACGTATCACAAAATTTACACCATCAATAAAAACTATATTACATATTGCTTATACATTCACACATGATCATCCACACATATCAACAATCATCATGTAGTACATGCACCAATCACACAACTCAAACATCATGTTAACAACAATGCAATTCAATTAGACCGAAACATAGACTCAATGCACGTGGTACCAATATCACTCCCGAATCCATGCCATCTAGAACCAGAGCCACCAATATTGTCAACAATTTGGTTCACCTCACTCCTGATCCATGCCATCTAGGATAAGAGACAACAAGCAGGACTAAAGGTCCATAATAGGAAATGCATGTGACGCAACCATGCAACAAAATATCACACATTGATATCTACATCCATTAATGTGACACGCCATTAATGCCACCAGTTATCCACACATGCAACAATCAAATCATACAGTCCTAACAACAATACACACCATCATCACACATAATTCTATGCACATATCTTAGTATAAAAAACAAAATTGCATACAGAAGAGCACAAGCCCCATCAAATAATCACACATTGTGCTTGAAAATATTTTATATGATAGAAAATATTTTTAGCTTCCTATAGGTTCAAACAATGCATCAAACGGACACCCGAGTCAAAAGTTATGGATTTTTTAAAAATTTCGAAATAGTTCCGTCTCTATCGCCTATAGCTCGCCTGGCAAAGCAGGACCTTTGCCTAAGGCTCACCCGAAGGAGCAAGAGCGACCTCGCTCCTTTCTCGGCCAGCGACGTAGAGGCGCTTATTTTATTTTCCAAGAGCATGCATTTTACCCAATTCCATCGCCTAGAGTCTCACCCGACGACGTTTGGGCGGAACCTCTTCGACCGATGATGTTTGTCTCACCCAATGATGCGTGCGAAACAACAACTCCCTGTTGTGATTTCTGCACCAGACCAGTCCCAAATCTCATACGATTTCAACACAGTAAGTCCCAACATTCACCAAATTCAACATGCTTTCATAATACAACAACAACACATCATGATAGGCATTATACACATCAAATCATGGCAAAACAACACCACATATTTCATCAGTTTCACCACAAATCACTATATCATCAATTTATCACAAAACCCAACCTACATACATCTAAACCTCTATCAATGGTGATAAACAGATTAAGCCCCATACATACCCATCACCACACATTACTCTTAGAGATTTGAAACCTCACTCTTACCTTGGATTGATGGTTCATAAGCTTCAACAATAGAGTCTTCTTGCCCTAGCTCTTTCTCTTCTCTCCAAAATGCGATCATATAGAATGATCACCTCAACCTCACTTTTTTCCTTTTGTCCTTCTTACCCCCCTTGGACCCTTATTAGGTTGTCCCATTCTTTCCCTCACTTATTCCATACAACATTACCGTTATGCCCTTAGTTCCTCTACACCAAATATTATCCCTATTTAATTTTTAAGAATAAATCTAAATAATTATAACTAATTATCCAATTTATTAATAATTCTAATTATCTTATTAATCCAACACTACCCCATAACAAGTCATCAAACCATCTATTGGATCAAATCAATCATAATAACATAATTAAATAGTAATTATACTATTAAGGGTGTTTCAACTATCCCCCACTTAAAATGTTTTCATCCTTGAAAATTACCTGATGCAAACAACTTCGGGTAAGACGCTCGCATCTTACTCTCTAATTCCCACGTTTCATTATCTATGGCAGCTTCTCCCCAAACTACTTTCACTAGAGAAAATTCCTTGGCCCTCAGCTTCTTCATTTCATAATCCTCAATCCTCACAGGCACGGTGTTGTACCCCAAAATTTTCCCTCCCATATTCCTCAAGATTTTCCAAGAATAATCTTCAAGTTGCTCAAGTTGGCTCAAGGATTGGACAGTCAAGTCACCTCATAAGGCAGTTAAGTCAAAATTAGGGTTTTGTGTTGCATCAAGGTCCTCACATCCAAATGAACTCAAGTGTTCCCCAATGTCCTAATATGTTCTTAATTTCATCCATATCAAATTTCAAGCCCTGCAGAGGAAGTTTGGTCAGTCAATTGCTCAAGAGACCCAAAAATCGATTGTGCTAGGGAAAAAGTCAATTGTGTCCCAAATACAGTCAAACCTCAAGATTTTTGGTAAACATTCTCATTTTTAAGGATAATTCATCATTTTATCAAGGTTTGATCATGATTCATCAAGGATTTCTCAAGATTCATCAAGATTCAAAAGTTGCTAAATTAGGGTTTTGTAGGAAAAGTTAACTCAACTTTGACCAAGCATAACTTTCTCATACTTTATGAGAAATGACCCATCCAAAGCTAATTTTGAAGAGGATTCAATTTCCTACAATCCATCTTCACACCCCAAGATCAAGAAATGCACTCACAAGAAGTTATAAATTTGGACATTATAGGTCATTTTTGAAAGTCAACAAAAACACCTTTTTTGCCAAAGCTTATAACTTGAGCATGGAGCATCAAAATGAGATGAGACCAAAAGGGTTGATTATAGGACATCTCAAGGTTCCTAAAAAGTCCAAGAACACTTCCAAAAGTTCAAAATTGAGGGATTTATGCATTGTTGAAGTTGGGCATTTTTCCAAATTTGGCAAAAGTCAACTATCCTCAAAACTCCAATTTTTGACAAAAGGGCCCACTTTTTTCCACTTGATTTGGTCTTATCACACCACACACGTGTCACATCTTTAATTTCATGAACAAACATTTATTTTTCTATTTTATTTAATTTTTATTGATTTAATTCATTTTAAATCTATATTAATTCAAATAAAATCCAAAAATTAATGGAGTGAGATTTTGTTGATAATTGCAGCTTTCAATCAACAAGATACACCTAGTCAATTTGTATCAAGGCTCATTCAAGCATACAAAAAATTAGATTTGGCCTATTTTTGGAAGTTTGATAATGGTGATCAAAACCAAATCATGAATCTTCAATGCACTTGATTTGAGGCCAAAAGACCAACCCTAATTCACTCTATAACACTCACACAAGCAAGCCAGGCCTAGAACATGCAAAAAGCTCTGCAGAAACGACCATACCAAGTTTGTGAAAAACCTTGAAAAAGTGGAGATCAGATTCTGGTTTGGAGGCCTTTTCAAAGCAAAATCACAATGCAACCCTCTTCCTTGACATCCAGTGGAGCTATACCAATCAAAATCAAGCCTTGAGTCCCTCTGAAACTCACTGTAAGTCTCCACGAATATGCCTCTGCACATGAAATCATAAATCATTCTCCTTGCATCTTTTTGCCAATTTGATTGCACTATCATGCTTGCCATTCAATTTCCATTGATTCTGCAATATTTGATTTTGTTTTCGTGACTTATAGCCCTGGATTCAAAGCTAGGGTTCATATTCTTGTTTTTTGGGCATTCTTGATACAGGCATAATCAGGACCAATAATGGCCATGGATGAGTTCAGGGGAGAGAGACGAGTGCATTGGCACTCTTAGCTTGCATTTACATGGCCTAGGAAGGATTTTTGAGAGATGCGACGAATCTTCCTGCGGAACAAAATCTGCAGGTAAATGAACCAGGGCGTTTGAAGAAGACGAAGACGTGGCTGGGCGTGATTGGTTCATTTGAATCAATTGTGCGTTTTTTTTTATTTTTCCAGGAATAATTAGTTGTTTACCATATAATATTTGTTATATATTCCACTAACAAGTTAACAACATGGCTCAGCTGGCAAGGCGTTAGTGCGTGATACCATTGGGACCTGGGTTCGAATCCCAGGTCCCCTAAAACTTTGTTATATTTTTTCTTCAGGTACTTAGGCGCAGCATTCCAAGCGTGGACTACCATATGTCCTCAGATCTGAACGTGCCAAGTGGCTTCAGGCCAAGATCCAGTGGCCAAAATTGAAGGACCACCATACTCCCTGGTCAACAAGCATGCGTTGGATCCCAAAGGTCAAAGCAGGCTGGATGTTTTGGGCCAAGAATTACTGATCATACTCCCTTTTTAAGCCCAGCACCCCCCTGAGTATTTCTTTACATTTTATTTCTTTTTCATTATTTTTCTATTATTATTATTATCTTAATTAATTAATTAACCAATGAACATTTTTTTCATAAAAAATCAGAAAACATAAAAAATATATTATTTTTATTACTTTCATTATTTTATTTTGTAAATAAATCTTAATTAATTAATTTAGTTTTAAATAGGTGTAACATTTAATATTTTTTGCAATAAATTAAAATCAATTTAGAATATTAGGTTTTAATAATTTTGATCATTCTTATTTTATGTCTTTAAATAAATAAAAACCCAAAAATATTTCCTTTTTTTATTAATTAATTCAATTATTAATTTAGACTAATTTTTAATTCAAAAAATAACAAATATATGCTTTATTTAATAAAAAGGGTCAAAACCCTAAAAAACGCTCCGATTTAATTTTCTCGCGCACGAATAATTTTTTATCCACATTTCAATATTGTAACTGCTTCGGGAATGTAATAGTTTTTAATTAGGATTTTATTTATTGCTTTTATTTACTTTTCGCAATTTAATTTTAAAGGGTTTGTTTTTGGCGATATAAATACCCGACGCCTTGTAATAGTTTAGATTCATTTTCCGCAATTTAATTTCCGCAACCATTAACTGTTAGATGTTTGAATAATAGGCTATGCATGACAAGATCAATTTTAACCTAAAATCAACAGTAGTTCACCATAACATGTATAAAGATAATATAACTGAAAAACAATACACTCGCACATGCCACTCCTAGGGTACACCCCACTTTGTTGCCTCGAACGTGGTCATTGAGTATAGGAAGTTTTAGAGGTCAGCCTCTTGTCCAAAGATCATAAGTTGCCTCGAAACGGTTGCCTCGGATAAAATGATCTAAGACATTAGGGTTACCGCTAAGGCGTCCTAACATCGCTTTAGTGACCACACGTCCCTTAATCGAATTGACCCGAAAACTCCAACGACGATGCTACCTACTCCTCAATAGTGGGATAGCATTGTCTAAAGGACACTTGCACAGTTTAATTCCTTTTTGAGTAGGTAGATGTTCTTAAGTACTTGCTCCTTTTAAAAACAAAACAAAACTTTTCGCACTTACACCCCTTTCAAACAAAAACTCTTTTTAAACCCACAAACAAAAAGAAAAGCAAACTTTTGAAAACACAATGAGCAAGTACCTAAGAGCCCGTGGATAACCACAGATAGAAAGGGTGCTAACACCTTCCCTTTCTATAATCTACCTCCCGAACCCGAGAAATATCTAAAAAAAGGAATTTTTCGGTGCTTTTGTCCTTTTCTTGTTGGATAAAATAAAAGACGGTGGCGACTCTTGCTTACCGCGACATTTTGCGAAAACAAACGCAAACACGAACCAGCATTCCAAGACAGTCAGTTCTATTCCCGCTGATCACAGAACTGGAGACTCTGTTGGGGAATATATATAAGTGAGGTGTACCTTAGGAGTAGATCACTTGTGTTTTCAATTGTATGCTTTGTATGCTTTAATTTTGTGGGCTTGTATCGGAGTTCTATAGATCATAACCCGGATCTGGGGATACCTTTTAGGTAAGTAGCAATAAACTATGAGGGATCTGTCCGGCGTAGACCTACACAGATGAAGCAGTAGCTACGTTGGTGTGACACCTTGGTCTGTACCGATATCCCTTGTGTTGGAACGAGGAGAATATGGGTCTTCTAAGGAGTCATTAAGCACCAACTGACCTTAGAACCTTAAATTGACCAACTTGGCCATAGAACAGTAGCAGTATGCTACACTCATTGAGACTAAACTCTCGCGATGATTTCGTCCGCAAGAAAAGGTTGCTAAACTGGAATTATGACCGATCGAGGGTAGTCAGTGATATTGAGATCCTCTAGAACTCGATTACTATTTTTAAGGACAGGTCTTAACCAACTGAACTGAAAGAGGGTAGTACCTAAGCTTCATGCCAGCCTAAAATCTAAGGGCTCTCTTGTGTGACTTGTGTGCCTTTACCATGTTTGCCTTTTGTGGATACTTGTGGTGTGCGTTTACCATGACATCATGACATCATAACATTGCATGCACTTTGCATAAGGACTAACCTATTTCAAAGACAAGAGGGTTTCATCTTTGCTCTGTTTTGTAGGTCATCATGATGCCCATGCGTAGGAATACTATCCGGATCAACTTTGTCCAAGTACCTACCCTGCTTAAAGATTTGGTTGTCAGGATTCCAGACACTACTTCCTTCATCAGAAGGCATGGTTCTCTTCTCAGTTTGGTCACTTCAAAATTGGACGAGCAAATGATGAGTGTTCTGGTCCAGTTTTATGATCCGCTATACCATTGTTTCACCTTTCAAGACTTCCAGCTGGTTCCTACCCTAGAAGAGTTCTCTGAGCTGCTTGGTATCTCTATTTTGGAGCAAACTCCATTTACTGGTTGGGAAAAGATTCTTAAGCCCGAAGAAATTGATGCAGCCATTCACTTGACCAAGGAGGAGGTAATGGCTAACTGGGAGACTAGAAGTGGAGCTAAGGGTTTTCTGGCTAAGTTTTTGGTTGACAAAGATAATTACTTCTGGGATAGCCTAGACTTTAAGGCTTTCGAGGATATTCTGGCTCTCTTGATTTATGGCTTGGTATTGTTTCTGAATCCTGACACTTTTGTTGATATTAATGCCATAAATATCTTCATCTCTCAGAACCCTGTACCCACTCTCTTGGGTGACATCCTTCATCAGCTTTATGCTCGTACTGCCTGAAAGCGGGGAACTCTAATGTGCTGTGCTCCTTTATTGTCGAGGTGGTTTATTTCGCATCTCCCTAAGTCTGTACTGAAGAACAAGAAGGAATGGGCTGGGCTTATAGGGTGATGTCTCTTTCTAATAATGACATTATCTGGACTCTCAAAGGCTTGGATGAGGTGACTGTCATTGATCATTGTGGAGAGTATCCTAATGTTCCATTGCTCGGGACCCATGGAGGGATTTCTTATAACCCATGCTTAGCTCTCCGTCAGTCTGGAAGAGCCATAAGAGAAGGGCCTCATGAGATGTTGATGCCTCATATCATCTTTAATTTTCAGGGAGATAACGACGAGCTACGTCGTAGATTCATAAGGGCTTGGGACAGAGTTCACCAATCTGACCCACATGAGTTGGGACCAAAGACTTCTCTGCCAATGGAACCATATCTCAGATTGGTCCGCATCCATGCCCAGAAGCTAGGTATGCCATATGAAGCTGTCAGGCCTGTTACCCTTGAAGTTGCTGATAAGGAGGGGGTTCTTCCAACTATTCTCCACCCTTATATGCCCACTGATATTGGGACACTGAAGAGGTCTTGGATGCAACTGCGGGAAGAACGGGATTCTTATCGAGAGAGGTTCAATGAACAAGAGCAGAAAACCCAGAAGCTGACTAGGCAACTGGAGAACGAGCGGATCCTGAATGATTATGTTCGCACTGAGAAGAAGAGACCATGGGAGCATTAATGGACCTTTGATGATTTCTTTTACAGTTTTTGTTTACTTTTTAGTATTTCCATTCTTGTAAACGCCTAAGGGCAATTTGTTGAACAATTTAAATTTTGAAGTTTAAATCTAATAAAGTGTGTTTCCTTTCTTGTTTACAAATTTGAATCCCGATTGTCTTTGAAATCATAAATCATACGCATTTCATCCCATGCACTTCATAAACAGGTACCCCATTACATGTCTCTTATCTTCTTCACTGTTTATTTCAGCACTCATCATGTCTGCTGAACCTTCCACTGAGCAAGCTATCAAGGCCCTCCAGGCCCAGAATGCCCAATTTCAAGAGTTGTTCATGAATCTAGCTAAGGGTCAGCAGGACCTGAAGACCTTGATTCTGAAGGAGAAGAAGAAGAGGAACATCATGTTCAATGCTGGACGCAGGTTTGGAAACGGGTTGCAGAATGAAGTTGATCTGACCACCTCATCTGGAGGGAAGGATAGTCCACAAGAAAGGAGGTCTCCTAGCCCTATGGTCTCCGACAACGAGACAGACTATGATGAAGAACAATATCCTCCTGTTGAGGATAAGTACAAACAACTGGAAGACCGTTTGAGCACTATGGAAATTCAGAAGGTTCCCGGTCTGGACTTCGGAGATCTGGGTCTATCATCTGGGGTGGTGATTCCCCATAAGTTCAAGGCACCTGCCTTTTCCAAATATGACAGAGTTTCCTGTCCGAAACTGCACCTCCGGTCATATGTGAGGAAGATCCAACCTTACACTGCTGATAAGAACTTATGGATCCATTTCTTTCAAGACAGTCTCTCAGGGACTCAGCTTGAGTGGTTCTATCAGTTAGACGGAACCAGTATCCGTAGTTGGGAAGATTTGGCTACTGCATTCTACAGACAGTATCAGTACAACTCCGACCTCGCTCCTACGCGTACCCAACTCTAGGGTATGTTAATAGGAACAAGTGAAGGATTTAAAGAGTATGCTCAGAAATGGAGAGACCTCGCCGGAAGGGTGCAACCACCTTTGGCTGATCGTGAACTTGTTGACATGTTTTTGGGGACCCTGTCTGGTCCATTCTTTAACCATCTGATTGGAAGCTCTTCAGCTGGGTTTACAGATCTTATTTTGACTGGTGAGAGGATTCAAGCCGGTATTAAGGCTGGGAAGATACAGAAGGGTGCCTCTCCGAGTACCGAGAAGAAACCGTTCAAGAAAGAGGCCAGTGCTGTCTACAGTTCGAGAAGACAAAATAGACCTGAACACCACTAAGTTGTCAATGCGGTTGTTATTTCAAAACCTGCTGGTGCTCCTCAGCATCACAATCAACAAAAGGATGAGAGACCTCGAAGGCAATTCACTCGTCTCAGCATGACTTTGTCGCAGATTCTGCCACAGTTGCTGAACACCAATCTGGTGATTCTAAAAGAAGCTCCGAAGAATTCAAATACAACGTCACCAAGGTATAACCCTAACGCCCGCTGCGCTTATCACTCCGATAGCCCGGGGCATAATACGGATGATTGTTGGGCTTTGAAGAACAAGGTCCAAGACTTGATTGATGCGAAAGAGATCAAGTTCGGAGCACCAGAGAAGCCTAAACAAGAGGCAGGGGTGAATGCTATCAGGGACGACGATGATGAAGAGTTTGATATCGACAGTTGGATCTACCCTATGACCAACGGTGGATTAAGCAACTGGACAGCGAAGGATTCTATACCCGTTTCAGTTATCACCCAGTAATGAACTCTTTGTTTTGAATTTGTAATAGACAATGTTTTGAAACTTTAGGGCCTGGTGTCTTACCCGGGGCACCGTGGCTTCATTTGTGAGGGTTTTTGTGTGCCATTTTCATATATCATTAATAAAAGCATTGGACGTTTCTTGCATTTCAAATTTTGTGCTCCTTGTTTTTCTTTATTATATATTGCAAAACAGCTATTTTACACACACTCACATATACAGGTCTCAATCCACTCTGGATCTCACTGGTAACGACTCTGCTACTGCCAGTTATGACTTCGAAAATCCGATCAACTTAGCCGAAGACGAAGGTGAAGATGATTGCGAAGTGCCTGGAGAACTTGCAAGACTGCTACTCCAGGAAGAGAGGGCCATACAGCCACACGAAGAGCCAGTGGAAACGGTAAATCTGGGTACTGAGACAGACAAGAAGGAAGTCAAGATTGGTGCAAATCTGGAGCTTAGTGTGAAACAGTGGTTGATTCAGATGCTGCATGACTACGTGGAGATCTTTGCCTGGTCTTACAAAGATATGCCTGGGTTGGATACTGACATTATGGTTCATCGCCTGCCTACCAAGGAAGACTGCCCTCCGGTAAAACAGAAGGTTCGCCGTATGTGCCCAGAGATGTCTGAGAAAATCAAGGCCGAAGTTATGAAACAGTTTGACGCCGGTTTTCTAGCAGTGACTTCTTACCCTCAGTGGGTTGCCAATGTGGTTCCGGTACTGAAGAAAGATGGTAAGGTCCGAATGTGTGTCGACTACAGGGATTTGAACAGGGCAAGCCCTAAGGATGACTTCCCTTTACCTCACATCGACGTTCTGGTTGACAATACTGCTCAGCACAAGGTATTCTCCTTTATGGACGGTTTCTCCGGTTATAATCAGATAAAAATGGCTCCCGAAGACATGGAGAAGACCACCTTTGTTACTCAGGGGGCACCTTTTGTTACAAGGTCATGCCTTTTGGATTAAAGAATGCTGAGGCAACATATAAGCATGCCATGGTTGCTTTGTGTCATGACATGATCCCTCATCAGATTGAAGTATACGTCGATGATATGATTGCGAGGTCCCATACTGAGGAGGAACACCTTGACCATCTACAAAAGCTGTTTGACAGGTTGAAGTTGTACAAGCTGAGATTAAACCCAAACAAGTGCACCTTCGGGGTAAGGTCTGGTAAGCTACTGGGTTTCTTCGTGAGCGACAAAGGTATTCAAGTGGACCCTGCCAAGGTGAAAGCCATACAAGAGATGCCAACTCCCAAAACAGAGAAGGAGGTCAGAGGCTTTCTAGGACGACTGAACTACATTACCCGATTCATCTCTCACCTAACTGCTACTTGTGAACCAATCTTCAAGTTACTGAAGAAAGATCAAGTGGTACGTTGGAACAACGAATGTCAGGCCGCTTTCGAAAGAATCAAAGAGTATCTCCAAGAGCCACCTATTATGATGCCACCAGTTGAAGGGAGACCTCTGAACTTATACTTGACAGTACTTGACAACTCAATGGGGTGTGTGCTAGGGCAGCATGACGAGTCTGGCCGAAAAGAGCATGCTATTTATTACCTTAGCAAAAAGTTTACCGACTGTGAGACCCAATACTCACTGCTTGCGAAAACTTGTTGCGCTTTGGCATGGGCTGCTCTCCGGCTGAGACAGTATATGCTGACTCACACTACTCTGTTGATTTCAAAGATGGATCCAATCAAGTATATCTTCGAAAAGCCTGCCTTGTTCGGAAGAATAACAAGATGGCATATGATCTTGACTGAGTATGACATCCAGTACACAACTCAGAAAGCAATTAAGGGAAGTGTATTGGCAGACCATTTGGCACATCAAGCAGTGGATGATTACCAGTCTATGAACTTTGAATTTCCGGACGAGAATATCATGGTAGTGACTGATTGCGAGACACCTGGACCGGATGAAGGACCTGAGGAGGAATCCCGATGGTCTATGTACTTTGATGGAGCTTCGAACGCTTTGGGCAATGGCATTGGCGTTGTGATCATATCTCCTAAAGGCTCTCATACTCCATTCACCGCCCGATTATGTTTCAACTGCACCAACAATATGGTGGAGTATGAAGCATGCATTATGGGTCTTCGAGCTGCAATTGACCTAAGGATTAAGTTTCTGAGTGTCTTCGGAGATTCCGCTCTCGTAATCAGTCAGATCAAAGGCGAGTGGGATACAAAACACCCTAATCTTATTCCTTACAAGGAGTATGTGTTGACACTGCTTCCCCATTTTGAGGAGGTAACCTTTGAACACTTCCCTAGAGAGGAGAATCAGTTGGCAGACGCGCTAGCTACGATGTCTTCTATGCTCAAAGTCAATTGGGACAACGAGGCTCCCCGGATCATTTTTGAAAAATTGGACGAACCTGCGCATTGCTGTGATCTTGAAACTGAAGAGGTAACCGAAAAGCCCTGGTATCATGAGGTGAAGAGGTACCTTGAAGCTCAAGAATATCCCGAGGGTGCATCTGTTAATGATAAGAAGTTTCTGAGGAGGTTCGCGGCGAAATTTTTCATCAGCAATGGCATTCTTTACAAACGTAACCATGATTCAACCTTACTGCGTTGTGTGGATAAGAATGAAGCAGAAAGGATCATGGCAGAGTTACATGAAGGTACTTTCGGAACTCATTCCAGTGGACATACCATGGCAAAGAAAATCCTTCGGGCAGGATATTACTGGTCCACAATGGAAGCTGACTGTTATCAGCATTCTCGGACATGTCACAAGTTCCAGGTTTATGCTGATAAGGTGCACATACCGCCAGTTCCTCTGAACGTCTTGACGGAACCTTGGCCTTTTGCAATGTGGGGCATTGATATGATTGGCGAGATCAGACCTACAGCATCCAACGGGCATCGTTTCATCCTTTAGCGATTGATTACTTTACGAAGTGGGTTGAAGCAGCTTCCTTTGCTACGGTAACTAAGAACATCGTGGCACGATTCATTCAGCATAACCTGATCTGTCGATACGGTGTACCAGAGAGGATCATTACGGATAATGGTACCAATCTTAACAACAAAATTATCACTGAGCTCTGCGAGCAATTCAAGATACAACATCATAACTCTTCTCCCTACCGGCCGAAGATGAATGGGGTTGTCGAAGCGGCAAATAAGAACATTAAGAAGATTGTGCAGAAGATGACAGTGACATACAAAGACTGGCACGAGATGTTACCATTTACTATTCACGGGTACCGTACCTCAGCACGGACGTCAATAGGGGCAACACCTTATTCCTTGGTTTATAGCATGGAGGCAGTCTTGCCCATTGAAGTTCAGATACCCTCTCTCTGGATCATGAAGGATGCAGGTTTGAGTGAAGATGACTGGATTCAGACCCGGCTTGATCAACTGAATCTAATCGGCGAAAAAAGACTTGCTGCTATTTGTCATGGTCAGATGTACCAAAAACGGATGATCAAGGCATTTAACAAGAAAGTCAGGCGACAAGGGTATCAAGTTGGGGACCTGGTAATCAAGCACATCATTCTACCTCAAGGTGATCCCAGGGGAAAATGGACCCCTACTTACGAAAGGCCATTTATGGTTAAGAACATTTTCTCAGGAGGAGCGATGATTCTAACCACCATGGATGGTGACGACCTTCCTCACCCCGTCAATGCAGACATAGTAAAAAGATACTACGCATAATCAAAGACCCGCTAGGTTGACTGGCCTAGGCAAAAATAAGGGCTTCCCGGCGAACCAAAAGGGTTCGGGCAAAAATAAGGGATGAAAATAAAAAATTTGTACACCTGGCAAGTCGAAAACCTGAAAAGGCGGCTTGGGCAAAAATGGGTATCCCGGTGGACTGAAAACCTGAAAGGGCGGTCCAGGCAAAAGTTAGGGATTAAAGCGTAACACTATCTCTCATTGGATCACCTTGCATCCAGACTTCGGTATCAACTATTAAGCTCGGACGACACCAATCAATCAGATCCATCTTCAACTAAGTAGCAAAGTGATGAGACGCTTGAAGATATAAAGGCAATAGCAGAGTTGGAACCCAGTGGGATTATTCACATAGCTATTTTGTTTGCTTTTCACAAATTGTATAAATTCTATTTGTTCGGTGGCGTTCTCTTACTAGGACGTCAGCCTCTTGTACAAAAACGCCTATTTACAGGCAAACTTCAAAATCAATACAAATTCATTTTCAGACAAGTTTCAAATTGTTTTTCCTTTATCTGTTTTGTTTTGCAAAGAACGTCCAATATTCATTTTTGATATATGCATTTGACATTAATTGCTGCTCATAAATATTTACATGTGAAACAAAGGACGAATCACTAGGTAATATCAGAAACAGGGGCAATAAGAATTGTCCGAGCTATCTAGTTGCTCTGTCCACCAAGGTACCAAGGCAGGTTCAGCTGAAGAATATGACCAAGATACCGTCACTCCCCATAGAGTAAAACAGTAATGGTAGCTCTCCCCACTGAGACTTGCAGCTATGTACAAATCAGCAATGCTCTCCCCAAGCAGAGTTAATCTACCATCAGCCCTAAAAAGGATTGGTATCCCCAGAAGATCTTAATCTTCCCCAGCGGAGTATAAAGATACTCCCCAGCAAGTATAAGAGATCCCCGGCAGTCTTAATATTCCTCAATGAAATATAAGAATGTTCTCCGGCGGAATACAAGATACCCCAGTGGAGCCATTTCCCCAGCGCAGTATAAAAAAGCTTCCCCGCCAGAGTTGAATTATCTTACCCAGTAGATTCTGGAAGCTTATCCCCTGCAGAGCATAAATAAATATCCCCATCCAAATTCAGAAGGTTATCCTCACAAGAGTCTAACTGGGTTATCCTCATCAAATTGCGACTGAAAGATCATCCCCAGCGAAGTTCTTTCAATCCCCAGCGGAGTTCATCATTAAAATCCCCAACAGAGCTTATCAACAGAATCCCCAGCGGAGTTATCATTAAAATCTTCAAGCTGAACGTCTCTTCCCCACAAAGTAATTCCCCTCGGAGCAATCTCTTCATCAGTTTATTCCCCCAACGATGTTCTTTTCTCCTACAGGTTTATCATCTTCGTTCATCATCCCCAGCGGAAATGAAGAACTCAACTCTATTCTCCAGCAGCTCCGGGATTTATTTTCCCCAGCTAAAACATCACATTTCCATACATCATGATACATGCATATATGCATCATGAATATAATCTCATTTATTTTGAGAACATCATTGCCTATCATGCATTGCATATGACTGACCTTTACCTTTCAGGAAAGATACAGTTAAAGTTCTCAGCTTAGTCGAAGACCTGACCAGTTCTTAAATCTCAATTGAATTATCCTCGGTTGAATTTCAAATAAGGCTCTCAATCTCGATAGTTTCTCTACGTCATAGTATGGACGAGTACTATAACCTCAATGATATACTCCATTAAGTACGAGTCAGTTCCTAGATCTTGATGTTTTCCTCCGTCATAGTGTGGACGAGTTCTATAACCTCAACGGTATACTCCATTGAGCACGAGACAGTTCCTAGATCTTGATGAAGATGTTTCCCTATGTCATAGTGTGGACGAGTACTATAACCTCAACAGTATACTCCATTGAGCACGAGTCAGTTCCTAGATCTTGATGTTTTCCTCCATCATAGTGTGGACGAGTTCTATAACCTCAACGGTATACTCCATTGAGCACGAGTCAGTTCCTAGATCTTGATGTTTTCCTCCGTCATAGTGTGGACGAGTTCTATAACCTCAATGATATACTCCATTGAGCACGAGACAGTTCCTAAATCTTGATGAAGATGTTTCCCTCCATCATAGTATGGACGAGTACTATAACCTCAACGGTATACTCTGTGGAGCATGAGTCAGTTCCTAGATCTTGATGTTTTCCTCCGTCATAGTGTGGACAAGTTCTATAACCTCAACGGTATACTCCATTGAGCACGAGACAGTTCCTAGATCTTGATGAAGAGGTTTCCCTACGTCATAGTATGGACGAGTACTATAACCTCAACGGTATACTCCATGGAGCACGAGTCAGTTACTAGATCTTGATGTTTTCCTCCGTCATAGTGTGGACAAGTTCTATAATCTCAACGGTATACTCCATTGAGCACGAGACAGTTCCTAGATCTTGATGAAGATGTTTCCCTACGTCATAGTGTGGACGAGTACTATAACCTCGACGGTATACTCCGTGGAGCACGAGTCAGTTCCTAGATCTTGATGTTCTCCTCCGTCATAGTGTGGACAAGTTCTATAACCTCAACGGTATACTCAGTCGAGCACGAGACATTTCCTAGATCTTGATGAAGATGTTTCCCCCCAATTGGATTATGGACAGGTTCTTAAGACTCAGCCGAGGCATTCTCTCAGTTGAAATACAGGCTAGATCCCTAAATCTCAACAAAGGTTAGACTTCCCCAGTGGAATCTTTTACAACCACAGGTATGTAAATTCTCGATAAGGAATCTCTTATGCGATCGACATTCCTGCAGATGGCATCTGCAAGCCCATCATCCTACCAACAATCTCCAAATGTCATCTGTAAGCCCATTCCCGACATCACAATGCTGATACACCATGCGAGTGCAAATTTTTGGGCACTCTAGTGTTCAATTATCTTCCACCTTCGGATCACGAAAGGCTCAAAAGCCAATCTATATCCTCAGGTTTAAGAAAATTGAACAGGGGCAACTGTTGTTCCCCAAAATTTGCCCTCCCATATTCCTCAAGATTTCCCAAGAATAATCTTCAAGTTGCTCAAGTTGGCTCAAGGATTGGACAGTCAAGTCACCTCCTAAGGCAGTTAAGTCAAAATTAGGGTTTTGTGTTGCATCAAGGTCCTCACATCCAAATGACCTCAAGTGTTCCCCAATGTCCTAATATGTTCTTAAGTTCATCCATGTCAAATTTCAAGCCCTGCAGAGGAAGTTTGGTCAGTCAATTGCTTAAGAGACCCAAAAATCGACTATGCTAGGGCAAAAGTCAACTGTGTCCCAAATACAGTTAAACCTCAAGATTTTTTTGTCAACATTCTCATTTTGAAGGATAATTGATCATTTGATCAAGGGTTGATCATGATTCATCAAGGATTTCTCAAGATTCATCAAGATTCAAAAGTTGCTAAGTTAGGGTTTTGTAGGAAAAGTCAACTCAACTTTGACCAAGCATAACATTCTCATACTTTATGAGCAATGACCCATCCAAAGCTCATTTTTAATAGGATGCAATTTCCTACAATCCATCTTCACACCCCAAGATCAAGAAATGCACTCACAAGAAGTTATAAATTTGGACATTATAGGTCATTTTTGAAAGTCAACAAAAACACCTTTTTTGCCAAAGCTTATAACTTGAGCATGGAACATCAAAATGAGACGAGACCAAAAGGGTTGATTAGAGGACATCTCAAGGTTCCTAAAAAGTCCAAGAACACCTCCAAAAGTTCAAAATTTAGGGAGTTATGCATTGTTGAAGTTAGGCATTTTTCCAAATTTGGCAAAAGTCAACTATCCTCAAAACTCCAATTTTTGACAAAAGGCCCCACTTTTTTCCACTTGGTTTGGTCTTATCACACCACACACGTGTCACATCTTTAATTTCATGACCAAACATTTATTTTTCTATTTTATTTAATTTTTATTGATTTAATTCATTTTAAATCTATATTAATTCAAATAAAATCCAAAAATTAATGGAGTGAGATTTTGTTGATCATTGCAGCTTTCAATCAACAAGATACACCTAGTCAATTCGTATCGAGGCTCATTCAAGCATAAAAAATCAGATTTGGCCTATTTTTGGAAGTTTGATAATGGTGATCAAAACCAAATCATGAATCTTCAACGCACTTGATTTGAGACCAAAGACCAAGCCTAATTCACTCTATAACACTCACACAAGCAAGCCAGACCTAGAACATGCAAAAAGCTCTGTAGAAACGGCCATACCAAGTTTGTGAAAAACCTTGAAAAAGTGGAGATCGAATTCTTGTTTGGAGGCCTTTTCAAAGCAAAATCACAACGCAACCCTCTTCCTTGACATCCAGTGGAGCTATACCAATCAAAATCAAGCCTTGAGACCCTCTGAATCTCACTGAAGTCTCCACGAATATGCCTCTGCACATGAAATCGTAAATCATTCTCCTTGCATCTTTTTGCCAATTTGATTGCACTATCATGCTTGCCATTCAATTTCCATTGATTCTGCAATATTTGATTTTGTTTTCGTGACTTATAGCCCTGGATTCAAAGCTAGGGTTCGTATTCTTGTTTTTTGGGCATTCTTGATACAGGCATAATCAGGACCAATAATGGCCATGGATGAGTTCAGGGGAGAGAGACGAGTGCATTGGCACTCTTAGCTTGCATTTACATGGCCTAGGAAGGATTTTTGAGATATGCTACGAATCTTCCTACGGAACAAAATCCGCAGGTAAATGAACCAGGGCGTTTGAAGAAGACGAAGACGTGGCTGGGCGTGATTGGTTCATTTGAATCAATTGCGCGTTTTTTTATTTCGCCAGGCATAATTAGTTGTTTACCATATAATATTTGTTATATATTCCACTAACAAGTTAACAACATGGCTCAGCTGGCAAGGCGTTAGTGCGTGATACCATTGGGACCTGGGTTCGAATCCCAGGTCCCCTAAAACTTTGTTATATTTTTTCTTCAGGTACTTAGGCGCAGCATTCCAAGCGTGGACTACCATATGTCCTCAGATCTCAACGTGCCAAGTGGCTTCAGGCCAAGATCCAGTGGCCAAAATTGAAGGACCACCATACTCCCTGGTCAACAAGCATGCGTTGGATCCCAAAGGTCAAAGCAGGCTGGATGTTTTGGGCCAAGAATTACTGATCATACTCCCTTTTTAAGCCCAGCACCCCCCTGAGTATTTCTTTACATTTTATTTCTTTTTCATTATTTTTCTATTATTATTATTATCTTAATTAATTAATTAACCAATGAACATTTTTTTCATAAAAAATCAGAAAACATAAAAAATATATTATTTTTATTACTTTCATTATTTTATTTTGTAAATAAATCTTAATTAATTAATTTAGTTTTAAATAGGTGTAACATTTAATATTTTTTGCAATAAATTAAAATCAATTTAGAATATTAGGTTTTAATAATTTTGATCATTCTTATTTTATGTCTTTAAATAAATAAAAACCCAAAAATATTTCCTTTTTTTATTAATTAATTCAATTATTAATTTAGACTAATTTTTAATTCAAAAAATAACAAAAATATGCTTTATTTAATAAAAAGGGTCAAAACCCTAAAAAACGCTCCGATTTAATTTTCTCGCGCACGAATAATTTTTGATCCACATTTCAATATTGTAACTGCTTCGGGAATGTAATAGTTTTTAATTAGGATTTTATTTATCGCTTTTATTTACTTTTCGCAATTTAATTTTAAAGGGTTTGTTTTTGGCGATATAAATACCCGACGCCTTGTAATAGTTTAGATTTATTTTCCGCAATTTAATTTCCGCAACCATTAACTGTTAGATGTTTGAATAATAGGCTATGCATGACAAGATCAATTTTAACCTAAAATCAACAGTAGCTCACCATAACATGTACAAAGATAATATAACTGAAAAACAATACACTCGCACATGCCACTCCTAGGGTACACCCCACTTGGTTGCCTCGAACGTGGTTATTGAGTATAGGAAGTTTTAGAGGTCGCCCTCTTGTCCAAAGATCATAAGTTGCCTCGAAACGGTTGCCTCAGATAAAATGATCTAAGATATTAGGGTTACCGCTAAGGTGTCCTAACATCGCTTTAGTGACCACACGTCCCTTAATCGAATTGACCCGAAAACTCCAACGACGATGCTACCTACTCCTCAATAGTGGGATAGCATTGTCTAAAGGACACTTGCACAGTTTAATTCCTTTTTGAGTAGGTAGATGTTCTTAAGTACTTGCTCCTTTTAAAAACAAAACAAAACTTTTCGCACTTACACCCCTTTCAAACAAAAACTCTTTTCAAACCCACAAACACAAAGAAAAGCAAACTTTTGAAAACACAATGAGCAAGTACCTAAGAGCCCGTGGATAACCACAGATAGAAAGGGTGCTGACACCTTCCCTTTCTATAATCTACCTCCCGAACCCGAGAAATATCTCAAAAAAGGAATTTTTCTGTGCTTTTGTCCTTTCCTTGTTGGATAAAATAAAAGACGGTGGCGACTCTTGCTTACCGCGACATTTTGCAAAAACAAACGCAAATGCGAACCAGCATTCCAAGACAATCAGTTTTATTCCCACCGATCACACACGGTCTCAACAGTAAGATTATCCCGCACTTGCACATCATTCATCAGGATCACATGAGTAGTCATTTCCGTCTGACCATCCATTTGTGGATGATACGCAAAACTCAATCTCAACTTAGAGCCTAACACATCCTGAAAACTTTTCCAAAGTCCATAAGTAAACCTCAGATCTCTATCTGAAACAATACTCGACAGAATACCATGAAGCTTTACAATCAGGCGGATGTAAATATCAGATAACTTCGGTACATGAAAACTGATATTAATCAGAATGAAATGAGTCGATTTCGTCCTTTTATTAATAATCACCCAAATTGTATTGTATCCTCTTGGAGTAATTGGAAATCCTGTCACAAAATCCATCGATATAATATCTCATTCCTTTCTGAAACATCTAAAGAATTCATTAATCTTGCAGGCTTCTTATGTTCGACTTTCGACTTCTGACAATTCAAACATGCATACACAAACTGCACCACATCGTGTTTCAACCTAGGCCACCAAAATAACTTCTTTAAGTCTTGATACATCTAGTAGCACCTGGATGAATACTCGAAATGCTTCTATGACTCTCTCCCATAATCATCTTTTTCAACTCAGGATCATCAAGAATACAAATTCTATCATGAAATCTCAACACACCCTACATATCCAGTTTAAAATCACTATCTTTAGACTGATTACTCCCAACCGTCACGTCTACCAACTTCACATCCAATTTCTGAGCTTCTTCAATATTATTCAGGAAATCATTGTTAATCTTTAACATTCCTAGCATAACACTTTGTGATGTTAACTCATAGACTAAGCTCGTATCTCTGAATTGAATAATGAATTCTATCTCTATAACCATCATAGCAAACATATGTAACGATTTCTGACTCAAGGCATCCGCTATAACATTAGCTTTACCCGGATGGTAGTTTAAGCCAAATTCATAATACTTTAAAAGTTCTAACCATCTTCATTGTCTCATACTCAATTCCTTATGGTCAAACAAGTATTTCAAGCTTTTGTGATCATTAAACACCTCAAATATGGAGCCATAAAGGTAGTGCCTCCAAATCTTTAACACAAACATCAAGGCAACCTGTTTTAAATCATGAGTAGGATAATTTTGTTCATGAATCTTCAATTGCATTAACGTATAAGCTACTACTTTATCCTTTTCCATAAGAACGCCACCTAAACCCAATTTAGATACATCATAATACACAATAAAAGATTCTTCAGGATTAGGCAATATCAAAATTGAAGTTGTCATCAATTTCTTTTTCAGCTTTGTAAAACTTTCCTCACACTAAACATCCCACACAAACGTTTTGCCTTTACAAGTCAGCTGAGTTAATGGAAGTGCTAACTTAGAAAAGCCCTCGATAAATCTTCTCTAATAACCAGGCAAGCCCAAAAAGCTTTTAAACTCTGTAACTGATTTTGGAGTTTCCCACTACAACACTGCATCCACCTTGGATGGATCTACGACAATACCATCACCTGGAATAATGTGGCCAAGAAAACTAACCATTTTCAACGAGAACCCGCACATCGATAACTTAGCATATAAGTTCTTCTCTTTCAACACTTGTAACACAATGTGAAAATGCTCAACATGCTCTTCTTCTGATTTAGAACAAATCAAAATATCATCAATAAAGACTACGAAAAACTTGTCTAGATACTGATGAAAGATTTTGTTTATATATTCCATAAACACTTATGGTGCATTTAACACACTAAATGGCATCACAATATACTCATAAGATACATACCGAGTCCTGAAGTCCGTCTTCTGAATATCCTCATATTTTACTCGAATTTGATTATAACCCGATCTCAAATCAATTTTTCTAAACATGCGTGCACCCACCAATTGGTACATCAAGTTATATATTCTAGGAAGTGGATACTTGTTTTTGATTGTCACTTTGTTCAGATGTCGATAATCTACACACAATCTCACACTACCATCTTTCTTTTTCACTAGCAACACTGGAGCTCCCCAAGGCGATACACTAGGCCTCGTGAATTTCTTCTCAAGCAAGTCTTCTAATTTCTTCTTCAACTTTTCTAAATCAAATGTCGACATCATGTATGGTGCCATCGAAACGGGTCTGGTACCAGGGACAAGATCAATCGAGAACTCCACTTCTCTCTCTAGAAGCACATACGAAATATCATCTGGAAAAACTTCAGTAAATTCACGCACCACCTGTATCTCATCAATTAAAACTTGGTTTTCGATAGACAATGACGCAGATAACGAAAACACTTGAGCTTCATCCTACATTAATTCATTCAACCGCGTAGCAGAGAAGAAACTAGCTTTCTCCTCCTCGTCAGGAGTAAAAAACCACACTGCTTTGTTGTAACAATTGATATGAACATGATTGAATTCCAAACAGTTCATACCTAAGACTACATCCAAACCAATTAATGGTAAATAAACTAGATCCATAACAAAATCTCTATCAAAGATTGAAATAGGACATTTCAAGCACACTCGAGAATTAGTCATTGATCCCTTAGCTGGAGTCTAGATAACCATTTGTCTAATCCTAGAAGACAACACAAGACCCAATCTTTTCACACAATCAGAATGTGTAGCACCAATATCAATAATAGCAATTAAAGGAATACTATTAATGAAACATATACCTCTGATCAGTCTGTCTTTACTGGATGTCTGATTCCCTGCTAAAGCAAACACTTTCCCACTAGATTGAGCTTACTTTGGATTCTGACACTGAGTACTGACATGTCCCTCTTCACCATAACCGAAATATATCACCACATTGTGTTTGCAATCAGCCACCCATGCCCAACTTTACCATAATGGAAATGCTTCTTTACGTCGCCCATACATTCACTAATTCGATGTCCCAGGTCATCGCATTTGAAACACCTAAGGTTAGTAAGAGTACCTCCCCCACTTAACCTCTTACTATTAACAAATTTATGTTTTCCCTTGTCAGCTGGAGCATTATAAGGCTTCCCACGGTTCTGATGTGGCTTACCTCTCCTCTCGCTCATAATCTTATAGTGATTCTGTGATACGGTGGCCAGAACCAGAACATGTTTCCCTTTTTAAAGGAATTTGCTGGTTTGCGTTTTACGTTTGTGTTTGCAAAATGTCGCGGTAAGCAAGAGTCGCCACCGACTTTTATTTTATCCAACAAGGAAAGGAAAAAAGCACAGAAAAATTCTTTTTTCGAGATATTTCTGAGTACGGGGGGTAGATTATAGAAAGGGAAGGTATTAGCACCCTTTCTATCCATAGTTATCTACGGGCTCTTAGGTACTTGCTCATCATTTTCAAAATTGTTTTCTTTGTGTTTGTGTGCTTTGAAAAGTTTTTGCTTTGACTTCGATTTAACTCTTGCTTCTGTCTTCAAGAGTGTAATGAAGTGTTTTAAAAATTTTGTTGGAAAAGGAGTGTAAGTGAGAAAGAGTTTGTTTTGATTGAGCAAGTACTTAAAATCTAATCTACCTACTCGAAAAAAGAATCGTTCTGTATTCGTTTCTTTTAGACAGCGCTATCCCACTATTAGTGAGTAGGTAGCACCGTCGTTGGAATTTTAAGGGTCAATTCGAAAGGGATGTTCGGTCACTAAAGCAATGTTAGGACGTCTTAGTAGTAACCCTAATGTCTTAGATCAATTATCCGAGGCAACAATATCCGAGGCAACCTTTCCGAGGAAACTTTGATCTTTGGACAAAAGGACGACCACTAAAGCATCCTATACTCAATGACCGTTTACCGAAGGCAACCAAGTGGGAGTGTACCCTAGGAGTGCGCATGTGCGAGTGATTCAGTTTCATATTTATTATCTTTGCACATTTAGGGTTGTCTAACTGTTTTAAAATTACATACATTCTTGTCATGCATCCTAATGTCATACATCTAACAGTTTAATATTTTGCGGAATTTAAAGTGCAGAAATTAAACTACGCTATTACAAGGCTTCGGGTATTTACATAGCCAAAAACAAACCCTTGAAAAGTAAAGTGGTAAATGAAAATAAAGTCCTAATTTAAACTATTACAACCTTGTGAGCAGTTACAATAATATGGTAAAAAATAATAAAATAAAACGCGCGATGAAAAATTAAGATCGGGAAGAAAATAGGGTTTTGACCCTTCTAACCTAATTAAAAGAAAACTTGTTTTTTTGTTGTTTTTAATTATTTTTAAGAAAAGAATTAGATTTCCTAAATTAAATGACATAATTAATTAGTGATTAAATTAATTAATGAAAATAATTAAAATGATCTATTTTTGGTTTTTGGGTTATTTTAAGAAAAAGAAAAAATATAATTAAGTTAGAAATAAAATCCAAATTTTCTAATTAATTTTAAGTTATTTACAAAATAATTAAAGTTTTACCTAAAATGAAATCTAATTAAATTAATAAATTTATTGATAAAAAATACCTAAATCTAATTGGTGAAAAATATTTTTATGATTTTTGATAAAGGAAAAAAAAATAATTGGTTAGTAAAATAAATAAATGAATTAAATTAAAACAAATATAAAAAGAAGAAAAAAAAGAATTAGAAACTTGGGCCTGATTAGTAGCTTGAGGGGTGTGAAAAGCAATTTCCTTGGCCCAAAACAAAGAGGTCCACGTTGACCCTCAGAATTCCATGCCATGCGTTGACCATGGTCTATTGTACTCCTTCATTGATGGCCTTTAGATTTGGCCATCTGGCCATCTGGCAGGCTGGATGATGAGGACACATGATGGTCCTCAGGCTTGTGAGCACGCTGGATAACTTGAAAGAAATTAAGAAAAATACCAAACGTTGGAGGCAGGGGACGAACCCCTGACCTCAAGCTCCCCAACGCCTTAACGCTTTCCTGGTTACCACTGGGCCAATTGTTTTTGTTGTATGTAATATAAATAAAAATTAATATAAAATAAACAAGCGAAGTAACCAAATATTAGCGCGAAATTTCAAACAATCCAATGGAAGGGTGCCACGCAGTCGTCTTCAACCTTGTTCCATTGGTAAAAGTGAAACACTTTTATCTACGGACGTTTGTCCGTCACTACAAACAGAGCTCGTTCCAAAATCCTCCATGAGCAATATAAATGACATCTAATGCCATGGTTGGATTCGTCTTGTCCTCCTGAACATGATGGTACCATTCATGAAGGCTAATTTTACCTGCAAGCAAAAACCCTAAAACGAAATCCAAAAACCTAACAATGGCAGTTCACGATTCAGTCCATGAAAATGCAATTGGGTATTATAGAAAGCTTGCAATTGTCATGGTGAACAGGAATCTATGATTACATTATGCTATACATGCCAGAATTTTGAAAACGGAATTCAAGAAAGAAGCCATGTCATAATGGACTTACAGTGAGATGTAGGGCCTGGAAATGCTTGCTTTTGATCGCTCTCGCTTGCTGGGGATCTCAGGAAGTGATTGAGATAACTAGGATTCCTTGAGGATGCCTGGAAATAGGAATTCGTGTTTGCACTTTTTCTTGATTTTTCAAGTTTGTGTTCTTGGTGCTGCGCCTCTTTCCAACCTAGTTTTTGGTCTGCCTTCGTTTTATATGTATCAAGGAATGGATTAGGGCTGATAACTGATCTCAATCTTCCTCCATCAATGCATTGGATCTTGATTTGATACACCTTAAAAATCTCTCCAAAATTTGCCTAAAATCAATCTTTTTGTCCACCCTAATGCCTTGCACGAGTTTGATTTGATGCTAGCTGTAATTGAAACCTGAAACAAGCACAAAAACTTTTGTTTTCAATATTTTGGATTTTCTCATGATTTATTTTGATTAAAATTGATTTAAATCAAATAAAAATCAAAATAAATAATAAAAACATGATAATGACAAGTGGAAAGGGCTAGAGCTCGTAGACTATGTTGCCAACTCAAAACAAGTGAAAAAGATTGGGCCCATTTGGCAAAATTTGAAGTTTTAAGCATAGTTGACTTTTGGCAATATTGCAAAAAGGGTAAACTTCACCAATGCATAACTTCCTCAATTTTGATTCTTTGGAGGTGTTCTTGGACTTTTTAGAAATATTGAGATGTCCTCTAATCAACCCTTTTTGTCTCATCTCAATTTGATATTCCATGCTCATGTATGAAGCTTTAATAAAAAAGGTGTTTTTGTTGACTTTCCAAAATGACCTATAATGTCCAAATTCATAACTTCTTGTGAGTGCATATTTTGAACTTGGGAGCTGAAGATGGATTTTAGAGAAATGCGTCCTCTTCAAAATGAGCTTCGGATGGGTCATTTCCCATAAAGTATGAGAAAGTTATGCTTGGTCAAAGTTGATTTAACTTTTCCTTCAAAACCCTAATTTAGCAACTTTTGAGTCTTGATGAATTATGAGCAATCCTTGATGAATCATGATCAATGTTGTACCCCAAAATTTTCCCTCTCATTTATCAAGACTTTTCTCACAAGACTTCTTGGACTCAAGACAAGATTAGGATTTGGTCAGCTCAAGACACCTCATCTTGCACTAATAACCCAAAATTAGGGTTTGAGTTTGCACAAGGATTTTTGGACCACCAATGCTTCATGTGACTTTCATACACCATTTTGGACCCCTAAGATTGCTCATGTTAAGTTTCAAGCCTTGAACCATATTTTTTATCAGTCAATTGGATAGTTGACCTAAAAATTAGCTGTATTGGGGAAAAAGTCAACCATGGCCAATTTACAGTCAAACTTCATAATTTTTGATCCATAACAACATTTTAGACTCACATGTATCATTTGATCAAGGTTGGATCACAACTCCTCAAGAAATTTGATCAAATCATCAAATGGTCAAAATGGTCAAAATTAGGGTATTGACTGAGAAAGGGCAATTTCTAATTTTTAACCTAGCCAATGACCAATTGAGTTCAAGCATGATTTCAAGGATTCAATGGCATCATCTTGACCTAATTACATGGTTCAAGAGATATCAAGTTCATTGGATTGACAGATGAATTTTGTAGTCAACTGATCAAAAGTCAACTATACACTGAAAAGTTAAACTTTGACTTTTGGGTCAAAATCAAGTTCCAAGGGTCATAATTCATCAAGATATGTCAAAATATGAAACTTGTTCACCAAGAAACTCAAATTTGAAAATTAGGGTTTTAATTTGAAAATTTTCATAACTTAGAATTTATCCAAGTATAAAAATTTTCTTATTTTTTCTCAAATTTTCACCACTTTTTCACCATGATTCATTTTGATTCAAAGAAAACTTCCAACATGAAAGTTGTATTCCTCCATGAAATCTACAACTTGGCTTCACAAACCTTTCCCAAAAGATGCTTGGATCTCAAGTTATAAATTTGTGAATATAGGTCCATGAACTTCTTAACTTAGTGAAATTTTGCCCTAATTTAGGCAGGTTTTGGACCCAACTTCATGGACATTTTTCACCTAGTTCCAAGAGGTATCTAAAATTTCATTTCAAATATGGATTATATAGCACATTGCAAGATTTCCAAAATGTCCAATAACTCTCAAAGATCATTTTTAAGTAGGGAGAATCGAAGAGATGAAGTTGACATTTTCTCACTTTTGATCAAGCCATTTTTACATAGCATCAAGTTGCAAATCAAATCTATGTTGGTTGTATCTTGATTTACAGGTCCTAAGCTTGCTATACACTCCATAATTAAATGAAAACTCAGTTGACAAAGGCTTTATCTTTGCTTTTGAAGCTTTGTACAAGGTGTATTTCCATTTTGGGCAAAAAGTTCACAATGCCAGTTTCATAAAGAGAAGCTTTTGCAACTTTGTCAATATTGAGCATTGAACCCGTCCCTTTGGTACATACAAACTACACAACTCTCAAGCAAATTGTACAAGCTCTTTGCAGCTCTCAAGAAAGCAATTACAGGCATGTGAGTATGGTCACTTCACTTTACTTCAAATGCAAGGAAAGTTGCAAAAAGGTCCAAAGCTTGCACAGCTAGTAAGGGCTGACTTTGTATCATTTCTATACAAATATACAAACTTGTTGCAAGGCATAGCACATTTGGATTGAACTTGAAACTCTCTAAAACTCAAAAACACCAAAATTATGTCCAAACACACAATCTTCTGCAAAATCACAGCCAACCCTCATTTGGCTCGTGCGTTTTGTGTTTAATCACTTCAAGCATCTCATACACTTGACAACTAATCAATCCAAGCCATCATCCTGGTTCTGTAACCCCTGTTTCAGCATTTTCCATTTTCACTTTGGAAGCTTGCAGTTGGACTTGGTCAGAGAGTTCCAGCCATCCTCAAAGCAAGATAAGCATTGGAATAGCTTCAGTGAAGTTCAAGGAAGCTTAAACAATCACCAGGCCTCCATTAAAGTCTCTACATTGCCCTACTCAAATCCAGCTGAAGGAGGTATTTTTTCAAACTCTATCTCTCTGAATAGGCAACCTCAAGCCACAATTTGTGAAGGAAAAATGTAGCTCTCATCATGACAAAACTGTACATATCATTACTTTTCATTTATGTTACTTGTGCTAAGAGAATTTGAAGCTTGAAGTTCCTGAATTTTTTAGGTCACGAATTAGGGGTTCCAAAATTCTCCTTGATCTTTTAGAGTTAGGTTACATAATTTATATGTGTGATCGGTGGAAATAGAACTGACTGTTTAAAGCTGGTTCGTGAAATGTCGCGGAAGCAAGAGTCGCCACCGTCTTTTATTTTCTCCAACATGGAAAGGACAAAAGCACAGCAAAATTCCTTATTGAGAATATCTCTCGGTTCGGGAGGTAGATTTATAGAAAGGGAAGGTGTTAACACCCTTTCTATCCATGGTTATCCATGGGCTCTTAGGTACTTGCTCTTATGTTTTCAAAATGTTTGCTTTTCAAAATGTGAGTGGGTTTGAAAAAAGTTTCATTGAAAGATTTCTGAGTGACTCTTGTATCTGTCCTCAAGAGTGTTTGAAAAATTTGTTTTGAAAGCTTTTGAAAGTGTCAGTGTGAAAATATTTTTGATTTGTTTTTGAAGAGATCAAGTACCCATAAGTCATCTACCTACCCTAAGGAATTAGGCTGTGTAAAAGTCCTTAAGGTAGTGCCATCCCACCATTGAGAGGTAGGTAGCACCACCGTTGGAGGTGTTCGGGTCAATTCGATTGTAGGGACAGTGTGGTCACCGAAGCAACAGTTAGGACACCTTAGAAGTAACCCTAATGTCCTAGATCCTTTTTAATCCGAGGCAACCGTTTCGAGGCGACTGGATCTTAGACATAAGAGCGACCGCTAAAACATCCTATACTTGACGACCACTTTCGAAGGCAACGAGTGAGGCGTACCCTAGAAGTGGTGTGTGCGTTTGTGTGTTGTTTTCATGTTATATTTATCTTTGATCAGGCAATTGTGAGCTACGAGTTGTTTTTAGTTATCATACATTCTTTCATGCAATTTAGCAGTTAGGAGTGCGGAAAAGGAAATACGGAAAGATAAAAGCTACGCTATTACAAGGCGCGGGTCTATACATCGCCAAAAAACAAAGACCCGTTTTTGATAAAGATGCGGAAAATAAAAAAGCAATAAACCTAATTACTATTACATCCGGAAAGCAGTTACATAATAATCAAATAGAAATAACGCGCGAATAAATTAAATTGGAACGTCTGAGGGTTTTGACCCTTTTTGAGAGATTAAGAGTTTTGTCCTTTGCTTAAAATTAAATTAACATTAAACCTAATACTAATTTAATTAATTATTTACAAGAAAGATATTTTTTGTGTTCTTTGCATTTAATGAAAATAAATAAATTAAAATCAAAAGACAACCCTAGTTCTAAGTTTATTTTAATTATTAATGAAAATATTAAAGTTAACCTAATTTAAGCTAATTAATTAATTTACATATTATTTACAAAAAATAATAATAATAATCAATAATGATAAAAATAATTAAAAGTCAAAACCTAATTCTATACAATTTTATTTATTAAGAAAAAAGGATTAAAATTTAAAACCTAAATTAAACTAAGTTAATTGTTAGTTATTTATTTACAAAAATATGTTAATGGAAAATTTAATAAATAATTAAATATATATTTTTGAGTTTCTTATTTTTATTAGGAAAAATTATTTGTGGTGAAATAATAATAATAATTAAAGCAATTAAAAGAAATTCAAAAGAAAAGAAAATTAAATATGCAAACCAAGAGGGTGTGATGGCCCAAAGTGGAGGTTTGTTTTGAGCAATTCTGGCCCATTAAGACAAAGCCTGGTTGACTTTCAGGAATCACGTGCTTGTTGGCTGACTAGGATGTACCATGCTCCATATCTCCTGGCCACTGGATTGATCATCATGGGCGCTTGGCAAGCTTAGGCGTGAGGACGTATGATGGACCATTGAATCGTTGCTGCATTGGAATGGGTTAAGAAAAATATGAATAATTATGTGGGGGACCTGGGAATCGAACCCAGGTCCCAGTGCTTGCCAGCCACGTCTCCCACCATCTGAGCCATGAAGCGCATTTGTAAACATAATAATCAACAAAAGTAATATATGTAAAGTAATAATTATGCTGGAATTCAGAAAATGCGCGCGTGGATTTGAATGCCCCAACCACATGTTGCCACGCATGTTGTCTTCTTTGTTTCACCTGCAACTATAAACAAGATAGCGGGGGTTTTAAACCCCCACAAAGTAAAAGTCCCAAGAATAGCGATTAGCAACACAGGTTACTTAAAAAGAGCGCGAGGGTTCCATTCAACTCGTATTGAGCTCCTGAATTCAACTGTATGGGTCTCAAGGCTTGATTTTTCCTCTACAAGAAAGCCCTATTTTGAAAATTCGAAAACCCTAAAATCCATTCATGGTGAATTGTGATTCTGTGAGTTTCAGTGCAATTAAACCATACCAAAAGGTTCATGTATGTTCAAACAATGCAAAACAAACAATCAAACATGTTAAATGCTCATGAGATACAAGTTTCGATTATGAAAAATAAAGGTGAACCGTGAATCTGTTCTGGGCAATTTCTTGAGTGTTAACGTGTAATTTGGATCCCTACGCGTTCCTGGAAGTGTCAGCAATCTATTAGAAACCAAAAAAAGCTTTGAATCACGCTGCAATATTGATTTCAGTTTTCAAAAATTTCTTGAAATTTTGCAATTTGGCTATGGAATTCTATGGCAGCTTTCACGTGTCCAGCTTTAGGGTTTCCTTCAGCACATATATGTGAATGAATTTAGGTTAGAATAAGGCCCATGAATCCATTGCATTATGACTTGAATATTTGATTGCCAATCATATCTTTTTCAATCTTTTCTTTCATGAAACCTTGCCAATCATGGATTTTTTGATGCCTTTGAGGTGCATACGAGTTGCCAGCTTTCCCTAGTCATATTTGCTGCACAAAAAGATCTAAAAAGCATATCTTTGAATTTTCCTATAATTAAAACCAATTAAATGAATTAATATTAATATAAATTCAATTAATTAATTAAAAATTAGAAAATAAATCAAATTAAGTTCAATGGGTCGTGCATAGGCCTTGGGTAATGATTCAAGAAAGAATTTGAGGCCCATTAGCAAAATTGAAGTGTTTTAGGCAAAGTTGACTTTTGAAAGTTCCCAAAAATTTCCCAACTTCTCCAATGCATATCTTGCTCAATTTTGAAGCTATGAACATGTTCTTGGACATTTTGGAAAGGTATTGAAGTCCTCTAACCAATGCCTTTGGTCCCATGTCATTTGGATTTACCAATCTCAAGTTATGGTCTTTGACTTAATGTGCCTTTTTGTTGACTTTTGACAATGACCTATAATGTTGAAATTTTATAACTTTTTGTGAGAGCATTTCTTGGACTTGGAATGTGAATATGAGTTGTAGTAAATGTCATCCCCTTCAAAATGAGCATTGTATGGGATTTTTATGATAAACCATGAAGAAGTTATGCCTTGGTCAATTTGCATTTGACTTTTTCAACTGTCCAAAAATAGAAACTTTTGCATCTTGAGACTTTTTGAGCCATGCTTGTGGAATCATGATCAAGAATTGATCAAATGATGATTGTGGCTTCAAAATAAGATGTTGACCAAAATTTTTGACTTTTGACTGTCAAATGACCATTTTACCCCTGTAGTTGACTGTGGAGCAATTAGGGTTTTTGACTGTGCAATTTGATGCTGTGAGTCTTGAAACTTGACATATGGATGCTTGACAATGTATCTAGGGATATGGGACTTGATTGGACCCTTGGAAACCTCAATTTCTTTGCAAGAACCAAAACCCTAATTTTGACTTTGTGTTAGGAGGCAATTGGATTGTGCAACCCTTGAGAGGTTTTGAATCATCTGGAGATTGACCTTGACAAATCTTGAAGAATATGGGAGGGAAAATTTTGGGGTACAACAGTTGCCCCTGTTCAATCTTCTTAGACCTGAGTATGTAGATTGACTTGCATGCCTTTCGTGATCTGAAGGTAGAAGATGATTGAACACTAGAGTGCCCATAAATTTGCACTCACATAGTAGAGTATCAGCAACGTGATGACGGGAATGGGCTTACAGATGCCATTTGGAAATATGGTGGATAGGAGGATGGGCTTATAGATGCCATCTCGAGTTGTGACAGAGTCTTGTCGGGAATGGGCTTATAGATGCCATTTGGAACTGTTGGTAAGTGAATGGGCTTATAGATGCCATCTAGAGACTATTGGTATGTAGATGGGCTTATAGATGCCATCTAGGTGTCGATCGCATAAGAGATTCCTTAGCGAGAACTTGCGTACCTGAGAAAGAAAGATAATTTCCTGGCCTGTTACAGGTGTTGATCTTCAATCTCTTCATACAGATATGCCCTGGCTAGATACAAGTATTGAGTTTACAAACAGTTACTCACAGATGTGCCCTGGCTAGATACAGGAATCGAATCTAGAATTAGTCGTCAACAGATATGCCCTGGCTGGATACAGGAATCGAATCTTCAAACTCTTCAGACGTGCCCTGACAATATACAGGAATCGAGTCTGGAAACAGTCGTCAACAGATATGCCCTGGCTTGATGCAGGAATCGAATCTTCAAACTCTTCAGACGTGCCCTGGCAGGATACAGGAATCAAGTCTGGAAATAGTCGTCAACAGATATGCCCTGGCCGGATACAAGAATCGAATCTTCAAACTCTTCAGACGTGCCCTGGCAGGATACAGGAATCGAGTCTGGAATTAGTCGTCAACAGATATGCCCTAGCCGGATACAGGAATCGAATCTTCAAAATCTTCAGACGTGCCCTGGCAAGATACAGGAATCGAGTCTGGAATTAGTCGTCAACAGATATACCCTGGCCTGATACAGGAATCGAATCTTCAAACTCTTCAGACGTGCCCTGGAAAGATACAGGAATCGAGTCTGGAATTAGTCGTCAACAGATATACCCTGGCCTGATACAGGAATCGAATCTTCAAACTCTTCAGACGTGCCCTGGCAAGATACAGGAATCGAGTCTGGAATTAGTCGTCAACAGATATACCCTGGCCTGATATAGGAATCGAATCTTTAAACTCTTCAGACGTGCCCTGGCAAGATACAGGAATCGAGTCTGGAATTAGTCTTCAACAGATATGCCCTGGCTTGATGCAGGAATCGAATCTTCAAAATCTTCAGACGTGCCCTGGCAGGATACAGGAATCGAGTCTAGAAATAGTCGTCAACAGATATGCCCTGGCCGGATACAGGAATCGAATCTTCAAACCCTTCAGACGTGCCCTGGCAGGATACAAGAATCGAGTCTGGAATTAGTCATCAACAGATATGCCCTGGCCGGATACAGGAATCGAATCTTCAAACTCTTCAGACGTGCCCTGGCAAGATACAGGAATCGAGTCTGGAATTAGTCGTCAACAGATATACCCTGGCCTGATAGAGGAATCGAATCTTCAAACTCTTCAGACGTGCCCTGGAAAGATACAGGAATTGAGTCTGGAATTTTTCGTCAACAGATATACCCTGGCCTGATACAGGAATCGAATCTTCAAACTCTTCAGACGTGCCCTGGCAAGATACATGAATCGAGTCTAGAATTAGTCGTCAACAGATATACCCTGGCCTGATACAGGAATCGAATCTTCAAACTCTTCATACGTGCCCTGGCAAGATACAGGAATCGAGTCTGGAATTAGTCGTCAACAGATATACCCTGGCCGGATACAGGAATCGAATCTTCAAACTCTTCAGACGTGCCCTGGCAAGATACAGGAATCAAGTCTGGAATTTCTCCATGCAGATATGCCCTGGCTAGATACAGGCGTCGAATCCACAAGTAATCGCTTACAGATATGCCCTGGCTAGATACAGGTATCGAATCTGGAATTGCGACAGTTGATAGTAATTATCTTTGTATTGACCTTTGTCCTGAAAAGACAAAACGTTAGTTGTATGCAATGTCATGATGTATGAAATGCATGACATTCTCAAAATAAATGAGATTGTATGTTCATGATGCGTACGTGCATGCTATAATGTATGAAGATGTGATGTTTATGAATGTATTTTTGTCTAAGAAAATAAATCCTTGACGAATGCCGGGAGTTTCTTGAATCCTGGGCTGATGCTGAAGAGGAGAGTTCTTCGTTTCCGCTGGGGATGATGGTTGCAAGAATAAACCGGTAGGAGAAGATGACTCCGTTGAGGGATAAACTTGTTGGAGAGATTACTCTGCGGGGAGATGCTCTGTGGGGAATGCTCTGTGGGAAGAGAGGCACTTTGCTGAGATGTTGATGATAACTCCGCTGAGGATACCATTAATAAGCTATGTTGGAAGATAAACTCCGCTGGGGGATAGGAAGAACTTCGCCGAGGACGATCTTTCCGTGGCAATTGGCTGAGGATGACCCAGTTATATCCTGGTGGGGAAATAACCTTCTGAATAAAGCCGGGGAGAGCGTTCATACTCTGCAGGTGATAAGCTTCCAGAATCTACTGGGGATAAGCTTTCTACTGGGGAGATTGATTCAACTCTCCTAGGGGATCTTTTGAACTGTACTAGGGGAAGTGGCTCTACTGGGTGTCCGGTATTCCGCCGGGGAACAATCTTAGATCAAGACTGCCGGGGATGCTTGTTTTAGGAACATCTGTATACTCCGCTGGGGAATATTGAGATCTTCTGGGGGATAATCTAACTCCTTGAGGCTGACAGTAGATTAACTCTGCTCGGGGGGAGTGTTGCTGACTTGCTTGGGATACTATGCCTTGTTAGGGCTGATTGGAGACCAACTGCTTGGGAGAGAATTGTTGAATCTTGTCTTACTCGGCGGGGAGTGAAGGTATCTGGGTTACATTCTTCAGCCTAACTTACCTTGGTACCTTGGTGGACAGAGCAATTAGATTGCTTAGACAACTCATTATTGCCCCTGTTTCTGATGTCACCTGTAATTAATCCTTTGTTTCGCATGCAAGTATTTATGAGTTAGCAATTAGTGTCAAATGCATATATCACAATTGAACATTGGACGTTCTTTGCACAACAAAACAGAAAAAGGAAAAATAATTGGCAATTTTATTTGAAAAGTGAATTTGTATTGATTTTGGAATTTGCCTGTAAATAGGCGTTTATGTACAAGAGGCTGACGTCCTAGTAAGAGAACGCCGCCGAACAACAGAGTTTATACAATTTTGTGAAAAAGGAAAACAAAACAGCTATGTGAAAAGAATAATCCCACTGGGTTCCAACTCTGCTATCGCCTTTATATCTTCGAGCATCTCATCACTTGGCTGCTCAGTTGAAGATGAAGTTGATTGATCGATGCCGTCTGAACCTGATGGTTGATACCGGATTCTGGATGCGAAGTGATTCAATGAGACATAGTATTACGCTTTAATCCCTAACTTTTGCCTGGACCGCCCTTTCGGGTTTTCAGTCCACCGGGATACCCATTTTTGTCCAAGCCGCCTTTTCAGGTTTTCGACTTGCCGGGTGTACAGATTTTTTTCGTTTCATCCCTTATTTTTGCCCGAACCCTTTTGGTTCGCCGGGAAGCCCTTACTTTTGCCTAGGTGTGTCAACCTAGCGGGTCTTTTATTCATGCGTAGTATCTTTTTACTATGTCTGCATTTGCGGGGTGAGGAAGGTCGTCACCATCCATGGTGGTTAGAATCATGGCTCCTCCTGAGAAGACATGTTTAACCACAAATGGCCCTTCGTATGTGGGGGTCCATTTGCCCCTGGGATCACTTTGAGGAGGAATGATGCGCTTGATTACCAAGTCTCTGACTTGATACTCTTGTGGTCTGACTTTCTTGTTAAATGCCCTGATCATCCGTTTTTGATACGTTTGACCATGACAAATAACAGTGAGTCTCTTTTCGTTAATTAGGTTTAAATGATCAAGTCGAGTCTGGATCCAGTCATCTTCGCTCAAGCCTGCATCCTTCATTATCCGGAGAGAGGGTATCTGGACTTCGATCGGCAAGCCTGCCTCCATGCCATAGACCAAGGAAAAGGGAGTTGCCCCGGTTGACGTTCGTGCTGAGGTACGGTACCCATGAAGAGCAAATGGTAACATCTCGTGCCAATCTTTGTAGGTCACTGTCATCTTCTGCACAATCTTCTTGATATTCTTATTTGCTGATTCTACAGCCCCATTCATCTTCGGCCGATAAGGAGAAGAGTTGTGGTGCTATATCTTGAATTGCTCGCAGAGCTCAGTGATCATCTTGTTATTAAGATTGGTACCATTGTCCGTAATGATCCTTTACGGGACGCCGTATCGACAGATCAGGTTATGACGAATGAACCGTGCCACGACATTCTTGGTTACGATAGCGTAGGAAGCTGCCTCAACCCACTTTGTAAAATAATTGATCGCCACCAGGATGAAGCGATGCCCGTTGGATGCCGTAGGTTTAATCTCGTCGATCATATCAATGCCCCACATTGCAAAAGGCCAAGGTGCAGTCAAGACGTTCAGAGGAACTGGAGGAACGTGCACCTTATCAGCGTAAATCTGGCATTTGTGACATGTCCGAGAGTGCTGGTAACAGTCGACTTCCATTGTGGACCAGAAATATCCTGCCCGAAGGATTTTCTTTTCCATAGTATGTCCACTGAAATGTGTTCCGAAGGTACCTTCATGCAGCTCTGCCATGATCTTTTCTGCTTCAGTTTTATCCACACAACGCAGTAAGGTTGAATCATGGTTTCGCTTGTATAGAATGCCATTGCTGAGGAAGAACTTTGCCGCGAACCTTCTCAGAAACTTCTTGTCGTTGACAGATGCACCCTCGGGGTATTCTTGAGCTTCTAGATACCTTTCACTTCATGATACCAAGGTTTTTCAGTTACCTCTTCAGTTTCAAGATCACAACAATATGCAGGTTCATCCAATTTCCAGATAATGATCCGGGGAGCCTCGTTATCCCATTTGACTTTGAACATAGAAGACATCATAGCCAGCGCGTCCGCAAACTGATTCTCCTCTCTTGGGAAGTGTTCAAAAGTTATCTCCGTGAAATGGGGGATCAATGTCAACACACATTCTTTGTAAGGAATAAGATTCAGATGTTTCGTATCCCACTCGCCTTTGATCTGATTGATCACGAGAGCGGAATCTCCGAAGACACTCAGAAACTTGATCCTTAAGTCAATTGCAGCTTGAAGACCCATGATGCATGCCTCATACTCCGCCATGTTGTTGGTGCAGTTGAAACATAGCCGGGCAGTAAGTGGAGTATGAGTGCCTTTTGGGGATATGATCACAGCGCCGATACCGTTACCCAAAGCGTTGGAGGCTCCGTCAAAGTGCATAGACCATCGGGATCCTTCCTCAGGTCCTTCATCTGGTCCAGGTACTTCACAATCAGTCACTACCATGATGCTCTCGTCAGGAAATTCAAAGTTCATTGACTGGTAGTCGTCTACTGCCTGGTGTGCCAAGTGGTCTGCCGACACACTTCCCTTGATTGCCTTCTGAGTCGTGTACTGGATGTCATATTCCGTCAAGATCATCTGCCATCTCGCTATTCTTCCAGACAAGGCGGGCTTTTCGAATATGTACTTGATTGGATTCATTTTTGAAATCAACAGAGTAGTGTGAGTCAACATATACTGTCTCAGCCGGCGAGCAGCCCATACCAAAGCGCAACAAGTTTTCTCGAGCAGTGAGTATCGGGTCTCACAGTCGGTAAACTTTTTGTTAAGGTAATAAATGGCGTGCTCTTTTCGGCCAGACTCGTCATGCTGCCCCAGCACACACCCCATTGAGCTGTCAAGTACTGTCACGTATAAAATTAGAGGTCTCCCTTCAACCGATGGCATAAGAATAGGTGGTTCTTGGAGATACTCTTTAATTCTGTCGAAAGCGGCCTGACATTCATCATTCCAACATACTACTTGGTCTTTCTTCAGCAGCTTGAAGATTGGTTCACAGGTAGCAGTTAGATGCGAGATGAATCGGGCAATATAATTCAGACGTCCTAGAAAGCCTCTGACTTCTTTCTCTGTCTTGGGAACTGGCATCTCTTGTATGGCTTTCACTTTGGCAGGGTCCACTTGAATACCTTTGTCGCTCACGACGAAGCCTAGCAACTTCCCAGATCTTACCCCGAAGGTGCACTTGTTCGGGTTCAACCTCAGCTTGTACAATTTCAGACGGTCAAACAGCTTCTGCAGATGGTCAAGGTGTTCCTCCTCAGTTTGAGACCTTGCAATCATATCGTCGACATACACTTCAATCTCATGATGGATCATGTCATGAAATAAAGCGACCATGGCACGTTGGTAGGTTGCCCCAACATTTTTCAACCTGAACGGCATGACCTTGTAGCAGAAGGTGCCCCACTGAGTAACAAAGGTGGTCTTTTCCATATCTTCAGGAGCCATCTTGATCTGATTATAACCTGAAAAGCCGCCCATGAAGGAGAACACTATGTGCTGAGCAGTATTGTCAACCAGAACGTCGATGTGGGGCAGAGGGAAGTCATCCTTGGGGCTCGCCCTGTTCAAATCCCTGTAATCAACACACATTCTGACCTTACCATCTTTCTTCGGCACTGGAATCACGTTGGCAACCCACTGGGGGTAAGAAGTCACTGCTAGAAAACTGGTATCAAATTGTTTCATAACCTCAGCTTTGATCTTCTCGGGCATCTCTGGACGCATACGGCGGACCTTTTTCTTGACCGGAGGGCAGTATTCCTTGGTGGGCAGGTGATGAACCACAATGTCAGTATCCAACCCAGGCATGTCTTCGTAGGACCAAGCAAATATTTCCACATAATCATGCAGCATCTGAATTAACCGCTGTTTTACGCTGAGCTCTAGATTGGCACCGATCTTAACTTCCTTTCTGTCTGTCTCAGTACCCAGATTTACCGTTTCCACTGGCTCTTCATGTGGCTGGATGGCCCTCTCTTCCTGGAGTAGCAGTCTTGCAAGCTCGCCAGGCACTTCGCAATCATCTTCACCTTCGTCTTCGGCTAAGTTGATCGGATTTTTGAAGTCATAATTGGCAGTAGCAGAGTCGTTACCAGTGAGATCCAGAGTGGATTGGAACCTGTATAGGTGAGTGTGTGTAAATATAGTTGTTTTGCAATATATAAAGAAAGAAAGGGAGCACAAGATTTGAAATGCGAAAAAAGTCCAATGTTTTTTATTCATGATATATGGAAATGACAAGTAATAAGCCCTCACAAATGAAACCACGGTGCCCCGGGTAAGACGTCGGGCCCTAAAGTTTCAATTTATTGTTCATTACAAATTTAAAAACAAAGGAATTCATTACTGAGTAACAAAAGTAATAGGTATATGGTCTTTAGCAGTCCAATTGTTCAGTCCACCGTCGGTTGTCGGGTAGATCCAGCTGTCAAACTTAGATTCCTCCGCATCGCCTTCAATAGCATTTACTCCCGGGTTGGTGATGAATACGGGAGGTCTTCCAATCCTTGCTTTACGTACAGCCCCCTGAGCCTCTGCAGTGAAACCCAGCCCAAACTTGTCAGTCTTTGGTGTAAAATCAGGAAGTCTGCCTCAGTTGGCACATTCACGTTTTTCAATCGCAGCCCGGGTGTCCTTCAAGGAAGCCATCTTCAAGGGAAAGTCTTCTTCAATTACTGTCTCTGCGGACGCCAATGTTGGAGGCACCTCTTCAAAATGTTGAAAGGGGGTCTCAATGAACTCCCCGTCCATCTCTATATACCGGAACGAGTTAAGATGACTAACCATGTATTCTTCCTCCCTCTGCACTGTAACAATCTTCCCTCTGACAGGGTATTTGAGCTTTTGGTGTAGAGTGGAGGTCACAGCCCTAGCCTTGTGGATCCAGGGACGACCCAACAAACAAGAATAGGATGGTCGGATATCCATCACATAGAATGTTGAGTCAAAGACTTGAGAACCGACCCGGATTGGAATGTCCACTTCACCATGTACCATCCTTTTCGACCCGTCAAAGGCCCGGACAATAATGTTACTAGGCTTCAACTCCAAACCCTCACAATCCAACCTGTCTAAGGCCTTCTTGGGCAATACGTTCAGTGAAGAACCAATGTCTACCAACACGTGTGCAAGAGTAGTGCCCCTGCATTCAATGGAGACATGCAGGGCATCATTATGGTTCTTCCCCTTAGCGGTCAGATCAGCATCAGAGAAACCCAACCCATTATCAGCTGTCAAGTTGGCCACACAATTAGTAAATTGATCCGCAGACGTTTCTTGTGGCACATGGGCCGTTTTTAGGAAGGAAATCAGGGCCTTGGCATGGGCCTCTGAGCATAACAACAATGATAGCATAGAGATCTTAGAGGGGGTATGCCTCAACTGTTCAACGACATTGAAATCACTCTTCTTGATAATCTTAAGGATTTCTTCCATCTCTTGATGTGACGCTTCAACATTAACAGTCTTCAGTGCCTCCATCTGGGCAGGCACATCAGCAATCCCTTTGCCCCGAGTGTCAGATGACTCGGCAGCAGGGGTAGAAACTTGATCAGGAGGGGAAACAGGCGTACTTGTAGGCGTGATGATAAGAGGTCTTCAGATGACTGGTGGCACAATGTCAGGCGAGAAGAGCCTGCCACTGCGAGTAACTTTAGCGGGATCGGTGATGTTACTGATGCCAGTACTAGTGTTGAACTCCTGCTTTACTCCGAGCATATAAACATCTGCCCCATAATGCCATGGGACAGCCTTGTCAGACTTATAGGGGAGGGGCCCCGGAACAGTAATGATGATGGGTGCAACAGACGTGATTTTGACTGGCTTCCTTGGGGGAGCCTTGGTAGGATTGTTGAAAATGGTGACAACGGATACTTCTTCAGTAGAAACAACAGGGACAACAATCTTCTTGAACAAGATCTCTTTGCTATCCATCAGGTTTTGGACGCCAGACTTCAGCAACGGACAACCAGCAGGTGAAACAGCACATAGAAGGCAACCCTTGCTACAACCCGGAAATAAACCGGCTAATAACAGGTTCCTCTTGACAGTCAATAAAGGAGTAACAATCTCATCCACAGAGCCTACATATAGATCTTCCTCAATAGAATTTACTCCATGCTGGGGCATAGGAGCAGTCACAACTTTGGGCCTTTCGGGCGCCTCAAACTGTATTTCCTTAGCATCGATAAGGTCTTGAACCTTATTTCTTAGGGCCCAACAATCATCAGTAGAATGCCCCGGGCTATCAGAGTGATAAGCACAGCGGGCGTTGGGATTGTACTTCGGAGAGGTTGTGTTTACCACCTTCGGAGCTTCTCTGACGGTTACCAAGTTGGTCGATAGCAGTTGTGGCAAGATCTGCGACAAGGTCATACTAAGCCGAGTGTATTCTCTTCTGGGTCTCTCACCCCTTGGTTGGTTAGGTTGCCGAGGAGCGACAGCAGGCTTTGAGATCACCACCGCGTTGACAGCTTGGCGACGTTCCGGTTTATTTTGTCTCCTGGGACCATACACAGCACTGGCTTCTTTCTTGAAAGGCTTCTTTTCAGAACTTGAGGATGCACCTTTCTGTATCTTCCCCGATTTCATACCAGCTTCTATCCTTTCCCCGGTCAGAATGAGGTCTGTGAAACCTACAGAAGAATTGCCAATGAGATGATTGAAGAATGGACCAGACAAGGTCCCTAAGAACATGTCCACTAGTTCACGGTCCGTCAACAGTGGCTACACCCTGCCATCCAGGTCCCTCCACTTCTGCACGTACTCTTTGAAACCTTCTCCCGATCCTAGCAACATACCCTGGAGTTGGGTACGTGTAGGAGCGAGGTCGGCATTATACTGATACTGCTTATAAAAAGCAGTAGCCAAGTCCTCCCAGTTACGAACCTTGGTTCCATCCAGCTGATAGAACCATTCGAGATGAGTCCCTGAAAGACTCTCCTGGAAGAAATGGATCCATAAGTTCTTGTCCATAGTATATGGTTGGATCTTCCGCACATAAGATCTGAGATGTAGCTTAGGGCAGGACGCCCCGTCATACTTTGCGAAAGATGGTGCCTTGAACTTATGTGGGATCACCACCCCAGAAGATAAACCCAGATCTCCAAAATCTAACCCAGGCACCTGTTGAATTTCCATCGCACTCAGACGATCCTCTAACTGCTTGTACTTGTCTTCACCTGGAGGGTACTGCTCTTCATTGAAATATGTCTCATTGTCAGAGACCACAGGACTAGGAACCCTTCCCCCTTGGGGACTGCCTTTCCCTACAAAAGAACCAGCTTGATCAGCCTCATTCTGCAGTGTGTTGCCAAACCTCCGGCCAGTGTTGAATAGTACAGTTCTCTTCTTCTTCTTCTTTACCAGCAGAGCCTTCAATTCCTCTTGGCCTTGGGCTAAACTCATGATCAACTCTTGGAACTGGGCGTTCTGAGCCTGGAGGGCCTTGATGGATTGCTCAGTAGATGATTTAGGATTCATGATGGCTGCTGAAATAAACAGCGAAGAACATTAAGCAACCTGAAAAGAAGAGTGCCTGTGATGCATATGATGAATGGAATGCGTATGATTTATGTTTTCAAAGACAATCGGGATTCAACTTTGTAAACAAAAAGGAAACTCACTTTATTAGATTCAACTTTGAAATTTAGATTGTTCAACAGATTGCCCTTAGGCGTTACATAAAATGGAATTACTGAAAAGGGAAATAAAAAATGTAAAAGAACATCCAAAGCTCATCAGTGATCCCAGGGTCTCCTCTTCTCAGTACGGATGTAGTCATTCAAGGCACACTCATTCTCCAATTGCTTTGTCAGCTTCTGGATCTTCAATTCCCGCTCGTTGAACTTTTCCCGATAAGAATCTCGTTCTTCCTGTAGTTGCGCCCAAGACCTCTTTAGTGTATCAACATCAGTAGGTATCTGAGGAGGGAGAACAGTTGGAGGAGCCCCGTCTCTATCAGGATATTCAAGAATGATGGGTCTGACAGCTTCGTAGGGCATACCTAACTTCTGAGCACGGATGCGGACCCATCTGTAGTAGGGTTCCATAGGTAGAGAAGTCTTTGGTCCCAACTCATGTGGGTCAACTCTGTGAATTATGTCCCAAGCCTTGATGAATCTACGATGCAGCTCGTCACTATCTACCTGAAACTCAAAACTGATGTGAGGCACCAACATCTCATGAGTCCCTACTCTTCTGGCTCTTCCAAACTGACGAAGAGCTAGACATGGATTATAAGAGATTCCTCTTTGGGTACCAATCAAAGGAACATTAGGATATTCTCCGCAACGATCAATAACAGCTACCTCGTCCAAACCTCTGAGAGTCCAAATGATGTCATTATCAGTGAGAGACATTAACCTATGAGCCCAGCCTCTTCCTTCTTTGTTCTTCAGCACGAACTTAGGGAGGTGAGAAATAAACCACCTCACTAACAAAGGAGTACAACACCACAGAGTTCCTCGTCTTCGGGCAGTACGAGCATAGAGTTGTTGCAGGATGTCACCCAAGAGAGTGGGCACAGGGTTCCGAGACATGAAGATCCTTATGGTAGTGACGTTAATGAAGTTATCAGGATTAGGAAACAAAACTAGACCATCGATTAAGAGAGCCAGAATGTCTTCATACGCCCTGAAGTCTAAGTCATTCCAGAAACTGTTAGCTTTACCAATTAGAAACTTGGCCAAGAAACCCTTAACTCTGCTTCTAGTCACCCAGTTGTCCATTACCTCTTTGTGGGTCAAGGGAAGGGCTGCAGCAATCTCCTCAAGCCTAAGAGTATTTTCCCAACCAGTGAAGGGAGTCTGATCCAAGATAGGGATACCAAGCAAATAAGAGAATTCTTCCAGGGTAGGGACCAGCTGGAAGTCTTGAAAGGTGAAGCAATTGTACAAGGGATCATAAAACTGGGTCAGGACGCTCATCAGTTGTTGGTCCCACTTTGCAGTGACTAACCCGAGAAGAGAACCATGCCTCTGGATGAAGGAGGTAATGTTTGGAATTCTGCTAACCAACTCTTCAAGCAACTCAGGTGGGTGAACAAAGTTGAACCGCATAGTGTTCCTTCGCATAGGCATCATGATGTCCTACAAAACAGAGCAAAGATGAAACCCTCTTGTCTTTGAAATGGGTCAGTTCTTATGCAGGATGCATGCAATGTCTATGATGGTATGATGTCATGATAAAGCACGCCACAAGTATTCACAAAGGCAAACATGATAAGGCACACAAGTCACACAAGATAGCCCTTAAAGTTTAGGCTAGCATGAAGTTCAGGTACTACCCTCTTTCAGTTTGTTGGTTAAGACCTGTCCTATTAAAAGTAACCGGGTTCTAGAGGATCCCAATATCACTGACTACCCTCAATCGGTCATAACTCTAGCGTCGCAATCTTTTCTTGCGGCCAGAACCATCGCGAGAGTTTAGCCTCAATGGGTGTAGCATACTGCTACTGTTCTATGGCCAAGTTGGGTCAAATTAGGGTTCTAAGGTCGGTTGGTGCTTAATGACTCCTCAGAAGACCCATATTCTCCTCGTTGCGACACAAGGGATATCGGTACAGACCAATGTGCCACACCAACGTAGCCACTGCTTCACCCGTGTCGGTCTATGCCGGACAGGTCCCTCACAGCTTATTCTACCTAAAAGGGTATTCCCCAGATCCGGGTTAGGATCTATGAAACTCCAAGACAAAGCCCATAATAATAAAGCAAACAAAACATTCAATTGAAAACATAAGTATGAGCTATCCTAAGGTACACCTCACTTTAAAATCTCCCCAGCAGAGTCGCCAGTGCTGTGATCGGTGGAAATAGAACTGACTGTTTAAAGCTGGTTCGCGAAATGTCGCGGAAGCAAGAGTCGCCACCGTCTTTTATTTTCTCCAACATGGAAAGGACAAAAGCACAACAAAATTCCTTATTGAGAATATCTCTCGGTTCGGGAGGTAGATTTATAGAAAGGGAAGGTGTTAACACCCTTTCTATCCATGGTTATCCATGGGCTCTTAGGTACTTGCTCTTATGTTTTCAAAATGTTTGCTTTTCAAAATGTGAGTGGGTTTGAAAAAAGTTTCATTGAAATATTTCTGAGTGACTCTTGTATCTGTCCTTAAGAGTGTTTGAAAAATTTGTTTTGAAAGCTTTTGAAAGTGTCAGTGTGAAAATATTTTTGATTTGTTTTTGAAGAGAGCAAGTACCCATGAGTCATCTACCTACCCTAAGGAATTAGGCTGTGTAAAAGTCATTAAGGTAGTGTCATCCCACCATTGAGAGGTAGGTAGCACCACCGTTGGAGGTGTTCGGGTCAATTCGATTGTAGAGACAGTGTGGTCACCGAAGCAACAGATAGGACACCTTAGAAGTAACCCTAATGTCCTAGATCCTTTTTAATCCGAGGCAACCGTTTCGAGGCGACTGGATCTTAGACATAAGAGCGACTGCTAAAACATCCTATACTTGACGACCACTTTCGAAGGCAACGAGTGAGGCGTACCCTAGAAGTGGTGTGTGCGTTTGTGTGTTGTTTTCATGTTATATTTATCTTTGATCAGGCAATTGTGAGCTACGAGTTGTTTTTAGTTATCATACATTCTTTCATGCAATTTAGCAGTTAGGAGTGCGGAAAAGGAAATACGGAAAGATAAAAGCTACGCTATTACAAGGCGCGGGTCTATACATCGCCAAAAAACAAAGACCCGTTTTTGATAAAGATGCGGAAAATAAAAAAGCAATAAACCTAATTACTATTACATCCGGAAAGCAGTTACATAATAATCAAATAGAAATAACGCGCAAATAATTTGTCCTTTGCTTAAAATTAAATTAACATTAAACCTAATACTAATTTAATTAATTATTTACAAGAAAGATATTTTTTGTGTTCTTTGCATTTAATGAAAATAAAGAACTTAAAATCAAAAGACAACCCTAGTTCTAAGTTTATTTTAATTATTAATGAAAATATTAAAGTTAACCTAATTTAAGCTAATTAATTAATTTACATGTTATTTACAAAAAATAATAATAATAATCAATAATGATAAAAATAATTAAAAGTCAAAACCTAATTCTATACAATTTTATTTATTAAGAAAAAAGGATTAAAATTTAAAACCTAAATTAAACTAAGTTAATTGTTAGTTATTTATTTACAAAAATATGTTAATGGAAAATTTAATAAATAATTAAATATATATTGTTGAGTTTCTGATTTTTATTAGGAAAAATTATTTGTGGTGAAATAATAATAATAATTAAAGCAATTAAAAGAAATTCAAAAGAAAAGAAAATTAAATTAAATATGCAAACCAAGGGGGTGTGATGGCCCAAAGTGGAGGTTTGTTTTGAGCAATTCTGGCCCATTAAGACAAAGCCTGGTTGACTTTCAGGAATCACGTGCTTGTTGGCTGACTAGGATGTACCATGCTCCACATCTCCTGGCCACTGGATTGATCATCATGGGCGCTTGGCAAGCTTAGGCGTGAGGACGTATGATGGACCATTGAATCGTTGCTGCATTGGAATGGGTTAAGAAAAATATGAATAATTATGTGGGGGACCTGGGAATCGAACCCAGGTCCCAGTGCTTGCCAGCCACGTCTCCCACCATCTGAGCCATGAAGCGCATTTGTAAACATAATAATCAACAAAAGTAATATATGTAAAGTAATAATTATGCTGGAATTCAGAAAATGCGCGCGTGGATTTGAATGCCCCAACCACATGTTGCCACGCATGTTGTCTTCTTTGTTTCACCTGCAACTATAAACAAGATAGCGGGGGTTTTAAACCCCCACAAAGTAAAAGTCCCAAGAATAGCGATTAGCAACACAGGTTACTTAAAAAGAGAGCGAGGGTTCCATTCAACTCGTATTGAGCTCCTGAATTCAACTGTATGGGTCTCAAGGCTTGATTTTTCCTCTACAAGAAAGCCCTATTTTGAAAACTCGAAAACCCTAAAATCCATTCATGGTGAATTGTGATTCTGTGAGTTTCAGTGCAATTAAACCATACCAAAAGGTTCATGTATGTTCAAACAATGCAAAACAAACAATCAAACATGTTAAATGCTCATGAGATACAAGTTTCGATTATGAAAAATAAAGGTGAATCGTGAATCTGTTCTGTGCAATTTCTTGAGTGTTAACGTGTAATTTGGATCCCTACGCGTTCCTGGAAGTGTCAGCAATCTATTAGAAACCAAAACAAGCTTTGAATCACGCTGCAATATTGATTTCAGTTTTCAAAAATTTCTTGAAATTTTGCAATTTGGCTATGGAATTCTATGGCATCTTTCACGTGTCCAGCTTTAGGGTTTCCTTCAGCACATATATGTGAATGAATTTAGGTTAGAATAAGGCCCATGAATCCATTGCATTATGACTTGAATATTTGATTGCCAATCATATCTTTTTCAATCTTTTCTTTCATGAAACCTTGCCAATCATGGATTTTTGATGCCTTTGAGGTGCATACGAGTTGCCAGCTTGCCCTAGTCATATTTGCTGCACAAGGCATCAAATTAATTAAATGGGTTGTGCATAGGCCTTGGGTAATGATTCAAGAAAGAATTTGAGGCCCATTAGCAAAATTGAAGTGTTTTAGGCAAAGTTGACTTTTGAAAGTTCCCAAAAATTAATTAGGGTTTTTGATTGTGCAATTTGATGCTGTGAGTCTTGAAACTTGACATATGGATGCTTGACAATGTATCTAGGCATATGGGACTTGATTGGACCCTTGGAAACCTCAATTTCTTTGCAAGAACCAAAACCCTAATTTTGACTGTGTTAGGAGGCAATTGGACTGTGCAACCCTTGAGAGGTTTTGAATCATCTGGAGATTGACCTTGACAAATCTTGAAGAATATGGGAGGGCAAATTTTGGGGTACAACAATATGGTTGGAATCGTGAGCTCAAATGCCACATGTTTCATGTTATGAATTTTTGTTTTTATGCAAGCATGAGAAATATACAGATTTGAACTGAAGCGCGCGAAGAAGAAGACCAAGGACAGGGATGAAGTGGCTTCTGGGCTTTTTGGCAGCTTTGGCCTTTTTGTTTTTACTAATCACACCCCCTGACTTGCTACTACACCCCCTTGACTAGTTTTTTTATATTTTTGCATTTTCCTTCATGTTTTTATATTTAATACTTTCATTTATTTTTCTTAATGATAAAAAATACCAAAAAATGATTTATTTATTTTCACACTTTTATTTTATTTTTTATTATTTTTTCACATGAAAAATAGTTTATTTTGATAGATAGAATTTATTTTCTTAAACAACTTGTAAATATATTTAAAAATACTTAATATTTTTATTATACATTTTATACTCATAAATACTTATTTTTTATACATATTTAATTTTTAATATTTACATATAATATTATTTATTATTTTCTTATACAAAAAATGTATAAAATAATAATATGCTTAGTAATTAGGGTTTGCATGACAAGAACAAAAAACAAAACAAATAGAAAAAACCTAAATGCAAGACAAAAGCATGAAAGTGACATACTTTGCACACAAGCACCCCTAGGGTTTCTCCCACTTGTATGCCTAAAATAAAATGGCCATGTTACGCATGCGAAGTATCTTGGCAAAACAAAACAAAAATAAGATCATAGTCCCTCGATGACGCTATTCAAAGGTTTCCTAAACAAAATGATCTTGGTCCCTCAAAAATGCTAAGATACTTGGCAATATTGCTATCATTGTTATACGATGACCCACGCCCGTCCCGTTTACATCCAAAGATAAGGTTGCTTACCAAATCAATGGTAAGTCAATAATGTCAAAGGAATAAAAATGCACAAGAAAGACATTTGAGTAGGTAGATAGCTTCTAAGTTACTTGCTCAATTCAAACAATCCTTGCTATTTTCAAAAACAAACACACACACATTTCAAAACATTTCAAAACATCTTACAAAACATTGAAAACATTTTTCAAAAGACAAACATCTTTGTATACATTCTTACGAACGAGAATCATTACAAAGATTGCCTAAACGAATGACCTCTTTTCAAAATACTTTCAAAATCACACCAAACACCATTTCAAACAAAGCAAAGCAAGTGATCTAAGCAAGTAACTAAGAGCCCATGGAAAACCATGGATTAAAAGGGTTCTAGCACATTCCCTTTTTATAATCTACCCCCCGAAATCAAGAAAACATCTCAAAGGTATTTCCTGTGCTTTTGTACCTTTCCTTTTTTGATAAAAGAAAAGTCAGTGGCGACTCTTGCTAACCGCGACATTTGCGACAAAACGCAAAACCTCAAGTCAGTTCTCCCACCGTATCACAATCAACCCTTGATCAAATGATGAAATATCCTTCAAAATGAGAATGTTGACTAAAAATCTTAAAGTTTGACTGTATGTGGGCCACAGTTGACTTTTGCCCTAGCACAGTCGATTTTTAGGCCTTTGAGCAATTGACTGAGAAAACTTCCTCTGCAAGGCTTGAAACTTGACATGGATGATCTTGACAACATATTAAGACATTGGTGAGCATTTGGGATCCCTTGGACTCAAGTATCTTGATGCAACATGAAACCCTAATTTGAGGTAGACTGCCTTAGGAGAGAGCTTGTCTGGCCAACCCTTGGACTACCTTGAGCAACTTGAGGATCTTTCTTGAAATGCTTTGAGAAATATGGGAGGGAAAAGTTTGGGGTACAACAACTGCCCCTGTTCAATTTTCTTAAACCTGAAGATTTAGATTGGCTTGTCTGCCTTTCGTAATCTGAAGGTGGAAGATGATTGAACACTAGAGTGCCCATAAATTTGCACTCACATGAAGTGGTAATTATCTTGTGATGTCGGGAATGGGCTTACAGATGCCATTTGGAAATTGCTGACGAGGGGATGGGCTTAAAGATGCCATCTGAAAGAGACTGATGACGGGAGATGGGCTTAAAGATGCCATCCAAAGGAGTGTCGATTGCATAAGAGATTCCTTAGCGAGAGCTTGTATACCTGTCGTTTGAGGAAGATTCCGCTGGGGAAGGCTGATCTTTGTTGAAAGAAGTAGAATTTTAGGAGCTTCAGTCATCCGTTATTCTTCTTGTGAGTCGTCTCTGTTTGAATTTTAGGAACTTCGGTCATCCGTATTCTACTGAGGAATTATCTCTGTTGAATTTTAGGAACTTCGGTCATCCGTATTCTATTGAGGAATCATCTCTGTTGAATTTTAGGAACTTTGGTCGTCTGTATTCTACTAAGGAAACATCTCTGTCGAATTTTAGGAACTTCGGTCGTCCGTATTCTACTGAGGAAACATCTCTGTCGAATTTTAGGAACTTCGGTCGTCCGTATTCTGATGAGGAAACATCTCTGTTGAATTTTAGGAACTTCGGTCGTCCGTATTCTAACTGAGGAATCATCTTTGTTAAATACGGGGCCGCTGAGTGATATCATGAAGCACTAACGAACTTCTAGAACCTTTACTTGACCAACTTGGCCTTTTAGGATGTAGTGAGATGACCGGCTTTGGTGCAGTCCGAAGTTGGTAGATACTCGATACTACACTCATTGAGGGTTGGTTTCTTCGGATATTTCGGTCGCCATTAAAGAGGCTTAAACTGAAACAATGAACAAGGAAACAATCCAGTGATATTGAGCTCCTTGAAACCCGGTTACTATTTTTAGGACAGGTTGAGCCAACTAAACTTCAAGAGGGTACTTACCTATGAAACCCCATGCAAGCCTAAACTAGGAACTTGTTTGATTTTCTTGTACATATATACTTGTGCATAACATCATGGACATCATGAAAATCATATGCATCCACTAACCATTTCAAGGATTTTGGAAATTCATCTTTGTTCCTGTTTTGTAGGTTATGGATTCACTTCGCAGGAAAACTATCCAAGTCAACCTTGTAAGAATTCCTCCACAACTCAAGGAGCTAGCTTCAAGGATTCCTGAGAACTCTCCATTCATCGAGAGGCATGGTCATCTACTCAACTTGGTCACTTCCAACATAGAGGAAGACATGATGAAGGTTCTCTTCCAGTTCTTTGATCCTTTGCATCACTGCTTCACATTTCCTGACTACCAGCTTGTGCCTACTTTGGAAGAATTCTCTCAACTCTTGAGGATTCCCATTCTCAATCAACTACCCTTCAACGGTACGAAAAGAGATCCAAAGCCAGAAGAGATTGCCCAAGCCCTGCACTTGCACTCATCTGATGTCACAACCCATTGGGAAACTAGAAGTGGTGTCAAAGGCTTCTTGGAAAAGTTCTTGTTTGAGAAGGCCCAAAGCTGTTGGAACTCCTTGGACTTGTAAGCTTTTGAGGAGATTGTAGCTCTTCTCATCTATGGGATGGTCTTGTTCCCTAATCCTGACCAACTCATAGATGTGAGTGCTTTCAAAATCTTCATGTCACGCAATTCGGTGCCTACATTACTTGGGGATATCTTACACTCTTTCCACACTCGTACAATGAGGAAAAGAGGTTCTTATGTGTTGCACTCCTCTCTTGGAAAGATGGTTTATTTCTCATCTTCCCCAATCAGTCTTGAAGAATGAGCAAGGTTTGAGGTGGTCACAAAGGTTGATGACACTTAAACATTCAGATATTCATTGGTGTTCTCGATCCAAAGAGAATTTTATCATTGTCGACCGTTGTAGGGAATTCCCTAATGTCCCTCTACTTGGCATTAGGGGAGGCATCACCTACAACTCGTGCTTGGCTCTAAGACAATTTGGTTATGCCCGAAGGGATGGCCCACATGACATGCTGATTCAAGGCTTGGTTTTCGACTTCGACAAAAACGATCAAGGTCTTCGCCAAAGGTTCATCCGAGCTTGGAGGATACCAAACAAGGTAGATAGCAAGAATTTGGGACACAAGAATTCCATCCCTCTTGAGCCTTACCTCAAGTGGGTACGAACCCGAGCTCAAAGTATTATGATGCCTTACCCCTCCATTCTCCCAGTGATCATAGAGCCTTGTGATACGGTGGGAGAACTGACTTGAGGTTCTGCGTTTGTGTTCGCAAAATGTTTCGGTTTAGCAAGAGTCGCCATCGACTTTTTATTTTATCCTAAGGAAAGGTCAAAAAGCACAGGAAAGACCTTTGAGATGTTTTCTTGGGTTCGACGAGTAGATTATGAAAAGGGAAGGTGCTAGCACCCTTTTCATCCATGGTTTTCCATGGCCTCTTAGTTACTTGTTTAGATCACTTGCTTTTGCTTTTCAATTGTTTGAAATGGTGCTTTGTGTGTGTGGTTTTGAAAATGCTTTGAAAAAAAGGCCTTGCCTAGGCAACCTTTGTAATGATTCTTGTTTGAATATATACAAAGGTGTGTGTCTTTTTGAAAAGATATTTCAATGTTTGAAAGTTGTTTTTTTTTTGGAAAATGTGTGGTGAAGTGTGTTTGAAAATAGCAAGGATGTTTTGCAAGCTTTTGATCAAGTAACTAAGAGTTGTCTACCCTATTTTACTCAAAGATCTTTCTTATGTTTTTAACCCTTTTGACAGTGTTATTTCACCATTGCATTTGGTGAACAACCTTGTGTTAGGATGTTTAAACGGGACAGGCGCGGGTCATCGCATACAATCATTGAAGGCAACTTGTGAGACGCTCTAGCAATTTTGTAAGGGACGAGATCGTTTTATCGAAGGCAACATCTAGGGTCATTGAGGGACTACGATCTTTGTTTATCGAAGGGGTATTTTCTAGAGTGTCTCATATTCGAGGGACATGATTGCATTTCCGAGGCAACAAGCGAGGTTACCCTAGAGGTGCAAGTGTGCATTTGTGTTTGTCATTTTCATGCATTTGGATCTTGTATTAGGTCATCTAGCGATTGATTTTAGATTTTCTCATACAAACCCTAATCTCTAGTCATGGCATATTTGAAAGTATAAAGTGCGAGAATTAAAATTCTAAGCTATTACAAAAGAGTATCTGGGGATGAGGGAACAATTATTTACAAATGGGGATGAGTCTCTCAAGAATAATAAAGTCCAAATATCAAGTGTTACAACCAAATCGAATTGTCGTAATTCAATATAAATTATAACAAATTATAAAATAAGGAAAATCAATAAATTATGAGATGCATGTATAAATAAATAAAAATCTATTCTAAAAAAAAGAAAGATTAAGTATTATATTATTATTTGTATGTGTCTTATTAATTATGAAAGGAAAAATTTAAAGAAAAATTAGTTAAACAAAATTTCTATCATTCCCATATTTTTTAAAGAAAACAAAATTAATAAAATTTCTATTATTCTTGTATTTTATTAATGTATGTGAAAAGAAAAAAATGATTTAAATTATTAGATATTATTAATAGTGTTATTATTTAACAAAGAGAAAAGAAAAGAAAATAATCAAAATGATTTAATTAAAAAGAGAGAAATTATTTTAAACAAAAGACAAGAAATAATAAAAAAGGGCAGAATGGGCTTAGGGTTGAATATGGATTAGGCCCAAGACAAAATGAAGAAGAAGAAAAGAAAGGTCAGAAAAGAGGGGGTGCACTGGTATTATGTATATGGGCTTATGCTGTTGGGGGGCGTAGGCCCAGTTGCCCAAGTTTGTACAGTTTTTGTTAGGGTTCGTTCATTTTAGGGTTTGCATTTGGTTTCAACAGCGGCGCCGCTCTCTCGTTCTTGCTCTTCATCTTTCTTAAACGAAAGCTTCTGATCTTATACTCCCTCCAAGCTCTAGCCACCGGAGCGCCACCCTACTCTCTCATCTCCTCACGATAATCCTTGGCTTTGGACTGAGCGATATGACTTGTTATCTTTTTCGCGTTTTACAGTTTGCTTTCGTTTGTTTGATTTTTGCTTGCATGTTCAGCTTTTTTAATCCTTGGTGTTTATGTGCTTGAGAAGCAGTAAGAGTTTGAGGAAATCATACCTTGGGGATTTTCTGTAAAATGGAAGGAGAGAGAGGTTGGACCGGCGACGCTTCTGTGGAGGCTAGAGGCGGAGGAAGATGATGGCCTAAACGCGTTTTTTTCTTCTGGTATCTTTGTCTTTCTCTTTATTTGTTGGTTGATGATGATGATCTGAAACTTGTTGTTCTTTGTTGTTGATGATGACAAATTTCTGAAACTGATTTTGATGGATTTCGTTGATGATGGATTTAATTCTGAAACTGTGTTTTTTGTTAATTTTGAACCTCATTTCCTCTCTCTTCGATATGTTAATGATGATGCATTTCTGAAACTGTTATTGTTGTTTTTCTTGTTGTTGAAACTTGGTTGTTGGTTTGTGATGATTCAATAATCTGAAATCTTTTATTACTTGGATTGTTTTTGATGATTATGAGTTGGTAGGCTTGAAGGTTTTTGATGATTTGAACTGAGTTTGTTGTTTTTCTGTTGATTCTCTTCCTCTTTCTTGGAATGTTGATGATGATTTTTTTTTGTTGATGATGAAGCTTGTTATAAGCTTCTGAAACCTTGTTTATTGATGGTTTGGTTCTGTAGTTTGGCAAACCTGCAGTTGGTTCACAGTTTGGCCAACTGTTTTGTGTTTATTGTTGCAGTTTTATGCAGGTTTGTTTGTAGTTTTTAGAGTTGTTTGGCTAGCTTGGCAAGTTTTCTTGTTATGCAGGGTTTGCAAGCTTGTTTACAGTTTGGGTGTTCTTTAGCAGGTTGGCTGTTTGGTATAGGTTTGGCAAGCTTGGCTGGCTTGATGCAGATTGTTGATTAGCTTGCTTCTTGGAAACTTGTTAACAGTTTTGTTAACAGGTTTGCAGTTTATGGGTTTGAGCAAACTTGCAGTTTGTTTGTTTGAGCAAGCTTGCAGTTTGTTTATTTGAGCAAGCTTACAGTTTGTTTGTTTTTGTTTGAAAGCTGTTTCAGGTTTTTTGGAAGTGTTTGTTTTGGAATTGTTGGCCTGTTATGCAGGTTTTGGATTGCAGGTTTGGTAAGTTATGCAAGTTTGGCAAGTTTGTGTTTTGCTGTGGTGTTTGACAAGCTAGCAGTTTGGAGATTTTTTGAGATTTTTGGCTGGGCTCTAATGTTCTCCCCTTAGACTGTTATGCAGTCTTCAGTTTTATATCTTTTGTTTTTGCCTTTGTTAACTTGAGACAGCCTACTTTAGCCAAACTGCAAACTTCACCCAAGGTGATATCTTTCTCTCTTTCTCTCTCCATGAAAAAGCATTTTTTGCTTATTATATTATATTCTGAAAAGTTTGCCCCTGGAAAATGATGATGGCTTCTGACAAGTCTTTTGCTTGTCAATAAGTTTTCCTCCTGCTGTATTTGCCTGCTTTTGCTGTACTTTCTGCATTATGTACTTTTTGCCTTGACAGTTTGCATCTGGTTTGGGTTTGCCATGCTTAGTTTGCTTAGTTTGACATGCTTATGTTTGCCTTGCAACTTGCTGCAATATTTGCAATGTTTAGTTGCTAACTTTGTACAGTTTTTGCATTCAGTTTGGTTACTGCAGTTTAGTATGCTTGGTTGCTGGACAGTTTGAATTTTGGCGCCTTGGTTTGCCTTTGCTGCTGCAGTATTTGCCTTTGTGTGCTTGCTTTTGTACAGCATGTTTCATGTTTTGCATTTGAGCCAATTGTTTTTGTATGCTGCAATATTTTCAATTTGTATTTTTAATTTTCTCTTTGTGAACCAAGAAGAGCAATCTTCTTGTGATTTGCAAAGAGAAAAATAAAATGTGATGAAAAATAAGCATTCTGATTCCAGACGGAAAATTTTAATGATGACCTTCTCCTTTCTTTTTTGTTTGAAAATTCTTTTTTCAATTAACTATACTGATTTCTTTTTCTTTGTGTTTTTCATTGTGAATGCAACTTGGACGGCGACAAAGCGTAGACGCAGAAGACTTTGAGCATGGGATCAATGGAGCTTAGGCTTAGAACTTTTTATTCATTGTAATAATTTATTCTTCAAATACTATAAGTTGTAAAACGTATAATATTCAAACAATAAATTATTTTCGTAACAATCATTTGCAATGAATAAAAAAAGTCTTTTATGAGATCAATTGATAATTCAATAAATCCTTCTACTGTCAATATCTTTCAATTCTTCCTTTGCATCTTCACTTTTTATTTAAGATTCCTGATTTAAAATAACTGAAATTGCATTCCAGCATTTCCAATACAGATAACTTAAAATCCAAGTAATCCCTAAAAACTCTGTAATCTCATAACTTGCGACAACATTCCAATCAACATATGCATTGTGTATTCCAATAAGTAAGCAAGCATTCCATTAACAAGCAAACGTTTTAATTCCATTAACAAGCAGATGCCTTAATATTCCAAATAAGAGTCTCATCCCTTATCCCAGATAATCAGGCCTTGAGAACAGCCAGTAAACTTGAACAAGCGTGAAAACATGTAGTAGCTAATTGAAATTCTGAGGATTATGCTTCTTCTGAGAAATGCGAGAGAAAAACCCTAATTCTTGATTTACTGCTAAAGAAAAGTCTGTTTGATCGATTCTTGAGCCAATCTTGAAAATCTGAGAAAACCCTAGGGTTGTGATTTCTTGTGAAAAAGGGAGGGCCAATTTTGGGGTACAACAGTTGCCCCTGTTCAATCTTCTTGATCCTGAAGAGTTAGATTGGCGAGTTCGTCGTTCGCGACTCGAAGGTAAAAGATGATTGGACACTAGAGTGCCCATAAATTTGCACTTGTCAAAGCATAGTTGAGGGAATGGGCTTAAAGATGCCATTTGGAGATGTGACAGAATTTTGTCAGATATGGGCTTAAAGATGCCATCCGAGAATGTTTGTTGAACTGTATGTTGTATGTGAAAGAATGAGTATCAGAAAAGTGTCCATGTTTGGAACGTCTCTGAGCCGGGGTCTGAATAAGCAATAGATTAGCATCCGTGTTTGGATAATCCGTAAACTGTTTTCAATGAGCTGAATCTAAACAAGCGATAGATTAGCATCCATGTTGGGAAGCATCCGTAAACCGTTTTCATGATTCTGGGGTTGAACAAGCAATGGATTAACATCCATGTTGGGAAGCATCCGTAAACTGTTTTCAAAAGTTGAATCTGAACAAGCGATAGATTGACATCCATGTTTGGAAGCACCCGTAAACTGTTTTCAGAAGCTGAGTCTGAACAAGCGATAGATAGACATCCATGTTGGGAAGCATCCGTAAACTGTTTTCAAAAGTCGAGTCTGAACAAGCGATAGATTGACATCCATGTTGGGAAGAATCCATAAACTGTTTTCAAAAGCTGAGTCTGAACAAGCGATAGATTGACATCCATGTTTGGAAGCACTCGTAAACTGTTTTCAGAATTCTTGAAGTTGAATAAGCTAAACTTATCATGTGAAGGGTAAAATATTAGCTGAAACACAAAGTTATGTTGCATGAAATGTGTGATGCAATATAGGTGTTATATCAATGTTTATGATATATGAATGCAATGTATGCGCATGTAAGCTGATGAGCCGTCTTGCTGAGGAAGATAAATCCTGGATAGCTGGAGATAATAAAATCTTTGACCGCTGTCGGGGAAAATAAATCCAGGACCGCTTTTGAAGAGTATGTGTGTCTTCAAGTTTTTTGACAACCTCTGTGGGGAAGCTATACTGCTGGGAAAATCAGGAGTTTGGGTTGTATGCCAATCTACTGGGGATTCTGTTTTGTTGTTTGAGAAGAACTCCTGCTGGGGAATATCTGAAAACTCCGTAGGGAACTGAGAATGAGAATCTTCATCCTGCTAGGGGAATTTGTGCTGAGGAGTCAAGAACGAGAATCTTCGATCTGCAGGGGATTTGAAATTCTGACAAACTCATGCTGAGAGTAAAGAAGGCTCTGGAAACCTCACTGGAGAATCAAAGATGAGGATCTTGATTTTGCTGGGGAGTAAAAACTCTATGGGGAATAGCCATACTGTTGCGAATTAGCTATCCCGCTGGAGAGTGAGCTCAGGACTCTGGGAAGAGCTTATTCCTGTTTTGAAGAAGTTCAGGAGTTTTAGGTTGTATGCCACTTTGAGAATGAGAATCTTCATTCTGTTAAGGGTATCAGGAGCTTGGGAGTATACCAATATTCTGAGGTTTCAAGGATGAGAATCTTCATTCTGTTAAGGGTATCAGGAGCTTGGGAGTATACCAATCTTCTAAGGTTTCAAGGATGAGAATCTTCATTCTGTTAACGATTAACTGTTATCTGGTCAACGCCCAGGTTTCACAGTGTTGTATTTCTATCTGGTCAACATCCAGGTTTCACAATACCTTACTTCCTATCTGGTCAACGTCCAGTCTTCAGAAGAATATCAAATAGTTATCCGATCAACATCCGGGTTTCCCTTTTGATTTTGAGGCCTACTAATATCCGGTTGAATCCGGGCTTCAAATTAATTGGTCGAGTAAACTGCTATTTGGTCAACATCCAAGTTTCACAGTATACCTTACTTCTATCTGGTCAACGCCAGGCTTCACAGTCTTGTATTGCTATCTGGTCAACATCCAGGCTTTACAATACAAACTTCGGTGAGAAATTGATTGCATTTTTCCTGAAAGGTAAAGGTTAGTGGCACATATCAAACGATGATGTTCTCAAAATAAATGAGATTGCGTTGTATGATGGCCTGATGTACGGAGGTGTAATGTTTTTCAAGACGACCTTTCGCTAGGGAAAATAAATCCCAAGCTGATGAAGGAGAAAAGAGTTGGATTCTTCATCTCTGATAGTGAGAAAAAATCAGAATAAATCATTGAGAGATTTATCTTAAACAGCAAAAACCCGGAGTATCTTCCACTGGAATAAGAATCAGGGAGATCTTAGTGTCGATCTGACCAAAACAGAGAGGGTCTTGGATTAACTTTGACTCAACCGGATGATGAAGGAATCTTTGACGACTGCTACTCCAACAAGTGATGAAGGAATCTTTGACAACCGTTACTCCAACAGGTGATGAAGGAATCTTTACCGACCGTAACTCCAACAGGTGATGAAGGAATCTTTGACGACCGTAACTCCAACAGGTGATGAAGGAATCTTTGACGACCGTAATTCCAACAGGTGATGAAGGAATCTTTACCTGCTGATTAATCTGCATATGTTATGAATGTTGTTGAAATGTAATTTGTATTGGGGAATAAATCCTTGACAAGTGTTGGGGAAATAAACCCATGACCGCTGGTCTGCTAGAGAGGTGATGAACTTCTCGAGGATTTCAGAAGGATTTTGGAGAGATTCGTCATTGCCCCTAGTATCAGATGTTTGTGACACTGCCAGGAAATTTGGAATGTATGTAACCCTTTGGGATTGACGTTCAATGCCCCAAGTGACGGTGATGGAGACTTGCCCCTGGTTACTCTACAATTGGGAGATTTCTTGAAATCTTGACTGGACTGCCACAGGTTAACTGGATTTTGAGAGATTTCTTGAAATCTTGACTGGACTGCCCCAGGTTTAATGGATAATGTCATGTCAGGTCCCCTTTTGTTGATAGGAGATTTTTGCAACGGAAGTGTCATTCCACTTGAAGTGATTTTGTTCACTGAGAGAGCTTTCGTTCATCGGAACATTTACTGTGTGAATTTCTTCGCTGTCAAACAAATATCCATATGCAAACAACGATTTTCAAATAATGCAAAGTTTATGCTTGTCTTGAAATTTTGAAAAAAATGCATTTTTTAGCAGAAACGTTTTATAAGAAAAATTCAACTCAAGATTTAGAGCAAAACCTTACAGGAGTCAGGATACCTTTTGTGACAGTATGTTTTCAAACTAACCCATGCTTCAATTAGGACTTTTGAAGTATTTTAACGTGGCTTGGTTCATGGTTTAAGAAACAAAGGATAAAGGCTCAAAGTATATTTGTACCCACCCGCTCTTCGTGATGTTCTTCAAACCTAAACTCAGTTAATTGCACACTTGAACTCCAAATGAGTCTGGAACGACGTTTTGGTGATGGTTCACACAAGTTAAATTTGTTGGAAGGCAGTCATTTTTTTTGCAACATTTTTCATGTTGTTGAGGATTTGTAATGACCTCTTTCTTTTGATTCATTATCCCTAATTTTTGCCTGACTGTTCCTATTTTCGAGATTACAGCCAGCGGGATGCCCCAGCTTTCTTAAGCCTCCTTTGTAGTTTTCGACTCAGTGGGATTTTTCTTTTTGAGAGATAATGGCTGCCTATGAGATAAGGAACCATCACTGTCTTTTGGTTCCAAAGGAATGTTTTTTTTATATCATTCGCTGTATTATGAAATGAGAGTTTGCGGCTAAACGCACATTTGAATTAATTGAGAGACTACCCTGCCTCAGGTTTAAAGGATTCAATTTGTGTTTAAAACGGAAAACTTCTACTTCTTTGGCTCGAAAGGGTTGACTAGGGATTATCTTCCTTATAACTCCAGTGTTTAGGATTTGAAAGAAACGCCTGTACATCGTCAGCAAGGTCTGTCCAAAAGCATACTGTATGAGATTATGGCATTATTTTTGTCATCCTCCCTCTAAAGGCTTGTAACTTTTAGTAAGAGTTAAATGTCATAAAGAAAGTAGAAAGCATAATTCAAGAATAGTGAAAACGAATGGATGAACTCAAGACAAACATATGCAATGCATTAATGAAACAGAGTTTGACATCAACAGATAATTGTTTGAATAACAAAAGAAATTACAACTTGAAAATTCAAATGAAACAAAAGTCCCTTAGTTCGAACTTGTCATTTCAGGTGGAGAAAACTCAGCGGAAGATCTTCATCTGGCCATCCTGTGTGAATTCCAACACTCCTCTGTCAATCAATTCTTGAGTCTTGTTTTTCAAAGCCCAACAGTCGTCGGTATCATGTCCAGGACTATAGGAGTGGTATGCACAAAATGCATTGGGGTGATAGCCAGGAGCAGAGGTATTGGGGTTCCGAAGAGGATCCCTTAATACAGTCAGATTGACTTCCAACAAGCGTTCCAGTACCTGAGATAATGGTATATTAATCTCAGTGAAGCACCTTCCAGATGTATTTTGCTTACGCCGATTTCCCCGTTGGTGTTTGTGAGGTTGTGGTTGGGCTTGTGACCTTGAAGCAAGCTGGGGAGATTTTCCCTTGTCTTCTTGTCTCAAAGGAGGCTGAACGATGACTTGATCTTCAACCCTAGTTGTTTTCCCCACTTGGTTATCTTGAAGCAGTTTGTTGATGAGGACCCTTAGCTCCTCTTGTCCTTGATCCAGGTTTTGAATGAGAGCCATCTGGCCCACCAGTTGTCCCATCATCTGGATCTTCATTGTTTCCAACTCAATCTGTAGCCCTTCCAACTGATCATTCCTGATGCCCCCTGGATTCCCTAGGACTGTTCCCCTTGTGAGGAGAGCTTTTACTTCTTCTTTCCCTTAGGACAGGTTCAATAACATTTCTTGAGGTTGAGCGTTTTGAGCCTGGATCTCTTTGACAGTCCTCTCTAGAGCCATCTCTACTGAAATAAACAGTAGGAAAATAAGGAGACCTGAAAAGGAAAAATCTGTCATGATAAGATGCATGATATGTGGATGCATGTTTTCAAGAATCTCGCGGGGTAAACACAAGAAAATGTTAGAGGTTGAACTTCGATCAACATATTTGATTGGAGAACTTTGCATTGGTGGATGTCTTTCCACGAGAATCAAGCTCACCATGTCAAGTGGGTCATAGCCCTTGATTCAAGTTGTTGTACTTGATCTTTAATGGTGTTCGTTTAGAGGAAAATGAATCCTCTTGCCCTTTGGTAGACGCCTGGTTCAACGTGACCCTGCATCAAAGACCCTTGATATCCTTGAAATGCTATGGTATGATGTTATGATGTTATGTACAAGTATGCGAAAGTAAGCAAGTGTATATACAGATAATCACATTCAAACAAAGCAGACAAGTCCTTAGGTTTAGGCTTGCATGGGGTTCGTAGGTAAGTACCCTCTTGAAGTTAGTTGGCTCAACCTGTCCTAGAAAGAGTAACCGGGTTCTAAGGAGCTCAATATCACTGGATTGTTTTCTGTGTTCATTGTTTCAGTTTAGCCACTTTACTGGTGACCGAAATATTCCAAGAAAACAACCCTCAATGAGTGTAGTATCGAGTATCTACCAACTTTGGACTGTACTAAACCCGGTCATCTCACTACCCCTAAAAAGGCCAAGATGGTCAAGTAAGGTTCTAAGAGTTCATTAGTGCTTCATGACATCACTCAGCGGCCCCGTATTCTCTTTGATTGACTCAAAGGCTACCGGTACCCACAAATATGTCGCACTAATGTAGCCACTGCTTCAACCATGTTGGTATACCCCGTACAGTTCCCTCACAGTTTATTTCTACTTACCTAAAAGGTGCCCCGAAATCCGGGTGTAGGATTTAAAACAAATCCAAACAAGGAACCAAAAAAGTAAAGCATACAAGTCAAACAAGATAAGTATGTAAAGGTGATCTAAAACCCTAAGGTAACCCCACTTTTAAATATCTCCCCAGCAGAGTCGCCAGTTCTGTGATACGGTGGGAGAACTGACTTGAGGTTCTGCGTTTGTGTTTGCAAAATGTTTCGGTTTAGCAAGAGTCGCCACCGACTTTTCATTTTATCCTAAGGAAAGGTCAAAAAGCACAGGAAAGACCTTTGAGATGTTTTCTTGGGTTCGGGGAGTAGATTATGAAAAGGGAAGGTGCTAGCACCCTTTTCATCCATGGTTTTCCATGGGCTCTTAGTTACTTATTTAGATCACTTGCTTTTGCTTTTCAATTGTTTGAAATGGTGCTTTGTGTGTGTGGTTTTGAAAATGCTTTGAAAAAGAGGCCTTGTCTAGGCAACCTTTGTAATTATTCTTGTTTGAATATATACAAAGGTGTATGTCTTTTTGAAAAGATATTTCAATGTTTGAAAGTTGTTTTTTTTTTGGAAAATGTGTGGTGAAGTGTGTTTGAAAATAGCAAGGATGTTTTGCAAGCTTTTAATCAAGTAACTAAGAGTTATCTACCCTATTTTACTCAAAGATCTTTCTTATGTTTTTAACCCTTTTGACAGTGTTATTTTACCATTGCATTTGGTGAACAACCTTGTGTTAGGATGTTTGAACGGGACAGGCGCGGGTCATCGCATACAATCATTGAAGGCAACTTGTGAGACGCCCTAGAAATTTTGTAAGGGACGAGATCGTTTTATCGAAGGCAACATCAAGGGACTATGATCTTTGTTTATCGAAGGGGTATTTGCTAGAGTGTCTCATATTCGAGGGACATGATTGCATTTCCGAGGCAACAAGCGAGGTTACCCTAGAGGTGCAAGTGTGCATTTGTGTTTGTCATTTTCATGCATTTGGATCTTGTATTAGGTCATCTAGCGATTTATTTTAGATTTTTGCATACAAACCCTAATATCTAGTCATGGCATATTTGAAAGTATAAAGTGCGAGAATTAAAATTCTAAGCTATTACAAAAGAGTATCCGGGGATGGGGGTACAATTATTTACAAATGGGGATGAGTCTCTCAAGAATAATAAAGTCCAAATATCAAGTGTTACAACCAAATCGAATTGTCGCAATTCAATATAAATTATTACAAATTATAAAATAAGGAAAATCAATAAATTATGAGATGCATGTATAAATAAATAAAAATCTATTCTAAAAAAAAGAAAGATTAAGTATTATATTATTATTTGTATGTGTCTTATTAATTATGAAAGGAAAAATTTAAAGAAAAATTAGTTAAACAAAATTTCTATCATTCCCATATTTTTTAAAGAAAACAAAATTAATAAAATTTCTATTATTCTTGTATTTTATTAATGTATGTGAAAAGAAAAAAAAAGATTTAAATTATTAGATATTATTAATAGTGTTATTATTTAACAAAGAGAAAAGAAAACAAAATAATCAAAATGATTTAATTAAAAAGAGAGAAATTGTTTTAAACAAAAGACAAGAAATAATAAAAAAGGGCAGAATGGGCTTAGGGTTGAATATGGATTAGGCCCAAGACAAAATGAAGAAGAAGAAAAGAAAGGTCATAAAAGAGGGGGTGCACTGGTATTATGTATATGGGCTTATGCTGTTGGGGGGCGTAGGCCCAGTTGCCCAAGTTTGTACAGTTTTTGTTAGGGTTCGTTCATTTTAGGGTTTGCATTTGGTTTCAACAGCGGCGCCGCTCTCTCGTTCTTGCTCTTCATCTTTCTTAAATGAAAGCTTCTGATCTTATACTCCCTCCAAGCTCTAGCCACCGGAGCGCCACCCTACTCTCTCATCTCCTCACAATAATCCTTGGCTTTGGACTGAGCGGTATAACTTGTTATCTTTTTCGTGTTTTACAGTTTGCTTTCGTTTGTTTGATTTTTGCTTGCATGTTCAGATTTTTTAATCCTTGGTGTTTATGTGCTTGAGAAGCAGTAAGAGTTTGAGGAAATCATACCTTGGGGGTTTTCTGTAAAATTGAAGGAGAGAGAGGTTGGACCGGTGGCGCTTCTGTGGCGGCTAGAGGCGGAGGAAGATGATTGCCTAAACGCATTTTTTTTTATATCTTTGTCTTTCTATTGATTTGTTGGTTGATGATGATGATCTGAAACTTGTTGTTCTTTGTTGTTGATGATGACAAATTTCTGAAACTGATTTTGATGGATTTCGTTGATGATGGATTTAATTCTGAAACTGTGTTTTTTGTTACTTCTGAACCTCCTTTCCTCTCTCTTTGATATGTTAATGATGATGCATTTTTGAAACTGTTATTGTTGTTTTGCTTCTTGTTGAAACTTGGTTGTTGGTTTGTGATGATTCAATAATCTGAAATCTTTTGTTACTTGGATTGTTTTTGATGATTCTGAGTTGGTAGGCTTGAAGGTTTTTGATGATTTGAACTAAGTTTGTTGTTTTTCTGTTGATTCTCTTCCTCTTTCTTGGAATGTTGATGATGATTTTTTTTGGTTGATGATGAAGCTTGTTATAAGCTTCTGAAACCTTGTTTGTTGATGGTTTGGTTTTGTAGTTTGGCAAACCTTCAGTTGGTTCACAGTTTGGCCAACTGTTTTGTGTTTATTGTTGCAGTTTCATGCAGGTTTGTTTGTAGTTTTGAGAGTTGTTTGGCTAGCTTGGCAAGTTTTCTTGTTATGTAGGGTTTGCAAGCTTGTTTACAGTTTGGGTGTTCTTTAGCAGGTTGGTTGTTTGGTACAGGTTTGGCAAGCTTGGTTGGCTTGATGTAGCTTGTTGATTAGCTTGCTTCTTGGAAACTTGTTAACTGTTTTGTTAACAGGTTTGCAGTTTATGGGTTTGAGCAAACTTGCAGTTTGTTTGTTTGAGCAAGCTTGCAGTTTGTTTGTTTGAGCAAGCTTGCAGTTTGTTTATTTTTGTTTGAAAGTTGTTGCAGGTTTTTTGGAAGTGTTTGTTTTGGAATTGTTGGCCTGTTATGCAGGTTTTGGATTGCAGGTTTGGTAAGTTATGCAGGTTTGGCAAGTTTGTGTTTTGTTGTGGTGTTTGACAAGCTAGCAGTTTGGAGATTTTTTTTTGAGATTTTTGGCTGGGCTCTAATGTTCTCCCCTTAGACTGTTATGCAGTCTTCAGTTTTATATCTTTTGTTTTTGCCTTTGTTAACTTGAGACAGCCTGCTTTAGCCAAACTGCAAACTTCACCCAAGGTGATATCTTTCTCTCTTTCTCTCTCCATGAAAAAGCATTTTTTTCTTATTATATTATATTCTGAAAAGTTTGCCCCTGGAAAATGATGATGGCTTCTAACAAGTCTTTTGCTTGTCAATAGGTTTTCCTCCTGCTGTATTTGCCTGCTTTTGCTGTACTTACTGCATTATGTACTTTTTGCCTTGACAGTTTGCATCTGGTTTGGGTATGCCATGCTTAGTTTGCTTAGTTTGATATGCTTATGTTTGCCTTGCAACTTGCTTCAATGTTTGCAATGTTTAGTTGCTAACTTTGTACAGTTTTTGCATTCAGTTTGGTTACTGCAGTTTAGTATGCTTGGTTGATGGACAATTTGAATTTTGGCGCCTTGGTTTGCCTTTGCTGTTGCAGTATTTGCCTTTGTGTGCTTGCTTTTGTACAGCATGTTTCATGTTTTGCATTTGAGCCAATTGCTTTTGTATGCTGCAATATTTTCAATTTGTATTTTTAATTTTCTCTTTGTGAACCAAGAAGAGAAATCTTCTTGTGATTTGCAAAGAGAAAAATAAAATATGATGAAAAATAAGCATTCTGATTCCAGAAGACAAATTTTAATGAAGACCTTCTCCTTTCTTTTTTGTTTGAAAATTCTTTTTTCAATTAACTGTACTGATTTCTTTTTCTTTGTGTTTTTCATTGTGAATGCAACTTGGGCGGCGACAAAGCGTAGACGCAGAAGACTTTGAGCATGGGATCAATGGAGTTTAGGCTTAGAATTTTTTATTCATTGTAATAATTTATTCTTCAAATACTATAAGTTGTAAAACGTATAATATTCAAACAATAAATTATTTTCGTAACAATCATTTGCAATGAATAAAAAAAGTCTTTTATGAGATCAATTGATAATTCAATAAATCCTTCTACTGTCAATATCTTTCAATTCTTCCTTTGCATCTTCACTTTTTATTTAAGATTCCTGATTTAAAATAGCTGAAATTACATTCCAGCATTTCTAATACAGATAACTTAAAATCCAAGTAATCCCTAAAAACTTTGTAATCTCATAACTTGCGACAACATTCCAATCAACATACGCGTTGTGTATTCCAATAAGTAAGCAAGCATTCCATTAACAAGCAAATGTTTTAGTTCCATTAACAAGCAGATGCCTTAATATTCCAAATAAGAGTCTCAGCCCTTATCCCAGATAATCAGGCCTTGAGAACAACCAGTAAACTTGAACAAGTGTGAAAACATGTAGTAGCTAATTGAATTTATGAGGATTATGCTTCTTCTGAGAAATGCGAGAGAAAAACCCTAATTCTTGATTTACTGCTAAAGAAAAGTCTGTTTGATCGATTCTTGAGCCAATCTGGAAAATCTGAGAAAACCCTAGGGTTGTGATTTCTTGTGAAAAAGGGAGGGAAAATTTTGGGGTACAACAAGCCTGTTAAGGAAGGAGAGGTTCCATACACCATCCTACATCCTGACATGCCTATATCACTCGAAGACCTACAAAGGGATTGGATACAGCTCAAAGGAGAGCGCGATACTTTCGAAGCCCAATTCTATGCAAGCGAGAAGAAGGTTTTGGAACTCACTCGGTTACTTCATGAAGAGCAGTCTCTCAAAACCTACATTGCACCTAAGAGAATGCGCAACGTCTTTTTATCTTATAATTTTGTATTATTTTCCCTAGGGGCATTGATGTACTCAAATTCTATTTTATTAATATAACGTGTGTTCCTTTTTGTTTGAAACAAATTTGAATTCTTAAATCCTTGAAAGCATTGCATGAGTACATATCATTCATCATGAGCATAAACAGGTCTTTGCAACAAGTTTCCTCATCCCTCTACTGTTTATTTCAGCAAGATGGATCTCGAACAGACGGTTAAACACCTTCAAGCTCAAAATAGACAATTTTAACAGTTACTCTTGACCTTAGCCAAGGGGCAGGAGGAGCTAAAGACTTTGCTAGAAAAAGAAAAAGAGAAAAAGAAGAAGAAGCCAACTAGTGTGGTTATCATGGGCAGAAGGTTTCAGGGACAAGCCAGAAGGACCTTAGATTTTCCAACAACGTCTGACGAAGGGGAAAGAAAAGGAAAAGAAACGGCAGTACCATCAGATTCTGAAGCAGAAGAAGAGGAAGAAGAGGACTACTCTGAACAATAATACCCTCCGGCTGATGACAAGTACAAACACCTAGAAGAGCGTCTAGCTGCTATGGAAATACAGAGAGTACTGGGGCTAGATTTTAAGGAATTGGGGCTGGTGTCAGGAATTATAATCCCGCCAAAGTTTAAAGTGCCTTGATTTGCCAAGTATGATGGGGTGTATTGTCCCAAAATGCACCTTCGATCGTATGTCAGGAAGATTCAGCCGCATTCTGCTGACAAAGACTTGTGGGTCCACTTTTTCCAGGACAGTTTATCAGGAACGCAACTTGATTGGTTCTACCAGTTGGAAAGGGCCAATGTCCACAATTGGGAAGACCCGGCAGCAGCCTTCTATAAACAGTATCAGTACAACGCCGATTTGGCACCAACCCGTACTCAGCTCCAGAGTATGGCTATGGTATCCAATGAGGGCTTTAAAGACTACGCCCAAAAGTGGAGGGATTTTGCCGGAAGGGTACAACCCCCTTTGTCTAAAAGGGAGTTAGTAGACATGTTCCTGGGAACTCTATCAGGCCCTTTCTTCAATCATCTGATTGGGAGCTCCTTTGCAGGGTTTACCGAATTGATTTTAACTGGCGAGAGGGTGGAAGCCGGTATAAGAAGTGGGAAGATTCAAAAAGACGCGTCTGCCTCCACAGCTGTGAAAAAGCCCTTCATTGGGAAGAAGGAAGTGTCTGTTGTCTATAGAAATCAAGGAAGAACTGAGCGCCGACCAACGGTGGGGGCCGTTATGATTCAAAAGCCTGCATCAGACCAGCCAAGAAATAACCAGCCGAGAAATAATCAGCCAAGGGTGGAAAGGCCAGTCCGGCAATTCACCAAGATTAACATGACTCCAGCCCAGGTCCTACCACATCTTCTGAAGTTGAATCTGGCCATGTTAAAAGAGGCCCCAAAAAATCCCAATACTGTGTCTCCCCACTACCATCCGAATGCCAGATGCGCATACCATTTTGAAAGTCCAGGGCACGACACCAACAACTGTTGGGCTCTAAAGAACTAAATTCAAGACCTGATAGACGCAAAGGAAGTTGAGTTTGAAGCGCTTGAGAAACCGAATGTTATTTCCGCTCCAATGCCTAGGCATGGTCACAATGCCAATGCTGTTGAGGAAGATTTATTTGTTTCCACCGTGGATGAACTGATAACTCTGCTCCCGATCATCAAGTTGAATTTGTTAAAAGCTGGTATATTCCCAGGTTGTGACAAAGACTGTCGTATTTGCCTATCCTCATCATTTGACTTCCCTTTGTTGAAAAAAGGTATCCAACAATTGATTGATAACCAAGAATTTTTTTTTGAGAAAGCTCTTGTTTCACCCGTTCCAGTTAAAGAAGTTTCAATAATAACCATCTACGCCAATCCTTCCAGGGTCCCTAAAAGACCCGTTAGGATTACATCTGCTCCAATGACTACTCCACTTAAGATCACAATGCCCGGGCCGGTCCCGTACCAGTCAGATAAAACAGTACCATATAATTATGGTGGAGAAATCTACTACCATGGTATCAAACAGGATGAACTGACTGCCGAAGAAGAGAGCTCCGAAGAGGACAATTTCGACATCAGTAACATTGCTGGAACAAGCAAGATTACCCGTAGTGGTAGAATCTTCTCTCCAGAGATTTCCCCTCGAAAGGCAGTCTTTGGATCCGTGGTCGTTCCGAAGATTACATCTGTACCAGTGATTATACCAGCAAGCGTACCGACCAACAAAGAAGAGAATACAATTCATATCCCTACTTCCACTATTGAGAATAAAGGGAAAAACGTTCAAGAAGAGCCTGTCCGGACGAAGGCTCAATCTATCCCTGAAACATCCAAGAAAGAAATGGAAGAAATCTTGAGGATAATAAAGAAAAGTGATTATGATGTGGTTGAACAGTTGGGGCAGACCCCCCCTTCAAAATATCTATGTTAGCATTGTTGCTATGCTCTGAGGCACATGCAAAAGTTCTGGTAAAATTTCTGAAGACAGCTCATGTGCCGCAAGAGACGTCTACTGACCAATTCCAAGAGTGTGTGGCCAGTTTGACAGTTGATAATGGCCTGGGTTTCTCTGATGCTGACCTGACGCCCAAAGGGAGAAAACATAATAAGGCGTTACATGTCTCAGTGGAGTGTAGAGGAACGACCCTAGCCCATGTCTTGGTGGACACGGGATCATCTCTGAACGTCTTGCCAAAGAAAGCCCTTGATAGATTAGATTTTGAGGGGCTGACATTAAAACCCAGTAATATAATTGTGAAAGCTTTTGATGGGTCGAAGAGGATGGTCCACGGGGAGGTGGACATCCCGATAAAGGTGGGAACCCATACTTTCAAATCAACCTTCTATGTGATGGACATCCGTCCTTCTTACTCTTGTCTGTTGGGACGCCCCCGGATTCACAATGCCGGTGTTGTCACCTCCACATTACATCAGATGCTGAAGTACCCTGTCCAAGGGAAGATCATATTTGTCCATGGGGAAGAGGAGTACATGATTAGTCATCTGAATTCTTTCCGATATGTGGAATTGGATGGCGAGTTCATTGAAACCCCTTTCCAACATTTTGAACAAGTCTCTCAAGAAGTGGCGGTAACCAAGGCGGTATCCTCGATTCCTAAGATCACAAGACCTCCACTTTGGATGTCATCTCTAAAGGATGTAAAGGCAGTAGTGGAAGAGGGCGCATGCACCATCTGGGGGCAGCTTCCGGACATCCCGTACAAATCAGACAAGTTTGGCTTGGGGTTTACTTCAACTGCTCAGAAGGCTGTGCGGCACGCCCGTGCCGAAGGGCCACTTGTGAAGATTAGTAACCAAGGGGTTAATGCACTAGAAAACAGTGAAGAAGATGGCATCTTGGAAGATTGGATATTTCCTACTGCCAGCGGAGGACTTCGCAACTGGGAAGCCAAAGACTTCATCCCAATAACTTTCATATCTCAGTAATTTATCTTTTACATTTCTGTTGGACTTGTAATATTCACAAACAATTCGTACATTTTCAACCTTGTGTCTTACCCGAGGCACAATGGTCCATTTGTAAGGGTTTTTATTTCATTTTCATATGACATTCAATGAATCATGGACGCTTTTTCACATATAAACCTTTTGTTCTCATTGTCTTTCTTTTACATTTTATTGTTTTAAGATGGTTATACCCTTAAACATACCCACACTCACAAATGCAGGTACCCTTCAATTCCGGATCCCATGGGTAACGATACTGCTATAGCCTTCAGTGACTCTGAAGATCTGGTTTACCAAACCGAATACGAAGGTGAGGAAGATTGTGAGGTGCCAGGGGAATTGGCCAGACTACTACAACAAGAGGAAAGATCTATTCAGCCTCATGAAGAGCAGTTGGATACAATCAATTTGGGTACCGAGGAAGATAAAAAGGAAATCAGAGTGGGTGCCAATCTAGAGCTGAGTGTCAAGGAGTGCCTAATTCAACCATTGCATGATTATGTTGAGATCTTTGCCTGGTCATACGAAGACATGTCGGGACTCGATACAGACATTTTGGTACACCGTCTACCCACAAGAGAAGATTGTCCACCAGTGAAGCAAAAAGTCTTCCGCATGAGACCTGACATGTCAGAGAAGATCAAAGCAGAAGTTATGAAACAGTTCAATGCTGGATTTCTGGCTGTTACTTCATATCCACAATGGGTTGCTAACATTGTTCCCGTGCCTAAAGAGGACGGCAAATTAAGAATGTGCATGGATTATAGAGATTTAAACAGGGCCAGCCCTAAAGATGATTTTCCACTTCCACACATCGACATCCTGGTTGACAATACAGCCCAGCACAAGGTATTTTCTTTCATGGACGGATTCTCAGGCTATAACCAGATCAAAATGGCACCTGAAGACATGGAAAAAACTACATTTGTCACACAGTGGGGTACGTTCTGCTACAAAGTGATGCCATTCGGACTGAAAAATACCGGGGCAACCTATCAACGCGCCATGGTAGCTTTGTTTCATGACATCATACATCATGAGATAGAGGTCTACGTAGATGACATGATAGCCCAATCACAAACTGAAGAAGAACACCTTGATCACTTGCAAAAGTTGTTTGTCAGGTTGAAGGAGTACAAACTAAGGTTGAACCCGAACAAGTGCACATTCGGAGTCCGGTCTGGTAAACTCTTAGGTTTCATTGTCAGCAACAAAGGCATCGAGGTTGATCCTGCCAAAGTCAAAGCTATACAAGAAATGCCTGCTCCTCGTACTGAGAAGGAAGTCATAGGATTCTTGGGACGCCTGAACTATATTGCTAGGTTCATTTCTCACCTAACATCTACTTGTGAACCAATCTTCAAACTGCTGAAGAAAGATCAGGTAGTTAGATGGAATGATGACTGTCAGATTGCTTTCAATAAAATCAAAGAGTATTTACAAGAGCCTCTTGTCTTGATGCCACCAGTCGAGGGAAGACCGCTAATCATGTATCTGGCCGTTTTAGAGAACTAAATGGGGTGTGTATTGGGGCAGCATGACGAGTCTGGCCGAAAAGAGCATGCTATTTATTACCTGAGCAAAAAGTTTACCGACTGTGAAACTAGATATTCACTTCTCGAGAAAACTTGCTGCACTTTGGTATGGGCTGCTCGCCGGCTAAGACAATATATGTTGACTCATACCACTTTGCTGATATCTAAGATGGATCTGATAAAGTACATCTTTGAGAAGCCTGCTCTGTCTAGGAGGATAGCTAGATGGCAGATGATCCTAACAGAATATGACATACAGTACACAACCCAAAAAGCTATAAAGGGCGGTGCGCTAGCTGACCATCTTGCTCATCAAGCTGTAGAGGATTATCAGTCCATGAAGTTTGAATTCCCTGACGAAGACATCATGACAATAGACAACTGTGAAGGAATCAGACCATATGACGGACCTGAACAAGGATCCCGATGGACCCTGTTCTTTGATGGGGCATCCAATGCACTTGGTAATGGTATCGGTGTTGTACTCATATCTCCGGAAGGATGCCATACTCCTTTTACGGTCAGACTTTGCTTCAACTATATGAACAACATGGCAGAATACGAAGCATGCATCTTTGGTCTCAAGGATGCCATAGACTTGGGAATCAAATCTTTAGTTGTGTTTGGAGATTCGGCTTTGGTCATCAGTCAGATCAAAGGAGAGTGGGACACTAAGCACCCAAACCTTATCCCTTACAAAGAACATGTTTTGACATTGCTACCACATTTTGAGCAGATTACCTTCGAGCACTTCCCGCGAGAAGAAAATCAGCTAGCAGATGCTCTAGCCACAATGTCATCTATGTTTAAACTTAATTGGGATAACGAAGCTCCCTAGATCACCATTGAACGAATGGACGAACCAGCACACTGTCACGAGATTAATACTGAAGAAGTAGTGGACCATCCTTGGTTTCATGAAGTCAAAAGGTATCTCGAGGCTCAAGAATATCCTGAAGGAGCTTCAACCAATGATAAAAAGTTCCTAAGGAGATTCTCCGCTAAGTTTTTCCTGAGTAATGGCATCCTGTACAAACACAATCATGATTTTATTCTGCTCCGTTGTGTGGATAAGATTGAAGCTGAGAAGATCATGGCTGAATTGCATGAAGGTACCTTTGGCACTCACTCTAGTGGGCATACGATGGCGAAGAAAATCCTATGGGCAGGCTATTATTGGTCTACCATGGAAGCAGAGTGCTATCAACACTCCCGGACCTGTCATAAGTTTCAAATCTATGCAGACAAGGTGCACGTGCCTTTGGTTCCTCTAAATGTCTTAACAGCTCCTTGGCCCTTTACTATGTGGGGAATCGATATAATTGGGGAGATCAAGCCTACAGCCTCCAATGGACACCGCTTCATTCTAGTGGCCATTGACTATTTCACAAATTGGGTTGAAGCAGCTTCCTTCGCCTCCGTTACTAAGAATGTTGTTGCCCGCTTCATCAAGCAGAACCTCATTTGTCGGTACGGTATCCCAGAAAGGATCATCACTAATAACGGTACGAACCTTAATAGTACTATGATTACCGCCTTGTGCGAGCAGTTCAAGATTCAACATCACAATTCATCCCCCTATCAGCTAAAGATGAATGGTGCGAGTGATCGGTGGAAATGAGAACTGACTGTTTTTGGAATGCTGGTTCGCGTTTGCGTTTGTCTTTGCAAAATGTCACGGTAAGCAAGAGTCGCCACCGTCTTTTATTTTATCCAACAAGGAAAGGACAAAAGCACAGAAAAATTCCTTTTCGAGATTGTTTCTCGGGTTCGGGAGGTAGATTATAGAAAGGGAAGGTGTTAGCACCCGTTCTATCCGTGGTTACCCACAGGCTCTTAGGTAACTTGCTCACTATGTTTTCAAAAGTTTACTTTTCTTTGTGTTTGTGGGTTTGAAAAGTTTTTATTTGAAACTTCGATATAACTCTTGTTTTTGTCCTCAAGAGTGTAATGAAGTGTTTTTGAAAACTTTGTTTGTAAAAGTGTATGTGCGAAAAGTTTTGTTTTGTTTAAAAGAGAGAGCAAGTACTTAAGAACATCTACCTACTCAAAAAGGAATTTAATTGTGCAAATGTCCTTTAGACAGTGCTATCCCACTATTGAGGAGTAGGTAGCACCATCGTTGGAGTTTTCGGGTCAATTCGATTTTAGGGACGTGTGGTCACTGAAGCAACGTTAGGATGTCTTCGTGGTAATCCTAATGTCTTAGATCATTTTTATCGAGGCAACCATTTCGAGGTAACTTTGATCTTTGGACAGAAGGACGACCTCTAAAACATCCTATACTTAATGACCACGTTCGAGGCAACCAAGTGAGGTTTACCCTAAGAGTGGCATGTGCAGGTGTGTCAATTTTCAGTTATATTATTCTTGCATGTCATGGTGAGCTACTGTTGATTTTAAGTTAAGAGTTAATTTTGTCATGCATAGCCTAGTTAGCATACATCTAAACAGTTAATATATGTACAGGAATTTAAAGTGCGGAAAATGTAAATCCTACGCTATTACAAGGCTTCGGGGAGGGGGAATATTTACATGTCCAAAATTGGGGAAATAAAAGCAGTAAAGGTCTTAGTTTAAGCTATTACATCCCAGTAAAATAAACACGCGTGAATCTAAAAAAAATCCTAAGAATAAGGACTCTTTTTGTTGTTTTATTTTATTTTGGGAAAATAATCTAAATCTATTTAATTTTAGTTTTTTTTTGGAAAAATGTTAAGATAATTAAAAGGTTAATTAAAGAGATTAATTTAATAGAAAAAGAACTAGCCTAATGTTTTTGTGGTTTTTGATTTTAAGGTTAATTAAAAAGATAAAAAAAGAAGTCTATGGAAAACAAAAATAAAATGCAAGAGGGATCCTTCGATCCAAGGAAAAAAGGAGCTTCGACCCAGGGAGGGAATGGACTGCTTCGATCTAGAGAGGGTCCTGGTCCTTTCGATTGGGCCAGACAGTAAGGTGTGAGTGGCCTTCGATCTAAGGAAGAGGATTGTCTTTTGATCATGGAGGTCATGGCTTTCGATCCAGGAATGAGATGCCTCCTTCGATCCAGCATGCTAATGGGTTCGATCCAGAGAAGGTGTCTCCTTCGATCTGGGTTGTTATACCTGCAAAAGTATGTGAGCGAAATAAAATACAGGGCCTGGGTATTGAACCCCAGGCCCTTCGATCATGCGCTTGCTGGGTCCCTTCAGGCTATGTCTGCAGCAAGTGTTAGCAAACGAAAAAACATGACATGGGTGCCAAACCCAGGCCTTTCGATCCTGTCTAGGATGGCAAATCAGAGTTAACAACAAGTATGAATGTATTATGCAAATATGAGGTTGAATAATTTACCCTTTCTTACCAGCAGATTGGATCTTCGATTTGGACGTTTACTGGACGTAGGCACCTTCGATCTGGGCACTTCCTGGATGCAGGCACTTTCGATCTGGGCTTCTGGGCGTGGGCACCTTTGATCTGAAGGACTCCTTTGGCTCTTTGAGGAAATTTTTCTGTGTGTTCTCCTGCAGAGTTTTGTGTGTTTTGTTGTATATTTTCGTGTGTGATTTTCCTCTGATTTTCGTCTGATTTTCCCGTCTGCTGTAATGTGTCACTGGCCTCTGTATTTATAGGGGTGTGAGGGTGCAGTAATGGCAGGAGACAGCCATTAAAACAGGCCTTTAACGCTCTGGACAAAAATCAAACACATTAAATTATTTCCTTTTTTTGAAACATTCGTGTCCCTTAAATGAACTTGGACGCTTTTGGATTTCGATTGGTCATGATTTTCCTCTTTCGAATGGGCTCCCTGCGTACCCTTCGAATGGGCATGGCCCAAATATCAATCGAAGGATTCCAATCGAAAGGCTCTGCTAACATGCCAATCAAAAGGTGTTATTCATGCCATTCGAAGGACATGGTTGACATGCCTGTCGAAATTGCCTTGACATAATTCCAATCGAATGCTTGTCCATAATGCCAATCGAGAGACTCCTTCAGAATGCCAATCGAAGGGTCTTTCAGGATGCCAATCGAAATGCTTGTCCAAAATGTCAATCGAAGTGTCTTTCAGGATGCCAATCGAAATGTACTTGAAGCACCACTCAAAAATTTTCCTTTTCCTTAGGCAAGGGTTTGTGATCAACCATGCAGGGGGAAGACTTTGGAAAACATGAGAGGGAAAATTTTGGGGTGCAACAGTTGCCCCTGTTCAATTTTCTTAAACCTGAGGATATAGATTGGCTTTCGAGCCTTTCGTGATCCGAAGGTGGAAGATAATTGAACACTAGAGTGCCCAGAAATTTGCACTCGTATGGGGTAGTATCAGCATTGTGATGTCGGGAATGGGCTTACAGATGCCATTTGCAGGAGTTTCGATCGCATAAGAGATTCCTTAGCGAGAACTTGCATACCTGTTGTTGTAGAAGATTCCACTGGGGAAGTCTGACTTCGTTGAGATTTAGGAACCCGCCTGTACTTCAACTGAAAGAATGCTTCAGCTGAGTTTTAAGAACCTGTTCATAATTCAACTGGGGGAAACATCTTCATCAAGATCTAGGAACTGACTCGTGCTCAATGGAGTAAACCGCTGAGGTTATAGAACTTGTCCACACTATGACGGAGGAAAACATCAAGATCTAGGAATTGACTCGTGCTCGATGGAGTATACCGTTGAGGTTATAGTGCTCGTCCACACTATGACGTAGGGAAATGTGATGTTTTAGCTGGGAAAATAAATCCCGGAGCTGCTGGAGAATAGAGTTGAGTGTGGATGATTGTCAGAATTGCATCTGCGTCTGGAGCGTATCTGAAATGTATTTGAATGAGTGACAGAATGACATCCGAATCTGGATCGTATCTGGACTGTAATTTGAATGAGTGACAGAATGACATCCGAATCTGGATCGTATCTGGACTGTAGTTTGAATGAGTGACAGAATGACATCCGAATCTGGATTGTATCTGGACTGTAGTTTGAATGAGTGACATAATGACATCCGAATTTGGATCGTATCTGGACTGTAGTTTGAATGAGTGACAGAATGACATCCGAATCTGGATCATATCTGGACTGTAGTTTGAATGAGTGACAGAATGACATTCGAATATGGATCGTATCTGGACTGTAGTTTGAATGAGTGACAGAATGACATCCGAATCTGGATCGTATTTGGACTGTAGTTTGAATGAGTGACAGAATGACATCCGAATCTGGATCGTATCTGGACTGTAGTTTGAATGAGTGACAGAATGACATCCGAATCTGGATCGTATCTGGACTGTAGTTTGAATGAATCTAGGATAAGTATCAAAATGTCAGCCATATCTGGATCACATCTGAACTGTCTCTAGAAGGAGTCTGGAATAAGGATCAGAATGTCAGTCATATCTGGATCGCATCTGAACTGTCTCTAGAAGGAGTCTGGAATAAGGATCAGAATGTCAGCCATATCTGGATCGCATCTGAACTGTCTCTAGAAGGAGTCTGGAATAAGTATCAGAATGTCAGCCATATCTGGATCGCATCTGAACTGTCTCTAGAAGGAGTCTGGAATAATTATCAGAATGTCAGCCATATCTGGATCGCATCTGAACTATCTCTAGAAGGAGTCTGGAACAAGTATCAGAATGTCAGCCATATCTGGGTCGCATCTGAACTATCTCTAGAAGGATTCTGGAATAAGTATCAGAATGTCAGCCATGTCGGGATCGCATCTGAACTGTCTCTAGAAGGAGTCTGGAATAAGTATCAGAATGTCAGCCATATCTGGGTCGCATCTGAAGTATCTCTAGAAGGATTCTGGAATAAGTATCAGAATGTCAGCCATATCTGGGTCGCATCTGAACTATCTCTAGAAGGATTCTGGAATAAGTATCAGAATGTCAGCCATATCTGGGTCGCATCTGAACTATCTCTAGAAGGAATCTGGAATAAGTATCAGAATGTCAGCCATATCTGGGTCGCATCTGAACTATCTCTAGAAGGATTCTGGAATAAGTATCAGAATGTCAGCCATATCTGGGTCGCATCTGAACTATCTCTAGAAGGAATCTGGAATAAGTATCAGAATGTCAGCCATATCTGGTTCGCATCTGAACTATCTCTAGAAGGAACCTGGAATAAGTATCAGAATGTCAGCCATATCTGGGTCGCATCTGAACTATCTCTAGAAGGAATCTGGAATAAGTATCAGAATGTCAGCCATATCTGGGTCGCATCTGAACTATCTCTAGAAGGAATCTGGAATAAGTATCAGAATGTCAGCCATATCTGGGTCGCATCTGAACTATCTCTAGAAGGAATCTGGAATAAGTATCAGAATGTCAGCCATATCTGGGTCGCATCTGAACTATCTCTAGAAGGAATCTGGAATAAGTATCAGAATGTCAGCCATATCTGGGTCGCATCTGAACTATCTCTAGAAGGAATCTGGAATAAGTATCAGAATGTCAGTCATATCTGGGTCGCATCTGAACTATCTCTAGAAGGAATCTCAAAAGATGAGGATCTTTGCATGTTGATTGATCTTTCCTGAAAAGGTAAAGAGTTAGTTGTATGCAATGTTATGATGCATGCATTGTCATGATGTTCTCAAAATAAATGAGATTTGTGTCATATGTATTTTGTATGCATATGTTATGAATGTTATTGAAGTGTAATTTTGTCTTGGATTTTTCTCAAAATGTTTCCACCGGGGATCCCTGCTTTGTTGTTTGAGGAGAACTCCGCTGGGGGATAATGAAAAATCTGTGGGGAGTAGATGCTCTACTGAGGATTTTAACGATGAACTCCGCTGGGGATTTCGTTGATAAGCTCTGTTGGGGATTTTGATGATAAACTCCGCTGGGGATGGATTACCGTTGCTGGTGATATTGAATCTGTTGAGGATAGAAGTTCTGCTTGGGGAAAGAAAGAACTTCGCTGGGGATGATCTTTCAGTTGCAACTTGCTGAGGATAACCTTCTGAAATTGGCTGAGGAGACTTATTTGTGCTTCGCAGGGGACAAGCTTCCAGAGTCTACTGGGGAAGAGGAGTTATGGTCCTTTAACTTGTAGTAGTCGGAGAGGCAAACTCAAGCTGGGGAATCATGGCGTTGTTAGGGAGATAAACCATGTCGTCAGTCCGCTGGGGATGTAACATCTTCGTTGGGGGAAGTCCTCGAGGATTCTTGAGATTGATTCAGCTGGGGAAAGGTTTTCAGAGATTAAACCCTTGCTGGGAGTCATCCTATGAGCATGATCTGAGGAGATTTGTCATTTCCCCTAGTAGCAGGTGTTTGTGGCACTTCCTGGAAATGTTGGACTGTATGTAACCCTTCACTGAGATTGATGTTCAATGCCCCAAGCGACGGAGATGGAGACTTGCCCCTGGTTACTTTGCACTTCTTTGAGAGATTTCCTGGAATCTTGACTGGGCTGCCCCAGGTGTGCTGGATAGTGACATGTCATGCCCCTTGTTTATAGGAGATTTACCAATGGAAGCGTCATCCTTTTTGAAGTGATTTTGTTCACTGAGAGGGCTTTCGTTCATCGGATATTTGTTGTGTGAATTTCTCCGCTGTCAAACAAATATCCAAATGCAAACAGTGATATTCAGATAATGCAAAGTTTATGCTTGTCTCGAAGTTTTTGAAAAATGCGTTTTTTAGCACAAAACTCTTTATAAGACCAATTCAACACAAGATTTAGGACAAATCCCTACAGGAGTCAGGATACCTTTTGTAACAGTATGCTTTCGAACTAACCCATGCTTCAGTTAGGACTTTTGAAGGGTTGTAACGTGGCTTGGTTCACGGTTTAAGAAACAAAGGATAAAGGCTCAAAGTATATTTGTACCCACCCGCTCTTCGTGATGTTCTTCAATCCTAAACTCAGTTAATTGTGCATTTGAACTCCAAATGAGTCTAGAACGACGTTTTTGGTGATGGTTCACACAAGTTGAATTTTTGAAGGCAGTCATTTCTGCAACATTTTTCATGTTGTTGAGGATTTGTAATGACCTCGTTCTTTTGATTTGTTATCCCTAACTTTTGCTTGACTGTTCCTGTTTTCGAGATTACAGTCAGTGAGATGCCCCAGCTTTCTTAAACCTCCTTTATAGGTTTTGGCTCAGTGGGCTTTTTTTTGAGAGATTGACTGCCTATGAGATAAGGAACCTTTCACTGTCTTTTGATTCTAGAGGAATGCTTTTGATGTCGTTCGTTGTATTATGAACTGAGAGTTTTGCGACTTCAATGCATATCTTTTGAATTAACTGAGAGACTACCCTGCCCCAGGTTTAAATTAAAGGTTTCAATTTGTGTTTAAAACAGAAAACTTCTACTTCTTTGGCTCGAAGGGGTTGACTAGGGACTATCTTCCTTATACCTCCACTGTTTAGGATTTGAAAGAAATGCCTGTACATCGTCAGCAAGGTCTGTCCAAAAGCATAATGTATGAGATTATGGCATTGTTTCGTCATCCTCCCTCTAAAGGCTTGTAACTTTTAGCAAGAGTTGAATGTCATAAAGTGAGTAAAAAGCATAGTAATGAAAATGATGAATTCAAGACAAACATATGCAATGCATTTAGTGAAACAGAGTTTGACATTAATAGATAATTGTTTGAATAACAAAAGAAATTACAACTTGAAAATTCAAATGAAACAAAGACCCTCTCTTGTCAGAACTTGTCACTTCAAATGGTGAACCTTGGAGGGATGGTAGAAGAACTCAGCCTGACCATCTTGTGTGAATTCCAAAGCTCCTTCATTAATTAGGTCTTGAACTTTGTTTTTCAATACCCAACAGCCATCAGTATCATGCCCCGGGCTGTTGGAATGGTATGCACACCTTGCATCAGGATTGTACTTTAGGGAGGTCATGTTGGGATTCTTAGGAGGGTCCCTTAACGTCACCAGATTCAACCTCAACAGGTGTTGTAAAGCTTAAGACAGCGACACGTTGAGCTCGGTAAATTGCCTTCTGGGCTTACTCTGATCAACCCGCTATTCTTGGCGAGGTTGTTGTTGGACCCTTGAGGTAGTAGCAACTTGGAGAGGTCCATTCTTCACCATACCAAACTCTTGTCTTCTTGGAGGCTGATTAATGATTTGATCCCCAACCTTGACCATTTGCTTCATGTTGTTGTATCTGTCTTGATGAAGCTGGTGGATCATGGTTATCAACTCTTCTTGTTCCTGAGCTAAGCCTTGGATAAGAGCCATCTGCCCCAACATTTGGGTTCTCATTGCATCTACATCAGCTTGCAGATGTTTCAGCCGTTCGTCCTTATTATCTTCAGGACTTTTCTTGACCAAATTCCCCATGAGGAGTGTTCTCAACTCTTCCTGCCCCTTGGATAGGTTTAGGAAGATTTCCCTGAACTGAGTCTCTTGGTTGTCTTGTTGGAAAGCCATTGCTGAAATAAACAGCGAGAACATGAGAGACCTGTACTGGAAGACCTGTTATGTAATGATATGTATGATATATGTATGCAATTTTTTCAAGGATCTCGCGGGGTAAACAAGAAGCTTGTTAGAATTTGAATCTTGTAGCTTTGATTGAAGGATCTTCATGTTGCTGAGAGTCCTTCTTTAAGAGTCAAGCTCACCATATCGAGTGGGTCATAGCCCCTGACTCAAGTTATCATGCTTGGATTTCTAGACACCCTTGGCTAGAGGAAAATAAATCCCCTTTGCCCCTTGCTAGCCATTTGGTTTACCATAACCTGCATCACAGACCCTTGAGATCCTTGAAATGGTTAAAGAAATGCTAAGGCATGATGTTATGATGTGTATGTTATGCGTTTAAGCATAAATTTGAGGTGATGTAAGTAAGCCCTGTAATAAATCCAAATTGTTGGATAAGGACTGTAAATAAAACCTGCAGGGAACTAATGTTGTCAGATGACAAGTATGTGCAAGTAGTTCAAGTTTGAAGGCACACAAGTCACACATATAGCCTTAAGTTTAGGCTGGAATGAAGTTTAGGCATTACCCTCTTTCAGTTTAGTTGGTTTAAACTTGTCCTAAAAAAATAGTAACCGGGTTCTAGAGGATCTCAATATCACTAACTACCCTCAATCGGTCATAATTCCAGCTTAGAAACCTTTTCTTGCGGTCGGAACCATCGTGAGAGTTTAGTCTCAATGAGTGTAGCATACTACTACTGTTCTATGGCCAAGTTGGTCAATTTAAGGTTCTAAGGTCAGTTGGTGCTTAATGACTCCTCAGAAGACCCATATTATCCTCGTTTCAACACAAGGGATATTGGTACAGACCAAGGTGCCACACCAACGTAGATACTGCTTCATCCGTGTCGGTCTATGCCGGACAGATCCCTCACAGTTTATTGCTACTTACCTAAAAAGGGTACCCCCAGATCCGAGTTAGGATCTATAGAACTCCGATACAAGCCCACAAAATTAAAAGCATACAAAGCAATACAATTGAAAACACAAGTGATCTAATCCCAAGGTATACCTCACTCATCAAAATCCCCATTAGAGTCGCCAGTTCAGTGATCGGTGGGAACGAGAACTGATTGTTTTTGGAATGTTGGTTCGCGTTTGCGTTTGTTTTCGCAAAATGTCGCGGTAAGAAAGAGTCGCCACCGTCTTTTATTTTATCCAACAAGGAAAGGACAAAAGCACAGAAAAATTCCTTTTCGAGATTGTTTCTCGGGTTCGGGAGGTAGATTATAGAAAGGGAAGGAGTTAGCACCCTTTCTATCCATGGTTACCCACGGGCTCTTAGGTAACTTGCTCACTATGTTTTCAAAAGTTTGCTTTTCTTTGTGTTTGTGGGTTTGAAAAGTTTTTATTTGAAACTTCGATATAACTCTTGTTTCTGTCCTCAAGAGTGTAATGAAGTGTTTTTGAAAACTTTGTTTGTAAAAGTGTATGTGCAAAAAGTTTTGTTTTGTTTAAAAGAGAGAGCAAGTACTTAAGAACCTCTACCTACTCAAAAAGGAATTTAATTGTGCAAATGTCCTTTAGACAGTGCTATCCCACTATTGAGGAGTAGCTAGCACCGTCGTTGGAGTTTTCGGGTCAATTCAATTTTAGGGACGTGTGGTCACTAAAGCAACGTTAGGATGTCTTAGTGGTAATCCTAATGTCTTAGATCATTTTTATCGAGGCAACCATTTCGAGGCAACTTTGATCTTTGGACAGAAGGACGACTTCTAAAACATCCTATACTTAATGACCACGTTCGAGGCAACCAAGTGAGGTTTACCCTAAGAGTGGCATGTGCAAGTGTGTCAATTTTCAGTTATATTATTCTTGCATGTCATGGTGAGCTACTGTTGATTTTAAGTTAAGAGTTAATCTTGTCATGCATAGCCTAGTTAGCATACATCTAAACATTTAATATATGTAAAGGAATTTAAAGTGCAGAAAATGTAAATCCTACGCTATTACAAGGCTTCGGGGAGGGGGAATATTTACATGTCCAAAATTGGGGAAATAAAAGCAGTAAAGGTCTTAGTTTAAGCTATTACATCCCAGTAAAATAAATGCGCGTGAATTTAAAAAAAATCCTAAGAATAAGGACTCTTTTTGTTGTTTTATTTTATTTTGGGAAAATAATCTAAATCTATTTAATTTTAGTTTTTTTTGGAAAAATGTTAAGATAATTAAAAGGTTAATTAACGAGATTAATTTAATAGAAAAAGAACTAGCCTAATGTTTTTGTGGTTTTTGATTTTAAGGTTAATTAAAAAGGTAAAAAAAGAAGTCTATGGAAAACAAAAATAAAATGCAAGAGGGATCCTTCGATCCAAGGAAAAAAGGAGCTTCGACCCAGGGAGGGAATGGACTGCTTCGATCTAGAGAGGGTCCTGGTCCTTTCGATTGGGCCAGACAGTAAGGTGTGAGTGGCCTTCGATCCAAGGAAGAGGATTGTCTTCTGATCATGGAGGTCATGGCTTTCGATCCAGGAATGAGATGCCTCCTTCGATCCAGCATGCTAATGGGTTCGATCCAGAGAAGGTGTCTCCTTCGATCTGGGCTGTTATACCTGCAAAAGTATGTGAGCAAAATAAAATGCAGGGCCTGGGTATTGAACCCCAGGCCCTTCGATCCTGCGCTTGCTGGGTCCCTTCAGGCTATGTCTGCAGCAAGTGTTAGCAAACGAAAAAACATGACCTGGGTTCCAAACCCAGGCCTTTCGATCCTGTCTAGGATGGCAAATCAGAGGTAACAACAAGTATGAATGTATTATGCAAATATGAGGTTAAATAATTTACCCTTTCTTACCAGCAGATTGGATCTTCGATTTGGACGTTTGCTGGACGTAGGCACCTTCGATCTGGGCACTTCCTGGATGCAGGCACTTTCGATCTGGGCTTCTGGGCGTGGGCACCTTTGATCTGAAGGACTGCTTTGGCTCTTTGAGGCAATTTTTCTGTGTGTTCTCCTGCAGAGTTTTGTGTGTTTCGTTGTATATTTTCGTGTGTGATTTTCCTATGATTTTCGTCTGATTTTCCCGTCTGTTGTAATGTGTCACTGGCCTCTGTATTTATAGGGGTGTGAGGGTGCAGTAATGGCAGGAGACAACCATTAAAACAGGCCTTTAACGCTCTGGACAAAAATCAAACACATTAAATTATTTCCTTTTTTTGAAACATTCGTGTCCCTTGAATGAACCTGGACGCTTTTGGATTTCAATTGGTCCTGATTTGCCTCTTTCGAATGGGCCTGGCCCAAATATCAATCGAAGGATTCCAATCGAAAGGCTCTGCTAACAGGCCAATCAAAAGGTGTTGTTCATGCCAATCGAAGGACATGGTTGACATGCCTATCGAAATTGCCTTGACATAATTCCAATCAAATGCTTGTCCCTAATGCCAATCGAAAGACTCCTTCAGAATGCGAATCGAAGGGTCTTTCAGGATGCCAATCGAAATGCTTGTCCAGAATGTCAATCGAAGTGTCTTTCAGGATGCCAATCGAAATGTACTTGAAGCACCACTCAAAAATTTTCCTTTTCCTTAGGCAAGGGTTTGTGATCAACCATGCAGGGGGAAGACTTTGGAAAACATGAGAGGGCAAATTTTGGGGTGCAACAGTGCGGTCGAAGTTGCTAATAAAAACATTAAAAAAATCATACAGAAAATGGCAGTCACCTACAAGGACTGGCATGAGATGCTACTGTTTGCTCTCCATGGGTACCGTACCACGGCTCGTACATCAACTGGGGAAACACCCTATTCTTTGGTTTATGGCATGGAGGTTGTTTTACATATTGAGGTTCAGATCCCCTCTTTAAGAATAATGAAGGATGCAGGTTTGAGTAAAGACAATTGGATTCAAACCCGACTTGATCAGCTGAACTTAATTGATGAAAAGAGGCTTACTGCTGTTTGCCATGGTCAGATGTATCAAAAACGGATGATCAAGGCTTTCAACAACAAATTCAGACGCCAGGTATATCAAGTTGGAGATCTAGTGATCAAGCGCATCATCTTGCCACAAAGTGATCCCAGGGGAAAATGGACTCCTACCTATGAAGGACCATTTTTAATCAAGAACATCTTTTCTGGTGGGGCAATGATCTTAACCACCATGGACGGTGACAACCTGCGAACGCAGACATAGTCAAAAGATACTACGCATAAGAGACCCTCTAGGTTGACACACCTAGGCAAAACAAGGGCATCCCGGCGAACCAAAAGGTTCGGGCAAAAATTAGGGATAAAATAAAAAAATCTGTACACCCGGCAAGTTGAAAACCCGAAAGGGAGACTTGGGCAAAAATGGGTTTCCCGGTGAATCGAAAACCTGAAAGGGCGGTTCAGGAAAAAGTTAGGGAATTAAAGTGTATGACTATGTCTCGTCGGATCGCTTTAAGGAAAATCTCTTCACGGACAAACTCGGAGCTCCTGATCAATTCAATCATCTTCGGACGAAGCAACAAATGGACAAGATATTCGGAGATACGAAGGCTATAGCAGAATGGGAACCCCATGGGATTTTTTACACATAGCTATCTTTCTTTGTATAAATTTTTCTTATTTTTATGACACCATCCTCTTATTAGGATGTTTTTCTCTTTGTACAAAATAATTATTCAAAGTAAATACAAAGATATCTCTTTAAAATACAGGAAACATATTTGTCCTTTTCTTTTTACACTTGTGTTTTATTTGCAAAAACGTCCAATGATTCATTAATGAACATATGCATTTGAATATAATTACTGTTTACAAATAAACGAAATGGAAAAGAACAATTACTGATAGGATGAAAGAATAGGAAAACGTCTTTAGGCTATTCTATGAGCAATCCCTACAGTACGTAATTAAGATCCCCAGCGGAGCCAAATTTCAAACTATTAATCCCCAGTGGAAATCATCCAGTTTCTTCAAAATTCCCCAGCAAGTTGCTTTGAAGCCTGAAAACCAACCGGACAGCAACCTCAGATAACTCCCCAGTAGAGTGGCAGACGACCGAAACTCCTAAACTTTGTCTGAATAGGAATAAGCTCTTTCCCCGCAGAGTTTTCATTACTCCCTAACAGAATGAAGATTCTCATTATTAATTCCCCGGTATAAGTCATCAAAATTCTCTAGATCCCCCAAGCAGATTCCTCAAGAAGTATATGGCATTACTCTCGCAACAGAATGTCTGTCAAATATCCCAACTTCAAGACATGAGGAATCCACATATCCTCAGCAGTCAAGGATTTATTTTCCTCAGCAATACAGCAAATCAGCTTACATGCACATACATTACATCCATATATCATAAACATTGATAAAGTACATATATTGCATCATACATTTCAGGCATCATAACTTTGTGCTTCAGCTAACATTTTACCCTTTTCAGGATAAGATTAACAGCTACCAATAACAATGTTCAAAGATTTCAGATATAGTTCAGATACGCTCCAGGCAAGGATATCATTCTGATACTCATTCAGATCTCAACTTCAGATATGGTCCAGATACGCTCCAGACACAGAAGTCATTCTCTTACTCATTCAGATACAGTCCAGATACACTCTAGACACGGAAGTCATTCTGTCACTTATTCAGATTCTAGTCCAGATACGCTCCAGACACGGAAGCTATTTTGTTACTTATTCAGATACAGTCCAGATACACTCTAGACACGGAAGTCATTCTGTCACTTATTCAGATTCTAGTTCATATACGCTCCAGATATGGATGCCATTCTGATACTCATTCAGACCTCAATTTCAAGATACAGTCCAGACACGCTCCAGACACGGAAGCCATTCTGTCACCAATTCAGATTCCAAGTTCATGATATAGTCCAGATACGCTCCAGACACGGTTGCCATTCTGTCACTTATTCAGATTCAACTTCAAGATACAGTACAGATACACTCCAGACACGGAAGTCATTTTGTTACTCATTCAGATTCAAGTACAGACACAGCTCGGATATGCTCCAGACACGGACGCTATTCTTTTGCTCATACAGATTCAGTATCCAGATACAGTTCAGATATGTTCCAGATACAGACACCATTCTGATACTTATTCTTTTGACTTACAACTTACAATTCAACAAACATTCTTGGATGGCATCTAAAACCCATCTCCAATAAGATTCTATCACTTCTCCAAATGGCATCTTTAAGCCCATTCCCTCAACTATACTTTGACGAGTGCAAATTTATGGGCACTCTAGTGTCCAATCATCTTTTACCTTCGAGTCACGAACGGTAAAGCTCGCCAATCTAACTCTTCAGGTTCAAGAAGATTGAACAGGGTCATATTTTGTATCCCAAAATTTTCCCTCTCATTTATCAAGACTTTTCTCACAAGACTTCTTGGACTCAAGACAAGATTAGGGTTTGGTCAGCTCAAGACACCTTATCTTGCACTGATAACCCAAAATTAAGGTTTGAGTTTGCACAAGGATTTTTGGACCACCAATGCTTCATGTTACTTTTATACACCATTTTGGACCCCTAAGATTGCTCATGTTAAGTTTCAAGCCTTGAACCACATTTTTGATCAGTCAATTGGACAGTTGACTTAAAAATTAGTTGTATTGGGGAAAAAGTCAACCATGGCCAATTTACAGTCAAACTTCATAATTTTTGATCCACAACAACATTTTAGACTCACATGTATCATTTGATCAAGGTTTGATCACAACTCCTCAAGAAATTTGATCAAATCATCAAAAGGGCAAAATGGTCAAAATTAGGGTTTTGACTGAGAAAGGCCAATTTCTGATTTTTAACCTAGACAATGACCAATTGAGTTCAAGCATAATTTCAAGGATTCAATGGCATCATCTTGACCTAATTACATGGTTCAAGAGATCTCAAGTTCATTGGATTGACAGATGAATTTTGCAGGCAACTAATCAAAAGTCAACTGTACCCTAAAAAGTCAAACTTTGACTTTTTGGTCAAAATCAAGTGCCAAGGGTCATAATTCATCAAGATATGTCAATATATGAAAATTGTTCACCAAGAAACTCAAATTTGAAAATTAGGGTTTTAATTTGAAAATTTTCATAACTTAGAATTTTTCTAAGTATAAAAAGTTTCTTATTTTTTCTCAACTTTTCACCACTTTTTCACCATGATGCATTTTGATTCAAAGAAAACTTCCAACATGAAAGTTGTATTCCTCCATGAAATCTACAACTTGTCTTCATAAACTTTTCCTAAAATATTCTTGGATCTCAAGTTATAAATTTGTGAATATCGGTCCATGAACTTCTTAACTTAGTGAAATTTTGCCCTAATTTTGGCAGGTTTTAGACCTAACTTCATGGACATTTTTCACCTAGTTCCAAGAGTTATCTCAAATTTCATTTCAAATATCGATTATATAGCACATTACAAGCTTTCTGAAATGTCCAAGAACTCTCCAAGATCATTTTTGAGTAGGGAGAATCGAAGAGATGAAGTTGGCATTTTCTCACTTTTGATCAAGCCATTTTTACATAGCATCAAGTTGCAAATCAAATCTATGTTGGTTGTATCTTGCTTTACAGGTCCTAAGCTTGCTATACACTTTATAATTAAATGCAAACTCAGTTGACAAAGGCTTTATCTTTGCTTTTGAAGCTTTGTACAAGGTGTATTTCCATTTTGGGCAAAAAGTTCACAATGCCATTTTCATAAAGAGAAGCTTTTGCAACTTTGTCAATCTTGAGCATTGAACCTGTCCCTTTGGTACATACAAACTACACAGCTCTCAATAAAATTGTACAATCTCTTTGCAGCTCTCAAGCAAGCAAGTACATGCATGTGAGTATGGTCACTTCACTTTACTTCAAATGCAATGAAAGTTGTAAAAAGGTCCAAAGCTTGCACAGCTAGTAAGGGATGACTTTGTATCATTTCTATACAAATATAAAAACTTGTTGCAAGGCATAGCACGCTTGGATTGAACTTGAAACTCTCTAAAACTCAAAAACACCAAAATTCTGTCCAAACACACAGTCTTCTGCAAAATCACAGCCAACCCTCATTTAGCTCGTGCATTTTGTGTTTAATCACTTCAAGCATCTCATACACTTGAAAACTAATCAATCCAAGCCATCATCCTGGTTCTATAACCCCTGTTTCAGCATTTGCCATTTTCACTTTGGAAGCTTGTAGTTGGACTTGGTCAGAGAGTTCTAGCCATCCTCAAAGCAAGATAAGCATTGGAATAGCTTCAGTGAAGTTCAAGGAAGCTTAAATAATCACCAGGCCTCCATTAAAGTCCCTACATTGCCCTACTCAAATCCAGCTGAAGGAGGTATTTTTCAAACTCTATCTCTCTGAATAGGCAACCTCAAGCCACGATTTGTGAAGGAAAAATGTAGCTCTCATCATGACAAAACTGTACATATCATTACTTTTCATTTATGTTACTTGTGCTAAGAGAATTTGAAGCTTGAAAGTCCTGAATTTTTTAGGTCACGAATTAGGGGTTCCAAAATTCTCCTTGATCTTTTAGAGTTATGTTACATAATTTATATGGTTGGAATCATGAGCTCAAATGCCACATGTTTCATGTTATGAGTTTTTGTTTTTATGCAAGCATGAGAAAGATACAGATTTGAACTGAAGCGCGCGAAGAAGAAGACCAAGGACAGGGATGAAGTGGCTTCTAGGCTTTTTGGAAGCTTTGGCCTTTTTGTTTTTACTAATCACACCCCCTGACTTGCTACTACACCCCCTTGACTAGTTTTTTATATTTTTGCATTTTCCTTCATATTTTTATATTTAATACTTTTACTTATTTTTCTTAATGATAAAAAATACCAAAAAATGATTTATTTATTTTCACACTTTTATTTTATTATTTTCTCACATGAAAAATAGTTTATTTTGATAGATAGAATTTATTTTCTTAAACAACTTGTAAATATATTTAAAAATACTTAATATTTTTATTATACATTTTATACTCATAAATACTTATTTTTTATACATATTTAATTTTTAATATTTACATATAATATTATTTATTATTTTCTTATGCAAAAAATGTACAAAATAATAATATAGAACATGTATTTTCTTTTAATTGAAAATTAGAGTTTCACCCCTTTCAAAAAGAATTAATTATTTTTCCTTATTTTTAGGTTTAAGTTAGATATTTCTTTTATAAAAAAACAAGACATAATTTTTTTTTTACATGAACATATTGCATTGCATTTTAAATACTTGTATTATTTATTTAAATTCGCGCAATATTCGATTTGGTTGTAATAATATATTTAGGTTTATATTTGTGCAAAATCCCCATTCAAAACGTGTATCCCCCCTCCCATAATAATTATTGTAATAGCTTAGTTTATTTTACGCAATTTATCGTTTTATATACTATGCTTAGTAATTAGGGTTTGCATGACAAGAACAAAAAACAAAACAAATAGAAAAAACCTAAATGCAAGACAAAAGCATGAAAGTGACACACTTTGCACACAAACACCCCTAGGGTTTCTCCCACTTGGTTGCCTAAAATAAAATGGCCATGTTACGCATGTGAAGTATCTTGGCAAAACAAAACAAAAGTAAGATCATAGTCCCTCGATGACGCTATTCAAAGGTTGCCTAAACAAAATGATCTTGGTCCCTCAAAAATTCTAAGATACTTGGCAATATTGCTATCATGGTTATACGATGACCCACGCCCGTCCCGCTTACATCCAAAGATAAGGTTGCTTACCAAATCAATGGTAAGTCAACAATGTCAAAGGAATAAAAATGCACAAGAAAGACATTTGAGTAGGTAGATAGCTTCTAAGTTACTTGCTCAATTTCAAACAATCCTTGCTATTTTAAAAAACAAACACACACACATTTCAAAACATTTCAAAACATCTTACAAAAAATTGAAAACAATTTTCAAAAGACAAACATCTTTGTATACATTCTTACGAACGAGAATCATTACAGAGATGGCCTAAACCTCTTTTCAAAATACTTTCAAAATCACACCAAACACCATTTCAAACAAAGCAAAGCAAGTGATCTAAGCAAGTAACTAAGAGCCCATGGAAAATCATGGATGAAAAGGGTGCTAGCACCTTCCCTTTTTATAATCTACCACCCGAACTCAAGAAAACATCTCAAAGGTCTTTCATGTGCTTTTTTACCTTTCCTTTTTGGATAAAAGAAAAGTCGGTGGCGACTCTTGCTAACCGCGACATTTGCGACAAAACGCAAAACCTCAAGTCAGTTCTCCCACTGTATCACAATCAACCCTAGCACAGTCGATTTTTAGGCCTTTGAGCAATTGACTGAGCAAACTTCCTCTGCAAGACTTGAAACTTGACATGGATGATCTTGACAACATATTAAGACATTTATGAGAATTTGGGATCCCTTGGACTCAAGTATCTTGATGCAACATGAAACCCTAATTTGAGGTAGACTGCCTTAGGAGAGAGCTTGTCTGGCCAACCCTTGGACTACCTTAAGATACTTGAGGATCTTTCTTGAAATGTTTTGAGAAATATGGGTGGGAAAATTTTGGCGTACAACAGCTTCCCCTGTTCAATTTTCTTAAACCTGAAGATTTAGATTGGCTTGTCTGCCTTTCGTGATCTGAAGGTGGAAGATTATTGAACACGAGAGTGCCCAGAAATTTGCACTCGCATGAAGTGGTAATTATCTTGTGAGGTCGGGAATGGGCTTACAGATTCCATTGGGAAATTGCTGACGAGGGGATGGGCTTAAAGATGCCATCTGAAGGAGACTGATGACGAGAGATGGGCTTAAAGATGTCATCCAAAGGAGTGTCAATCGCATAAGAGATTCCTTAGCGAGAGCTTGTATACCTGTCGTTTGAGGAAGATTCCGCTGGGGAAGGCTGATCTTTGTTTAAAGAAGTAGAATTTTAGGAGCTTCAGTCGTCCGTTATTCTGCTTATGAGTCGTCTCTGTTTGAATTTTAGGAACTTCGGTCATCTGTATTCTATTGAGGAATCATCTCTGTTGAATTTTAGGAACTTCGGTCATCCGTATTCTACTGAGGAATCATCTCTGTTGAATTTTAGGAAATTTGGTCATCTGTATTCTACTGAGGAAACATCTCTGTCGAATTTTAGGAACTTTGGTCGTCTGTATTCTACTGAGGAAACATCTCTGTCGAATTTTAGGAACTTCGGTCGTCCGTATTCTACTGAGGAAACATCTCTGTTGAATTTTAGGAACTTCGAACGTCCGTATTCTAACTGAGGAATCATTTCTGTTGAATTTTAGGAACTTCGGTCATCCGTATTCTATTGAGGAATCATCTCTGTTGAATTTTAGGAACTTTGGTCATCTGTATTCTACTGAGGAATCATCTCTGTTGAATTTTAGGAACTTTGGTCGTCTGTATTCTACTGAGGAAACATCTCTGTCGAATTTTAGGAACTTCGGTCGTCTGTATTCTACTAAGGAAACATCTCTGTCGAATTTTAGGAACTTCGGTCGTCCGTATTCTATTGAGGAATCATCTCTATTGAAGAGGAAAGTTGAATTTTAGGAGCTTCGGTCGTCCGTATTCAACTGAGGATTAAATTATTATCCATTCGTACCCGGGCTTCAAAGCTTGAATTTTGTGAGAATTTGATTGTATCTTTCCTGAAAGATAAAGGTTAGTTGTATGTAATGCATGATATGTATCAGGCAATGATGTTCTCAAAATAAATGATACTGTGTTGTATGATGCGTATGCATGTCATGATGTATGGAAATGTGATGTTTTTAGTTGGGGAAAATAAATCTCGGGTTACTGCTGGAGAAAAGAGTTGAATTCTTCGTTTCCGCTGGGGATAGTGAATGAAGATGATTGTGAGAATAAACCTGCAGGAGAGGATAACTACACTGGGGAATAAACTGATGATAAAATGACTCTGTGGGGAGGACATATTCTGCTAGAGGACCTATTGATTTGGGAAGAATAACCTCAGTCGGGGATGAATTACCGTTGTTGGTGATAATGAAACCTGTTGGGGATTGAATTTCTATTTGTAAAAGGAATGAACTCCGCTGGGGATGATTTTCCAGTTGCGACTTCACTGGGGATAACCTTTTAGGCTCTACTGGGGACAATCCTCCAGCCTCTACTGGGGATAATTCTCCAAACTCCATCGGGGATAATTTTTCAGTACTGATGATGGATAAACTCTAATTGGGGAGAATTTTACTGACTTATTCGCGATCGCAAGCCTCGGCTAGGGAGAATTAACACTACTGTCTTTCTCTTACTCTGCGGGAAGCGAATGTTCCTTAGTCATATTCTTCATCTAAATCTATCCCTGTACCTAGTTGACGGAGCAACTGTAAGGTCTGGACAGTTCTTATTTGCCCCTGTTCCTGATATTACGAGTAATCGTCTTTTGTTTCGTATGTAAATATTTATGAACAGCAATTATTGTCAAATGCATATATCAAAAATGAACATTGGATGTTCTTGCAAAACAAAACAGAAAAAAGAAAACCATTTGAAATTTATTTGTGAAAGTGAGTTGTATTGACTTTGAATTTTGGCCTGTAAATAAGCGTTTTTGTACAAGAGGCTGACGTCCTAGTAAGAGAGCGCCGCCGAACAATAGAATTTATACAGTTTGTGAAAAAAACAGCTATGTGAAAAATCCCACTAGGTTCCAACTCTGCTATTGTCTTTATATCCTCGAGCATCTCATCACTTTTCTACTTGGTTGAAGGTAGATCAGATTGATTAGTGTCGTCCGAGCTTGATAGTCGATACTGAAGTCTGGTTGCAAGGTGATCCAATGAGACATAGTGTTACGCCTTAATCCCTAAATTTTGCCTAGAACCCTTTTGGTTCGTCGGGAAGCCCTTATTTTTGCCTAGGCCATTCGAACTAGCGGGTCTTTGATTATGCGTAGTATCTTTTCACTATGTCTGCATTGACGGGGTGAGGAAAGTCGTCACCATCCATGGTGGTTAGAATCATATCCCCTCCTGAGAAAATGTTCTTAACCACAAATGACCCTTCATACGTAGGGGTCCATTTTCCCCTGGGATCACCTTGTGGTAGGATGATGCGCTTGATCACCAAATCCCCAACTTGATACTCTTGTCGTCTAACTTTCTTATTAAATGCCTTGATCATCCGTTTTTGATACGTTTGACCATGACAAATAGCAGTAAGTCTTTTCTCGTCGATTAAGTTCAGTTGATCGAGTCGGGTCTGGATCCAGTCATCTTCGCTCAAACTTGCATCTTTCATAATCCGAAGAGAGGGTATTTGAACTTCAATAGGCAATACGACCTCCATACCATATACCAAGGAATAAGGGGTTGCCCCTGTTGACGTCCGCACTGAGGTACGGTGCCCATGAAGAGCAAATGGTAACATCTTGTGCCAGTCTTTGTATGTCACCGTCATCTTCTGCACAATCTTCTTGATGTTCTTATTAGCTGCTTCAACAACCCCATTCATCTTCGGTTGGTAGGGAGAAGAGTTGTGATGTTGTATCTTGAACTGTTTGCAGAGCTCGGTGATCATCGTATTGTTGAGATTTGTACCATTGTCCGTAATGATCCTCTCTGGTACACCGTATCGGCAGATCAAATTGTGTCGAATGAACCGTGCCACGACAGTCTTGGTTACAGTAGCAAAGTGTGATACGGTGGAAGAACTGACTTGGGTTTTGCGTTTGTTTTCGCAAATGTTTCGGTTGAGCAAGAGTCGCCACCGACTTTTTATTTTATCCTAAGGAAAGGTTAAAAAGCACAGCAAAAACCTTTGAGATGTTTTCTTGGGTTCGGGGAGTAGATTATAGAAAGGGAATGTATTAGCACCCTTTCTATCCATGGTTATCCATGGGCTCTTAGTTACTTTCTTAGATCACTTGCCTTGTGTTTTCAATTGTTTGAAATGGTGCTTTGTGCGTGGGTTTGAAAATGTTTTGAAAAGAGGCCAATGTGGTGGCAACCTTTGTAATGATTCATGTTTGAATGTATACAAAGATGTATGTCTTTTGAAAAGTTTTCAATGTTTTTTAAAGTTGTTTTGAAAGTGTTGTGATGTGTGGTTTTGAAAAGTAGGCAAGTGTGTTTTGCAAGTTGATTCAAGTAACTAAGAGTTGTCTACCCCTAAATTTACTCAAAGAATTTTTCTATGTTTTAACCCTTTTAACAATTTTGTTCCACCATTGTATTTGGTGGACAATCTTGTGTTAGAATGTTAACGGGACGGGCGCGGATCATCGTTTAGACCATGATTGCAATAGTGCCAAGTGTCTTTGGCAATTTTTCCTTTAAGGGACTTGATCATTTTTAGGCAAATTTCGAAAGCGTCATCGAGGGACTATGATCATTTGAATTGTTTTTGTTTTGCCAAAGAAACTCAACATGCAACATGGCCCATTATTGAAGGCAACAAGTGGAGTAACCCTAGGGGTGCAAGTGTGATTGGTGTTATCCATTTTCATGCTTTTTTGTCTTTGAATTAGGTCAAGCTATTTGTTATTTGATTTGCATACAAAACCCTAAGTCTATCATGGCATTTTTAGAAAGCTTTAAAGTGCGGAATATAAATTCCTAAATTATTACAACATAATTATGGGATGGGGGGTACAAATGTTCAAATGGGGATATTTAGCAAGAAATTTAAATCTAAGCTATTACAATCCAAATGGAATATACAAGTTATTTAATTGCGCAATAATTAAAATAAATACAATAAATATGCAAGATGCAAAAAATGATTTTTATATGTATGTAAAAGGTATTTTTATGTGACAAATAAACAAAAATAAAAAGGTTAATTTTTGGCTATTTTCATGGCTTAGGGCAAAAACCCTAATTTGCTAAATAAAAGTATTTATTATGTAATATATACAATATTTATTAATTATATACAAAAATAAATAAAAAGGAAGTATATTGTAAAAAAGTGATTTTTGAGGTTAAATATTAAAAAAAAATAAAAATGTATTATTTTTATATTTATCCTAAATATTTAATAAAAGATAGATAAGTATTTATATTATTTACTAAATATATTAAATATACACAAAAATAAAAATATTTATTATTTACAAAAAAAAAGTATATTTTTAAGAAAATGTTTTCAAAAGATAAAATAAAATAAAATCACAAAATAAAATGTATTTTGTATTATTTTTGGTATTTTAAATAAAAGTATATATATGTTTATATGTACAAATGTAAACAAAAGCAAATAAATTCAAAATAAATGCAAAAATGTATGGAAAAATATTTTTAATATTTTTTATGTTTTGTCAAAAAATAACAAGTCAGAAGAAAAAACAAAAAGTCAAAAATAATTAAAAAAACACACAATGGGCCAAGGGGGTGTATGTGGAAAAATATGGTGTAAACAGAAAAACAAAGCCAGGCCCAGCCCAAGGGACTTTGTCTTCAACCTCCAGCCACTTTCAAACACAAAATCGCGCGCTTTCTTCCATCCCTGTTATCTCTTGATTCTTTGACTTTCAACAAAAACTTACAACATCAATGTTATAGAGCAACAAACCACGAATTCATACATATAAAAAACTTGATCTATCTCTCAGAAATGAGAGAGAATTTCTTCTCCCCCAATTTTTGACCTAACTTTTTCCTAATGTTCAGGTTCCAAATTCTCTTAACACACACAATATATATATATGGAAAGTGAGGATATGGGTAGCTTCAGGGCCATGAGTAGAGCATGTTTCATTCATAAACCTAAGCCTAACTCATCCTAGATTGAGAGATAGAAGTCCATGTTTTTACCTGTTCAGCTTGAATCGTGTTCAACAATGGAGGTACTTTTAATGCAATGTGAGGACTTGTACAACTTGCTTGAAGTCCAGGGATGCTTCTCCAATGCTTGGTGTGCTTTGAATCTTGCTATATCAAGCTACAGAAGTCAACCTGCAAGAGAGAAAAGTGAAAATGGCACACTTGGTTAGAGGTGTTACAGTCTGTTTCCAAGGCTTGGGAAAGTTTGTATGGATGGTAGGGAATGTGTTTGAACTGGTTTGGATGAAAACGCACGATGGAATGGTGCTGTAGGATTCAAACTGCAGCCTATGCCCTGTTTTTCCACAAAACTGTGTTTTTCTGTATATGGAGGTTTGAGAGATGGTTTGGTCGTGTTTCAGGTTGGTTAGGGAGTATGAAATTTGTGGACAAAGTTTGTTTTAGCTCTTGCTTGCAGGAATTGAATGTTGGACCTCTTTTGCAATGTTTCTTCTTTGATAAGTAAGGAAGTGTGTATGGATATTGCAGGCCTGTGCTACCCTCAATCTATGCTGCACATTTGAGTCTTGATCAGTGGGATATGTCCATGAATCTTGTGCCCAAAGATATGGCATGTACCTCTTAGATTGTAAACTTGACATAAAGCCATGCTTTTCCAAAATGGCAAACTTGCTTTTTCCAAATATGGCTTAATTTTGTGTGTATTGCCCAAATGAATGAAATAACATCTTGGCACAATGGTTTAGCATTGAATAATTGAGTAAGAAAAGGATTAGAGGCCTGTAACCTAGCTTGTACAAGCTGATTTCAAAAATGCCCAAGTTATGAACATGTAAATGGCTTATGAACAAAGTGACTTTTGCCCATATTGACAAATTCGATTCTCCCTAACCACAAGGGTGTTTGAGAAGTTCTTGGACAATTTGGAAAGCTTTGAATGTGTACTATAATCCATCTTTGTAATTCAAGTTGAAATTCCAAGTGGAAGCATGTGAAAAGTGGTCATGAAGTTAGGCAAAAATCCTGCCTAAAATAGGTCAAAAATTTTCTAAGTTAAGAATGTTTTGCACCCTTGTTCCAAAAATCATAACTTGAGCTACAAGCTTCTTTTGACAAACTTTGTGAATCAAAGTTGTAGATTTTGCAATGGACTATAACTTTCATGTTTTGAGTTTTCCTTGAACCCAAATGTATCTTGATGAAAAAATGGGACAAAGTTAGGAAAAAATTAGGAATTTTCATAACTTAGAAAAATTCTAAGTTATGAAAATTCATTTCAAACCCTAATTTGTAATTTTTGATTCCTTGATGAACAAGTTTCATAATTTGACATGTCTTGATGAAAAATGAATCTTGACACTTGATTTTGACCAAAAAGTCAAAGTTTGACTTTTCAGTATACAGTCAAATTTTGCTCAGTTTACTGGAAAATTCATCTGTCAATCTTGTGCATTTGGGATCTTTTGAACTTGTTGAATATGTCAAGACCATGTCATTGAGTCCTTGAGTCCATATGTGAGCTTGGTTTGCCATTGGCTAGGTCAAACAGTCAAAAATTGCCTTTGTGCAGTCAAAACCCTAAAAATGACAATTTTGCCCTTTTGGTGATCTGATAAAATTTCTTGTGGATTTGTGATCCAAACTTGATCAAATGGTCCATATGAGTTCATAATGTTGATGTGGGTCAAAAATTATGAGGTTTGACTGTCAATTGACCACAGTTGACTTTTTCCCCAATACAGCTGATTTCTAGGTCAACTGTCCAATTGATTGGGCAAAGATTGGAATCAAGGCTTGAAACTTGGTATGGATAAACTTGTGAGTCCAACATGAAGCATGAAAGTCATTTTGGGCATTTTAGGTCAAAACATCTTTGTGCAAACACAAACCCTAATTTGGGTCAACAATGCAAGGAGGAGTCTTGAGCAGAGCAAATCCCAACTTGTTTTTGAGCTCCAAGGGTCTTGTGGTGAGAAAATGTTGATGAAATGGGAGGGCAAATTTTGGGGTACAAGAGTTGCCCCTGTTCAATCTTCTTAGACCTGAGGATGTAGATAGGCTTGCGTGTCTTTCGTGATCCGAAGGTGGAAGATGATTGAACACTAAAGTGCCCAGAAATTTGCACTCGCATAGTGGGGTATCAGCAATGTGATGGAGGGAATGGGCTTATAGATGCCATTTGGAGAGATAGTGGATAGTAGGATGGGCTTATAGATGCCATTTGGAAGTGTTGATCGCGTAAGAGATTTCTTAGCGAGAACTTGCGTACTTTGAGAAAGAAAGATGGTTTCCTGGCCTGTTACAGGTGTTGATCTTCAGTCTCTTCATGCAGATATGCCCTGGCTAGATACAGGAGTCGAATCCACAATTAGTTGCTCATAGACGTGCCCTGGCTAGATACAGGAATCGAATCCGGAACTTCAAAAGGTTGCTTACAGACGTGCCCTGGCTGGATACAGGTATCGAATCTTCAATCAATCGCTCACAGATATGCCCTGGCTAGATACAGGAATCGAATCTGGAATCAAACGCTCACAGATATGCCCTGGCTGGATACAGGAATCGAATCTGGAATTTGTCGTCTTCAGATATGCCCTGGCGGGATACAGGTATCGAATCTGGAATTTGTCGTCTTCAGATATGCCCTGGCTGGATACAGGTATCGAATCTGGAATTTGTCGTCTACAGATATGCCCTGGCTGGATACAGGTGTCGAATCTGGAAATTGTCGTCTACAGATATGCCCTGGCTGGATGCAGGTATCGAATCTGGAATTGCAAAAGGTTGGTAGAGATAGCTTTCCTGGCTGGATACAGGTGTAAACCTCTGACCTGAGAATGAAAGATAATTTCCTGGCCTGTTACAGGGGTTGATCTCTAAACTCTTCATGCAGATATGCCCTGGCTAGATACAGGTATCGAATCTACAATCCATCACTCACAGATATGCCCTGGCTAGATACAGGTATTGAATCTGGAATTGCGATAGTTGATAGTAATCATCTTTGGATTGACCTTTTCCTGAAAAGGCAAAACATTAGTTGTATGCAATGTCATGATGTATGAAATGCATGATATCGTAATGCTCAAAATGAGATAGTGTTGTATGCACTTTATCATGTATGTAAGCAGGATGTATGAAATGTGAAATGTCTATGAATGTATTTTCGTCTAGGAAAATAAATCCTTGACGAGTGCCGGGAATTTGTGGAATCCTGGGCTGATGTTGAAGAGTAGAGTTCTTCGCTTCCGCCGGGGATGATGGTTGCAAGAATAAACCGGTAGGAGAAGATGACTCCGTTGGGGGATAAACTTGTTGGAGAGATTACTCTGCGGGGAACTACTCTGTGGGAAGAGATACTTTGCTAAGGTTTTGATGAGAGCTCCGCTGGGGATTCCACTGATATGTTATGTTGGGGAATTTGATGAACTCCGCTGGGGGATAGGAAGAACTTCGCCGAGGACGATCTTTCCGTGGTACTTAGCTGAGGATAACCCAGTTATACCCTGGTGGGAAATAACCTTTGAATGCAGACGGGGAGATGCGTTCATACTCTACAGGGGATAAGCTTCCAGAATCTACTGGGGATAAGCTTCAGAATCTACTGGAGAGGATGATTCAATTTTCCTGGGGAAACTTTTCAAACTGTGCTGGGGAATGGTTCCACTGGGGTGTCTGTACTCCGTCGGGGAACAATCTTATATTAAGACTGTCGGGGATGCTTGTTTAGGAATGTCTATACTCCGCTGGGGAATGTTGAGATCTTCTGGGGATACCCAACTTCCTTAAGGCTGACAGTAGGCTAACTCTGCTTGGGGGAGAGTATCGCTGACTTGCTGGAGATACTGTGCCTTTTTAGGGCTGATGGGAGACCAAACTCTGCCTGGGGAGAGTATTGTTGAATCTTGTCTTTCTCTGTGGAGAGTGAAGGTATTTTGGTCAAATTCTTCAGCTGAACTTACCTTGGTACCTTGGTGGACATAGCAACTAGATCGCTTAGACAATTCTTTATTGCCCCTGCTTCTGATGTCATCTGTAATTAGTCCTTTGTTTCGTATGCAATTATTCATGATTAGCAATTAATGTCAAATGCATATATCAAAAATGAACATTGGACGTTCTTTGTAAAACAAAACAGATAAAGGAAAAACAAATGGCAATTTGTCTGGAAAATTGAACCTGTATTGATTTTGAAATTTTCCTGTAAATAGGCGTTTTATGTACAGGAGGCTGACGTCCTAGTAAGAGAACGCCGCCGAGCAAAATACAATTTTGTGAAAAGGAAACAAAACAGCTATGTGAAAAATAATCCCACTGGGTTCCAACTCTGCTATCGCCTTTATGTCTTCAAGCGTCTCATCACTCTGTTGCTTAGTTGAAGATGAAGCTGATTGATCGGAGTCATCTGAGCCCGATAGTTGATGTCGAATTCCGGATGCAAGGTGATCCAATGAGACATAGTATTACGCTTTATCCCTAACTTTTGCCTGGACCGCCCTTTCGGGTTTTCAGTCCACCGGGATACCCATTTTTGCCCAAGCCGCCTTTTCAGGTTTTCGACTTGCCGGGTGTACAGCTTTTTTTCATTTCATCCCTTATTTTTGCCCGAACCCTTTTGGTTCGCTGGGAAGCCCTTATTTTTGCCTAGGTGTGTCAACCTAGCGGCTCTTTAATTCATGCGTAGTATCTTTTTACTATGTCTGCATTGGCGGGGTGAGGAAGGTCGTCACCGTCCATGGTGGTTAGAATCATAGCTCCTCCTGAGAAGATATGTTTAACCACAAATGGCCCTTCGTACGTGGGGGTCCATTTGCCCCTGGGATCACTTTGAGGAGGAATGATGCGCTTGATTACCAAGTCTCTGACTTGATACTCTTGTCGTCTGACCTTCTTGTTAAATGGCCTGATCATCCGTTTTTGGTACGTCTGACCATGACAAATAGCAGAGAGTCTCTTTTCGTCGATTAGGTTTAATTGATCAAGCCGAGTCTGGATCCAATCGTCTTCGCTCAAACCTGCATCCTTCATTATCCGGAGAGAGGGTATCTGGACTTCAATAGGCAAGACTGCCTCCATGCCATAGACCAAGGAAAAGGGAGTTGCCCCTGTTGACGTCCGTGCTGAGGTACGGTACCCATAAAGAGAAAACGGTAACATTTCATGCCAATCTTTGTAGGTCACTGTCATCTTCTGCACAATCTTCTTGATATTCTTATTCGCTGCTTCTACAGCCTCGTTCATCTTCGGTCGGTATGGAGAAGAGTTGTGGTGCTGTATCTTGAATTGCTCACAGAGCTCAGTGATCATCTTGTTGTTAAGATTGGTACCATTATCCGTAATGATCCTCTCAGGTACACCGTATCGATAGATCAGGTTGTGCCGAATGAACCCTGCCACGACGTTCTTGGTTACGGTAGCATAGGAAGCTGCTTCGACCCATTTTGTGAAGTAATCAATCGCTACTAGGATGAAGCGATGCCCGTTGGATGCCGTAGGTCTGATTTCGCCGATCATATCAATACCCCACATTGCAAAAGGCCAAGGTGCTGTCAAGAGATTCAGAGGAACCGGAGGAATGTGCACCTTATCAGCATAGATCTGGCATTTATGACAAGTCCGAGAATGCTGATAACAGTCGGCTTCCATTGTGGACCAGAAATATCCTGGCCGCAGGATTTTCTTTGCCATGGTATGTCCACTGGAATGTGTTCCGAAGGTACCTTCATGTAGCTCTGCCATGATCCTTTCTGCTTCAGTCTTATCCACACAACGCAATAAGGTTGAATCATGGTTTCACTTGTAGAGAATGCCATTACTGAGGAAGAACTTTGCCGCAAACCTTCTCATAAACTTCTTGTCATTGACGGATGCACCTTCGGGGTATTCTTGAGCTTCAAGATACCTCTTCACTTCATGATACCAGGGCTTTTCTATTACCTCTTCGGTCTCGAGATCGCAGCAATGTGTAGGTTCATCCAACTTCCAGATAATGATCAGGGGCGCCTCGTTGTCCAATTTGACTTTGAACATAGAAGACATCGTAGCTAACGCGTCCGCCAACTGATTCTCCTCTCTTGGGAAGTGTTCAAAAGTTATCTCCTCGAAGTGGGGAACCAACGTCAACACATACTCCTTGTAAGGAATAATATTCGTGTGTTCCGTATCCCACTCGCCTTTGACCTGATTGATCACGAGAGTGGAATCTCCGAAGACACTCAAGAACTTGATCCTTAGGTCAATTGCAGCTTGAAGACCCATGATACATGCCTCATACTCTGCCATGTTGTTGGTGCAGTTGAAACATAGCTGGGCGGTGAGTGGAGTATGAGTGCCTTTAGGGGATATGATCACAGCACCAATACCATTACCCAAAGCGTTCGAAGCTCCGTCAAAGTGCATAGACCATCGGGATCCTTCCTCAGGTCCTTCATCCAGTCCAGGTACTTCACAATCAGTCACTACCCTGATATCCTCGTCTGGAAATTCAAAGTTCAAGGATTCGTAGTCGTCCACTGCCTGGTGCGCTAAATGGTCTGCCAATACACTTCCCTTGATTGCTTTTTGAGTCGTGTACTGGATGTCATATTCCGTCAAGATCATTTGCCATCTTGCTATTCTTCCAGACAGAGCAGGCTTTTCGAAGATGTACTTTATTGGATCCATTTTTGAAATCAACAGAGTAGTGTGAGTCAACATATACTGTCTCAGCCGGCGAGCAGCCCATACCAAAGCGCAACAAGTTTTCTCGAGCAGTGAGTATCGGGTCTCACAGTCGGTAAACTTTTTTCTAAGGTAATAAATGGCGTGTTCTTTTCGGCCAGACTCGTCATGCTGCCCCAGCACACACCCCATTGAGTTGTCCAGTACTGTCAAGTATAAGATTAGAGGTCTCCCTTCAACCGGCGGCATAAGAATGGGTGGTTCTTGGAGATACTCTTTGATTCTTTTGAAAGCGGCCTGACATTCATCATTCCAACGTACTACTTGATCTTTCTCCAGCAGCTTGAAGATTGGTTCACAGGTAGCAGTTAGATGTGAGATGAATCGGGCAATGTAGTTCAACCGTCCTAGAAAGCCTCTGACTTCTTTCTCTGTCTTGGGAGTTGGCATCTCTTGTATGGCTTTCACTTTGGCAGGGTCCACTTGAATGCCTTTGTCGCTTACGACGAAGCCTAGCAATTTTCCAGATCTCACCCCAAAGGTGCACTTGTTTGGGTTCAACCTCAGCTTGTACAACTTCAGACGGTCAAACAGCTTCCGTAGATGGTCAAGGTGTTCCTCCTCAGTTTGGGACCTTGCTATCATATCGTCGACGTATACTTCTATCTCGTGATGGATCATGTCATGGAACAAAGCAACCATGGCACGTTGGTAGGTTGCCCCATCATTTTTCAACCCAAAAGGCATGACCTTGTAGCAAAAGGTGCCCCACTGAGTAACAAAAGTGGTCTTCTCCATGTCTTCAGGAGCCATCTTGATCTGATTATAACCGGAGAAACCTTCCATGAAGGAAAATACCTTATGCTGAGCAGTGTTGTCAACCAGAACGTCGATATGAGGCAGAGGTAAGTCATCCTTAGGGCTCGCCCTGTTCAAATCCCTGTAATCAACACACATTCGGACCTTACCATCCTTCTTCGGCACTGGAACCACGTTGGCAATCCACTGAGGGTAAGAAGTCACTGCTAGAAACCCGGCATCAAATTGTTTCATAACCTCATCTTTGATTTTCTCGGACATTTCTGGACGCATACGGCGGACCTTCTGTTTAACCGGAGGGCAGTCTTCCTTGGTAGGCAGGTGATGAACCACAATGTCGGTATCCAACCCAGGCATGTCTTCGTAAGACCAGGCAAAGATTTCCACATAGTCATGCAGCATCTGAATCAACCGTTGTTTCACACTGAGCTCTAGATTGGCACCAATCTTGACTTCCTTTCTGTCTGTCTCAGTACCCAGATTTACCGTTTCCACTGGCTCTTCATGTGGCTGAATGGCCCTCTCTTCCTGGAGTAACAGTCTTGCAAGTTCACCAGGCACTTCGCAATCATCTTCACCTTCGTCTTCGGCTAAGTTGATCGGACTTTCGAAGTCATAACTGGCAATAGCAGAGTCGTTACCAGTGAGATCCAGAGTGGATTGGAACCTATATAGGTGAGTGTGTGTAAATATAGTTGTTTTGCAATATATAATAAAGAAAGAAAAGGAGCGTAAGATTTTGAAATGCAACAAACGTCCAATGTTTTTATTAATGATATATGAAAATGACACACAAAAGCCCTCACAAATGAAGCCACGGTGCCCCGGGTAAGACACCGAGCCATAAAAGTTTCAAAACATTGTCTGTTACAAATTCAAAACAAAAGAGTTCATTACTGAGTGACAAAAGTAATAGGTGTGAAGTCTTTGGCAGTCCAGTTGCTTGGTCCACCGTCAGTTGTTGGGTAGATCCAGCTGTCGAATTCAGATTCCTCCACGTCGTCTTCAATAGCATTTACCCCCAGGTTGGTGATGAACACAGGAGGTCTTCTAATCCTTGCCTTACGAACAGCCCTCTGAGCCTCTGCAGTGAAACCCAAACCAAACTTGTCGGTCTTCGGAGTGAAATCAGGAAGTCGGCCCCAGTTTGCGCACTCACCCTTCTCAATCACAACCCGAGCATCCTTTAAGGAAGCCATCTTCAAAGGAGAAACTTCTTCAGTTACAGTCTCTGCTGACGCCAGTGTCTGAGGCACCTCTTCAAAATGTTGAAAGGGGGTCTCAATGAACTCCCCATCCATCTCTATGTACCGGAACAAGTTAAGGTGGCTGACCATATACTCTTCCTCCCCCTGAATTGTAACAATCTTCCCCCTGACCGGGTATTTCAGCTTCTGATGTAGTGTGGAGGTTACAGCTCCAGCCTTATGGATCCATGGACGACCCAGCAAACAAGAGTAGGATGGTCGGATATCCATCACATAGAAAGTAGAATCAAAAACTTGAGAACCAACCCTGATTGGAATGTCAACTTCCCCATGTACCATCCTTTTCGAACCGTCAAAGGCCCGGACAACAATGTTACTAGGCTTGAGCTCTAAACCCTCACAATCCAACCTGTCTAGGGCCTTCTTGGGTAATACGTTCAATGAAGAGCCGGTGTCTACCAACACATGGGCAAGAGTAGTGCCCCTGCATTCAATGGAGACATGCAGGGCGTCGTTATGGTTCTTTCCTTTGGCAGTCAGATCGGCGTCAGAGAAGCCCAACCCATTATCAGCAGTTAAGTTGGCCACACAATCGGTAAACTGATCAGCAGACGTTTCTTGTGGCACATGGGCCGTCTTCAGGAAGGAAATCAGGGCCTTGGCATGGGCCTCTGAACACAACAACAGTGATAGCATAGAAATCTTTGATGGGGTGTGCCCTAACTGCTCAACTACATTGAAATCACTCTTCTTAATGATCTTGAGAATCTATTTCATCTCTTGCTGAGAAGCTTCAACAGTGGTTTTCTTTGGTGCCTCCGTCGGTAGGCAAATCAGTAGCAATCCCTTTGCCCCGAGCGTCAGATGACTCGGTAGCAGGGGTAGAAACAGGAACTTGATCAGGAAGGGAAGCAGGCACACTGGCAGGTGTGATGATAAGAGGTCTCTGAATAGCTGGCGGCGCAATATCTGGTGAGAACAGCCTACCACTGCGAGTAACTTTGGCAGGCCTGGTGATGTTACTGACGCCGGTACTGGTATCGAACTCTTGTTTTACTCCAAGCACATAAACATCTGCCCCATAGTGCCACGGGACAGCTTTGTCGGATGTATAAGGGAGAGGCCTCGGAACAGTAATAATGATAGGAGCAATCTTCTGAGTGGACATGATTTTGATAGGCTTTTTTGAAGGAGCCTTAGGAGGTTTGTTGAAAATAGTGACAATAGAAACTTCTTCAGCAGGGACAGCAGGAACAGCAATCTTCTTGAACAAGATTTCTTTGCTATCCATCAGGCTTTGGATACCTGATTTCAGTAAAGGACAACCAACAAGTGAAACAGCACACAGAAGGCAACCTTTACCATATCCCGGAAATAAACCGGCTAGCAACAGGTTCCTCTTGACAGTCAACAACGGAGTAACAATATCATCCACAGAGGCTACATACAGGTCTTCTTCCACGACATTCACTCCATGCTGGGGCATGGGAGCAGTCACAACATTGGGCCTTTCGGGCGCCTCAAACTGTATTTCTTTAGCATCAATAAGGTCCTGAACCTTATTCCTCAGAGCCCAGCAATCATCCGTGGTATGCCCCGGGCTATCAGAGTGATAAGCGCAGTGGGCGTTGGGGTTGTACTTTGGAGAAGCTGTGTTCACTACCTTCGGAGCTTCTTTGACAGTTACCAGATTGGTTGACAGTAGTTGCGGCAAAATCTGAGACAGGGCATGCTGAGCCGAGTGTACTGTCTTTTAGGTCTCTCACCCCTTGGTTGGTTATACTACTGAGGAGCAGCTGCAGGCTTTGAGATTACCAATGTGTTAACAGCTTGGCGGCGTTCCGGTTTAATTTGTCTTTTGGGACCGTAAACAGCACTGGCTTCCTTCTTGAAAGGTTTCTTTTCAGTACTCGCGGAGGCACCCTTCTGTATCTTCCCCGACTTGATACCAGCTTCTATTCTCTCACCAGTCAAGATCAAATCTGTAAACCCAGCAGAAGAATTACCAATCAGATGGTTGAAGAACGGACCAGACAAGGTCCCTAAGAACATGTCAACAAGTTCACGGTCAATCAGAGGTGGTTGCACCCTTCCAGCCAGGTCTCTCCACTTTTGCGCATACTCCTTAAAACCTTTGCCCGTCCCCAGTGACATACCCTGGAGTTGGGTACGCGTGGGAGCGAGGTCAGAATTATACTGATACTGCTTATAAAATGCAGTAGCCAAGTCCTCCCAGTTTCGGATACTGGCTCCATCCAGCTGATAGAACCATTCGAGTTGAGCCCCTGAAAGGCTATCCTGGAAGAAATGGATCCATAGGTTCTTGTCTACAGTGTAAGGTTGGATCTTCCTTACATATGATCTGAGATGCATCTTCGGGCAGGACAGCCCGTCATATCTTGCAAAGATTGGCACTTTGAACTTCGGGGGGATAACAATTCCAGCAATTAATCCCAGATCTTCGAAATCTAAGCCGGGGACTCTCTGCAGCTCCATAGCTGCCAACCTGTCTTCCAAGATCTTGTACTTATCATCGGCGGGCGGGTATTGTTGCTCAGAGTAGTCTTCTCCAGCCTCTTCTTCTTCAACTTCGGATTCAGAAGGTATCGCAACCCCTTTTCCTTTACTGTTTCCCTCTTCAGACGTAGAGGGAAATTCAAGCACTCTTCTGGCTTCACCCTCAAACCTTCTTCCTAGGGTAGCCACCCCGACTCTCTTCTTCTTCTTTTTCACTTGCTCTTTGTTACCAAGCAGGGCCTTTAGATCCTCCTGACCCTTTGCCAAGGTCATCAGGAGATGTTGAAACTGTGAGTTTTGAGACTGCAAGTCCTTGACCGTCTGTTCGAGATCCATCTTACTGAAATAAACAGCAGAAAGATAAGGAAACCTGGTGTGGAGACCTGCTTATGCGCATGATGAATGATATGTTTGTTTATGCAATGCATTCAAGGATTTAGAAAATTCAAAATTGTTGCAAACAAAAAGAACACACGTCATATTAATAAGAAGAAATTTTGTCAGTACATAAATGCCCCATGGGCCAAATATTACAAAAAACTTCTCAAGGTAAAAAGACGTTGCGCATCCTCTTTGGTGCGATGTAGGTGTTGAGGGTCTCTTCCTCTTGGAGTCGGCGGGTAAGCTCTAGAACCTTATTCTCACTGGCGTAGAAGCTGGCTTCAAAAGTATTCCGTTCCTCCTTGAGTTGGATCCAACTCTTCTGCATCTCCTCCCACGATGTTGGCATGTCAGGGTACATGATGGTGTAGGGAACCTCTCCTTCCTTAACGGGCTCTTTAATCACAGGGAGAACATGAGGGTAGGGCATCATCAGACTCTGGGCTCGGGTTCGTACCCACTTGAGATAAGGCTCAAGAGGGATGGAGTTCTTGTGCCCCAGTGTCTTGCTGTCTACCTTGTTAGGCATCCTCCAAGCTCTGATGAATCTTTGGCGAAGTCCTTACGCATCGTTGTCGAAGTCAAAAACTAGGTCAGGAATCAACATGTCGTGAGGGCCATCCCTCCGTGCATATCCAAATTGTCTCAAAGCTAGACAAGGGTTGTAGGTAATGCCTCCTCTAATGCCAAGTAATGGAACATTAGAGAACTCTCCACAACGATCGACGATGATGACATTTTCTCTGGACCGAGAACCCCAATGTACATCAGAGTGAGTGAGGGTCATCAACCGTTGTGACCACCTTAAGCCTTGGTCATTCTTCAAGACAGATTGTGGAAGGTGCGAAATAAACCACCTTGCAAGGAGAGGATTACAACACATGAGAACACCCCTCTTTCTCATTGTTTGTGTGTAAAATGAGTGAAGAATGTCCCCAAGCAATGTTGGTATTGGATTCCTGGATAAGAAGATTTTGACGGCGTTGACATCCACAAGCTGGTCAGGATTTGGGAACAGGAATTTTGCCTTCTCAAACAAGAATTTTGCCAAGAAGCTTTTGACACCGCTTCTAGTTTCCCAATGCCCCTTGATGTCAGATGGTTGCAAGTGTAATGCTTGAGCAACATCTTCAGGCTTTGGTTATTTTTCCATACCGTTGTAGGGTAGTTGATTAAGAATAGGAATTCTCAAGAGTTGAGAAAATTCCTCCAAAGTGGGCACCAATTGGTAGTCGGGGAAAGTGAAACAGTGGTGAAGGGGGTCAAAGAACTGGAATAACACCTTTACCATGTCCTCTTCAATGTTGGTGTTGACTAGGCTGAGCAGTCTACCATGTCTTTCACTGAAGGGAGAGCTTTCCGGAATTCTGGATGTGAGCTCCTTGAGTTGAGGAGGGATTCTCACAAGGTTGACCTAGATAGTTTTCCTGCGAAGAATTTCCATGACCGACAAAACAAGAACAAAGATGAAGATCAAAACCCTTGAAATGGTTAGTGTATGCATATGATGCTTTATGATGTTCATGATGTATGCACAAACATATGTACAAGCAATTCACACAAAACCCTAGTTTTAGGCTTGCATGGGGTTTCATAGGTAAGTACCCTCTTGAGTGTAGTTGGCTTAAAAACCTATCCTATAAATAGTAACTGGGTTCTAAGGAGCTCAATATCATTGGATTGTTTTCCATGTTCATCGTTTTGGTTTAGCCACTTAACTAGCGACCAAAATATTCCAAGAAAATAACCCTCAATGAGTGTAGTATCGAGTATCTACCAACTTTGGACTGCACCAAAGCCGGTCATCTCACTACCCCTAATGAAAGGCCAAGATGGTCAAGTAAGGTTCTAGGTCATTAGTGCTTAGTGACATCACTCAGCGGCCCCATACTCTCCTTGATTGAACTCAAGGGTTACCGATACTCACAAATATGTCGCACTAATATAGCTATTGCTTCAACCGTGTCGGTATACCCCACACAATTTCCACAACGTATTGCTATCTATGAATGTTTCCCCAAATCCGGGTGTAGGATTTCAAGCCCAAACAAGAGAATCAAGATGTAAAGCAATCAAAGCAAACAATTAGTCATGCAAGAGGGTGATCTAAGCCCTAAGGTTACTCCACTTTTAAAATTATCCCCAGCAGAGTCGCCAGTTCTGTGATACGGTGGGAGAACTGACTTGGGTTTTGCGTTTGTTTTCGCAAATGTTTCAGTTGAGGAAGAGTCGCCACCGACTTTTTATTTTATCCTAAGGAAAGGTTAAAAAGCACAGCAAAAACCTTTGAGATGTTTTCTTGGGTTCGGGGAGTAGATTATAGAAAGGGAAGGTATTAGCACCCTTTTTATCCATGGTTATCCATGGGATCTTAATTACTTGCTTAGATCACTTGCCTTGTGTTTTCAATTGTTTGAAATGGTGCTTTGTGCGTGGGTTTGAAAATGTTTTGAAAAGAGGCCAATGTGGTGGCAACCTTTGTAATGATTCATGTTTGAATGTATACAAAGATGTATGTCTTTTGAAAAGTTTTCAATGTTTTTGAAAGTTGTTTTGAAAGTGTTGTGATGTGTGGTTTTGAAAAGTAGGCAAGTGTGTTTTGCAAGTTGATTCAAGTAACTAAGAGTTGTCTACCCCTAAATTTACTCAAAGACTTTTTCTATGTTTTAACCCTTTTAACAATTTTGTTCCACCATTGTATTTGGTGGACAATCTTGTGTTAGGATGTTAACGGGACGGGCGTGGGTCATCGTTTAGACCATGATTGTAATAGTGCCAAGTGTCTTTGGCAATTTTTCCTTTAAGGGACTTGATCATTTTTAGGCATCTTTCGAAAGCGTCATCGAGGGACTATGATCATTTGAATTGTTTTTGTTTTGCCAAAGAAACTCAACATGCAACATGGCCCATTATTGAAGGCAACAAGTGGAGTAACCCTAGGGGTGCAAGTGTGATTGGTGTTGTCCATTTTCATGTTTTTTTGTCTTTGAATTATGTCAAGCTATTTGTTATTTGATTTGCATACAAAACCCTAAGTCTATCATGGCATTTTTAGAAAGCTTTAAAGTGCGGAATATAAAGTCCTAAATTATTACAACATAATTATGGGATGGGGGGTACAAATGTTCAAATGGGGATATTTAGCAAGAAATTTAAATCTAAGCTATTACAATCCAAATGGAATATACAAGTTATTTAATTGCACAATAATTAAAATAAATACAATAAATATGTAAGATGCAAAAAATTATTTTTATATGTATGTAAAAGGTATTTTTATGTGACAAATAAACAAAAATAAAAAGGTTAATTTTTGGGTATTTTCATGGCTTAGGGCAAAAACCCTAATTTGCTAAATAAAAGTATTTATTATGTAATATATACAATATTTATTAATTATATACAAAAATAAATAAAAAGGAAGTATATTGTAAAAAAGTGATTTTTGAGGTTAAATATTTAAAAAAAATAAAAATGTATTATTTTTATATTTATCCTAAATATTTAATAAAAGATAGATAAGTATTTATATTATTTACTAAATATATTAAATATACACAAAAATAAAAATATTTATTATTTACAAAAAAAAGAGTATATTTTTAAGAAAATGTTTTCAAAAGATAAAATAAAATAAAATCAGAAAATAAAATGTATTTTGTATTATTTTTGGTATTTTAAATAAAAGTATATATATGTTTATATGTACAAATGTAAACAAAAGCAAATAAATTCAAAATAAATGCAAAAATGTATGGAAAAATATTTTTAATATTTTTTATGTTTTGTCAAAAAATAACAAGTCTGAAGAAAAAACAAAAAGTCAAAAATAATTAAAAAAAACACACAATGGGCCAAGGGGGTGTATGTGGAAAAATGTGGTGTAAACAGAAAAACAAAGCCAGGCCCAGCCCAAGGGACTTTGTCTTCAACCTCCAGCCACTTTCAAACACAAAAACGCGCGCTTTCTTCCATCCCTGTTATCTCTTGATTCTTTGACTTTCAACAAAAACTTACAACATCAATGTTATAGAGCAACAAACCACGAATTCATACATATAAAAAACTTGATCTATCTCTCAGAAATGAGAGAGAATTTCTTCTCCCCCAATTTCTGACCTAACTTTTTCCTAATGTTCAGGTTCCAAATTCTCTTAACACACACAATATAAATGTAAAGTGAGGATATGGGTAGCTTCAGGGCCATGAGTAGAGCTTGTTTCATTCATAAACCTAAGCCTAACTCATCCTAGATTGAGAGATAGAAGTCCATGTTTTTACATGTTCAGCTTGAATCGTGTTCAATAATGGAGGTACTTTCAATGCAATGTGAGGACTTGTACAGCTTGCTTGAAGTCCAGGGATGCTTCTCCAATGCTTGGTGTGCTTTGAATCTTGCTATATCAAGCTACAGAAGTTAACCTGCAAGAGAGAAAAGTGAAAATGGCACACTTGGTTAGAGGTGTTACAGTCTGTTTCCAAGGCTTGAGATAGTTTGTATGGATGGTAGGGAATGTGTTTGAACTGGTTTGGATGAAAACGCACGATGGAATGGTGCTGTGGGATTCAAACCGCAGCCTATGCCCTGTTTTGCCACAAAACTGTGTTTTTCTGTATATGGAGGTTTGAGAGATGGTTTGGTCGTGTTTCAGGTTGGTTAGGGAGTATGAAATGTGTGGACAAAGTTTGTTTTAGCTCTTGCTTGCAGGAATTGAATGTTGGACCTCTTTTGCAATGTTTCTTCTTTGATAAGTAAGGAAGTGTGTATGGATATTGCAGGCCTGTGCTACCCTCAATCTATGCTGCACATTTGAGTCTTGATCAGTGGGATATGTCCATGAATCTTGTGCCCAAAGATATGGCATGTACCTCTTAGATTGTAAACTTGACATAAAGCCATGCTTTTCCAAAATGGCAAACTTGCTTTTTCCAAATATGGCTTAATTTTGTGTGTATTGCCCAAATGAATGAAATAACATCTTGGCACAATGGTTTAGCATTGAATTATTGAGTAAGAAAAGGATTAGAGGCCTGTAACCTAGCTTGTACAAGCTGATTTCAAAAATGCCCAAGTTATGAACATGTAAATGGCTTATGAACAAAGTGACTTTTGCCCATATTGACAAATTCGATTCTCCCTAACCACAAGGGTGTTTGAGAAGTTCTTAGACAATTTGGAAAGCTTGGAATGTGTACTACAATCCATCTTTGTAATGCAAGTTGAAATTCAAAGTGGAAGCATGTGAAAAGTGGTCATGAAGTTGGGCAAAAATCCTGCCTAAAATAGGTCAAAAATTTTCTAAGTTAAGAATGTTTTGCACCCTTGTTCCAAAAATCATAACTTGAGCTACAAGCTTCTTTTGAGAAAACTTTGTGAATAAAAGTTGTAGATTTTTCAATGGAATATAACTTTCATGTTTTGAGTTTTCCTTGAATCCAAATGTATCTTGATGAAAAAATGGGACAAAGTTAGGAAAAAATTAGGAATTTTCATAACTTAGAAAAATTCTAAGTTATGAAAATTCTTCATTTCAAACCCTAATTTGTAATTTTTGATTCCTTGATGAACAAGTTTCATAATTTGACATGTCTTGATGAAAAATGAATCTTGACACTTGATTTTGACCAAAAAGTCAAAGTTTGACTTTTCAGTATACAGTCAAATTTTGCTCAGTTTACTGGAAAATTCATCTGTCAATCTTGTGCATTTGGGATCTTTTGAACTTGTTGAATATGTCAAGACCATGTCATTGAGTCCTTGAGTCCATATGTGAGCTTGGTTTGCCATTGGCTAGGTCAAACAGTCAAAAATTGCCTTTGTGCAGTCAAAACCCTAAAAATGACCATTTTGCCCTTTTGGTGATCTGATCAAATTTCTTGTGGATTTGTGATCCAAACTTGATCAAATGGTCCATATGAGTTCATAATGTTGATGTGGGTCAAAAATCATGAGGTTTGACTGTCAATTGACCATAGTTGACTTTTTCCCCAATACAGCTGATTTCTAGGTCAATTGTCCAATTGATTGGGCAAAGATTGGAATCAAGGCTTGAAACTTGGTATGGATAAACTTGTGAGTCCAACATGAAGCATGAAAGTAATTTTGGGCATTTTAGGTCAAAACATATTTGTGCAAACACAAACCCTAATTTGGGTCAACAGTGCAAGGAGGAGTCTTGAGCAGAGCAAATCCTAACTTGTTTTTGAGCTCCAAGGGTCTTGTGGTGAGAAAATGTTGATGAAATGGGAGGGCAAATTTTGGGGTACAACACAAAGGAAGCTTCTTCAACCCACTTCGTAAAGTAATCAATTGCTACCAAGATGAAACGATGCCCGTTAGACGCAGTAGGTCTGATCTCGCCGATCATGTCGATGCCCCACATTGCAAAAGGCCAAGGAGCTATCAAGACATTCAGAGGAACTGGAGGTATGTGCACCTTATCAGCATAGACTTGGCATTTATGACAGGTCCGAGAATGCTGATAACAATCGGCTTCCATGGTAGACCAATAATATCCTGCCCGAAGGATTTCCTTTGCCATGGTGTGTCCACTGGAATGCGTTCCGAAAGTACCTTCATGTAACTCTACCATAATTCTTTCTGCCTCGTTCTTATCCACACAACGCAGTAAGGTAGAATCATGGTTACGCTTGTAAAGGATACCATTACTGATGAAGAACTTCGCCGCGAATCTCCTCAGAAACTTCTTATTATTAAAAAATGCACCCTCGGGGTACTCTTGAGCCTCAAGATACCTCTTTACCTCGTGAAACCAAGGTTTATCTGCCACCTCTTCAGTCTCAATGTCACAACAATGTGCGGGTTCGTCCAACCTTTCAATGGTAATCTAGGGAGCCTCATTGTCCCACCTGACCTTGAACATAGAAGACATCGTTGCTAGCGCGTCCGCCAACTGATTCTCCTCTCTTGGGAAGTGTTCAAAGGTTATCTCCTTGAAGTGTGGAAGCAATGTCAATATATACTCTTTGTAAGGAATAAGATTTGGGTGCTTCGTATCCCACTCGCCTTTGATATGACTGATCATGAGAGCAGAATCTCCGAATACACTTAAGAACTTAATCCTTAGGTCAATTGCTGCTCGAAGACCCATGATGCATGCTTCATACTCCGCCATATTGTTGGTGCAGTTGAAACATAGTTGGGCGGTGAACGGAGTATGAGAGCCTTTAGGAGATATGATCACGGCGCCGATGCCATTACCCAAAGCGTTTGAAGCTCCATCAAAGTACATAGACCATCGGGATCCTTCCTCAGGTCCTTCATCCGGTCCAGGTGTTTCACATTCAGTCACCAACATGATATTCTCATCCGGGAACTCGAAGTTCATAGACTGGTAATCATCCACTGCTTGATGCGCCAAATGATCTGCCAACACACTTCCCTTAATTGCCTTTTGGGTCGTGTATTGGATTTCATACTCATTCAAGATCATCTGCCATCTTGCTATTCTTCCAGACAAGGCAGGCTTTTCGAAGATATACTTGATTGGATCCATCTTTGATATTAATAGGGTAGTGTGAGTCAGCATATATTATCTCAGCCGGCGAGAAACCCATGCCAAAGCGCAACAAGTTTTCTCAAGCAACGAGTATCGGGTCTCGCACTCGGTAAACTTTTTTCTAAGGTAATAAATAGCATGCTCTTTTCGGCCAGACTCATCATGCTGCCCCAGCACGCACCCTATTGAATTGTCGAGTACTATCAAGTATAAGATCAAAGGTCTCCCTTCAATTGGAGGCATCAGAGTAGGCGGCTCTTGGAGATATTCCTTGATCCTTTCGAAAGCGGCCTGACACTCATCATTCCACTTTACCGCTTGATCTTTCCTCAGCAGCTTGAAGATTGGCTCACAAGTAGCAGTGAAATGTGAAATGAATTGAGAAATGTAATTCAGTCGTCCCAAAAAGCCTTTGACTTCTTTTTCTGTTCGGGGAGCTGGCATTTCCTGTATAGCCTTCACCTTTGCAGGATCCACTTGAATACCTTTATCACTTACGACGAAACCCAACAGCTTACCAGACCTCACTCCGAAGGTGCACTTGTTCGGGTTTAACCTCAATTTGTACAACTTCAACCTGTCAAATAGCATCTGAAGGTGGTCAAGATGTTCTTCTTCAGTCTGGGATCTTGCAATCATGTCATCAACGTATACCTCAATCTCATGATGAATCATGCCGTGGAACAAAGCGACCATGGCGCGCTGATACGTTGCCCCAGCATTCTTCAATCCGAAAGGAATGACTTTGTATCAAAAGGTGCCCCACTATGTGACGAACGTTGTCTTCTCCATGTCTTCGGGAGCCATCTTAATCTGATTGTAACCGGAAAAACCATCCATAAATGAGAATACCTTATGTTGTGCGGTGTTATCAACCAGAACATCGATATGAGGCAGAGGGAAATCATCCTTGGGGATCGCCCTGTTCAGATCCCTATAGTCTACACACATTCGAACCTTACCATCTTTCTTCGGCACCAGAACCACATTGGAAACCCACTGTGGGTAAGAAGTAACTGCTAGAAAACCGGCATCAAACTGTTTCATAACCTCAGCCTTGATTTTCTCAGACATCTCTAGGCACATTCGACAAACTTTCTGTTTCACTAGAGGACAATCTTCCTTAGTTGGCAAGCGGTGAACCACAATATCGGTATCCAACCCAGGCATATCTTCATAAGACCAGGAAAAGATCTCAACATAATCACGCAGCATCTGTATCAACCGTCGCTTGACACTAGGCTCCAGATTTGCACCGACCTTGACCTCTTTCTTGTCTACCTCTGTACCCAGATTTACTGATTCCACTGGCTCTTCATGTGGCTGAATGGCCCTCTCTTCCTGAAGTAACAGTCTAGAAAGTTCCCCAGGAACTTCACAATCATCCTCACCTTTATCCTCGGCTTGGTTGATCGGACTTTCGAAGTCATAACTGGCAGTAGCAGAGTCGTTATCAGTGGGATCCAGAGTGGATGTGGACCTGTATTATGATATGTGAGTGTGTGTAAGACAAATATCTATTTTGATAAAGTGCAAAAAAGGAAGAAAAAAAAAGGAGCGCAAAATTCATAATGCAAGAAAACGTCCAATGCTTTTATTGATGATATATGGAAATGACACATAATAAGCCCTCAAACAAAGCCACGGTGTCTCGGGCAAGGCATCGGGCCGTAAAAATTTCAAATTATCTGTTACAAGTCTCAAAACAAAAGTCTTATTACTGTGTAATAAAATAAATGGGCATGAAGTCCTTCACCGTCCAATTTCTTAATCCACCGTCGATAGTCGGGTAAATCCAGCTATCAAAATCTGACTCTTCCTCATCATCTCCAATTGCATTTACTCCCGCGTCATGTTTTGGCATAGGAGCCGTTATGACATTGGATTTCTATGGAGCTTCAAACTCAATCTCCTTAGCTTCAATCAAATCCTGCACTTTATTCTTCAAAGCCTAGCAGATATTGGTATCATGCCCTGGGCTATCAGAGTGATAAGCACAGCGGGCGTTCGAATTATACAACAGTGATGTAGTATTGGGATTCTTTGGAGCCTCCCTCAAAGTCACCATGTTGGTCTTCAATAGTTGCGACAAAATTTGAGATAGAGTCATACTGAGCCGAGTATACTGCCTTTGCGGTGTCTCTACTCTTTGTTGATTGTTGCGTTGTGGGGAAACAGTTGGTCTTGATATTACCACCGCATTAACTGCTTGGCGGCGCTCAGGTCGGTTTTGGCTCCTCGAGCTATAAACTGCACTAGACTCCTTCTTGAAAGGCTTCTTCTCTATACTTGACGAAGCACCTTCCTGTATTTTGCCGCTCTTGATACCGGCCTCAACTCTCTCCCCAGTCATAATCAATCCAGTGAACCCAGACGATGAACTATCGATCAAATGATTGAAATACGGACCAGATAAAGTCCCAAGAAACATATCCACCAACTCCCTGTCAGCCAGTGGGGGTTGGACTCTTCCAGCAAGATCTCTCCACTTCTGAGCGTAGTCCTTAAAACCTTCGCTCGCACCCATAGACATACCCTGAAGTTGGGTATGCATGGGAGCAAGGTCGGCATTATACTGGTATTGCTTGTAAAAAGCAACAGCAAGGTCCTCCCAGTTGCGGACATTAGCTCCTTCCAGTTGATAGAACCATTCAAGTTGAGTCCCTGACAGACTATCTTGAAAGAAATGGACCCAGAGGTTCCTATCAGCAGTATACGGTTGAATCTTTCTGACATACGAGCGGAGATGTAGCTTTGGGAAGGAGACCCCGTCGTACTTAGCAAAGACAAGTGCTTTAAACTTGTGGGGGATCACCACCCTAGATGCCAAACCCAAATCTCCAAAGTCCAGACCAGGGACTTTCTGGATCTCCATTGCGCTTAACCGGTCTTCAACTTGCTTATACCTATCCTCAGCAGGAGGATACTGGTCTTCATCAAAATCAGTGTCATTGTCAAAAACCATAGGGCTAGGACCCTTCCTTTCTTCTTGATTCTCTCCTCCTCTATATGAATGGGATAAATCAACTTCATGTCTCAACCTGTTCCCAAACCTGTGACCCATATTCAAGAGGACTACCTTCTTCTTCTTCTTCTTCTTGTCCTTCAAGATAAGAGTCTTCAGATCTTGTTGACTCTTTGCCAAGTTCAAGAACATTTCCTGGAACTGAGCATTCTGAGCTTGCAGAGCCTTGATGGCTTGATTAGTAGGTGTTTCAGAAGACATGATTGCTGAAATAAATAGCGAAGAAGATAAGAAACCTGTAAGGGTACCTGTAATGAGGTGCATGGTAATGGAATGCGTATAAAATTATTTCAAAGACATTAGGGAGATTCAAATTTGTAAACCAAAATAAAACACACTTTATTAGATAAAAACTTGTAACAATGTTTAACAAATGCCTTTAAGGCGTTACAAAAGAAATACTGAAAAGCAAATCTAAACTAGAAACAATAAAAGACATTAGAACTCCCATGGTCGTTTTCCTTTCATGCTGACATAATCGTTGATTGTCCTCTCAATCTCTAGCTGCCTTGTAAGCTTCAGGATCTTCCGTTCCTGCTCATGATACTTCTCTCTGTAGGTATCCCTTTCTTCCCTTAACTGGATCCAAGACCTATTTAATGCCCCCAGATCAGTAGGCATATGAGGATGGAGTATCGTATAAGGAACCCCTTTTTTCATCAGTATGCTCCACAATCACCGGAAAAACAGCTTCGTATGTCATTCCTAGCTTTTGAGCACGGGCTCGAACCCACTGGAGATATGGTTGCATCGGGAGAGAGGTATTCATTCCTAGATCATGTGGATCAGACCTGTTCACCCTGTCCCAGGCTCGTATAAATCTGCGGCGATGTCCCTCAACATCCCCCTTGAAGTCAAAGACAATGTCTGGAAGCAGCAGCTCATAAGGACCGTCCCTTCGAGCTCGTCCAAACTGTCGTAAAGCCAAACAAGGATTATAGGTTATCCCTCCTCTAATTCCATGCAATGGAACATTGGGGTATTCCCCACACCGATCAATGGCAGCTACCTTTTCCATATCTTTAGTACTCCAAAGGATGTCCGTATGAGCAAGGGACATGATTTTGTAAGCCCAACCCATACCTTCCTCATTCTTCAATACATATTTGGGGAGTGAGAAATAAACCACCTCGCCAGCAGTGGTGTACAGCACATGAGAGTTCCCCTTCTCCGAACAGTACGGGTATAAAGAGCATGCAGAATATCACCTAGAAGAGTGGGCACTTGATTACGAGACATGAAAATCTTGATTGCGTTCACATCGACAAAAGAATCTGAATTTGGGAACAGAACCAAGCCATAGATGAGGAGATCCAGGATTTCTTCAAATGCTTGAAAGTCTAAACTATCCCAGAACTGTTGAGCTTGATCGATCAAGAACTTAGCCAAGAAACCTTTAACCTCACTCCGAATCTCCCAGTTAGATACTACATCAGCCATGGTTAGATGTAGGGCTAAAGCAATATCCTCTGGCCTAGGAGCTATCTCCAAACCTGTAAAGGGTGTCTGCTCTAGAATAGATATGCCAAGTAAATCAGAAAACTCCTCCAAAGTAGGGACTAGCTGGTAGTCCAGGAAAGTGAAACAGTGATGCAACGGGTCAAAGAACTGGAACAACACACTCATCATTTTCTCATCCAACTTGGAAGTGACCAGGCTGAGGAGATGACCATGTCTTCTAACAAAGGAAGAAGTATCAGGAACTTTTGAAACCAACTCTCTAAGCTGAGCAGGTATCTGCACGAATCTGATTCGAATGGTATTTCTGCGCATAGAATCCATGATCTGCAAAACAGAACAAAGATGAATCCCCTCAGTCTTTGAAATGGTTAGTCTAATGAAATATGCATGCGATGTTATGATGCATGATGTCATGATAAAAACACACCACAAGTATCACAGATAGCAAACATGGTAAGGGAAAACAAGTCACACAATAGCCCTTAAATTTCAGGCTGGCATGGAGTTTAGGTACTACCCTCTTGCAGTTTAGTTGGTTCAACCTGTCCTAGTAATAGTAATTGGGTTCTAGAGGTTCTCAATATCACTGACCATCCTCAATCGGTCATATTTTCAGCTTAGCAATCTTTTCTTGCGGCCGGAACCATCGCGAGAGTATGGTCTCAATGAGTGTAGCATCCTGCTACTTTTCTATGGCCAAGTTGGTCAATTATAGGTTCTAAGGTCATTTGATGCTTAATGACCCATTAGCAGTCCCATACTCTCCTTGTTCCTCCACAAGGGATATCGGTACCAACTAATGTGTCACACCAACGTAGCTACTGCTTCAACCGTATCGGTCTACGCCGTACAATTCCCTCACAGTCTATTGCTACTTACCTAAAAGGTGTCCCCAAGATCCGGGTTAGGATCTATAGTAACTCCAATACAAAACCCACAAAGATAAATCAAACAAATCAAACAATTGAAAACAATATGATGAACTAATCCTAAGGTACACCCCACTTATTAACACCCCAGCAGAGTCGCCAGTTCTGTGATACGGTGGCCAGAACCGGGACGTGTTTCCCTTTTTTAAGGAATTTTCTGGTTTGCGTTTGTGTTTGCAAAATGTCGCGGTAAGCAAGAGTCGCCACCGACTTTTATTTTATCCAACAAGGAAAGGAAAAAAGCACAGAAAAATTCCTTTTTCGAGATATTTCTGAGTACGGGGGGTAGATTATAGAAAGGGAAGGTATTAGCACCCTTTCTATTTGTAGTTATCTACGGGCTCTTAGGTACTTGCTCATCATTTTCAAAATTGTTTTCTTTGTGTTTGTCTGCTTTGAAAAGTTTTTGCTTTGACTTCGATTTAACTCTTGCTTCTCTCTTCAAAAGTGTAATGAAGTGTTTTGAAAATTTTGTTTGAAAAGGAGTGTAAGTGTGAAAAAGTTTGTTTTGATTGAGCAAGTACTTAAAAGCTAATCTACCTACTCGAAAAAAGAATCGTTTTGTATTCGTTTCTTTTTGACAACGCTATCCCACTATTAGTGAGTAGGTAGCACCGTCGTTGGAGTTTTAAGGGTCAATTCGAAAGGGACGTTCGGTCACTAAAGCAATGTTAGGACGTCTTAGTAGTAACCCTAATGTCTTAGATCAATTATCCAAGTCAACAATATCCGAGGCACCCTTTCTGAGACAACTTTGATCTTTGGACAAAAGGACGACCACTAAAGCATCCTATACTCAATGACCGCTTACCGAAGGCAACCAAGTGGGAGTGTACCCTAGGAGTGCGCATGTGCGAGTGATTCAGTTTCAGATTTATTATCTTTGCACATTTAGGGTTGTCTAACTGTTTTAAAATTACATACATTCTTGTCATGCATCCTAATGTCATACATCTAACAGTTTAATATTTCGCGGATTTAAAGTGCAGAAATTAAACTACGCTATTACAAGGCTTCGGGTATTTACATAGCCAAAAACAAACCCTTGAAAAGTAAAGTGGTAAATGAAAATAAAGTCCTAATTTAAACTATTACAACCTTGTGAGCAGTTACAATAATAGGGTAAAAAATAATAAAATAAAACGCGCGATGAAAAATTAAGATCGGGAAGAAAATAGGGTTTTGACCCTTCTAACCTAATTAAAAGAAAACTTGTTTTTTTGTTGTTTTTAATTATTTTTAAGAAAAGAATTAGATTTCCTAAATTAAATGACAGAATTAATTAGTGATTAAATTAATTAATGAAAATAATTAAAATGACCTATTTTTGTTTTTTTGGGTTATTTTAAGAAAAAGAAAAAATATAATTAAGTTAGAAATAAAATCCTAATTTTCTAATTAATTTTAAGTTATTTACAAAATAATTAAAGTTTTACCTAAAATGAAATCTAATTAAATTAATAAATTTATTGATAAAAAATACCTAAATCTAATTGGTGAAAAATATTTTTATGATTTTTGAAAAAGGAAAAAATAATTAATTCGTTAGTAAAATAAATAAATGAATTAAATTAAAACAAATATAAAAAGAAAAAAAAAGAATTAGAAACTTGAGCCTGATTAGTAGCTTGAGGGGTGTGAAAAGCAATTTCCTGGGCCCAAAAAAAGAGGTCCACGTTGACCCTCAGAATTCCATGCCATGTGTTGACCCTGGTCTATTGTACTCCTTCATTGATGGCCTTTAGATTTGGCCATCTGGCCATCTGGCAGGCTGGATGATGAGGACACATGATGGTCCTCAGGCTTGTGAACGCGCTGGATAACCTGAAAGAAATTAAGAAAAATACCAAACGTTGGAGGCAGGGGTCGAACCCCTGACCTCAAGCTCCCCAACGCCTTAACGCTTGCCTGGCTACCACTGGGCCAATTGTTTTTGTTGTATGTAATATAAACAAAAATTAATATAAAATAAACAAGCGAAGTAACCAAATATTAGCGTGAAATTTCAAACAATCCAATGGAAGGGTGCCACGCAGTCGTCTTCAACCTTGTTCTGTTGGTAAAAGTGAAACACTTTTACCTACAGACGTTTGTCCGTCACTACAAACAGAGCTCGTTCCAAAATCCTCCATGAGCAATATAAATGACATCTAATGCCATGGTTGGATTCGTCTTGTCCTCCTAAACATGATGGTACCATTCATGAAGGCTAATTTTACCTGCAAGCAAAAACCCTAAAACAGAATCCAAAAACCTAACAATGGTAGTTCACGATTCAGTCCATGAAAATGCAATTGGGTATTATAGAAAGCTTGCAATTGTCATGGTGAACAAGAATCTATGATTACATTATGTTATACATGCCAGAAGTTTGCAAACGGAATTCAAGAAAGAAGCCATGTCGCGATGGACTTACAGTGAGATGTAGGGCCTAGAAACGCTTGCTTTTGATCGCTCTCGCTTGCTGGGGATCTCAGGAAGTGATTGAGATAGCTAGGATGCCTTGAGGATGCTTGGAAATAGGAATTTGTGTTTGCACTTTTTCTTGATTTTTCAAGTTTGTTTTCTTGGTGTTACGCCTCTTTCCAACCTAGTTTTTGGCCTGCCTTCATTCTGTATGTATCAAGGAATGGATTAGGGTTGATAACTTATCTCAATCTTCCTCCATCAATGCATTGGATCTTGATTTGATACACCTTAAAAATCTCTCCAAAATTGGCCTAAAATCAATCTTTTTGTCCACCCTAATGCCTTGCACGAGTTTGATTTGATGCTAGCTGTAATTGAAACCTGAAACAAGCACAAAATCTTTTGTTTTCAAAACTTTGGATTTTCTCATGATTTATTTTGATTAAAATTGATTTAAATCAAATCAAAATAAAAATAAATAATAAAAACATGATAATGACAAGTGGCAAGGGCTAGAGCTCGTGGACTATGTTGCCAACTCAAAACAAGTGAAAATGATTGGGCCCATTTGGCAAAATTTGAAGTTTTAGGCATACTTGACTTTTGGCAATTTTTCAAAAAGGGTCAACTTCACCAATGCATAACTTCCTCAATTTTGACTCTTTGGAGGTGTTCTTGGACTTTTTAGAAATCTTTAGATGTCCTCTAATCAACCCTTTTTGTCTCATCCCAATTTGATATTCCATGCTCATGTATGAAGCTTTGACAAAAAAGGTGTTTTTTTTTACTTTCCAAAATGACCTATAATGTCCAAATTCATAACTTATTGTGAGTGCATATTTTGAACTTTGGAGATGAAGATGGATTGTAGATAAATGCATCCTCTTCAAAATGAGCTTTGTATGGGTCATTTCGCATAACGTATGAGAAAGTTATGCTTGGTCAAAGTTGAGTTGACTTTTCCTACAAAACCCTAATTTAGCAACTTTTGAGTCTTGATGAATTATGAGAAATCCTTGATGAATCATGATCAACCCTGGATAAAATGATGAAATATCCTTTAAAATGAGAATGTTGACTAAAAATATTGAAGTTTGACTGTATGTGGGCCACAGTTGACTTTTGCCCGAACACAGTCGATTTTTAGGCCTTTGAGCAATTGACTGAGCAAACTTTCTCTGCAAGGCTTGAAACTTGACATGGACAACATATTAAGACATTGGTGAGCATTTGGGATCCCTTGGACTCAAGTATCTTGATGCAACATGAAACCCTAATTTGAGGTATACTGCCTTAGGAGAGAGCTTGTCTGGCCAACCCTTGGACTACCTTGAGCAACTTGAGGATCTTTCTTGAAATGTTTTGAGAAATATGGGAGGGAAAATTTTGGGGTACAACAGCTGCCCTTGTTCAATTTTCTTAAACTTGAAGATTTAGATTGGCTTATCTGTCTTTCGTGATCTGAAGGTGGAAGATGATTGAACACTAGAGTGCCCAGAAATTTGCACTCGCATGAAGTGGTAATTATCTTGTGATGTCGGGAATGAGCTTACAGATGCCATTTGGAAATTGCTGACGAGGGGATGGGCTTAAAATGCCATCTGAAGGAGACTGATGACGGGAGATGGGCTTAAATATGCCATCCGAAGGAGTGTCGATTGCATAAGAGATTCCTTAGCGAGAGCTTGTATACCTGTCGTTTGAGGAAGATTTCGCTGGGGAAGGCTGATCTTTGTTTAAAGAAGTATAATTTTAGGAGCTTCAGTCGTCCAATATTCTCCTTGTGAGTCATCTTTGTTTGAATTTTAGGAACTTCGATCATCCGTATTCTACTGAGGAATCATCTCTGTTGAATTTTAGGAACTTCGGTCATCCGTATCCTACTGAGGAATCATCTCTGTTGAATTTTAGGAACTTTGGTCGTCTGTATTCTACTGAGGAAACATCTTTTTCGAATTTTAGGAACTTCGGTCATCCGTATTCTACTGAGGAAACATCTCTGTCGAATTTTAGGAACTTCGGTCATCCGTATTCTACTGAGGAAACATGTCTGTTGAATTTTAGGAACTTCGGTCGTCCGTATTCTAACTACGGAATCATCTCTGTTGAATTTTAGGAACTTCGGTCATTCGTATTCTACTGAGGAATCATCTCTGTTGAATTTTAGGAACTTCGGTCATCCGTATTCTACTGAGGATTCATCTCTGTTGAATTTTAGGAACTTTGGTCGTCTGTATTCTACTGAGGAAACATCTCTGTCGAATTTTAGGAACTTCGGTCGTCCGTATTCTACTGAGGAAACATCTCTATCGAATTTTAGGAACTCCGGTCGTCCGTATTCGAATGAGGAATCATCTCTATTGAATAGGAAAGTTGAATTTTAGGAGCTTCGATCGTTCGTATTCAACTGGGGATTAAATCATTATACAGTCGTACCCGGGCTTCACAGCTTGAATTTTGTGAGAATTTGATTGTATCTTTCTTGAAAGGTAAAGGTTAGCTGTATGTAATGCATGATACGTATCAGGCAATGATGTTCTCAAAATACATGAGACTGTGATGTATGATGCGTATGCATGTCATGATGTATGGAAATATGATGTTTTTAGCTGGGGAAAATAAATCTCGGGTTACTGCTGGAGAAAAGAGTTGAATTCTTCGTTTCCGCTGGGGATAGTGAATGAAGATGATTGTGAGAATAAACATGCAGGAGAGGATAACTCTGTTGGGGAATAAACTGATGAGAAAATGACTCTGTGGGGAGGACATATTCTACTAGAGGACCTGTTGATTTGGGAAGAATAACCTCAGTCGGGGATGAATTACCGTTGTTGGTGATAATGAAACCTGTTGGGGATTGAATTTCTGTTTGTAAAAGGAATAAACTCCGCTGGGGATGATTTTCCAGTTGCGAATTCACTGGGGATAACCTTTTAGGCTCTATTGGGGACAATCCTCCAGCCTCTACTGGGGATAATTCTCCAAACTCCACCGGGGATAATTTTCCAGTACTGATGATGGATAAAATCTGCTTGGGGAGAATTTTACCGACTCATTCGCGATTGCGAGCCTCAGCTGGGGAGAATTAACACTACTATCTTTCTCTTACTCTGCGGGGAGCGAATGTACCTTAGTCATATTGTTCAGCTAAATCTATCCTTGTACCTGTCTGACGGAGCAACTGTAAGGTCTAGACAATTCTTATTTGCCCTTGCTCCTGATATTACGAGTAATCGTCTTTTGTTTCGTATGTAAATATTTATGAACAACAATTATTGTCAAATGCATATATCAAAAATGAACATTGGACGTTCTTGCAAAACAAAGCAGAAAAAAGAAAACCATTTGAAATTTATTTTTGAAAGTGAGTTGTATTGACTTTGAAGTTTGGCCTGTAAATAGGCGTTTTTGTACAAGAGGCTGACGCCCTAGTAAGAGAACACCGCCGAACAATAGAATTTATACAGTTTGTGAAAAAAATCAGCTATGTGAACAATCCCACTGGGTTCCGACTCTGCTATTGCCTTTATATCCTCAAGAATCTTACCACTTTGCTACTTGGTTGAAGGTAGATCAGATTTATTAGTGTCGTCCGAGCTTGATAGTCGATACCGAAGTCTGGTTGCAAGGTGATCCAATGAGACATAGTGTTACGCCTTAATCCCTAATTTTTTCCTGGACCGCCCTTTCGGGTTTTCAGTCCACCGGGATACCCTTTTTTGCCCAAGCAGCCTTTTCAGGTTTTCGACTTGCCGGGTGTACAGTTTCTTTTTTATTTTCATCCCTTATTTTTGCCGGAACCCTTTTGGTTCGCCGGGAAGCCCTTATTTTTTCCTAGGCCAGTCGACCTAGCGGGTCTTTGATTATGTGTAGTATCTTTTCACTATGTCTGCATTGACGGGGTGAGGAAGGTCGTCACCATCCATGGTGGTTAGGATCATAGCCCCTCCTGAGAAAATGTTCTTAACCACAAATGGCCCTTCGTACGTAGGGGTCCATTTGCCCCTGGGATCACCTTGTGGTAGGATGATGCGCTTGATCACCAGATCCCCAACTTGATACTCTTGTCGTCTAAATTTCTTGTTAAATGCCTTGATCATCCGTTTTTGATATGTTTGACCATGACAAATAGCAGTAAGTCTTTTCTCGTCGATTAAGTTCAGTTGATCGAGTCGGGTCTGGATCTAGTCATCTTCGCTCAAACTTGCATCTTTCATAATCCGAAGAGAGGGTATCTGAACTTCAATGGGCAATACGTCCTCCATACCATATACCAAGGAATAGGGGGTTGCCCCTATTGACGTCCGCGCTGAGGTACGGTGCCCATGAAGAGCAAATGGTAACATCTCGTTCCAATCTTTGTAAGTCATCGTCATCTTCTGCACAATCTTCTTGATGTTCTTATTAGCTGCTTCAACAAACCCATTCATCTTCGGTCGGTAGGGATAAGAGTTGTGATGTTGTATCTTGAACTGTTTGCAGAGCTCGATGATCATCATATTGTTGAGATTTGGACCATTGTCCGTAATGATCCTCTCTGGTACACCGTATCGGCAGATCAAATTATGTCGAATGAATTGTGCCACGACAGTCTTGTTTACAGTAGCAAAGGAAGTTGCTTCAACCCACTTCATAAAGTAATCAATTGCTACCAAGATGAAACGATGCCCGTTAGACGTAGTAGGTCTGATCTCGCCGATCATGTCGATGCCCCACATTGCAAAAGGCCAAGGATCTGTCAAGATGTTCAGAGGAACTGGAGGTATGTGCACCTTATCAGCATAGACTTGGCATTTATGAGAGGTGCGAGAATGCTGATAACAATCGGCTTCCATGGTAGACCAATAATATCCTGCCCGAAGGATTTTCTTTGCCATGGTATGTCCACTGGAATGAGTTCCGAAAGTACCTTCATGTAACTCTACCATAATTCATTCTGCCTCGTTCTTATCCACACAAAGTAGTAAGGTCGAATCATGGTTACGCTTGTAAAGGATACCATTACTGATGAAGAACTTCGCCGCGAATCTCCTCAGAAACTTCTTATTATTAACAGATGCACCCTCGGGGTACTCTTGAGCCTCAAGATACCTCTTTACCTCGTGAAACCAAGGTTTATCTGCCACCTCTTCAGTCTCAATGTCACAGTAATGTGCGGGTTCGTCCAACCTTTCAATGGTAATCTGGGGAGCCTCATTGTCCCACCTGACCTTGAACATAGAAGACATCATTGCTAGCGCGTCCGCCAACTGATTCTCCTCTCTTGGGAAGTGTTCAAAGGTTATCTCCTCGAAGTGTGGAAGCAACTTCAATACATACTCTTTGTAAGGAATAAGATTTGGGTGCTTCGTATCCCACTCGCCTTTGATCTGACCGATCACGAGAGCGGAATCTCCGAATACACTTAAGAACTTAATCCTTAGGTCAATTGCTGCTCGAAGACCCATGATACATGCTTCATACTCCGCCATATTGTTGGTGCAGTTGAAACATAGTCGGGCGCTGAATGGAGTATGAGATCCTTCAAGAGATATGATCACGGCGCCAATGCCATTACCCAAAGCGTTTGAAGCTCCATCAAAGTACATAGACCATCGAGATCCTTCCTCAGGTCCTTCATCCGGTCCATGTGTTTCACAGTCAGTCACCAACATGATATTCTCATCCGGGAACTCGAAGTTCATAGACTGGTCATCATCCACTGCCTGATGCGCCAAATGATCTGCCAACACACTTCCTTTAATTGCCTTTTGGGTCGTGTATTAGATGTCATACTCAGTCAAGATCATCTGCCATCTTGCTATTCTTCCGGACAAGGCAGGCTTTTTGAAGATATACTTGATTGGATCCATCTTTGATATCAATATGGTAGTGTGAGTCAGCATATACTGTCTCAGCCGGCGAGCAGCCCATGCCAAAGCGCAGCAAGTTTTATCAAGCAACAAGTATCGGGTCTCGAAATCGGTAAACTTTTTTCTAAGGTAATAAATAGCATGCTCTTTTCGGCCAGACTCGTCATGCTGCCCCAGCACGCACTTCATTGAATTGTCGAGTACTGTCAAGTATAAGATCAAAGGTATCCCTTCAACTGGAGGCATCAGAATAGGTAGCTCTTGGAGATATTCCTTGATCCTTTCGAAAGTGGCCTGACACTCATCATTCCATTTTACCACTTGATCTTTCTTCAACAGCTTGAAGATTGGCTCACAAGTAGCAGTCAAATGTGAAATGAATCGAGCAATGTAATTCAACCGTCCCAAAAAGCCTCTGACTTCTTTTTCTGTCCGGGGAGCTGGCATTTCCTGTATAGCCTTCACCTTTGTAGGATCCACTTGAACACCTTTATCACTTACGACGAAACCCAGCAGCTTACCAGACCTCACTCCGAAGGTGCACTTGTTCGGGTTTAACCTCAGTTTGTACAACTTCAACATGTCAAATAGCTTCTGAAGGTGGTCAAGATGTTCTTCTTCAGTCTGGGATCTTGCAATCATGTCGTTAACGTATACCTCAATCTCATGATGAATCATGTCGTGGAACAAAGCAACCATGGCGCGCTGATACGTTGCCCCTGCATTCTTCAATCTGAAAGGCATGACTTTGTAGCAAAAGGTTCCCCACTGCGTGACGAACGTTGTCTTCCCTCAGAGCAGTCCATGATCCGAATGATCCTTTCAATCTCCTTAAACCAAGCCTGTGCCCCATCTGGATCATACCTGCCCTTGAAAGTAGGCAGATGTTTCCTCTAAAATGTTTCTAAAACACAAGACCCATCATTCTCGCCAACATTAGGCTGATGTTGTAAAGCATGAGCAAAAGCTTGCAAAGCAATAGCAATTGAAACATCTTTTCTTCCAACCATTTCACTTCTTCACACCATCATAGCAAACAATGGTTAAAAGAAACACACAAACAGTATTCAACTGTCACACCATACTAACGACTCAACAACCTGGACAGATGGACCGACCTACTCTAATACCACTTATGTAACACCCGAATTTATCCGAAGAATAATAATATAAAACTAGAGTTATTTTATTTAAAATAGTCCAATTAACATATAATTAGGATACTACACTTTAAAACATAATAAACCTGCTCAAAAATAGTATAACATACATAACACGGATTTACGGATGAACCAAAAAAAACATCATAGTCCTCAACTTCCAATTTTATTAAGCAGTAGAAAAGAATCACATTTCATGTCAAATAATTCTCGTCTAGTATAAACTGACATTTATTCAAAAACTAAGGAGTTCATAGGACTCAAAACAAATCATTTAAAACCAACAAAACAATAAAGCGTTCATCCCTTGGTGTTACGTATAAGAGTAACAACACCAACCCGAAAATAAAATTAAAAGCAACCTCTTTCAATCCTTGCAGCCTCAAACTACTCCTGACTATCTGTACGATGTCGTATAAAGCATCATTCCAACAGAAGGGTGAGATATCAAAACAATATAAGAGAATGTATAATAATAAGTATACACAGAATATAATCATGCATAGTCATACATTCCACGTCTCACATATTCACATCATTGACAACAACTATATTACATATTGCTTATACATTCACACACGATCATCCACACATATTAACAATCATCACGTAGTACATACACCAATCACACAACTCAAACATCATGTTAACAATAATGCAATGCAATAAGACTGACTCGCAAACTCAATGCATGTGGTACAAATATCGCTCCCGAATCTATGCCATTTAGGACCATAGCCGCCAATATCGTGAACTATTTGGTTCACCTCACTCCCGATGCACGCAATCTAGGATCAGAGCCAACAAACATGACTAAAATTCCACCACAGAAAATGCATGTGACACAACCATGCAACAAAATATCACACATTGATATCTATATCCATCAATATGACATGCCATTAAGGCCACCAACTGTCCACACATGTAACAAACAAATCACACATTCCCAACAACAATACTCAGTGTCATCACACATAATTTCATGTACAAGTCTCATCATAATAGAAAAAATTGCATACAGAAGAGAGCAAGCCCCAAACAAATAATCACATACTATGTTCGAAATTATTTTTACATGATAGAAAATATTATTAGCTTCTCGTAGGTTCAAACGGTGTGTCAAACGGACACCCAAGTTAAAAGTTATGGATTTTTTAAAGTTTTCAAAATAGTGATGTCTATGTCGTCTATAGCTCGTCTGGCAAAGCAAAACCTTCGCCTGAGGCTCGCATGGTGGAGAAAGAGCGACCAGTTCGCCAGGAGAATGCAATTTCCCCAGTTCCCTCGCCTAGAGCCTCGTTCGAAGATGTTTGGGCGAAACCTTTTCGCCCAGTAACGTTTGTCTCGCTCGACGATGCGTGCGTAATAGCAACTCCCTGTTGCGATTTCTGCACCAGACCAATCCTAAATCGCATACAATTTCAACATAGTACAGTCCCAAAACTCACCAAATTTAACATGCTTTCCCAATACAACTACAACACACCATGATAGGCAATATACATATGAAATCATGGCAAAACAACACCAATATTTCATCAATTTCACCATAAATCACTATATCATTAATTTATCACAAAATCCCAAACAAACCTACTTCATCTAAATCGTTATCATTGGTGATAAACAAATTAAGCTCCTACATATACATCATCATATATTACTCTTAGAGAGTTGGAAACCCACCCTTACCTTGGATTGTCGGTTCCTAAGCTTTAACAATGGAGTCTCCTTTCCCTAGCTCTTTCTCTTCTCTCCAAAATTTAATCATACAAAATAATCACCTCAACCTCAGTTTTTTCTTATGTCATTATTACTTATTGGACCCTTATTAGGTTGACATATTCTTTCCCTCACTTATTCCACACAATATTACCGTTATGCCCTTAGTACCTCTACACCAAATACTATCCTTAGTTAATTATTAAGAATAAATCTAAATAATTATAACTAATTATCTAATTTATTAATAATTCTAATTATCTTATTAATGTAACACTACCCCACAACAAACTATCAAACCATCTATTGCATCAAATAAATCACAATAACATAATTAAATAGTCAATATATTATTTGAGGTTTTACACCTAATACATTCAGGGGATCACTCCCAATACGATTATTTTAATGCTTGTCTTTTGACTTTCATTTATTATTGTTTATTTAGTATTTTTCATTGTTGCACATCTTTGATTCAAGGTCTAATCAATTTGTTTATTTGTTTTAGAATTCATAAATCAATAGTTATATTCGAGCTTGATCATGATACGTTTAGTCAATTTCATGAGTCTGTGGAATACGAACCATGTGTGTTATTGATTCAAGTTATGCGGAAAGAAGAATCTCAAAGTATTTTGAAAACTATGAAAATTTGAGATTTTGTATGTTTGATTTGAACAAGCATGTATCCTAACTCAAATCAAATTGAACAGAGGAAAACCAAATGTTTTCAAACACTTTTATTCAAATTAGAATTTACATATGATTCCAATCTGGAATTTTTCGGGTCACCTCTGCTTTATTTTATTTGAATCAGACTTTACACCTGATTTAAATCAGACAGTTTTTTCACATTTTTCTGTTGGTTCTATTTATTGATTTGAATCAGGATTTAAACGTGATTCAAATGATGGGGCTTCTGATTTGAATAAGAAATTACACTTTATTCGAATTAGATGAAAAATGGGTAAAACTTATATTTCCTTCTTATTCCACTTCACTTGCTCATTTGACTCAAATCATGAAATGTCCTTGATTCAAATGTAACTAGCTTTTTCCATCCATTTTTGTACTTTATCTCAAACACATAAAATCCTTTTTTCATCATTTTTCATAGAATATTTTTATAATCAAAATTATGATTTTCTGTAAAACCAACATCCTCTCACTTTGAAAAGTTCAGAACTCTTGTAAATAAAATTCATTCTTCTTCAATATCTAGTTTTAATTTCAGATCTTGATAATGAGCGATTTATGATTGATCTAGGGATACATCGTCTTGAAACTAATTGTTCTTCAAGATATGGTTGAGATTTTCAGACAACTTGCAAGATTGAGGTTGTTACCATTGGTGTTGACAAATTTAAGTGAAATAAAGATAGTTCTTCTCTCCAGACTACCTTGGTAGTGATTGTGTGGAAGGCTATGGACAAGGTTGAGTTCTTGTCAAATCTTCAGATAATTCATCGCTCAAGTAAACGGTAGGATTAAGGGGTGATTGCTATACACGAAGGCTTGGAGCATATTGGTGAAGCTGGAAGATTCAAGAAGCGTGAATCAAGTAAAGAACACACAGAAGAGTTTGAAATCATGTTGTATACAAGTCAAGATCCATATAGCATATTTATATTTCTCAGCATTATTGTGGATAAGTGATTTTATAATGTCTTCTAATATTTGTCAAAAATAAAAAGAAACTGTCAGTTCCATCTTTTTATGCTTGGCTGAATTTTGGCTTAGCATGGATTCTAAACATGGTTCTATGGTGATGTTGAGTAAGATGGTGCAACATCTTTATCAACTATCATAGCAGTTCCAACTGTTATAAGTTTTCCTATCAGATGTTAAATACGGAGTCATAACATCTAGACCAGTAGGTACAACCGAGTCTACATGTGCCTCATTTGACAGAGGTTCCAGAAGATGTTGTAACATGTTACAACAGAACATCTTGACAGTGTGTTGGATATTTATCTTTGAAGCTTTAATTTGAAGATTTAAGTATATGGAATATTTTGTACTCATTATATGCGCACGCCAATCAAATATTTCATTAGAAACAAGTTCGGATTTGATTGGTTGCTAAAAAGGATGGATTGAGACTTTTTATGAAGATTGTTTCTATTTTTATGGAGAAAGATTCTGCAGGCTTTGGGAGCTGCTGATTAGATTTGAATGAAGATTCCAAGCCCACTGCAAAAGTCTATATAAGGAGTCGTCCAAGACCTAGCTTTTAAGCATAGTTTTTATTTGTAAAACCTTGTGAAAAATAAGGGTTTAGGGTTTGATAGTCCTTCGATTCTCCATGTGTTTTTTGTACGTCCTCATGTATCTCTGATGCATTTGAGTTGACTGATTATTACTTACTTATCAAGTTATTATTCTCACTCGAAGCTGTGAAGCAAGAGTTGAGTATTGTTCTTAGTGAAGCTTTTAAGAAAACTAAGTATTTTTAATTTGGAAGTGTGTTCTTCCTGTTTTAGTTTCAATTTACTGTTATTGTAACTTGATTATTGACTGCCACTGGGATTGGGGTAGTTCTTTTATCACTATGGTGATTGGAAGTAGGGTGATGATTTCTCATATCTAAGAGGTGCCTAGATAGAATTTGTAATGGGTAGTGATTAAGTGATAAGTTGTAAATGGGGGAGTTCATATTAGAATTAATACTGTTGATAGTGGATTTTCTTTCTAGCTTGGTAGCCCCCAAAGTAGATGACTTGCACTGAACGGGGTTAACATATCATTGTGTTCCTTTACTTTTTGCAAGTTAAAATTCTGCATTGTTGCTATCATGTTTGTTGTTCTGTCAGCAAGTGTCATAGCACTATTGTGACATTATATGTTGTTGAGACATAAGTCTTAACTTTTTATATTGTGTGTGCCAGAAATTCAGATGGCATCCAGAGCAGGCACCTGATTCTGTTTACTGGGTGAGATTTAGGGATATATTTTATGGCACTATGGAGAAAAAAGGAGGATATAACAGCATACCTTCTATGTTGGATGGTTCTAATTATGACTGGTGGAAAGTCATAATGGTAGCCTTTCTGAAATCTATGGACATCAAGGCATGGAAGGCTGTTTTGAAAGGATGGAAGCATCTTGTTGTGAAGATCATTGACAAAGATGGAAAAGAGATTGAAACTGACACAACCAAACCTGAAGAGGTTTGGGATGAAAACGATGATAAAGAAGTCATTGGAAATTCTAAGGATTTGAATGCTCTATGCAATGAAGTTGACAAAAATATGTTCAGGCTGATTAATACTTGTATTGTTGCCAAGGAAGCTTTGGAAATTCTCAGGACAACTTATGAAGGTATTCTAAGGTAAAAATATCAAGACTTCAACTTCTCACTTCAAAATTATAAAATTTGAAGATGGGTGATGATGAGACAATTCAGGAATATCAGATGAAGATTCTTGAAATTTCCAGTGTGTTGTAACCCAAAATTTTCCCTCTCATTTTATTCAAAACATACTCCTAGAGGTCCTCAAGTGCTCAAGGTTGACCAAGAATTGACCAGACCAATTCTCCTCCAAAGCAATGGATCTCCAATTAGGGTTTCATTTTTCACAAAGAAGTTTTGGTTTCAAAGGCCTCAAGTTATTTCCATGGTCTCTAACATGTCCTCAAGAATGCTCATGCCAATTTTCATGCCTTGCATTACAAGGTTGCTCAGTCAATTGTTCAGATGACTAGAAATCAACTGTATTAGGTCAAAAGTCAAATGTAGTCAATATACAGTCAAACTTCAAGATTTTTTATCAACATTTTGAAGTGATATCCATCATTTGGTCAAGGGTTGATCATGATTCCTCAAGGAATGCTCTCAAATCATCAAGAATAATTTTTTCTAAATTAGGGTTTTCTAGAGAAAGTCAACTGAACTTTGACCAGGCATAACTTTCACATGCTTCATCCATTTTGCCCCAACCAAAGCTCATTATGAAGAAAACTAAATTCCATACAATTTTTATTTTGCCCTCAAGTTCAAAAAATGCATCATTGGGAAGATATGAGCCAATACATTACAGGTCTTTTTGAAAGTCAACAAAAAGGCATTTTTTGTCAAGGCAAGTTACATCAATATAATTTCTCCAAACGCAAAAACGGTAAACATAAAAATTGTAGGGAACATCTTGATATTTCTAAAAATTCAAATATCATCTTCAAAAGATGAAAATTGAGCAAGTTATGACCAGTGCAAATTGGGAAAATTGGTGAAAATACAAAAAGTCAACTTTGAGCAAAAATGCATTTTTAAGCTCATGGGCCTATTTTTTGAGATTCAAATATGCTTATGACTTACTCAAGGACCCCTAAATTCACTCTCACATTGCTTTTAATTTTTCCATATTTTATTCATATTCATTTTTGTTTTATTTAAATAAATACAAAATAAAATGCATAAAATAATAGATAAATGATTTGGACACATGGGCTAATGTTTTGAATCAACATCGGGCCTAAGATTTCGTGCAAAAGAGGCCAGGTTCATTGCATCTCAAGAAGGGCAAGTTTTTCATATTTTGGAAACATTTTAATATGTTTGATTTTGCTTTGAAAATGACCCTTAATATTTTGGTTCTTGCCAAATTTGTGTATCATTACACTCTTCTATAAATATGCAAGCAAACCACAAGCCATGACACGCATAAATAGCCTAAGAAGAAATCTACAAAATTTGCAAAAACATTCAAAATTGTCAAAAGTGGCATTTGTATTTCCATCCATCATCAGTCCAAACTAAGGGTATAAACCATTCCCTGAGAGTCCAAGGAGTCACGTATAGCCCTCATACGAGCATGAGACGAGCCTGAACATGATATCTCCATCTCACCGACCAGTAAAACTTTTCTCAATCGAACCTCTAAATTTGTGCATTTTTAATTCATTTTGTTTGCATAGATTATGTAGTATAATTGTTTAGAACATATTTGACGTATTATTTTTTAGATTTGACGCAGGGATGGTAAAACACCATTGCTAGGGTTCCAAAACAGTTGAGTTCTAAACTAAGTGATACCATGAGCTTTAGGACAAACAAATGGTGTCATTGAACTCGTAGCCCCCGAATTAGGGGGGCTATGACCTTTTTTCCATTAACTCATCGTGTTTTGCAGATTATGATTTTGGCTGGCCAGAGAAGAAGGAGGTCAACCACCACGTATGGTGGTTTGACCCTCCCTGTGTGGCGTGTCTGAATCTCACGTCCTAATTCGTCCATTTAACATGATAGGGCCTACTCAACGCGCGTGTTTTAATTTAAATATTTTTCTGATGGGTTTTCACAGATCCAGTATGACCAGGCCAAACATGTGTAGCATGCGCTGCCATGGCATCATCATGTGATCCAGATCCAGCGCCGCAGATGCGTGCCACACCATGGACCCTCAAGGGTCCTCCCTCACTGATCCCAGCGCCATCCTGGGCCTCCTCTTGGTTTGGGCCTAGCGAAATTCAATTGCACCCCCCATTCTACTTCATACATCAGGCCCAAATTCTTTTCTTTTTTGCTTTATTTAGTTATTTGTTTTTTTTTAATCATTTTTAATTCTAATCATAAAAAATATAAAAAATCACAAAAATAAATAGATTTAGTTTTTTTTAATAAAACTTAATTTTCATAAATTAATTTAGTTAATTACTTTGACTATTTTCCTTAATTTAAAATCAATTAGAACTAGGATTTAATTAATTTCAAATCTTTTCTCAATAATAAAAATACAAAAATATTAGAACTATTTTTTTTATTAAGTTAATTTTTATTAATCATTTTAAATAATTAATTAGACTTAGGGATTTTCTTCTTTTTAGTTAAATTATGTTTCTAAAACAAAACAAAAATTGTCTTAATGTCCTTAGAACTTTTTAGGGTTTTAAGACGTCCTTTTTATTTCTTGCATATTTGTTACTTTTCATATTATTATTGTATCTGCTCCCAGTTTGTAATAGTTAAAAACCAGGACTTTATTTACTGTCTTAATCCCCAAAATTTGGACTTGTAATTTCCCCCTCCCTGAAGCCATGTAATAGTTAGGTTTAATTTCCGCACTTTAATTTCCTGCGCTGATATTGAACTGTTAGATGTATGCCTAATAGGATTGTATGACAAGAACTACAAGAAAATGTTAGCAAACCTAACATCAAAGAAAATAACTGAATGCAACACACTTGCACATACACACCTCTAGGGTACTCCCACTTCGGTTGCCTTCGGAATAAAACAATTATAACTCTCGAATGTGAGGGATTTTAGTGGCTACCCTCTGGTTTAAAGATCACAAAAATGACCATCTCGATGTTGCCTCGGTATGATCTTAAGACTTTAGGGTGGTTACTAAGGTATCTCACCAAGTTACCTTTATGACTGTACGATGACCCTCGCTAGTCCCTCAAAACATCCGAAGATAGGGCTACTTACTCACTAATAGTAGGATAGCACTGTCTAAAGGAAAAGAGGAAAAGAACAAACATTTTTAGAGTAGGTAGATAATTCTTAGATGCTTGCTCAAATAAAACAATATTCCACACAATACACTATTTTCTAAAAAATATTTTTAAAGACAGTTTGTATATGTTCTCCACGACACGAGAAACATTACAAAGTTCTCCGCACTAAGGCGTCTTTTTAAAATACTTTTTCAAACACACAAACACAAGGCATTTTCAAATGAGCTAGCAACTAAGATCCCATAGATAACTACAGATGGAAAGGGTGCTAACACCTTCCCTTTCCATAATCTACCCCCCTTACTCGGAAATAATCTTGAAAGGTCTTTTTCTGTTCTTTTCACCCTTTCCTTTGTTAGATAAAAGAAAATTCGGTGGCGACTCTTGCTTACCGCAACATTTGCGAATAAAAATTCAAAAGCTGTAAAAGTCATTTCTCCCACCGTATTACAGAATTGGCGACTCTGCTGGGGAATTATAAAAAGTGGGGTTACCTTAGAGTTAGATCATTTTAAATTTATTTCCTTGTTTGGTTTGTCTGCTTTATTTTTAAAAGGTTTGATGGGGTTATTATTAAAGATCTTATACCTGGATCTGGGGCGCCTTTTTAGGTAAGTAGCAATAAATCATGGAAGCTACACGGCATAGACCGATACAGACGAAGTCATGGCTATGTTAGCATGATACTCTGGCTTGTACTAATGTTCCTTGAATCAGTCAAGGATAATATTACGCTTCCTCATAGTGTCATTAAGCGCTAACTGACCTTTAAAACCTTTAATTGACTCATACTAGCCATTAGAAAGTAGTGAGATATCCGGCTTTGGTTCCGACCAAAGATTGGTTGATACTCGATGCTACACTCATTGAGATTAGACTTTCGGGATATTTCAGCCGCAATACTTCGGTGCTTGAGCTAAAACAATGCCTGACGGAAAGGTCAATGATATGAGACTTCTTAGAACCCGATTACTATTACTAGGACAGGTTGAGCCAACTGAAACTTCAAGAGGGTACTTACCTTTAAAACCTCATGCAAACCTTTAAACTTAAGGTCTTAGTGTGACTTGCTTGTGTTTGCTATCTCTGTTTTAAAGCATAATCATAACATCATGAACATCATAACATATCATTTGCACTAACTATTTCAAGGACCTGGGGATTTATCTCTTCTTTGTTTTTTAGGTTATGGATTCCGCTCGCAGAAAGACCATTTGGATCAACTTTGTAGAAGTTCCTCCCAAGCTTAAGGAGTTGGTCTTAAAAGTTCCCGAAAGCTCACCATTCAACAAAATATAAGGTCATTTGCTCAGTTTGGTTACTACCGGTTTTAATGACGGTTTGATGAGCGTCCTATTCCATCTCTTAGATCCTAAGCATCATTGCTTCACATTCTTATATTATCAGTTGGTTTCCATGCTGGAAGAATTCTCTAAGCTGCTTGGTTTGCCTATATTGGAGCAGATACCTTTCACTGGTTTAGAACAAGATCCAACTGCTGAAGATGTTGCCATATCCTTGCACTTGAAGCCATCTGACATTGAATCCAAGTGGGAAAGAAGAAATGGAGTTAAAGGTTTTCTTGCAAAGTTTCTGATAGGGAAAGCTCAGGTATTCCTAGATGCCATGAGTTACCATGCTTTTGAAGACATTGTGGCTATCTTAATCTATGAGTTGGTTTTGTTCCCTAATTCATACCAACTTATAAACGTCAATGCCATCAACATTTTCCTTACTCATAATCCAGTACCTACATTGCTCAGGGATATTCTGCATTCACTCCATACCTGTACTATGAAGAAGCGAGGAACTCTTATGTGTTGTATGCCTTTTCTCTATAGGTGTTTTATTTCGCACCTTCCTCGATCAGTAATGAAGAATGAGTTAGGCTTAAGGTGGAATCAGAGGTTAGTGTCTCTCTCTCTCACTATGATATCTATTGGTGTCCTCGCTCTCAAGAAGACATCTCTTTTATTGATCGCTGCAGAGAATTTCCTAATGTGCCACTCCTTGGCATTAGAGGAGGAATCACATATAACCTTTCTTTAGCCCTACGTTAGTTTGGTTACGCATGGAGAGATGGTCCTCCTGATATGCTTATCCAAGGTATTGTGTTCGACTATTCAAATGATCTGCAAGGTAATCGTTAGAGGTTCATCCACGCTTGGGGCATGGTTAAGAAGACTGATAGTAAGACTTTAGAGCACATGAACTTCATCCCTTTGGAACCTTATCTCAAATGGTTGCGATCTCGTGCTCAAATTCTTATGATGCCATATATTATCATCTTACCAGTGATCTTAGAGCCTATTGTTCAAGGGGACGAGTCTCGCATTATCCTTCATCCTGATATGCTAACAAACTTTGAAGAATTGCAAAGGTTTTGGATCCAACTCAAGGAACAACGAGACACCTTTGAGAACCAATTCTATTCCAGTGAGAAGAAAGTGTTGGAACTGACGAAGCAACTTCACGAGGAGCAGAGTCTTAATGCTTACATCAGCACGAAAAGGAGGCGTCCATGGGAAACCTAGAAGTTTTAGAAGTTTTAATTGTTGTTTCTTTGTAAACTTTATTTTAATTTGAACTTACTAATAAAAAGACTTTGTTTCTGTTTTGATTAAAAGAGTTTAAATCCTACGAGGTCCTTGAAAATATTGCATAAGCATATCATGCATATTGTTGTACCCCAAAATTTGCCCTCCCATATTCATCAAGAAATTGCCAAGTCAAGGTCACAAAATTCCCCCAGGGTTGTGCAGCTCAACTGTCTCCTAGACAGTCAAAACTAGGGTTTGAGTTCTGGTCAAGCAAATGAACTTTTCAAGGACCCAATCAAGTCTCATATGCTTACAAAGATGGTCAAGCATCCCCATATCAAGTTTCAAGGCATTCAGCTCAAAATTGCACAGTCAAAACCCTAGATTGCACTACAGTCAACTGTAGGGGCAAAATGGTCATTTGGCAGTCAAAAGTTCAAATTTTTGGTCAACATATCATTTTGAAGCCACAAACATCATTTGATCAATGCTTGATCATGATTCTCAAGATTTGGCTCAGAAATCATCAAAGATGCAAAAGTTGCTATATTTGGACAGCTGAAAAAGTCAACTGAAATTGACCAAGGCATAACTTTCACATGGATTATCAGAAAAATTCCATCCAAAGCTCATTTTGAAGAGAAAGACATTTCCTACAATTCATCTTCATGTTCCAAGTCCAAGAAATGCTCTCACAAAAAGTTATCAATTTCAACATTATAGGTCATTTTCAAAAGTCAACAAAAAGTGACTTTAAGTCAAAGGCCATAACTTAAGATTGGTAAATCAAAATGACATGGGACCAAAGGCATTGGCTAAAGGACTCAAAGACCTTTCCAAAATGTCCAAGAACATGTGAAAAGCTTAAAAATTGACCAAGTTATGCCTTGTGGAAGTTGGGAAATTTTTAGGAATTTTGAAAAGTCAACATTGATGCAAAAGGCCTAAAAATGCAAATGGGCCCATTTTTCTTCCAAGTTTCTTCATGCCAAGCCTATGCACGACCACTAGGCCCAAAGGGAAGTATTTTCATATTTTTTAATTATTTATTTGAATTAATATTAATTTATATTCATTTAAATCATTTTAATTCATGAAAAATATAAACCTAACCTAAAAAAATCTTTTTATGCATATTATAATGTCAATATTTCGTGCACATGCTGATTAGGAAGAATTGGATTGAATTGGATATGATTTGCACAAAAACCATGTGAAAAAGATTGAAAGTATAATGGAAGAAAATCAAATCTTCAATTCATAATTGCAAGAGATTTTTGTTGAAATTGTTGACCTAATTGCTTCCATACAAGTATGAGATCACAACCCTAATGCTCTGAGACTGAAAGCTGCGCATAAGAAGCCCTTAACAACTTGAAATTTTTGAGAAAAAAGTCAATTCTGAAAAGCATTCTAGGGGACGATTCAAGCCCTAACTTTGATCTCAATAGCTTCATTGGAGTGTCCTGAACGTGTGCCAACCCAAAACAACCACCAAAACTCCTTGAAACGGTATCACAAAGTCAAATTGAACCAAGAAAATATTGAAATCGCATAGCACGAATCATACATCTTTTGCATATTTTGTTTATGAATTCTTGTTTCTCATGATGTTCTAAAGCTAACCATGCTAATTAATTTCATTTTTGAGCAATACACGTGATTCTGCCATGAGCGTTCTCTAGGGTTTGCAGGTTTCAAATTTGGGGTTTCTCACCCAAGGAACAATTGGGACTCAAGATTGTTACCATTGCATTCAGCGTGTTCTTCTGAATAAAACACATGCCTCGCGAACAATTTATGGTCCACAGGATGCTAATCGCTATTTTCTTGTAGGTTGCTTAAGGCCACGCATCCAAAACCGTGGCTAAAGGGTTTTGTTTCAGAAAATAATGGGGAAGATGACGCGCTGGCAACCACTGAGTGGTTCATTCAAACCAGCGCGCGCTTTTAGGGACCACTGACCAATTTTGATATTTGTTATTTAATTGATATATTATGTTAATTGAAAGTGAATGGTTCAGCTGGCAACGCACTACGCATGTGACATCAAAGACCTGGGTTCAAATCCCAGGTCTTGCAAAATTTCATATTATTTTTCTCTTGGCAATCTCATACAGGTCTCACACAAAGACTCACCGTACACGCTATATCCAAGCCACCCACGTGTCCCAGGCAACCAAATCAAGGGCATGGATTCCAGGAGTGCAATGAATATCAGTCAACGCATGACACATGATCCAGAAAGTCAATGAAATTCCATGCTTATTGGGCCAGGCTTTCCAAATTCATACCTCCTAAATTGGGGACTACACCCCACTCTGGTTTGATTTCCTTTTTATTTCATTTATTTTAATTGTTATGTTTATTTTAATTATTTGTTTTAATTAATTATTTTTAACAAAAATCTAAAAACATTATAAAAATCAAAAAATACAAAAAAGATATAATATTTATTTTATTATAATTATTTTCATAAATAAATTAGAATGTAAATTATGTAGTGTAATTAGGTTTTAATTTTATTTCCTTTTTAATAAAAAATCAAAAAATGTAGAATTTAGGTTTTAATTGTTAATTCTTTTTATTTCCCTTCTTTCCACAATAATAATTATTATTTATTTATTTATTTTCCTATTTAAATTGTACATAAATGAATTAGGTTTAATTTAGATTGTATTTTAATTCTTTCATAATAAATAAAAATATTAGAATTAGGGTTTGCTTCTTAATTTAATTTCAATTAACTTTTTCTTATTAAATCTAAAAAACATAAAAATACCTAAAAACATTTTTCTTCTCAATTTTAATTCTTCTTTATTTAATTAATTCATTAACTTTAACTATCGTTTGTAAAAGGGTCCAACGCCCTAGTTTTGTTTTAATTTCTTTATTTTACGCATTTATTTTATTATCGTTTATTATAATTTTGTAATTATCCCAAAGCATTGTAATTTACTTTTCGCACTTTATTTCTTCGCATTATTTATTTTTTCCGCTAAATCGGGTCCGGTTTAATTTTGGCGATGTGGACCCGCGCCTTTGTAATAGTTTAGAATTTTACCTTTCCGCGCTTTCTTAACTGTTAAATAAATGCATGCAAGAATGTATGGCAATAATTAAAATCAAGCGTAGATCACAATGACATGACAAAAGACAAATATCAAATGAAACATGACACACGAATCGCACACACCACCCCTAAGGTACGCCTCACTGTTGCCTTTCGAAAGGTGGTCGTCGAGTAGAGGACGTCTTAGTAAGTCCTCATGATCCGGGAACCTGGCATGAGGGTAGCTTCTAAGGTGTCTTCCCATTGCTCTGGTGATCACCACGTCCCGAATATCGAATTGACCCAAACACCTCCAACGGTGGTGCTACCTACCTCTCAATGGTGGGATGGCACTACTTTAAAGGACATCTACACAGACAAATTCCTTAGGGTAGGTAGGTTCTCAAGGATACTTGCTCTAATCTCAAAACAAACTCAAAAAGACTTTTCACACTGACACATTTTCAAAAGCTTTCAAAGCAAACTTTTCAAACACTCTGACGTACGAGTCGAACTGAAATTTTTCAAAAGAAACTTTTTAAACCCACATTGACAAGCACGCAAAACAATTTTGAAAACACAAATGAGCAAGTATCTAAGAGCCCATGGATAACCATGGATAGAAAGGGTGCTAACACCTTCCCTTTCTATAACCTACCTCCCGAACCGAGAGCAATCTCTTAAAAGGAATTTTTCTGTGCTTTTGTCCTTTCCTATTGGAGAAAATAAAAGACGGTGGCGACTCTTGCTTCCGCGACATTTCGCGAACCAGCTTTAAACAGTCAGTTCCAGATCCACCGATCACCAGAACTGGCGACTCTGCTGGGGAACCTTTATAAAGTGAGGTGTACCTTAGGGCTAGGTCATAACTGTGTTTTCACTTGTATTGTTTTGCTTGCTTTATTATTGTGGGTTGCATCGGAGATACATAGATCCTAACCCGGATCTGGGGAAACCCTGTTTAGGTAGCATAAGCTGTGAGGGACCTGTCCGGCGTAGACCGACACGGGTGAAACAGTGGCTACGTTGGTGTGGCACCTTAGTCTGTACCGATATCCCTTGTGTCGCAACGAGGAGAATATGGGTCTTCTAAGGAGTCATTAAGCACCAACAACCTTAGAACCTTAATTGACACAACTTGGCCTTTAGAACAGTAGCAGTATGCTACGCCCATTGAGGTTAAACTCTCGTGATGGTTCTGGCCGCAAGAAAAGATTGCGATGCTGGAGTTATGACCGATTGAGGGTAGTCAATGATATTGGGAACCCTAGAACCCGGTTACTTTGATTAGGACAGGTTGAACCCACCAACTTCAAGAGGGTAATACCCAGACCCCATGCTGGCCTGAACTCTAAGGGTTTCTCTTGTGTGACTTGTGTGCCTTCCAACTTGACTACTTGCATGCTTGTTATCTGACACTTGAGTTTCTTGCAGGTTTTGTTTATAGTCCTTAATTGGGACTCATAACAAGGTTTACTAAGTTTCTTGCAGGTTTCGTTTATAGTCCTTAATTAGGACTCATAACAGGTTTCACTTGAGTTTCTTGCAGGTTTTGGCTTGCAGTCCTTAATTAGGACTCATAACAGGGTACTAAGTTTTCTTGCAGGGATGTTTATAGTCCTTAATTGGGACTCATAACAGGGTTACTCACATTACCCCATGCATACCATAACATCATACCATTGCATACCATTGCATACATCCTAACCCATTTCAAGGATCTCAAGGGCTTGTGATGCAGGTCATGATGAACAATTATCCCAGCAAGGGGCAGAGAGGATTTATTTTCCTCTAGCCAAGGTTGTCAGGGGCTATGACCCACTTGATATGGTGAGCTCTGACTCCTGAAGAAGGTTCCCAGGTTGCTGGGAAATCAAAATTAAACCTGATGACTAAAGGCAGAGGCTATGACCCACTTGATATGGTGAGCTTTGACACCTGAAGAATGATCCCCTAGCTAAGGTTATCAGGGGCTATGACCCACTAGATATGGTGAGCCTTTGACCCTTGAAGAAGGACTCTCAACAACAGGAAGTTCTTTCAATCAAGTTACTGGTTCTCAACTCTAACAAGTTTCTCTGTTTACCCTGCGAGGTCCTTGAAAACATTGCATGCATAACATACACATCATCGCATTACAGGTATCCCTTTTGCAGGTCACTTACCTTTCTCGCTGTTTATTTCAGCAATGGCCTCACAACAAGATAACCAGGACCTTCACGCTCAAGAGTCTCAGTTCAAGGAAATCTTCTTAGGTCTATCCAAGGGGCAGGAAGAGTTGAGGGCACTCCTCATGGGGAATTTGATCAGAAAAAGTCCTGAAGAGGACAAGGACGAACAGCTGAAACGTCTACAAGCTGAGGTAGACACATTAAAAACTCAGATGCTGGGGCAAAGGGCCCTCATTCAAGGTTTAGCTCAGGAGCAAGGAGAGTTGAGAGCCATGATCAGTCAGCTTCATCAAGACATGAAGCAACCAGCCCAAGTCAGGGACCAAGTCGTTGATCAGCCGCCAAGAGGACCAAAGTCTGGTATGGTGAAGAATGAACCTCTCCAAATTGCTACTACTTCACAAGCCCAGTATCAACGGGGTAATCGACGCAAACGATACACGCCTGGAAGACATTTCACTGAGACTGGCATACCACCATCTCTAATGCTGGAACACTTGTTGGAGGTCAATCTGATTACTTTAAAGGGTCCTCCCCAGAATCCTGACATCTCTGCTCCTACTTATAACCCTGATAAAAGATGTGCCTACCATTCTGACAGTCCTGGACATGGCACCAATGACTGTTGGAGCTTGAAGAACAAGATCCAAGACTTGATCGACGGAAGAGTGCTGGAGTTCATGCCGGGTGGCCAAATGAAATACTTCTGTTGAGAATCTCCCATCTGAAGGGACTAAGTCAAACTAGAAAACTTTTGTTCATTCGAATGTTCAAGTTGCATTTTTCTTTGATTGTTTAAACATTTATTCATGTCAAACGTTGTTATTTCATTAATGCATCGCTTATGTCTGTTTTGAATCAATATATTCGTATTCGCTAAATGCAAATTATCTTCATATTTTTTCTGATGTCAACTCTTGATCTAAAATCCTAAGCCTCTTGAGGGAGGATGACGAAAACGATACCACAATCATTACAGTATGCTTTTGAACAGACCCCGCTGATGAGGTACAGGCATTGTTTCAATCCCTAAACACTGGAGTTATAAGGATGATAAACCCTCGTCAACCCATCTGAGCCAAAGAAGTAGGAGTTTTTATTTTCGAAAATTGAAACCCTTTATCATAACCCGGGGCAGGGTAGTCTTCTCAGTTGATCCAAGTGCATAACGAATGGCACCAAAGAGATCCTTACGAAAAAACAGTGATGGTTCAGAACAATCATAAAGACAGGCAGTTGTTAAAAAAAAAATCATAAACAAAAGCCCAAAAAGTCAAAACCTATAAAAGGGACTTATGAAACTGGGGCATCCCGCTGACTGTAATTCCAAAAAGGAAACAGTTCAGGCAAAAAAAAAAAAAAAAAAGAAAGGGATAACAAAAATCAAGAAAGAGGTCTCACAAACCCTCAACAAAAAATGACTGCCTAGTCAGAATAAATCATCAATGTTTGAACCATCACCGGAAAATCAAAGCAAAGACTCGAACGAGGTCTAACGTATGATCAACTGAGTTTAGGTTTGAAGAACATCACGAAGAGCGGGTGGGTACAAATAAAATTTGAGCCTTTATCCTTTGTTTCTTAAACCATGAACCGGGCCACGTTATAACCCTCAAAAGTCCTAGCTGAAGCATGGGTTAGTCCGAAAGCATACTGTTACGAAGGTATCCTGACTCCTTAAGGCTACGGTAAATGCAGTGTGGACATCACGTTTTACAAACAATCACTTGTTTTATGAAAAAAGAATGCATTTTCAAAATCTTCAAGACAGACATAGGCTTTGCATTTTTAACATAACTTTGTTTGCATATGACTTTTTGTTTGAACAGCAGGGAAATTCGCACGAGAAATACCTAGTGAACAAAAGCACTTCCAATCAAGGGGCATGACATGACTATTGTCCATCATCTGGGGCAGTCCAATCAAGATTCGGAGAATCTCTCAAAAGGCCAACCAGCCTGGGGCAAATCTCCACCTGAGGCACTTGGGACATTTCAATAACAAATCTTGCACGATTAGACACCTTCTGGTAATATGGCAACACAAGCAGCCAGGGGCACCTACCTGCATTCTAAGAGCGTGGACATAGTCGGAAAAAAGTACTACGCAAAATCAAAGACCCGCCAGGTTGACATACCTAGGCAAAAATAAGGGCTTCCCGGCGAACCAAAAGGGTTCGGGCAAAATGAAGGGATGAAACGAAAAAAACATGTACACCCGGCAAGTCGAAAACCTGAAAGGGCGGCTTGGGCAAAAAAGGGTATCCTGGTGGACTGAAAACCTGAAAGGGCGGTCCAGGCAAAAGTTAGGGATTGAAGCGTACGACTATGTCCTGCCATCTGTCTACCAGAAGAAGGTTTGTCCATCAACAACTATCAGCACCCCACAGATGCCTTCTCCCATATAAACAGGGGCAATAAAGAGTTGTCTGAGCAGTCTAATTGTTCTATCCTCCAAGGTACCAAGATAGGTTCAGCTAAAGAACATGACCGAGTATCTTAATTCCCCAGAGAGTGGTTCAACAAAACAATACATGTCTCTCCGAGCAAAATTACAACTTAGAGAAATTGAGTACCCTCCTGTAGATCTCAATACCTCCCCAGCAGCACGCATTCTTAACAAGTATCCCCGGCAGTCTTGGTCTAAAGATTGTTCCCCGGCGGTATACCACCATTCAAAGGAATCACTTCCCCGCAGTCTAAAACTTCCCCCAGGAGAGCCCAATCCAGTTTCCCCAGGAAAGTTGGAATTCATATCTCCCCAAGCAGTAAGTTTATCCCCAGTAGATTCTGGAAGCTTACCCCTCGCAGAGCACGAACGCGTCGTCCCGGCTTGATTTAAAGAGTTATTTCCGTAACAGGATATAACTGGGTTATCCTCAGCCAAAAGCCACGGAAAGAGCGTCCTCGGCAAAGTATCTTCCTACCCCCAGCGAAGTCTATCAACACTTCCGACAACAAGGATATCCCCAGCGGAGTTATCTTCATCAACCCAGCAAAGCAGCATCGCTATCCCCACAGAGTAGCACTCCCCAGCATGATCGCTAGAGTATCTTTTCTCCCGCAGAATTATTTCATTTGCCAAGTTTATTCCTCAACGGAGTTATTTCCTCCTACCGGTATCTTTGCAACAATCATCCACAGCGGAAGCAAAATCTCTTCCTCAACATCAGCCCAGGATATGACTTCCCGGCACCCGTCAAAGATTTATTTTCCTAGACGAAAACATACATGAATCATCACATACATCATTATAGCATGCATGTACACATCATATCATATAAATCGTATCCATCATTGCTTGATCCATATCATGCATTGCATATAACTGACCTTTACCTTGCAGGAAAGATGCAGTTGAAATTCTCAAAAGACTTCTCTAGTCCAGTTAAATCGACTCCAAACAGATTTTTCTGATAAAGACTCAGTAGAAGTTCTCTTATGGTCCCCTCTCCAACGGCGTGTGAGGTGGTAATTCCTTCTTCAGATGTTCCCCTCTCCGGCATGAGCGTGAGGTGATATTCTCCCATGGTCCCCTCTCCAACGGCGTGTGAGGTGGTAATTCCTTTTTCAGATGTTTCCCTCTCCGGCATGAGCGTGAGGTGATATTCTCTTATGGTCCCCTCTCCAACGGCGTGTGAGGTGGTAATTCCTTCTTCAGATGTTCCCCTCTCCGGCATGAGCGTGAGGTGATATTCTCCCATGGTCCCCTCTCCAACGGCGTGTGAGGTGGTAATTCCTTTTTCAGATGTTCCCCTCTCCGGCATGAGCGTGAGGTGATATTCTCCCATGGTCCCCTCTCCAACGGCGTGTGAGGTGGTAATTCCTTTTTCAGATGTTTCCCTCTCCGGCATGAGCGTGAGGTGATATTCTCTTATGGTCCCCTCTCCAACGGCGTGTGAGGTGGTAATTCCTTCTTCAGATGTTCCCCTCTCCGGCATGAGCGTGAGGTGATATTCTCTTATGGTCCCCTCTCCAACGGCGTGTGAGGTGGTAATTCCTTTTTCAGATGTTTCCCTCTCCGGCATGAGCGTGAGGTGATATTCTCTTATGGTCCCCTCTCCAACGGCGTGTGAGGTGGTAATTCCTTCTTCAGATGTTTCCCTCTCCGGCATGAGCGTGAGGTGATATTCTCTTATGGTCCCCTCTCCAACGGCGTGTGAGGTGGTAATTCCTTCTTCAGATGTTCCCCTCTCCGGCATGAGCGTGAGGTGATATTCTCTTATGGTCCCCTCTCCAACGGCGTGTGAGGTGGTAATTCCTTCTTCAGATGTTTCCCTCTCCGGCATGAGCGTGAGGTGATATTCTCTTATGGTCCCCTCTCCAACGGCGTGTGAGGTGGTAATTCCTTCTTCAGATGTTCCCCTCTCCGGCATGAGCGTGAGGTGATATTCTCTTATGGTCCCCTCTCCAACGGCGTGTGAGGTGGTAATTCCTTTTTCAGATGTTTCCCTCTCCGGCATGAGCGTGAGGTGATATTCTCTTATGGTCCCCTCTCCAACGGCGTGTGAGGTGGTAATTCCTTCTTCAGATGTTTCCCTCTCCGGCATGAGCGTGAGGTGATATTCTCTTATGGTCCCCTCTCCAACGGCGTGTGAGGTGGTAATTCCTTTTTCAGATTATAAATTCCTATAGTTCCCTCCCCAACGGTGAGTGAGGTGACTCCCTTTGAGATTATATTGTCCTTTGGTTCTCTTCCTGACACTACGAAGATGGTAATTCTCACCAGAATTTTCTCAACGAGCGTTGTTGAGGTTGAAATCATTCAGGATTCTCTAACCATCCATGCTAAGGCAGTAAACATCCCTGGTTCATTCATCAGCGTTTGAAGCTCCAGACCCAGCTCCCGTAACCAGTCAGGACATATCTATATCAAGCATCTAAAATCAGCTCCTACGACGTGTCAGGTACTCATTTTTTCTGTTTTGCAGGTATGCAGGTTCTCGCTAAGGAATCTCCTACGCGATCAACGTCCAGATGGCATCTATAAGCCCATCATCCTATCCAGCAATCTCTAAATGGCATCTATAAGCCCATTCCCCTATCACACTGCTACTATGTGAGCGCAAATTTCTGGGCACTCTAGTGTCCAATCATCTTCTACCCTCGGATTACGAAAGGCACGTCAGCCAATCTGCATCCTCAGGTCTAAGAAGATTGAACAGGGGCAACTGTTGTACCCCAAAATTTGCCCTCCCATATTCATCAAGAAATTGCCAAGTCAAGGTCACAAAATTCCCCCAGGGTTGTGCAGCTCAACTGTCTCCTAGACAGTCAAAACTAGGGTTTGAGTTCTGGTCAAGCAAATGAACTTTTAAAGGACCCAATCAAGTCTCATATGCTTACAAAGATGGTCAAGCATCCCCATATCAAGTTTCAAGGCATTCAGCTCAAAATTGCACAGTCAAAACCCTAGATTGCACTACAGTCAACTGTAGGGGCAAAATGGTCATTTGGCAGTCAAAAGTTCAAATTTTTGGTCAACATATCATTTTGAAGCCACAAACATCATTTGATCAATGCTTGATCATGATTCTCAAGATTTGGCTCAGAAATCATCAAAGATGCAAAAGTTGCTATATTTGGACAGCTGAAAAAGTCAACTGAAATTGACCAAGGCATAACTTTCACATGGATTATCAGAAAAATTCCATCCAAAGCTCATTTTGAAGAGAAAGACATTTCCTACAATTCATCTTCATGTTCCAAGTCCAAGAAATGCTCTCACAAAAAGTTATCAATTTCAACATTATAGGTCATTTTCAAAAGTCAACAAAAAGTGACTTTAAGTCAAAGGCCATAACTTAAGATTGGTAAATCAAAATTACATGGGACCAAAGGCATTGGCTAAAGGACTCAAAGACCTTTCCAAAATGTCCAAGAACATGTGAAAAGCTTAAAAATTGACCAAGTTATGCCTTGTGGAAGTTGGGAAATTTTTAGGAATTTTGAAAAGTCAACATTGATGCAAAAGGCCTAAAAATGCAAATGGGCCCATTTTTCTTCCAAGTTTCTTCATGCCAAGCCTATGCACGACCACTAGGCCCAAAGGGAAGTATTTTCATATTTTTTAATTATTTATTTGAATTAATATTAATTTATATTCATTTAAATCATTTTAATTCATGAAAAATATAAACCTAACCTAAAAAAATCTTTTTATGCATATTATAATGTCAATATTTCGTGCACATGCTGATTAGGAAGAATTGGATTGAATTGGATATGATTTGCACAAAAACCATGTGAAAAAGATTGAAAGTATAATGGAAGAAAATCAAATCTTCAATTCATAATTGCAAGAGATTTTTGTTGAAATTGTTGACCTAATTGCTTCCATACAAGTATGAGATCACAACCCTAATGCTCTGAGACTGAAAGCTGCGCATAAGAAGCCCTTAACAACTTGAAATTTTTGAGAAAAAAGTCAATTCTGAAAAGCATTCTAGGGGACGATTCAAGCCCTAACTTTGATCTCAATAGCTTCATTGGAGTGTCCTGAACGTGTGCCAACCCAAAACAACCACCAAAACTCCTTGAAACGGTATCACAAAGTCAAACTGAACCAAGAAAATATTGAAATCGCATAGCACGAATCATACATCTTTTGCATATTTTGTTTATGAATTCTTGTTTCTCATGATGTTCTAAAGCTAACCATGCTAATTAATTTCATTTTTGAGCAATACACGTGATTCTGCCATGAGCGTTCTCTAGGGTTTGCAGGTTTCAAATTTGGGGTTTCTCACCCAAGGAACAATTGGGACTCAAGATTGTTACCATTGCATTCAGCGTGTTCTTCTGAATAAAACACATGCCTCGCGAACAATTTATGGTCCACAGGATGCTAATCGCTATTTTCTTGTAGGTTGCTTAAGGCCACGCATCCAAAACCGTGGCTAAAGGGTTTTGTTTCAGAAAATAATGGGGAAGATGACGCGCTGGCAACCACTGAGTGGTTCATTCAAACCAGCGCGCGCTTTTAGGGACCACTGACCAATTTTGATATTTGTTATTTAATTGATATATTATGTTAATTGAAAGTGAATGGTTCAGCTGGCAACGCACTACGCATGTGACATCAAAGACCTGGGTTCAAATCCCAGGTCTTGCAAAATTTCATATTATTTTTCTCTTGGCAATCTCATACAGGTCTCACACAAAGACTCACCGTACACGCTATATCCAAGCCACCCACGTGTCCCAGGCAACCAAATCAAGGGCATGGATTCCAGGAGTGCAATGAATATCAGTCAACGCATGACACATGATCCAGAAAGTCAATGAAATTCCATGCTTATTGGGCCAGGCTTTCCAAATTCATACCTCCTAAATTGGGGACTACACCCCACTCTGGTTTGATTTCCTTTTTATTTCATTTATTTTAATTGTTATGTTTATTTTAATTATTTGTTTTAATTAATTATTTTTAACAAAAATCTAAAAACATTATAAAAATCAAAAAATACAAAAAAGATATAATATTTATTTTATTATAATTATTTTCATAAATAAATTAGAATGTAAATTATGTAGTGTAATTAGGTTTTAATTTTATTTCCTTTTTAATAAAAAATCAAAAAATGTAGAATTTAGGTTTTAATTGTTAATTCTTTTTATTTCCCTTCTTTCCACAATAATAATTATTATTTATTTATTTATTTTCCTATTTAAATTGTACATAAATGAATTAGGTTTAATTTAGATTGTATTTTAATTCTTTCATAATAAATAAAAATATTAGAATTAGGGTTTGCTTCTTAATTTAATTTCAATTAACTTTTTCTTATTAAATCTAAAAAACATAAAAATACCTAAAAACATTTTTCTTCTCAATTTTAATTCTTCTTTATTTAATTAATTCATTAACTTTAACTATCGTTTGTAAAAGGGTCCAACGCCCTAGTTTTGTTTTAATTTCTTTATTTTACGCATTTATTTTATTATCGTTTATTATAATTTTGTAATTATCCCAAAGCATTGTAATTTACTTTTCGCACTTTATTTCTTCGCATTATTTATTTTTTCCGCTAAATCGGGTCCGGTTTAATTTTGGCGATGTGGACCCGCGCCTTTGTAATAGTTTAGAATTTTACCTTTCCGCGCTTTCTTAACTGTTAAATAAATGCATGCAAGAATGTATGGCAATAATTAAAATCAAGCGTAGATCACAATGACATGACAAAAGACAAATATCAAATGAAACATGACACACGAATCGCACACACCACCCCTAGGGTACGCCTCACTGTTGCCTTTCGAAAGGTGGTCGTCGAGTAGAGGACGTCTTAGTAAGTCCTCATGATCCGGGAACCTGGCATGAGGGTAGCTTCTAAGGTGTCTTCCCATTGCTCTGGTGATCACCACGTCCCGAATATCGAATTGACCCAAACACCTCCAACGGTGGTGCTACCTACCTCTCAATGGTGGGATGGCACTACTTTAAAGGACATCTACACAGACAAATTCCTTAGGGTAGGTAGGTTCTCAAGGATACTTGCTCTAATCTCAAAACAAACTCAAAAAGACTTTTCACACTGACACATTTTCAAAAGCTTTCAAAGCAAACTTTTCAAACACTCTGACGTACGAGTCGAACTGAAATTTTTCAAAAGAAACTTTTTAAACCCACATTGACAAGCACGCAAAACAATTTTGAAAACACAAATGAGCAAGTATCTAAGAGCCCATGGATAACCATGGATAGAAAGGGTGCTAACACCTTCCCTTTCTATAACCTACCTCCCGAACCGAGAGCAATCTCTTAAAAGGAATTTTTCTGTGCTTTTGTCCTTTCCTATTGGAGAAAATAAAAGACGGTGGCGACTCTTGCTTCCGCGACATTTCGCGAACCAGCTTTAAACAGTCAGTTCCAGATCCACCGATCACACATATCATCACATAAGCAGGTATTTCAAGACATGTTTCTTATCTTTTCATTGTTTATTTCAACAAAAAGAAATGGCTCTTGAACAAACAGTTAAGGATATTCAAGCACAAAACGCTCAATTCCAACAGATGTTCTTGGCTCTGGCTAAAGGGCAAGAAGATCTAAAAGATCTAATGGTCAAAGAGAAGACAAAGAAGACAAAGAAGCCAGTTGGCGTCCTGAATATGGGAAGAAGATTCAGAGGACCAGCCAAGCGAGCTCTAGTATTTGCAACTCCATTAAATGAGGGGGATAATCAGGAAGAGGATGAAAAGAAGACAAAAGAAGAAGATAACAGCCCACGGACTGATGAAGAGGAAGTAGACTATGCTGAAGAACAATATCCTCCTGCTGATGACAAGTATAAACAACTGGAGGATTGCCTCAATGCTATGGAGATTCAGAGAGTACCTGGTTTGGACTTTGAAGAGCTAGGGTTGGTCTCGGGAGTGGTTATCCCACAAAAGTTCAAAGTTCCAAGTATGACAGAGTTTCCTGTCCCAAGCTGCATCTGAGGTCTTATGTCAGGAAGATCCAACCCCATACAGTTGATAGGAAGTTATGGGTTCATTTCTTTCAGGAGAGTTTGCCAGGGACGCAGTTAGAGTGGTTCTATCAGTTGGAAGGAACCAATATCCGCAATTGGAAAGATTTGGCTGCTGCTTTTTACAAGCAGTATCAATATAATGCTGACCTCGCTCCAACCCGTACACAAGTCCAAAGCATGTTTATGGGTTTTAGTGAGGGTTTCAAAGATTATGCCCAAAAGTAAAGGGATCTCGCCGATAGAGTCCAGCCTCCCCTGTCTGATAGGGAGTTAGTGGACATGTTCTTGGGTACTCTGACAGGCCCATTTTTCAACCATTTGATTGGAAAATCTTCAGTCGGGTTCACCGAGCTGATACTGACAGGAGAACAAGTGGAAGATGGTATCAAGAGCGGTAAAATCCAAGGGATGCTTCTTCAAGTACTGCGAGGAAGCCGGTTAATGGAAAGAAGGAAGTTAGTGCTGCCTATGGTCAAATAAATCATGATAAAGTTGAACACCATCCAACGGTAGAAGCTGTAATGATCTCCAACCCTGCACCAGCTCAACGACAAAATAATCAACGCATGAAGGATGCACCTAGAAGACAATTCACCAGAATCAACATGCCTTTATCTCAGGCTTTGCAGCATTTGTTGAAGGCTAGCCTGGTCACTCTGAAGGATCCTCCCCAAAACCCAAACACTTCCTCTCCCCGTTACAATCTGAATGCACGGTGTGTTTACCACTCCAACTGTCCGGGGCACGATACAAATGATTTTTGGGCTCTAAAGAATAAAGTTCAAGACCTTATTGATGCAAAGGAGATTTAATTTGACCCTCCCGAGACTCCCAATGTAATAACTACACCAATGCCCATGCATGACAGGGGTATAAGTGATTTTGATGATGTTTTGTTTATTTCTTTTGTGGGTGAATTAACTACTACTCTTCCAGTTGTTAAGAAGAATCTCTTATGAGACGGTTTATTTCCAGGCTGTGGTGAAGGTTGACACCTGTGTGCGTCTTTTCCCAATGGTTATTTATTATTGAAGATAAGTGTTCAGCATTTGATAGATGATCGGGAGATCCTCTTTGAGAAAGCTCCCTCTGAGAAAAGTTTGTGTGAAGATGTATCAATTATCACCATCTCTAATAATCCTACAAATGTCTCCTCCAAAAGGCCTATAAGGATTACTGGAAGCCCTAAAATTGCTCCCCTGATCATTACCACTCCCGGGCCCATACCATATTACTCTGACAAAGTTGTTCCTTGGAATTATGAAGTTGACGTTTATTATCATGGTGTCAAGCAAGGCATATTGGCCATCAAGAATGAAGTTACTGAAGATATTGATCCTAACATTGACAACATTGTTAGGACCAGTAAATTTACCAGAAGTGGAAGGATTTTTCTCTCCTCAAATCTCTCCAAAGACTGTTGCCACTCATGTTGTTAGTCTTGTTGCTACTCCTAATGTTACTCTTGTTGTTACTCCTACTCCTGTTGTTATTTCTGCTACTGAGTCAGCTGAGACTTAGGGCAAAGAAGTATCGGTTGAGCCTGCCCGACGGAGGCACCTAAAGAAGCCATTCCCGAGGCCTCCAAGCAAGAAATGGAGGAAATTTTAAAAATCATACGAAAAAGTGACTACAATGTTGTGGAATAATTAGGGCAGACCCCCTCAAAGATTTCAATGCTATCCTTGTTATTATGATCTGAAGCCCATGCTAAAGCTTTGGTGAAGTTCCTGAAGTCTGCTCATGTGCCACAAGAGACTTCTGCTGATCAATTCGAGAACTGTGTCGCTAGTATGGCTGTCGATAATGGACTAGGTTTCTCCGATGTTGATTTGACTCCTAAGGGAAGAAAACATAATGATTCCCTGCATGTATCTATTGAATGCAGGGGCACAACTCTAGCTCATGTGTTGGTGGACACTGGATCATCTCTGAATGTTCTACCCAAGGGTGACTTATACCGATTAGACTGTGAAGGACTTAAATTGAAGCCTAGTAACATTATGGTGAGGGATTTTGATGGCTTCAAAAGAATGTTACACGGGGAGGTGGACATCCTGATCAAAGTGGGTTCCCAAACTTTTGAATCCACCTTCTACGTGATGGACATTCTCCCGTTTTACTCTTGCTTACTAGGACGCCCTTGGATTCATGGGGCTGGCGCCGTCACTTCCACTTTGCATCAGATGTTAAAATATCCGGTTAATGGAAATATTGTTACAGTCCGTGGAGAAGAAGAGTATATTGTAAGCCACTTCAACTCTTTTAGATATGTTGAGATGGACGACGAGTTCATTGAGACCCCCTGTTAGAATTTTGAAGAGATTCCTCATACGATCATTGTTACCAAGGCTGATGCTAAGGTTGTAGTTGAAGAAGGTGGGTGTACTATTCGGGGCCAACTCCCTGATATTCCCTATAAGTTTGACAAATTTGGTTTGGGTTTCACTTCAGGAGCTCAAAAAGTTGTTTGTCGTGGTCGCGCCGGATGACCACTGTTGTACCCCAAAATTTTCCTTCTCATATTTCTCAAAACATTGCAAGAAAAATCTCCAAGTTTCTCAAGTTTGCTCGAGAGTTGGACAAATAAGCTATCTCCTAAGGTAGTCTACCCCAAATTAGGGTTTTGTGTTGCATCAAGATCCTTGAGTCCCAATGACCTCAAGTGCTCCCCAATGTCCTAATATGTTCTCAATATCATCCATGTCAAATTTCAAGCCTTGCAGAGGAAGTTTGCTCAGTCAATTGCTCAAAGGTCCAAAAATTGACTGTGCTAGGGCAAAAGTCAATTATGACCTACATACAGTCAAACTTCAAGATTTTTTGTCAACATTCTCATTTTGAAGGATATTTCATCATTTGACTTAGGGTTGATCATGATTCATCAAAGATTGCTCAAATTTCATCAAGACTCAAAAGTTGCTAAATTAGGGTTTTGTAGGAAAAGTCAACTCAACTTTGACCAAGCATAACTTTCTCATACTTTATGAGAAAGGACTCATCCAAAGCTCATTTTGAATAGGATGTAATTTCCTACAATCCATCTTCATACCCCAAGATCAAAAAATACACTCACAAGAAGTTATGAATTTGGACATTATAGGTCATTTTTGAAAGTCAACAAAAACACCTTTTTTGCCAAAGCTTATAACTTGAGCATGGAATATCAAAATGATATGAGACCAAAAGGGTTGATTATAAGACATCTCAAGATTTCTAAAAAAGTCCAAAAACACTTCCAAAGGTTCAAAATTGAAGAAGTTATGCATTGTTGAAGTTGGACTTTTTTGCAAAATTGCCAAAAGTCAACTATCCCCAAAACTTCAAATTTTGTCAAATGGGCCCATTCTTTTCCACTTGATTTGAGTTTGCATAGTTGCACACGTGTCATAGCTTCATCCATGAGCCCATATTTCATTTTTATTATTTAATTTGATTTTTAATTGAATTTATTTATTTTAAATCAAATAAAATCATAGAAAATCCAAAGCATTGATAATTCATGATCTCTTGGCTATTTCAGGCTCCACATTCAGCAATTATCATGATAAAATTCATATCAAATCAAATCATGTGCAAAAATATCCAAATCAAATCAAATTTGGAAGGTTTTCAATGGAGATCAAATCACATTCATGTGCATTGATATGAGGGATTTGGTCCATGATTTTTACCCTAATGCAAAGCACATTACATAAGCAAGCAAAAGCATACGAAATCAGGGTTGAAAGTTATGGAGAGAGGCAGAACAAAAGTGCAAAAATTCACAAAAAAGTGGGAGATCAAAGTCCAAGCTAGAGGTTGTTTCAGGACACGAGAGTGGTCTCAATCGCTTCCTGACCATTTACACAAGCTACCTGGATCTAAAGCAAGCATTTTCAGGCATCCAAATGCATTGTAAGTCGCACGATAGCCACCCCTATTCTTGATTTTGCAATTCTAAAATTAAGCATCTTTTTCATGAACTAATACCATATTTTGAATCTACAAAACATTTGCAAGCGATTGGTATCATTCAATTGTGTTTATCTGGCTTGAATGGAGAACCACCATAGCTAGGGTTCTTCGTTTTGTTTTTAGGGTTTCTTGTTTCAGGCACAATTGAGACTCAAGAAGAACATGGCTTTGATCAGGAGGCCATGACGAATCAAACCATGTTCTTGGAATGGATTTATATGGCCTGGAGAGTATTTTAGCATAGGCCTGCGCTTTTAGCTGCGGATTCAAATCCGCAAGTATTTTTGTTACAGGTTTAAGGACAGGGACGATGATGTGTCCCCCGTCCATTGGTTATTTCAAATTTGGCGCGTTTCATATTTTGTTCTGACCAATAATTTTTGTTTTATTATATTATTATTGTTTTGTATTAATATAACAAATGAAGCAATGTAGCGTGGTGGCAAGCGTGTTAGTGCAATCTCCTTCAGGACCTGGGTTCGAATCCCAGGTCCTCCACTTTCTCAATAATTTTGCTTTTCAGGTATTCCCATACAGGCGCCTATATGCAGTCCATCATACTCCCTCATGCATCTAATAGCCAGATGGCCATTGGCCAGATCTGGTGGCCATGGTCTGAAGGTCCATAGAAGCGTTGGTCAATGCACATGTACCAGATCAGAGAAAGTCAAACAAAGGCCAGCAATATTGGGCCACGAAATTGCTACCAGCACCCCATAATCAGGCCCAAACTCTTCTCTTTATTTATTTTGTTTGTTTTATTAATTGTTTTATTATTTTTATTTAATTTTTCTAACCAATCAAAATTATGTCTTTTTATTAAATAAAATCACAAAAAATGTTTTTTTATTTCAAATCAAATTTTAAACTTTTATTTTTAATAAATTTATTAATTAATTAGGTTTTAATTAGAAAACTTTAATTCCTTTTGTAAAATAAATAAAATTAATTAGACTTAATTAGTTTTTAACCATTAATTTAATTATTATAATTTCTTTCCTAAATAATCAAAAACTCCAAAAATAATTTACTTTTCATTTAATTTATTAATTTAATTTAGTAGTTAATTTAGGATTTATTTCTTTCTTAAAATAAAAACAACAAAAAGATATTTTCTTTAACCAAAAGGGTTAAAACCCTAATCATGCGTCTGATTTAATTTTGCGCCGCGATTTACCTTTTTTTATCCAATAATGTATCTGCTTCCGGATTGTAATAGTTAATAGGACATTTAATTATTTTTATCGCTTTAATTTATTTTTTAAAGGGTTTGTCTTTGGCGATGTAAATACCCGACGCCTTGTAATTTAAATTCCGCACTTTAAATTCTGCTAATTATAACTGCTAGATGTTTGATAATAGGGTTCGCATGACAAGACTGAATGTTTAATCTTAAAATCAAATTAGATCACCCTTAACATGTGCAAAGATAAAAATAACTGAAAACGACACACTCGCACATGCACACTCTTAGGGTACACCCCACCTGGTTGTCTTCGTACACGATCATTGAGTATAGGTCGTTTTAGAGGTCGCCCTCTTGTCTAAAAGATCATAGTCACCTCGAAATGGTTGCCTCGGATATTGTTGCCTCAAACAAATGATCTAAGACATTATGGTTACCGCTAAGGCGTCCTAACATTGCTTTAGTGATCGTATGTCCCTCTTTCGAATTGACCCTCAAATTCCAATGACGGTGCTACCTACTCACTAATAGTGGGATAGCATTGTCTAAAGGAAATTAGCATAGAACGATTCCTTTTTCGAGTAGGTAGATTAGTTCTTAAGTACTTGATCAATCAAAACAAAACTTTTTCATACTTACACTTTTACAAACAAGTTTTCAAAAACTACTTCATTACACTCTTGAGGACAGAAGCAAGAGTTAAATCGAAGTTAAAACAAAAACTTTTCAAAACCCACAAATACAAAGAAAACAATTTTGAAAACAATGAGCAAGTACCTAAGAGCCTGTAGATAACTACGGATAGAAAGGGTGCTAATACCTTCCCTTTCTATAATCTACCCCCCGAACCCGAGAAATATCTCGAAAAAGGAATTTTTCTGTGCTTTTTTCCTTTCCTTGTTGGATAAAATAAAAGTCGGTGGCGAATCTTGCTTACCGCGACATTTTGTGAATACAAAACGCAAAATGCAAACCAGCATTCCAAAAAAAAACAGTCAGTGCTTCCCACCGTATCACAGAACTGGCGACTCTGCTGGGGATATTAATAAGTGGGTGTACCTTAGGAATAGTTCATAATGTTTTCAATTGCTTGATTTGTATGCTTATCTTTGTGGGCTTGAATCGGAGTTACTATAGATCCTAACTCGGATTTGGGGGATACCCTTTAGGTAAGTAGCAATAAACTGTGAGGGAACTATATGGCATAGACCGATACGGTTGAAGCAGTAGCTACGTTGGTGTGGCACTTTAGTATGTACTGATATCCCTTGTGGCGCAACAAGGAGAATATGGTTCTGCTAAGGGGTCATTAAGCACCAACTGACCTTAGAACCTGTAATTGACCAACTTGGCCATAGAACAGTAGCAGTATGCTACACTCATTGAGACCAAACTCTCGCGATGATTCCGGCTGCAAGAAAAGGTTGCTAAACTGGAATTATGACCGATCGAGGGTGGTCAGTGATATTGAGATCCTCTAGAACCCGGTTACTATTTCTAGGACAGGTTTGAACCAACTAAACTGAAAGAGGGTAGTACCTAAGCTCCTTGCCAGCCCGAAATCTAAGGGCTATCTGTGTGACTTGTTTGCCCTTACCATGTTTGCTATTTGTGGATACTTATGGTGTGTTTTCTATCATGACATCATGACATCATGACATTGCATGCATCTTGCATTGAACTAACCTATTTCAAAGACATGAGGGATTCATCTTTGTTCTGTTTTGTAGGTCATGGCACCCATGCGTAGAAACACCATTCGGATCAACTTTGTCCAGATTCCAACTCAGCTTAAGGAATTGGTTGCAAAGATTTCAGATACTTCCTCCTTTATCAGAAGACATGGTCACCTCCTGGGTTTGGTCACTTCCAAATTGGACGAACAGATGATGAGCGTTTTAGTCCAGTTCTTTGATCCACTGTACCATTGCTTTACTTTTCCAGACTACCAGTTGGTCCCCACCTTGGAAGAGTTCTCTAATCTGCTTGGCATCTCCATTCTAGAGCAGACCCCGTTCACAGGTTGGGAGAAGATCCTTTGGTCGGAAGAGATTGCTTCAACCCTCCATCTGACAAAGGCTGAGGTAATGTATAATTAGGAAACTCGTAGTGGAACAAAGGGCTTCTTGACTAAATTCTTGGTTGGTAAGGCTAATCAGTTCTGGGACAGTCTAGACTTCTAGGCATTCGAAGACATTCTGTCTCTTCTCATATATGGTTTGGTGTTGTTTCCTAACTCATATTCCTTCGTCGACGTGAACGCAGTGAAGATTTTTATGTCCGGTAATCCTATGCCCACTCTCTTGGGTGACATTTTGCACTCTCTTTATGCCCGTACTGCTCGGAAACGGGGAACCCTTATGTGTTGTGCACCATTGCCGGCGAGGTGGTTTATTTCTCACCTCCCCAAATCAGTTTTGAAGAACAAGGAAGGCATGGGCTGGGCCTACAGGACTATGTCTCTTTCTCACATGGATATCATTTGGACTATTAAGGGCATGGAAGATGTGGCTATTATTGATCTCTGCGGGGAATACCCCAATGTTCCACTAATAGGAACCAATGGAGGGATCACTCATAATCCGTGTTTGGCCTTACGTCAGTTTGGGCGAGCCAGGAGGGAAGGACCTCATGAGTTGCTGATGTCGAGCATTGTCTTTGACTTCCAAGGGGATAGTGACGAGCAACGCCGCAGATTCATAAGAGCTTGGGATAGAGTACACAGATCTGATCCGCACGAGCTAGGTGCGAAGACTTCTCTTCCGATGGAGCCATATCTCCGATGGGTTCGAATCCGTGCCCAAAAGCTGGGAATGTCGTACGAAGCCGTTTTGCCTATAATTGTTGAGGTTGCTGATGAAGAAGGGGTTCCTCCTACCATCCTCCATCCATACATGCCTACTGACATTGGGGCATTAAAGAGATCTTGGATGCATCTAAGAGAAGAGCGGGATACTTATAGAGAAAAGAATCACGAGCAAGAGCAGAAGATTCAGAAGCTGACAAGGCAATTGGAGAACGAGCGGATCCTCAACGACTATGTCCGCACCGACAAGAAACAACCATGGGAGCATTGATTGTCTTTTTGATTATTTCTAGTTTTGATTTACTTTTCAGTTTCCTTTCTTGTAACGCCTTGAAGGCATCTGTTGAACAATTGAATTTCAAGTTTATCTAATAAAAAGTGTGTTTCATTTTGGTTTACGAATTTGAATCCCTAAAGTCTTTGAAATCATATCATGCGCATATCATTCCCATGCACCTCATAACAGGTACCCTTACAGGTTTTTCTCATCTTCTTCACTGTTTATTTCAGCATCATGTCTTCTAAAACATCAACTGAACAAGCAATCAAGGCTTTGCAGGCTCAAAACGCCCAGTTCCAAGAATTGTTCATGAGTTTGGCTAAGGGTCAGCAAGATCTGAAGACCCTTATCTTGAAAGAGAAGAAGAAGAAGAAGAAGAATAAGAAGAAGAAGAAGAAGAAGAAGAAGAAGAAGAAGCAGAAGAAGACAGTCCTATTTAATATGGGTCGCAGATTCGGAAACGATTTGCGAGAAGAGGTTGATTTGACCCACTCATCTGAAGGGGGAGATAATCAGGAAGAAAGGAGGGCTCCTAGCCCTGTGGTTTCAGACAACGAGACTGACTTTGACGAAGACCAGTATCCTCCAACTGAGGATAGATATAAGCAACTGGAAGACCAGTTGAGCGCGATGGAAGTTCAGAAAGTGCATGGTCTGGACTTTGGTGATTTGGGTCTGTCATCTGGGGTGGTAATTCCCCACAAGTTTAAAGCACCAATCTTTGCTAAATACGACGGGGTTTCTTGCCCAAAACTGCACCTCCGTTCGTATGTTAGGAAGATTCAGCGATACACCGCTGACAAGAATCTCTGGATCCACTTCTTTCAAGACAGTCTCTCAGGGACTCAGCTTCAATGGTTTTACCAGCTAGAAGGAGCTAGTATCCATAATTAGGAGGACTTGGTTGTTGCTTCCTACAAGCAGTATCAATACAATGCCGACCTTGATCCCACGCGTACCTAACTCTAGGGTATGTCTATGGACGTGGGTGAAGGTTTCAAAGACTACGCTCAGAAGTGGAGGGACCTGGCTGGAAGAGTGCAGCCACCCTTGGCTGATAGGGAGCTAGTGGATATGTTTCTGGGGACCTTGTCTAGTCCGTATTTCAACCATCTGATTGGAAGTTCTTCGTCCGAGTTTACAGAGCTGATCATGACCGGGGAAAGAATTGAGGCTGATATTAAATCTGGAAAGATACAGAAGGGTGCTTCATCCGGCACTGAGAAGAAGCCTTTTAAGAAAGAGTCGAGTTTTGTTTACAGTGCAAAGAGCCATAATAGACCTGAACGCCTCCAAGCAATCAATGAGGTGGTTATATCAAGACCTGTTGTTTCTCCTCAGCGCAACAATCAGCCAAGGGCCGAGAGGCCGCGACAATAATTCACTCAGCTCAACATGACTTTATCCCAAATTCTGCCACAGTTATTAAAGACCAATCTGGTGATTCCAAGGGAGGCCCCGAAGAGTCCAAATACAACATCACCAATGTACGATCCGAGTGTCCGCTGCGCTTTTCATTCTAATAGCCCGGGTCACGATACGGATAATTGTTGGGTCTTGAAGAACAAGGTACAGGACCTGATTGATGCTAAGGAAATTGAGTTCGAAGCACCTGAAAGACATAATGTTGTGACTGCTTCTATGCCCAAGCATGGAGTGAATGCTATAGATGAAGACTCGTTTGTGGTTTCTGTGAAAGACATTGTTACTCCATTGATGACTATGAAGGAGAACCTTCTGTTAGCCGGTTTATTTCCGGGCTGTAACGAAGGTTGCCATATGTGTTCCGTCCTACCTACCGGTTGCCATCTTTTGAAGTCAGGTGTCCAACACCTGATGGATAATAAAGAAATTCTGTTTGAGAAGACTTTTGTTCCTTTGGTTCCTACTAAAGAAGTTGCTATAATCACCATTTTCGACAATTCTTCCAAGGCTTCCTCGAGAAAGCCTGTTAGAATTACATCAGTTCCAAGAATCGCTCTCTTGATCATCACCATTCCTGGGCCTATCCCCTATACATCAAATAAAGTTGTCCCATGGCACTACAGGGGTGACGTGTATTATCACGGAGTTAAACAAGATTTGGATATTGATACTGATGTCAGCAATATTGTTGGACCTGCCAAAGTCACCCGCAGTGGAAGACTTTTCTCCCCTGAGATCTCTCCACCAACTGTCCGGAAGCCTGTTGTTATTACACCTGCCAGTGTACCTGTTACTGTCCCTATTCAAGTTCCAATTCTTACCCCTGTTGCCGAGTCATCTGACGCTCGAGGAAAAGGGACCACCGGTGAGCCTACCCAGACGGAGGCACCAAAGACGATTACTGTTGAAGCCTCTAGACAAGAGATGGAGGAAATTTTGAAGATCATCAAAAAGAGTGACTACAATGTAGTTGAACAGTTGAGGTAAACCCCGTCTAAAATCTCTATGTTGTCACTGTTGCTATGCTCAGAAGCCCATGCCAAGGCTCTGATTGCTTTCCTGAAGACTTCACATGTACCACAAGAGACATCAGCTGATCAGTTTAAAGATTGCGTGGCTAGTCTGACTGCTGATAATGGGTTGGGTTTCTATGACGCCGACTTGACTGCTAAGGGGAAGAATCACAATGACGCCCTGCATGTCTCCATTGAATGCAGGGTCACTACTGTTGCTCACGTATTGGTAGATACTGGATCTTCGTTGAATGTGTTACCTAAGAAATCTCTAGATCGGTTAGACTGTGAAGGGTTGGAGCTGAAACCAAGCAACATTGTAGTCAGGGCTTTTGATGGGTCCAAGAGAATGGTACACGGAGAAGTTGATATTTCGATTAAGGTTGGTTCTCAGGTTTCCGCATCTACATTCTATGTGATGGACATTCGGCCATCTTATTCTTGTTTGTTGGGTCTCCCGTGGATCCATAAAGCTGGGGCAGTAACATCTACGCTTCACCAGATGCTGAAGTACCTGGCCAAGGGAAAAATTGTGACGGTACAAGGATAGGAGGAGTACATGGTGAGCCACCTCAACTCTTTCCGATATGTAGAGATGGACGGGGAGTTCATTGAGACCCCGTTTCAACATTTTGAAGAGGTTCCCTAGACGCTGGCATCAACTAAAACTGTTACTGAAGATCCTCCAATGAAGATGGCTTCCTTCAAGGATGCCCGGGCTGTTGTTGAGAAAGGTGGGTGTGCAAATTGGGGCCAACTCCCTGATTTTGCACATAAGACTAACAAGTTTGGTTTGGGTTTCACTCCAGAAGCTCAAAGGGTTGTTCGGAGTGCACGGATCGGAAGACCTCCCCTATTTATCAGCAATTCAGGAGTGAATGCCATTGAAGACGATGTTGAAGAATCTGAGTTCGACAGTTGGATCTACCTGACTGCCGATGGTGGATTAAGCAATTGGACGGCAAAGGACTTCTTCCCAATTTCTTTTATTACCCAGTAATGAGACTTTTGTTTTGAATTTGTAACAGACAATGTTTTAAACTTTACGGCTCGGTGTCTTACCCGGGGCACCGTGGCTTCATTTGTGAGGGCTTTATGTGTGTCATCTACATATATCATTAATAAAAGCATTGGACGTTTCTTGCATTACAAATTTTGCGCTCCTTGTCTTTCTTTTATTATATATTGCAAAACAGCTATTTTACACACACTCACATATACAGGTCTACATCCACTTTGGATCCTACTAGTAACGACTCTGTTACTGCCAGTTATGACTTCGAAAGTACGATCAACTTAGCCGAAGACGAAGGTGAAGATGATTATGAAGTGCCTGGTGAACTTGCTAGACTGCTACTTCAGGAAGAGAGGGCCATACAACCGCATGAGGAGCCCGTGGAAACAGTAAATCTGGGTACAGAAGTAGACAAGAAAGAGGTCAAGATCAGTGCAAATCTGGAGTCCAGTGTTAAGCAACGGCTGATTCAGATGTTGCGTGACTATGTTGAGATCTTTTCCTGGTCTTATGAAGATATGCATGGTTTGGATACCGATATTGTGGTTCACCGCCTGCCTACCAAGGAAGACTGTCCTCCAGTGAAACAGAAGGTTCGCCGAATGCGCCCAGATATGTCTGAGAAAATCAAGGCTGAGGTTATGAAGCAGTTTGATGTCGGTTTCCTAGCAGTTACTTCTTACCCATAGTGGGTTACCAACGTGGTTCCAGTGCCGAAGAAGGATAGCAAGGTCCGAATGTGTGTTGACTATAGGGATCTGAACAGGGCGAGCCCCAAGGATGATTTCCCTCTACCTCATATCGACGTTCTAGTTGATAACACCGCACATCATAAGGTCTTCTCCTTTATGGATGGTTTCTCCGGTTATAATCAGATTAAAATGGCTCCCGAAGACATGGAGAAGACAACCTTTATTACTCAATGGGGTACCTTTTGCTACAAAGTTATGCCTTTTGAATTGAATAATGTTGGGGCAACGTATCAGCGCGCCATGGTCGCTTTGTTCCATGACAAGATCCATCATGAGATTGAGGTATACGTTGATGACATGATTGCAAGATCTCAGACTGAAGAAGAGCATCTTGACCACCTTCAGAAACTATTTGACAGGTTGAAGTTGTACAAGCTGAGGCTAAACCCGAACAAGTGCACCTTCGGGGTGAGATTTGGTAAGCTGTTGGGTTTCGTCGTAAGCGATAAAGGTATTCAAGTGGATCCTGCAAAGGTGAAGGCTATACAGGAGATGCCAGCTCCCCGAACAGAAAAAGAAGTCAGAGGCTTTCTGGGACGTTTGAACTATATTGCCCGATTCATCTCGCACCTGACTGCTACTTGTGAACCAATCTTCAAGCTACTGAAGAAAGATCAACTGGTAAAGTGGAATGATGAATGTCAGGCCGCTTTCGAAAGGATCAAAGAGTATCTCCAAGAGCCACCTATTCTGATGCCTCCAGTTGAAGGGAGACCTTTGATCTTATACTTGACAATACTCGATAATTCAATGGGGTGCGTGCTGGGGCAGCATGACGAGTCTGGCCGAAAAGAGCATGCTATTTATTACCTTAGCAAAAAGTTTACCGACTGCAAGACCTGATACTCGTTGCTTGAGAAAACTTGCTGCGCTTTGGCATGGGCTGCTCGTCGGCTGAGACAGTATATGCTGACTCACACTACTCTATTGATATCAAAGATGGATCCAATCAAGTATATCTTCGAAAAGCCTGCCTTGTCCAGAAGAATAGCAAGATGGTAGATGATCTTAACTGAGTATGACATCCAGTACACGACCCAAAAGTCAATTAAGGGAAGTGTGTTGGAATATCATTTGGCACATCAAGCAGTGGATGATTACCAGTCTATGAACTTTGAATTTCTGGATGAGAATATCATGATAGTGACTGACTGCGAAGAACCTGGACCGGATGAAGGACCTGAGGAAGGATCCTGATGGTCTATGTACTTTGATGGAGCTTTGAACACTTTGGGCAATGGCATTGGCGCCGTGATCATATCTCCTAAAGGCTCTCATACTCCATTTACCTCCCGACTATGTTTCAACTGCACCAACAATATGGCGGAGTATGAAGCGTGCATCATGGGCCTTCGAGCAGCAATTGACCTAAGGATTAAGTTTCTAAGTGTTTTCGGAGATTCCGCTCTCGTGATCAGTCAGATCAAAGGCAAGTGGGATACGAAACACCCAAATCTTATTCCTTACAAGGAGTATGTATTGACGCTGCTTCCACATTTCGAAGAGATAACCTTTGAACACTTCCCTAGAGAGGAAAATCAGTTGGCGGACGCGCTAGCTATGATGTCTTCTATGTTCAAAGTCAATTGGGACAACGAAGCCCCCCGAATTATCATTGAAAGATTGGACGAACCAGCATATTGCTGTGATATTGAGACTGAAGAGGTAGCAGATAAACCCTGGTTTCACGAGGTAAAGAGGTATCTCGAGGCTCAGGAGTACCCCGAGGGTGCATCTGTTAATGATAAGAAGTTTTTGAGGAGGTTCGCAGCGAGGTTCTTCATCAGCAATGACATCCTTTACAAGCGTAACCATGACTCAACCTTACTGCAATGTGTGGATAAGAACGAGGCAGAAAGGATTATGGTAGATTTACATGAAGGTACTTTCGGGACTCATTCCAGTGGACACACCATGGCAAAGAAGATCCTACGAGCAGGATATTATTGGTCTACAATGGAAGCCGACTGTTATCAGCATTCTCGGACCTGTCACAAGTGCCAAGTTTATGCTGATAAGGTGCACATACCTCCAGTACCTCTGAACATCTTGACGGAACCTTGGCCTTTCGCAATGTGGGGCATTGACATGATTGGTGAAATCAGACCTACGGCATCCAACGGCCACCGTTTCATCCTGGTAGTAATTGATTATTTTACGAAGTGGGTTGAAGCAGCTTCCTTTGCTACTGTAACCAAGAACGTCGTGGCACGGTTCATTCGGCACAATCTGATCTGTCGATATGGTGTACCAAAGAGGATCATTACGAACAATTGTACAAATCTCAACAATAAGATGATCACCGAGCTCTGCAAGCAGTTCAAGATATAGCATCAAAACTCTTCTCCTTACCGGTCGAAGATGAATGGGGTTGTAGAAGCGGATAATAAGAACATTAAGAAGATTGTGCAGAAGATGACAGTGACATACAAAGACTGGCACGAGATGTTACCGTACCTCAGCACGGACGTCAACAGGGGCAACACCTTATTCCTTGGTTTATGGCATGGAGGCCGTATTACCCATTAAAGTTCAGATACCCTCTCTTCGGATTATGAAGGATGCAGGTTTAAGCGAAGATGACTGGATTCAGACCTGGCTTGATCAGCTGAACCTAATCGACGAAAAAAGACTTACTGCTATTTGTCTTGGTCAGAAATATCAAAAACGGATGATCAAGGCATTTAACAAGAAAGTCAGACGACAAGAATATCAAGTTAGGGATCTGGTGATCAAGCGTATCATCTTACCTCAAGGTGATCCCAGGGGCAAATGGACCCCTACTTACGAAGGGCCATATGTGGTTAAGAACATTTTCTCAGGAGGAGCTATGATTCTAACCACCATGGATGGTGACGACCTTCCTCACCCCGTCAATGCAGACATAGTGAAAAGATACTACGCATAATCAAAGACACGCTAGGTCGACTGGCCTAGGCAAAAATAAGGGCTTCCCGGCGAACCAAAAGGGTTCGGGCAAAAATAAGGGATGAAAATGAAAAAAACTGTACACCCGGCAAGTCGAAAACCTGAAAAGGCGGCTTGGGCAAAAAAGGGTATCCCGGTGGACTGAAAACCCGAAAGGGCGGTCCAGGCAAAAATTAGGGATCAAAGCGTAACACTATGTCTCGTTGGGTCACCTTGCAACCAGACTTCGGTATCGACTATCGAGCTCGGACGGCACTAATCAATATGATCTACCTTTAACCAAGTAGCAAAGTGATGAGATGCTCGAGGACATAAAGGCAATAGCGGAGTTGGAACCCAGTGGGATTATTCACATAGCTGTTTTTCACAAATTGTGTAAATTCTATTATTCGGCAGAGTTCTCTTACTAGGACGTCAGCCTCTTGTACAAAAAAAAGCCTATTTACAGGCCAAACTTCAAAATCAATACAATTCATTTTCTGAGAAATTTCAAAACTGTTTTTCCCTTTTCTGTTTTGTTTTGCAAAGAACGTCCAATGTTCATTTTTGATATATGCATTTGACATTAATTGCCGCTCATGAATATTTACATGCGAAACAAAAGACAATTACTGGTAATATCAGAAACAGGGGCAAATAAGTTTGTCCAAGCTTTACAGTTGCTCTACCCACCAGGTACAAAGGTAGATTCAGCTGAAGGATATGGCCAAGGTGCTTTCGCTCCCCGCGGAGTAAGAGAAAGACAGTAATGGTAGCTCTCCCCAGCTGAGACCTGCAACTGTGAATGAATCAATAATATTCTCCCCAAGCAGAGTTTATCTTACATCAGCACTAAAAGGTTTTAATATTCCCCAACGGAGTATAAGAATATTCCCCGGCAGAATACAAAATATCCCTAGTGGAGTTTGAAATTTTTCCTAGCGCAGACTGAAAAAGCTTCCCCAGTGGAGTTGAAGAACCATCCCCAGTAGACTTGGAAGATTATCCCCAGTAGAGCTCAAAAGATCATTCCCATTAGAGTCTAAAAGGTTATCCCCAGTGAAGTCGCAACTGAAAGATCATCCCCAGCGGAGTTCTTTCCTTTCACAAACAAGAATTCAATCCCCAACAGGATTCAGTATCACCAGCAACGGTAATTCATCCCTAGCGGAATTTATCGGTGGAATCCTTAGCAGAGCATCTCTTCCCCACAGATTTAATCTCCTCATCAGTTTATCCCCCAACGGAGTTATCCTCTCCTGCAGGTTTATTCTCACAAACGTCTTCATTCGATATCTCCAGCAGAAACTAAGAATTCAGCTCTTTTTTCCAGCAACTATCCGGGATTTATTTTCCCCAGCTAAAAACATTACATTTCCATACATCATGACACATGCATATACGCATCATACAACACAATCTCATTTATTTTAAGAACATCGTTGCTTGATATATATCATGCATTGCATACGACTGACCTTCACCTTTCAGGAAGGATGCAGTTAAGTTCTCAGCTATGAAGCTTTTACCCAAGTCGAAGTACTGACCGGTTCTTAAATCTCAACTGAATTATCATCGGTTGAATTACAGATAAGGTTCTAAATCTCGGCAATTCTCCTCCGTCGAAGTACTGACAGTTCTTAAATCTCAACAGAATTATCCTCTGTTGAATTACAGACAAGTCCTAAATCTCGATGAAGATGTTTCCCTCAGTCGAAGTACTGACCGGTTCTTAAATCTCAACTGAATTATCCTTGGTTGAATTACAGATAAGGTTCTAAATCTCGGAAATTCTCCTTCGTCGAAGTACTGACAGTTCTTAAATCTCAACAGAATTATCCTCCGTTGAATTACAGATAAGTCCTAAATCTCGATGAAGATGTTTCCCTCAGTCGAAGTATTGACCGGTTCTTAAATCTCAACTGAATTATCCTAGGTTGAATTATAGATAAGGTTCTAAATCTCGGCAATTCTCCTCCGTCGAAGTACTGGCAGTTCTTAAATCTCAACAGAATTATCCTCTGTTGAATTACAAACAAGTCCTAAATCTCGAGGAAGATGTTTCCCTCAGTCGAAGTACTGACCAGTTCTTAAATCTCAACTGAATTATCCTCGGTTGAATTACAGATAAGGTTCTAAATCTGGGCAATTCTCCTCCGTCGAAGTACTGACAGTTCTTAAATCTCAACAGAATTATCCTCCGTTGAATTACAGACAAGTCCTAAATCTCAATGAAGATGTTTCCCTCAGTCGAAGTACTGACCGGTTCTTAAATCTCAACTGAATTATCCTCGGTTGAATTACAGATAAGGTTCTAAATCTCGGCAATTCTCCTCCGTCGAAGTACTGACAGTTCTTAAATCTCAACAGAATTATCCTCCGTTGAATTACAGACAAGTCCAAAATATCGATGAAGATGTTTCCCTCAGTCGAAGTACTAACCGGTTCTTAAATCTCAATTGAATTATCCTCGGTTGAATTACAGATAAGGTTCTAAATCTCGACAATTCTCCTCCGTTGAAGTACTGACAGTTCTTAAATCTCAACAGAATTATCCTCCGTTGAATTACAGACAAGTCCTAAATCTCGATGAAGATGTTTCCCTCAGTCGAAGTACTGACCTGTTCTTAAATCTCAACTGAATTATCCTCAGTTGAATTACAGATAAGGTTCTAAATCTCGGCAATTCTCCTCCGTCGAAGTACTGACAGTTCTTAAATCTCAACAGAATTATCCTCCGTTGAATTACAGACAAGTCCTAAATCTCGATGAAGATGTTTCCCTCAGTCGAAGTACTGATCGGTTCTTAAATCTCAACTAAATTATCCTCGGTTGAATTACAGATAAGGTTCTAAATCTCGGCAATTCTCCTCCGTCGAAGTACTGACAGTTCTTAAATCTCAACAGAATTATCCTCCGTTGAATTACAGACAAGTCCTAAATCTCGATGAAGATGTTTCCCTCAGTCGAAGTACTGATCAGTTCTTAAATCTCAATTGAATTATCCTCGGTTGAATTACAGATAAGGTTCTAAATCTCGGCAATTCTACTCCGTCGAAGTACTGATAGTTCTTAAATCTCAACATAATTATCCTCTGTTGAATTACAGATAAGTCCCAAATCTCGATGAAGATGTTTCCCCCCAGTTGAAATACAGGCAAGTTTCTAAATCTCAACAAAGATCAGACTTCCCCAAGCGGAATCTTCCACAACAACAGGTATGCAAGTTCTCGCTAAGGAATCTCTTATGCAATCGACACTCCTGCAGATGGCATCTTTAAGCCCATCCTCTTGCCAGCAATATCCTAATGGCATCTGTAAGCCCATTCCCGACATCACCAGGCTGATACCACTTCATGCGAGTGCAAATTTCTGGGCACTCTAGTGTTCAATCATCTTCCACCTTCGGATCACGAAAGGCACGAAAGCCAATCTACATCCTCGGGTTTAAGAAGATTGAACAGGGGTAGATATTGTACCCTAAAATTTGCCCTCTCATATTTCTCAAAACATTGCAAGAAAAATCTCCAAGTTGCTCAAGTTTGCTCAAGAGTTGGACAGACAAGCTATCTCCTAAGGTAGTCTACCCCAAATTAGGGTTTTGTGTTGCATCAATATCCTTGAGTCCCAATGACCTCAAGTGCTCCCCAATGTCCTAATATATTCTCAAGATCATCCATGTCAAATTTCAAGTCTTGCAGAGGAAGTTTGCTCAGTCAATTGCTCAAAGGTCCAAAAATTGACTTTGCTAGGGCAAAAGTCAACTGTGACCTACATACAGTCAAACTTCAAGATTTTTTGTCAACATTCTCATTTTGAAGGATATTTACTCATTTGATCCAGGTTTGATCATGATTCATCAAATATTGCTCAAATTTCATCAAGACTCAAAAGTTGCTAAATTAGGGTTTTGTAGGAAAAGTCAACTCAACTTTGACCAAGCATAACTTTCTCATACTTTATGAGAAATGACTCATCCAAAGCTCATTTTGAAGAGGATGAAATTTTATACAATCCATATTCATACCCCAAGATCAAAAAATACACTCACAAGAAGTTATGAATTTGGACATTATAGGTCATTTTTGAAAGTCAACAAAAACACCTTTTTTGCCAAAGCTTATAACTTGAGCATGGAATATCAAAATAAGATGAGACCAAAAGGGTTGATTAGAATACATCTCAAGATTTCTAAAAAAGTCCAAGAACACTTCCAAAAGTTCAAAATTGAAGAAGTTATGCATTGTTGAAGTTGGACTTTTTTGCAAAATTGCCAAAAGTCAACTATCCCCAAAACATCAAATTTTGTCAAATGGGCCCATTCTTTTCCACTTGATTTGAGTTTGCATAGTTGCCCACGTGTCCTAGCTTTATCCATGAGCCCGTATTTCATTTTTATTATTTAATTTGATTTTTAATTGAATTTATTTATTTTAAATCAAATAAAATCATAGAAAATCCAAAGCATTGATAATTCATGATCTCTTAGCTATTTTAGGCTCCACATTCAGCAATTATCATGATCAAATTTGTATCAAATCAAATCATGCGCAAAAAGATCCAAATCAAATCAAATTTGGAAGGTTTACAATGGAGATCAAATCACATTCATGTGCATTGATATGGAGGGATTTGGTCCATGATTTTTACCCTAATGCAAAGCACATTACATAAGCAAGCAAAAGCATACGAAATCAGGGTTGAAAGCTATGGAGAGAGGCAGAACAAAAGTGCAAAAATTCACAAAAAAGTGGGAGATCAAAGTCCAAGCTAGAGGCTGTTTCAGGACACGAGAGTGGTCTCAATCGCTTCCTGACCATTCACACAAGCTACCTGGATCTAAAGCAAGCATTTGCAGGCATCCAAATGCACTGTAAGTCGCACGATAGCCACCCCTGTTCTTGATTTTACAATTCTGAAATTAAGCATCTTTTTCATGAACTAATACCATATTTTGAATCTACAAAACATTTGCAAGCGATTGGTATCATTCAATTGTGTTTATCTGGCCTGAATGGAGAACCACCATAGCTAGGGTTCTTCGTTTTGTTTTTAGGGTTTCTTGTTTCAGGCACAATTGAGACTCAAGAAGAACATGGCTTTGATCAGGAGGCCATGACGAATCAAACCATGTTCTTGGAATGGATTTATATGGCCTGGAGAGTATTTTAGCATAGGCCTGCGCTTTTAGCTGCGGATTCAAATCCGCAGGTATTTTTGTTACAGGTTTAAGGACAGGGACGATGATGTGTCCCCCGTCCATTGGTTCTTTCAAATTTGGCGTGTTTCATATTTTGTTCTGACCAATAATTTTTGTTTTATTATATTATTATTGTTTTGTATTAATATAACAAATGAAGCAATGTAGCATGGTGGCAAGCGTGTTAGTGCAATCTCCTTCAGGACCTGGGTTCGAATCCCAAGTCCTCCACTTTCTCAATAATTTTGCTTTTCAGGTATTCCCATACAGGCGCCTATATGCAGTCCATCATACTCCCTCATGCATCTAATAGCCAGATGGCCATTGGCCAGATCTGGTGGCCAGGGTCTGAAGGTCCATAGAAGTGTTGGTCAATGCACATGTACCAGATCACAGAAAGTCAAACAAAGGCCAGCAATATTGGGCCACGAAATTGCTACCAGCACCCCATAATCAGGCCCAAACTCTTCTCTTTATTTATTTTGTTTGTTTTATTAATTGTTTTATTAATTTAATTTAATTTTTCTAACAAATCAAAATTCTGTCTTTTTATTAAATAAAATCACAAAAAATGTTTTTTTATTTCAAATCAAATTTTAGACTTTTATTTTTTAATAAAATTATTAATTAATTAGGTTTTAATTAGAAAACTTTAATTCCTTTTGTAAAATAAATAAAATTAATTAGACTTAATTAGTTTTTAACCATTAATTTAATTATTATAATTTCTTTCCTAAATAATCAAAAACTCCAAAAATAATTTACTTTTCATTTAATTTATTAATTTAATTTAGTAGTTAATTTAGGATTTATTTCTTTCTTAAAATAAAAACAACAAAAAGATATTTTCTTTAACCAAAAGGGTTAAAACCCTAATCATGCGTCTGATTTAATTTTGCGCCGTGATTTACCTTTTTTTTATCCAATAATGTATCTGCTTCCGGATTGTAATAGTTAATAGGACATTTAATTATTTTTATCGCTTTAATTTATTTTTTAAAGGGTGTGGTACGGTGGGAGAACTGACTAGTGTTTTGCGTTTGTTTTCGCAAATGTTTCGGTTGAGCAAGAGTCGCCACCGACTTTTTATTTTATCCTAAGGAAAGGTTAAAAAGCACAGCAAAAACCTTTGAGATGTTTTCTTGGGTTCGGGGAGTAGATTATAGAAAGGGAAGGTATTAGCACCCTTTCTATCCATGGTTATCCATGGGCTCTTAGTTACTTGCTTAGATCACTTGCCTTTTGTTTTCAATTGTTTGAAATGGTGCTTGTGTGTGTGTGTGTGGGTTTGAAAATATTTTGAAAAGAAGCCAATATGGTGGCAACCTTTGTAATGATCCATGTGGGGATGTATACAAAGGTGTATGTCTTTTGAAAAAGGTTTTCATTTGTTTTTTGAAAGTTGTTTTGAAAGTGTAGTGATGTGTGGTTTAGAAAATAGGCAAGTGTTTTGTTTTTGCAAGTTTGATTCAAGTAATTAAGAGGTTATCTACTCCTAAATTTCTCAAAGTTTATTGCTATGTTTTAACCCTTTTAATAAGTTTGTTCCACCATTGTATTTGGTGGACAATCTCATGTTAGGATGTGAAAGGGACGGGCGCGGGTCATCGTTTAGACCATAATTGCAATGGTGCCAAGTATCTTTGGGCATTTTCTTTAAGGGACTTGATCATTCCGTTTAGGCAACATTTTGAGAGACTTATGATCATTTGAAATTGTTTTGCCAAAGATACTCGACGTGCAAGCATGGCCCATTTTGGAAGGCAACATGTGGGATTACCCTAGAGGGTGCAAGTGTGATTGTGTATTGATTTCATGTATTTGTCTTGTATTAGGTTATCTAGCATTTGATTTTATGTACATGCAAACCCTAGGTCTAACCATGGTATAATTGAAAGCGGTAAAGTGCGAAAATGTAAAGTCTACGCTATTACAAAATAGTATCCGGGAGTGGGGGTACAAGTGTATGAATGGGGATGAGACTTATAGTATCCGATAAGTTACAACCAAATCGAATTTGCGATCAAATGTAAATATCGAATATACAAATATAAGATAAACAAATGTGTATAGGGCAATGTGAATGTATTTGTGTAAGTGTACATGTATATGCGCATGTGATTATTTACAGGTGACAAGGTGAAATTAATATGGATTAGGGTATTTGTTTTGACCTAAAGAATAATTAAGCGTTTATTTAATTATTGATCTGGTAATTTTGTATTTTGATTAATATTGTATGATATGTACAAATTGAATGAAAAGTATTTTCAATATTTATTATAAACAAATTAAATGACAATTAATTTCAATATTTATTATGGTGCAATAAAATGTATTTTATTATTTATGTGCAAATATATACTTAAAAGAAAAAAAAGATATTTTCAATTTTAACTATATTGTATGATATGTACAAAATTATATTTAAATAAAGAAAAAGGAAAAAATGCTTTCAATCTTAATTATATTGGGTAACAAAAAAGATATATTTTTAATTAATGATGTATATTAACAAGAGTGCATTTTTATTAAAAAATATATTAAGTTAGAAAATAAATATATGGTTTTAATATGTTATGTATGAAAAAGAGAGAAGTTAGTATTTAAAATTAACTTGTTTGTATAAAAAGGTGAGTTAAAAAAAACGAGATTAAGGCCTTTTATGAGAATTCAATGGGCTTCAGGCATTGGGGAAACAGGGTTAGGCCCATAACTGAACGATCAGTTTTAGGGTTTTGTTTTCGTTTCAATTGGGGACAAAGCGTTAGGGTTTGTGAGGCGTGCCGTTCATGTACTTTCTTCTTCTCCGTTCATCCTCATGCATGTCTCGGTACTTCCCTCCGTTCGGGGCCACCGGCGCCACCTATCTCCCTCCTCCTTACGCTCGCTCCAACGGCAATATAAAAAGGTACGAATTCGTTCAAACGCATTAGGGATCTTGTGTTTTTACATGCTTAGTTCTTTGCTTATTGATTCGGATTATGTGCTTCTTTGGTTCGAGTTATGCGAAGAGGGAAAAAATCTGTACCTTTCTGAGGAGACGGAGGAGGGACGGAGGTGGAGGCGCCCAGGCGGCCAAGGGTGGAACGAGGTGATGACGGACTTGTAGAAATCCCGGTTTGTCTTATTTAATGCTCTTTTAGGGTTTGATGATGATTTTCTTTTGCACTGAAAACCCTTTTGTGAAACCTCACTTTTTTCTTCTTCTCTCCCACTGTATTCACGTCGCCTTTGATACTTTTGCTCAATGATGTTATACTGGGGGCTTTATGTTGCCTTTGAATATATTGCTTTTTTCTGAGACTTTGATGCTTTGTACGCCTTTTCCTTCTTCTTCTGATTTTGCCCCTTTGTGTTAATTGAAATGTGATGCTTGCTTATGTTGATTGCCCAATGATGCGTGCTTGCTGAGGGCTTGAGGGTTTTGATTTGGGAATGCTTCTTTCTTCTTCTCTTACAGTTTCTTAAAACTTTCGTATGCTTTTGAATATGCTGAGCTTGTTGCCCGATGATGCGTCTACTGAGGGCCTAGAGTTGGTTGGTTCTGTTTGGATTGGTTTTGGTCTCTTGTTTGATGGCCTTAGCAGGTTTGAGCCAATGCCAGTTATGTGCTTGACAGTAGGCAGGTTTCTGTATGGTTCAGGCAGGTTTGTGCTTGTAGTGTTAGGCTTGAGGCTTTCTGAACTGGTATCCTGACTTTTTTGGGTTAATGCAGGTTTGTATATTTTCCTTTTTTGTGTTGGTTTTGGCTTTGGGTTGAGCTTCAGGCCATTTGCAGTTTTGGTTTTTTGACTCTTTTCAGGTTTAAGCTAATGCATGTTATGGTGTTGGCTTGTATATGAATGGTACAGTTTTTCTTTTTGGTGATGGCCTTTGACAGGTTTGTTAGGCCATGGCTTGGTTTCAGGCAGGGTGGATGTTTAGGCTGGTGAGAAAACAGGTTAGGCTGGCGATGGTTCAGGTTAATGCCATGTTGGTTTTAGGTTTTGGCCTTGAACATGTTTTCTGTTTGAGGTTATGGCAGCAGGTTGGATGCCTAGCAGGTTTTTCTGTTTATGCAGTAAGCTATGTATGTTTATGTGTTGAGGGCCTTAGCAGGTTTGTATGTTGAGGCAGGGTATGTTTTTCAGGTTTTAGATGTTTGAACTGGCTTAAGGTTTTAGCAGGTATGATGCTGAAGCCGTTTGTATCTCAGTTTTTTGTATATCTATTCTTTGTGTTGGTTCCCCCCCCCCTGAACCGTGTTTTTTCTTGTGTTATATCTTTTTTTTCTATCTATCCTGCCTATCCTGCCTAAACCTGAAAACCTGCCTCTATCTCTTCTTTTTTTCTCTCTCTATAGTACAGTTGGATATGTTATAATATGATTCTTTTCTGTACTTTTTTCTGAAAGGGCTCTCTGATGGGAAATGATGAAAAAAAGTTTGCTTGCATATCATGCTTTCCTCTGCATATTTGATCTCTTCTTTGACAGCTTTTGTACTTTTTGATTTCTTTCAAAATCTTCTCTTGACAGCTTTTGTGTAGACTCTTTGATACTTTGACAGTAAATTGCACTTTTTGATCTTTGATAGAAAGTTGTAATTGGATTTTCAGTTTGGTTTGAACTTACTTCTGAACTATGCAGTTTGACATTTTAAAATTATGCATTTTGACATTTTGCATTCATGATAAATTTCTTCCCTCTTTGTGAACCGGGAGAAATCCCGTGATTTACAGAGAGGGTTAACTGATCCCAATCAGTGGCCCTTAATGATGACTGCAAACTTTATCTGCCTTTTCGATTTAACTGCTTTTTGACTTTTCTCTTTTTCTTTTGCAGATGAAAAATGGAATACCGGAGCGAAGTGAAGAATGAAGAGATTAGGGACTTAGAAAATGTTTAGAAAAAACAGGATAGTTTTTATTTTCAATTTAATTATTGTAAACCATTATTATTTTAAATACTTCGTAAATAAATACTTGTATCCAAATAATAATTGTAACAAATATTAAATATGAAATAAAAATTCTTATTGATTCATTTAATTCTTTTCAATTCCTTTTCAATTATTTACTTATTATTCATGGTTCCTTAAATTAAAATAAATGAAAGTTAAATTTTAGATATTTAATCCTTAGAACAATAAATAATCAGTTAAACATTGATTCTTCGTCGATCAAAATAAATGAACTTGACGTCTCCATTATTCAAAGCAACGCACAGTCGAACACAATAACTGATCAGACGCAATCCTTTCTTATTGATTTCTTGCCAAGTACTGTAGATCCAAACTGCATATTTCTTTTGACTGGCTCAAATAAAACAACATGAATTCAACCCAACTGCCTCTTTTACTGATTAAATCAAAACAATGCGAATTTAACCCGAATCTCGGAATAACCTGCAAAGTGCTGTGGAACTTTAATTTGCTGAGAATATGCCCATAAAACCTTAATTCCTGATTCAATGCCAAAGAACGTCCATCTGATCAAAATTGAGCCAGAATCAACCAAAACCCTAAGCCAATTATTTGAAGCAATCCAGAGTCCTAAAAATCAATAAAACCCTAATTTTTGTTTGACTGACGAGAAAAGTCCGTTTGTCCGATTCTTGAGTCAGTTTTGAAAAGTCAGGAAATGCTTGAAATTGTTATCTTTTGTGAAAAAATGCGAGGGCAAATTTTGGGGTACAACAGTTGCCCCTGTTCAATCTTCTTGTACCTGAAGAGTTAGATTGGCAAGTTTGCCTTTCGCGACTTGAAGGTAAAAGAAGATTGGACACTAAAGTGCCCAGAAAATTTGCGCTCGGCGATATGATGGTAGAGGTGAAAGGGCTTAAAGATGCCATTTGGTGATGGGCTTAAAGATGCCATCTGGTGAGATTAGAATCTTGTCGGGGAATGGGCTTAGAGATGCCATCTGAGAATGGGCTTAAAGATGCCATCTGAGAATGGGCTTAAAGATGCCATCTGGTGACTGCTGGTAGGAGGATGGGCTTATAGATGCCATCTGGTTATGTTGAACTGTGTGTCAATGGTGAGTGGACAAGTATCAGAAGGGCATCCATGTTTTGGAACATCTCTGAATTGGGGTCTGAGCAAGCGATAGATTGACATCCACGTTCTGGAGAATCCGTAAACTATCTTTAGGAGTTGGGATTGAATAAGCACTAGAGCAACGTCCGTTGTTGGGAAGCGTCCGTAAACTGAACAAGTTGGTAGATTGACATCCGTTGTAGGGAAGAATCCGTAAACTATTTTCAGAAGTTGAGAAGAGTCTGAACAAGTTGGTAGATTGACATCCGTTGTAGGGAAGAATCTGTAAACTGTTTTCAGAAGTCTTGAAGTTGAAGAGAAACCGGTGTAGGGTTTCCTGATGATGTATCTGAATGAATCTGGAATAAGTATCAGAATGTCGCCGTGTCCGGGTCACATCTGAACTATTTCTGGATGAATCTTGGGAGATGATCTGTGTCTGTCGACTGATCTTACCTGAAAAGGCAAAGGGTTAGCCGAATGCAATGCATGATGCAATGTATGTGACATCAATGTTTATGACATGAATGTGATGAATGTGCATGTAAGATGATGAGCTAATCTTGCTGAGGATAAACGAATCCGAGATGGCTGAAGATAAAAGCATTTTGACCGCTGCCGGGGAAAATAAATCCTTGGCTGCTGCTGGGGAAGAGAATTCCTGATGACCTCTACTGGGGAGCTCCAAACTAGTAGACTCATGCTGGGGAGGTCAGATTGAGAATCTTCAGCTTGATGGGAAGTAACTCTGGCGACTTCACTAGGGAACTCAAGATTTGCCCTTTCCAAAACTCTGTGGGGAGAAGGTTCATGGTCTGGCTCCGTTGGGGATTGATAATTTGAAGTTTTAGCTTTGATGGGGATAATGAAGCTTGACTCTGAGTGGAGCTAGCTTGAGAAGAATCTGAACAAGCGATAGGTTAACATCCGTTACTTGGAGAACCCGTGAACTGTTTTCAGAAATCTTGAAGCTGAATCAGCAATAGAGCCGCATCCGTTGTTGGGAAGCGTCCGTAAACTAATTTCAAAGGTTGCATCTGAATAAGTTGATAGATTAACATCCGTTGTTGGGAAGAATCCATAAACTGTTTTCAGAAGTCTTGAAGTTGAATCAGCAATAGAGCCGCATCCGTTATTGGGAAGCGTCCGTAAACTAATTTCAAAGGTTGCATCTGAATAAGTTGATAGATTAACATCCGTTGTTGGGAAGAATCCATAAACTGTTTTCAGAAGTCTTGAGAAGAATCTGAACAAGTGATAGGTTAACATCCGTTTACTTGGAGAGCCTGTGAACTGTTTTCAGAAATATTGAAGTTGAATCAGCAATAGAGCCGCATCCGTTGTTGGGAAGCGTCCGTAAACTAATTTCAAAGGTTGCTTCTGAACAAGCTGATAGATTAACATCCGTTGTTGGGAAGAATCCATAAACTGTTTTCAGAAGTCTTGAAGAAGAATCTGAACAAGTGATAGGTTAACATCCGTTTACTTGGAGAACCCGTGAACTGTTTTCAGAAATCTTGAAGCTGAATCAGCAATAGAGCCGCATCCGTTGTTGGGAAGCATCCGTAAACTAATTTCAAAGGTTGAGAAGAGTCTGAACAAGTTGGTAGATTAACATCCGTTGTTGGGAAGAATCTGTAAACTTGTTTCAGAAGTCTTGAAGAGGAACCGGTGTAGGGTTTCCTGATGATGAGCTTGCGTAAAACTGCATCGGTTTTTGAACACTTTTGACATTCGAATGCCCCAAGTGGTGACGTAGATAAATTCCTGGCTTATTACAGGTGTTGGTCTACAATCGGTCGTTCACAGATGTTTTCCTGGGTTGTTACAGGTGTTGATCTGGAATTCTTCAGACATGCCCTGGCTGGATACAGGAATCGAATCTGGAAAGGTGATAGTTGATAGATATGCCCTGGCTGGATACAGGAATCGAATCTTCAAACTCTTCAGACGTGCCCTGGCTAGATACAGGAATCGAGTCTGGAAATGTGGTCAACAGATATGCCCTAGCGGGATACAGGAGTCGAATCTGGAATTGTTGTAGTTGATAGATGTGCACTGGCTGGATACAGGAATCGAATCTTCAAACTCTTCAGACGTGCCCTGGCTAGATACAGGGATCGAGTCTGGAAATGTGGTCAACAGATATGCCCTGGCTGGATACAGGAGTCGAATATGGAATTGTAATAGTTGACTTGTTGAACACTTTTGACATTCGAATGCCCCAAGTGGTGGTGAAGGAGTCTTGAATCAGATTACCCTGCATATTGAGAGATTTCTTGAAATCTTGACTGGACTGCCCCAGGTTAACTGGATTTTGAAAGATCTGTTGGACCTTGACTGGACTGCCCCAGGTTAATTGAATTGTGAAAGATCTGTTGGACCTTGACTGGACTGCCCCAGGTTAGTTGAATTGTGATATGTCATGCCCCTTGTTGATAGGAGATTTGATGGAAGTGTCATCCTCTTGAAATGATTTTGACTTACTGAGAGAGTTTTCGTTCCTCCGAACATTCGCTGTATGAATTTCTTCACTGTCAAACAAAAGGGTCAAATGCAGACAGTGATATTCGAATAATGCAAAGTTTATGTTTGTCTCAAAGTTTTGAAAAATTCGTTTTTAGCAGAAAACTTTTCACAAGACAGATCAACACAAGATTTAGAGTAAAGCCCTACAGGAGTCAGGATACCTTTTGTAACAGTATGCTTTCGAACTAACCCATGCTTCAATTAGGACTTTTGAAGGGTTGTAACGTGGCCTGGTTCACGGTTTAAGAAACAAAGGATAAAGGCTCAAAGTATATTTGTACCCACCCGCTCTTCGTGATGTTCTTCAACCTAAGCTCAGTTAATTGTGTGTCACACTCTGTTTTGAGTTTGGAACGACTTTTGGGCGATGGTTCACCAGTTGAATTTGGGGAGACAGTCGTCATCTCTTTTTTCTTTTTCAACATTTTTCATGTTGTTGAGGATTGATTTTGTAACGACCTCACTATTTTGATTTTGATTTGTTATCCCTAACTTTTGCCTGACTGTTACCGTTTTCCGGGATTACTGTCAGCGGGATGCCCCAGCCTTCTTAAGCCTCCTTTGCAGGCTTTGGCTCAGCGGGCTTTTTTCTCTTTTTTGAGAGATTGACTGTCTATGTGATAGGGAACCACCCTTGTCTTTTGATCCCAAAGGAATGCTTTCTCTTTTTTGACGTCGTTCGTTGTATTACGAACTGAGAGTTTGCGACTTCAATGCGCATTTTCTTTTGAATTAACTGAGATACTACCCTGCCCCGGGTTTATATCAAAGGTTTTGATCGTTTTAAAACAGAAGACTCCTACTTCTTTGGCTCGAAGGGGTTGACTAGGGATTAACTTCCTTATAACTCCAGTGTTTGGGAATTGAAAGAAATGCCTGTACATCATCAGCGAGTTCTGTTCAAAAGCATATTGTATAAGATCATGGTATTGTTTCGTCATCCTCCCTCTAAAGGCTTACAGCTTTTTATCAAGAGTCAAATATCATAAAGAAAGGCATAAGAGTAGTGAAACGAATGGATGGATTCAATACAAACATATGCAATGCATTAATGAAAACAGAGTTTAACATCAACAAATAATTGTTTGACAGTAAAAGAGATTACAACTTTGAAAATTCATAAAGAGGCAAAAGTATTTCAGTTTGAGCTTCGTCACTTCAAGTGGAGAACCCTTTAACGGAAGATCTTCATCTCACCGTCTGGCATGAATTCCAGCACCCCAATGTCGATCAGATCTTGAATCTTGTTCTTCAAGGTCCAACAGTCGTTGGTGTCGTGTCCCGGGCTGCAGAAGTGGTAAACACAGAATGCGTCGGGATTATAGCGAGGAGAGGAGATATTGGGCTTATAAGGAGGGTCCTTCACGGTTAGCAAGTTGACCTCCAACAGACGCTTCAGTATAAAGAATGATGGTATTTCAGTCTCCGTAAACTGTCTTCCCGACTTTTCTTGCTTATGCCGATTGCCCCGTTGACGCTGGCGAGGTTGTTGATGGACTTGTGACCCTGAAGCAAGCAAAGGAGCTTTCCCCTTGTCTTCTTGAGTGGATGGAGGCTGAGCGGTGACTTGCTCTTCGACCTCAGATGTTTGCCCCAGTTGGTTGTTTGGAAGCAGTTGGCGGACAAGAACTCTGAGTTCTTCTTGTCTTTGGGATAGGTCTTGGATGAGAGCCATCTGGCCCACCAACTGTCCCATCATTTGAGTCCTCAAGGTTGTCAGATCAAACTACAGCTCCGCAAGCTGGTCACTCCTGGCATTGTTGGAATTCCCCAAGCCCTTGGTGAGGAGAGCTTTCATCTCTTCTTGCCCCAGAGACAAGTTTAGGAACATCTCCTGCAGCTGAGCAGTCTGGTCTTGGATATCTTTGACAGACCTTTCTAGAGCCATCTCTTACTGAAATAAACAGCAGGAGAGTAAGGAAACCTGAAAAAGGAAAGATTGTCAAGATGCAATGCATGATATGTGGATGCATGCTTTCAAGGATCTCTTGGGGTAAACACAAGAAAATGTTAGAGGTTGAACTCTGCTCTTGGATTGGAGATCTCTGCACCGGTGGACGTCCTTCCACGAGAATCAAGCTCACCATGTCGAGTGGGTCATAGCCACTGATTCAAGTTGTTGTTCTTGAATTTTGATTGGAGAGCTTTGTATTGGTGGATGTCCTTCCACGAGAATCAAGCTCACCATGTCGAGTGGGTCATAGCCACTGATTCAAGTTGTTGTTTTTGAACTTTGATTGGATTGGTTAGAGGAGAAACCTCTTGCCCCTTGATAGATGTTTGGTTCAACGTAACCTTGCATCAACAGAACCCTCGAGATCCTTGAAATGGTTATTGAAAATGCTATGGTATGATGTCATGATGTTATGTACATGTATGCACAAGCAAGTGAGTGTATATACAGGCAACATATTCACACAAAGCAAACAAGTCCTTAGGTTTAGGCTTGCATGAGGTTCAGGTACTACCCTCTTTCAGTTTGTTGGTTAAAACCTGTCCTATCAAAAGTAACCGGGTTCTAGAGGATCTCAAATCATTGGCTACCCTCAATCGGTCATAACTCCAGCATCGCAACCTTTTCTCGCGGCCGGAACCATCACGAGAGTTTAGCCTCAATGAGCGTAGCATACTGCTACTATTCTAATGGCCAAGTTGGGTCAATTTAAGGTTCTAAGGTCGGTTGGTGCTTAATGACTCCTTGGAAGACCCATATTCTCCCCGTTTCAACACGAGGGATATCGGTACAGACCAAGACGCCACACCAACGTAGCCACTGCTTCACCCATGTTGGTATACCCCGGACAGGTCCCTCGCAGATTATGCTACCTAAAAAGGTTTCCCCCAGATCTGGGTTAGGATCTATGAAACTCCGATACAAAGCCCACAAATGTAAAGCAAACAAAGCAATCAAATGAAAACATAGGTGATCTAAACCCTAAGGTAACCCCACTTTAAAAAAGGTTCCCCAGCAGAGTCACCAGTTCTGTGGTACGGTGGGAGAACTGACTAGTGTTTTGCGTTTGTTTTCGCAAATGTTTCGGTTGAGCAAGAGTCGCCACCGACTTTTTATTTTATCCTAAGGAAAGGTTAAAAAGCACAGCAAAAACCTTTGAGATGTTTTCTTGGGTTCGGGGAGTAGATTATAGAAAGGGAAGGTATTAGCACCCTTTCTATCCATGGTTATCCATGGGCTCTTAGTTACTTGCTTAGACCACTTGCCTTTTGTTTTCAATTGTTTGAAATGGTGCTTGTGTGTGTGTGTGTGGGTTTGAAAATATTTTGAAAAGAAGCCAATGTGGTGGCAACCTTTGTAATGATCCATGTGGGGATGTATACAAAGGTGTATGTCTTTTGAAAAAGGTTTTCATTTGTTTTTTGAAAGTTGTTTTGAAAGTGTAGTGATGTGTGGTTTAGAAAATAGGCAAGTGTTTTGTTTTTGCAAGTTTGATTCAAGTAATTAAGAGGTTATCTACTCCTAAATTTCTCAAAGTTTATTGCTATGTTTTAAACCTTTTAATAAGTTTGTTCCACCATTGTATTTGGTGGACAATCTCATGTTAGGATGTGAAAGGGACGGGCGCGGGTCATCGTTTAGACCATAATTGCAATGGTGCCAAGTATCTTTGGGCATTTTCTTTAAGGGACTTGATCATTCCGTTTAGGCAACATTTTGAGAGACTTATGATCATTTGAAATTGTTTTGCCAAAGATACTCGACGTGCAAGCATGGCCCATTTTGGAAGGCAACATGTGGGATTACCCTAGAGGGTGCAAGTGTGATTGTGTATTGATTTCATGTATTTGTCTTGTATTAGGTTATCTAGCATTTGATTTTATGTACATGCAAACCCTAGGTCTAACCATGGTATAATTGAAAGCGGTAAAGTGCGAAAATGTAAATTCTACGCTATTACAAAATAGTATCCAGGAGTGGGGGTACAAGTGTATGAATGGGGATGAGACTTATAGTATCCGATAAGTTACAACCAAATCGAATTTGCGATCAAATGTAAATATCGAATATACAAATATAAGATAAACAAATGTGTATAGGGCAATGTGAATGTATTTGTGTAAGTGTACATGTATATGCGCATGTGATTATTTACAGGTGACAAGGTGAAATTAATATGGATTAGGGTATTTGTTTTGACCTAAAGAATAATTAAGCGCTTATTTAATTATTGATCTGGTAATTTTGTATTTTGATTAATATTGTATGATATGTACAAATTGAATGAAAAGTATTTTCAATATTTATTATAAACAAATTAAATGACAATTAATTTCAATATTTATTATGGTGCAATAAAATGTATTTTATTATTTATGTGCAAATATATACTTAAAAGAAAAAAAAGATATTTTCAATTTTAACTATATTGTATGATATGTACAAAATTATATTTAAATAAAGAAAAAGGAAAAAATGCTTTCAATCTTAATTATATTGGGTAACAAAAAAGATATATTTTTAATTAATGATGTATATTAACAAGAGTGCATTTTTATTAAAAAATATATTAAGTTAGAAAATAAATATATGGTTTTAAGATGTTATGTATGAAAAAGAGAGAAGTTAGTATTTAAAATTAACTTGTTTGTATAAAAAGGTGAGTTAAAAAAAACGAGATTAAGGCCTTTTATGAGAATTCAATGGGCTTCAGGCATTGGGGAAACAGGGTTAGGCCCATAACTGAACGATCAGTTTTAGGGTTTTGTTTTCGTTTCAATTGGGGACAAAGCGTTAGGGTTTGTGAGGCGCGCCGTTCATGTACTTTCTTCTTCTCCGTTCATCCTCATGCATGTCTCGGTACTTCCCTCCGTTCGGGGCCACCGGCGCCACCTATCTCCCTCCTCCTTATGCTCGCTCCAACGGCAATATAAAAAGGTACGAATTCGTTCAAACGCATTAGGGATCTTGTGTTTTTACATGCTTAGTTCTTTGCTTATTGATTCGGATTATGTGCTTCTTTGGTTCGAGTTATGCGAAGAGGGAAAAAATCTGTACCTTTCTGAGGAGACGGAGTAGGGACGGAGGTGGAGGCGCCCAGGCGGCCAAGGGTGGAACGAGGTGATGACGGACTTGTAGCAATCCCGGTTTGTCTTCTTTAATGCTCTTTTAGGGTTTGATGACGATTTTCTTTTGCACTGAAAACCCTTTTGTGAAACCTAACTTTTTTCTTCTTCTCTCCCACTGTATTCACGTCGCCTTTGATACTTTTGCTCAATGATGTTATACTGGGAGCTTTATGTTGCCTTTGAATATATTGCTTTTTTCTGAGACTTTGATGCTTTGTACGCCTTTTCCTTCTTCTTCTGATTTTGCCCCTTTGTGTTGATTGAAATGTGATGCTTGCTTATGTTGATTGCCCAATGATGCGTGCTTGCTGAGGGCTCGAGGGTTTTGATTTGGGAATGCTTCTTTCTTCTTCTCTTACAGTTGCCTAAAACTTTCGTATGCTTTTGAATATGCTGAGCTTGTTGCCCGATGATGCGTCTACTGAGGGCCTAGAGTTGGTTGGTTCTGTTTGGATTGGTTTTGGTCTCTTGTTTGATGGCCTTAGCAGGTTTGAGCCAATGCCAGTTATGTGCTTGACAGTATGCAGGTTTCTGTATGGTTCAGGCAGGTTTGTGCTTGTAGTGTTAGGCTTGAGGCTTTCTGAACTGGTATCCTGACTTTTTTGGGTTAATGCAGGTTTGTATATTTTCCTTTTTTGTGTTGGTTTTGGCTTTGGGTTGAGCTTCAGGCCATTTGCAGTTTTGGTTTTTTGACTCTTTTCAGGTTTAAGCTAATGCATGTTATGGTGTTGGCTTGTATATGAATGGTACAGTTTTTCTTTTTGGTGATGGCCTTTGACAGGTTTGTTAGGCCATGGCTTGGTTTCAGGCAGGGTGGATGTTTAGGCTGGTGAGAAAACAGGTTAGGCTGGCAATGGTTCAGGTTAATGCCATGTTGGTTTTAGGTTTTGGCCTTGAACATGTTTTCTGTTTGAGGTTATGGCAGCAGGTTGGATGCCTAGCAGGTTTTTCTGTTTATGCAGTAAGCTATGTATGTTTATGTGTTGAGGGCCTTAGCAGGTTTGTATGTTGAGGCAGGGTATGTTTTTCAGGTTTTAGATGTTTGAACTGGCTTAAGGTTTTAGCAGGTATGATGCTGAAGCCGTTTGTATCTCAGTTTTTTGTATATCTATTCTTTGTGTTGGTTCCCCCCCCCCCCCTGAACCGTGTTTTTTCTTGTGTTATATCTTTTTTTCTATCTATCCTGCCTATCCTGCCTAAACCTGAAAACCTGCCTCTATCTCTTCTTTTTTTCTCTCTCTATAGTACAGTTGGATATGTTATAATATGATTCTTTTCTGTACTTTTTTCTGAAAGGGCTCTCTGATGGGAAATGATGAAAAAAAGTTTGCTTGCATATCATGCTTTCCTCTGCATATTTGATCTCTTCTTTGACAGCTTTTGTACTTTTTGATTTCTTTCAAAATCTTCTCTTGACAGCTTTTGTGTAGACTCTTTGATACTTTGACAGTAAATTGCACTTTTTGATCTTTGATAGAAAGTTGTAATTGGATTTTCAGTTTGGTTTGAACTTACTTCTGAACTATGCAGTTTGACATTTTAAAATTATGCATTTTGACATTTTGCATTCATGATAAAATTCTTCCCTCTTTGTGAACCGGGAGAAATCCCGTGATTTGCAGAGAGGGTTAACTGATCCCAATCAGTGGCCCTTAATGATGACTGCAAACTTTATATGCCTTTTCGATTTAACTGCTTTTTGACTTTTCTCTTTTTCTTTTGCAGATGAAAAATGGAATACCGGAGCGAAGTGAAGAATGAAGAGATTAGGGACTTAGAAAATGTTTAGAAAAAATAGGATAGTTTTTATTTTAAATTTAATTATTGTAAACCATTATTATTTTAAATACTTCGTAAATAAATACTTGTATCCAAATAATAATTGTAACAAATATTAAATATGAAATAAAAATTCTTATTGATTCATTTAATTCTTTTCAATTCCTTTTCAATTATTTACTTATTATTCATGGTTCCTTAAATTAAAATAAATGAAAGTTAAATTTCAGATATTTAATCCTTAGAACAATAAATAATCAGTTAAACATTGATTCTTCGTCGATCAAAATAAATGAACTTGACGTCTCCATTATTCAAAGCAACGCACAGTCGAACACAATAACTGATCAGACGCAATCCTTTCTTATTGATTTCTTGCCAAGTACTGTAGATCCAAACTGCATATTTCTTTTGACTGGCTCTAATAAAACAACATGAATTCAACCCAACTGCCTCTTTTACTGATTAAATCAAAACAATGCGAATTTAACCCGAATCTCGGAATAACCTGCAAAGTGCTGTGGAACTTTAATTTGCTGAGAATATGCCCATAAAACCTTAATTCCTGATTCAATGCCAAAGAACGTCCACCTGATCAAAATTGAGCCAGAATCAACCAAAACCCTAAGCCAATTATTTGAAGCAATCCAGAGTCCTAAAAATCAATAAAACCCTAATTTTTGTTTGACTGGCGAGAAAAGTCCGTTTGTCCGATTCTTGAGTCAGTTTTGAAAAGTCAGGAAATGCTTGAAATTGTTATCTTTTGTGAAAAAATGCGAGGGCAAATTTTGGGGTACAACAAAGGGTTTGTCTTTGGCGATGTAAATATCCGACGCCTTGTAATTTAAATTCCGCACTTTAAATTCTGCTAATTATAACTGCTAGATGTTTGATAATAGGGTTCGCATGACAAGACTGAATGTTTAATCTTAAAATAAAATTAGATCACCCTTAACATGTGCAAAGATAAAAATAACTGAAAACGACACACTCGCACATGCACACTCTTAGGGTACACCCCACCTGGTTGTCTTCGTACACGATCATTGAGTATAGGTCGTTTTAGAGGTTGCCCTCTTGTCTAAAAGATCATAGTCACCTTGAAATGGTTGCCTCGGATATTGTTGCCTCAAACAAATGATCTAAGACATTATGGTTACCGCTAAGGCGTCCTAACATTGCTTTAGTGATCGTATGTCCCTCTTTCGAATTGACCCTCAAATTCCAACGACGGTGCTACCTACTCACTAATAGTGGGATAGCATTGTCTAAAGGAAATTAGCATAGAACGATTCCTTTTTCGAGTAGGTAGTTTAGTTCTTAAGTACTTGCTCAATCAAAACAAAACTTTTTCATACTTACACTTTTACAAACAAGTTTTCAAAAACACTTCATTACACTCTTGAGGACAGAAGCAAGAGTTAAATTGAAGTTAAAACAAAAAGTTTTCAAAACCCACAAACACAAAGAAAACAATTTTGAAAACAATGAGAAGTACCTAAGAGCCCGTAGATAACTACGGATAAAAAGGGTGCTAATACCTTCCCTTCCTATAATCTACCCCCCGAACCCGAGAAATATCTCGAAAAAGGAATTTTTTTGTGCTCTTTTCTTTTCCTTGTTGGATAAAATAAAAGTCGGTGGCGAATCTTGCTTACCGTGATATTTTGCGAATATAAAACGCAAAACGCAAACCAGCATTCCAAAAAAAACAGCCAGTTCTTCCCACCGTATCACAACCACCACTACGCATCAACAACCACGGAATCAATGATGTAGAAGACTCTGACAATGAATGTGACCTGGACAATTGGATCTTCCCTACTATCAACGATGGACTCAATAATTAGACGGCTAGAGACTTTGTGCCTATCTCTTTTATCCAGGAGTAATTGTTTTTCTATTTTTAAGGATATGTAATTTTTGAACAATTTAAACTCTAAGCCTTGTGGCTTACCCTAGGCACAACGGTCTATTTTTAAGGGTTATCACATGTCATTTTCATATGTCATTAATAAATCATTAGACGTTTTTTCATTCAAATTTTACGCTCTCTATTTTTCTTTTAGTTTATTTTGTCAAAATAGCTATGTGCCCTTACACACACCCACATATCAAATTGCAGATCCACATCCACCCTAGATCCCATTGATAACAGTTATGTTATTGCCATTTATGACTTTGAAAATTCGATCTACCAAGTCGGGGATGAAGGTGAGGAAGATTGTGAAGTACCAGGAGAACTTGCTAGACTATTACAGCAGGAGGAAAGAGCAATACAGCCTCATGAAGAGACGGTCGAAACAGTAAACTTGGGTACTGAGGAAAATAAAAAGGAAGTCAAGATAGGTGACAACATGGAAAAGAGTGTCAAAGAACGATTAATTTAGATGTTACGCGACTATGTTGAGATCTTTTCCTGGTCATACAAAGACATGTCGGAGCTTGACACTGATATTGTGGTTCATCGTCTGCCAGCGAAAGAATATTGCCCTCCAATGAAGCAAAAGGTTTGACGTATACGTCCTGAGATGTCAAAAAAGATCAAGGCTGAAGTCATGAAACAGTTCAATGCTGGATTCTTAGTTGTTACTTCTTATCCACATTAGGTTGCGAATGTGGTATCGGTACCTAAAAAGAATCGTAAGGTGCATATGTGTGTGGATTACAGAGATTTGAATAGGGCAAGCCCCAAGGATGACTTTCCACTTCCCCATATTGATGTTTTGGTTGACAACACTGCACAGCACAAGATCTTCTCCTTCATGGATGGTTTCTCTAGTTATAATCAGATCAAAATGGCATCTGAAGACATGGAGAAAACGACTTTCATCACATAGTGGGGCACCTTCTGTTACAAGGTTATGCCATTTGGGTTGATGAACGTTGAGGCAACCTAGCAGCGTGTTATGGTAGCTTTGTTTCACGATATGATCCATCACGAGATAGAGGTCTATGTTGACGACATGATATCCAGGTATCATACTGAAGAAGAGCACCTTGGTCACTTGCAAAAACTATTTGAAAGGCTGAGGAAGTACAAGTTAAGACTAAACCCGAACAAATGCACCTTTGGAGTAAGATCTGGTAAGCTCTTAGGTTTCATTGTCAGTGGAAAAGGTATTGAAGTAGACCCTGCAAATATTAAAGCTATATAAGAAATGCCAACTCCCCACACCGAGAAGGAGGTTAGGGGATTCTTGGGACGTCTAAACTACATTGTCAGATTCGTTTCCCACTTAACCGCTACTTGTGAGCCAATCTTCAAATTATTGAAGAAATATCAAGTAGTGAAATGGAATGACGACTTCCAGACTTCCTTTTACAAAATCAAGGAATATCTTCAAGAACCTCAAATTTTGATGCCACCGATTGAAGGAAGACCTTTGATCATGTACTTAATAGTATTAGAGAATTCAATGGGGTGTGTGCTGGGGCATCATGACGAGTCTGGTCGAAAAGAGCATGCAATATACTACCTTAGCAAAAAGTTTACCAACTGTGAAACAAGATACTCACTGCTCAAGAAAACTTTCTGCGCTTTTGCATGGGCTGCTCGCCGACTAAGATAGTATATGTTAACTCACACTACCTTATTGATATCTAAAATGGATCCTATCAAATACATATTTGAGAAGCCCGCTCTCTCCAGAAGAATAGCAAGATGGAAAATGGTCCTAACCGAATACGACATTCAATACACTACCCAAAAAGCAATAAAAGGAAGTGTACTAGCTGATCATTTGGCTCATCAGGCTGTAGACGACTACCAGTCAATGAATTTTGAGTTCCCGGACGAAAACATCATGCTTATAACTAACTGCGAAGAACATGGGCCATATGAAGGACCTGAAAAATGATCTCGATGGACTATTGTATTTGACAGAGCTTCCAACGCACTGGGAAATGGTATTGGCATTGCGATTATCTCCCCCGAATGCTGCCATACACCCTTCACTGTTAGACTATGTTTTAACTGTACTAACAATATGTTCGAGTATGAAGCATGCATTATGGGTATCAAGGCTGCTATTGACATAAGAATCAAGTTATTACAGGTATACGGAGATTCAACCTTGGTGATTAGCCAAGTTAAGGGAGAATGGTACACGAATCATCCTAATCGCATCCCTTACTGATAGCATGTGTTGACTTTGATTCCATATTTTGAAGAGACTACCTTTGAACATGTTCCACGAGAAGAAAATCAGTTAGCGGACGTGCTAGATACCATGTTATCCATGTTTAAAGTCAGATGGGATAACGAAGCCCCTCGGATCATAATCGAAAAATTAGACGAACCAGCCCACTGTTATGAGATTGATGCTGAGGGAGTATAAGAAAAGCCTTGGTTCCACGAGGTGAAAAGTTATCTCGAAGCACAAGAATACCCTAAGGGGGTGTCCATCAATGAAAAGAAGTTTCTAAGAAGGTTCTCTACCAAGTTCTTCCTGAGTATCAGAATTCTCTACAAATGCAACCATGATTCCACTTTATTGTAGTGTGTGGACAAGAGAGAAGCGGAGAAGATTATGGAAGATATGCATGAAGGTACCTTTGGGACCCATTCTAGTGGGCATACAATGGCTAAAAAGATCCTGCTGGCAGGATACTATTGGTCCACTATGCTGACAAAGTATATGTGCCTCTGGTCTCGTTAAATGTCTTGACTGTTATTTGGCCATTCGCAATGTGGGGCATTGATATGATTGGAGATATTAGACCTACCACTTCCAATGGACACCATTTTATCCTTGTCTCCATTGAATACTTCACGACGTGAGTAGAGGCCGCCTCGTTCGCTTCTGTTACTAAGAACGTAGTGGCTCAGTTTATCAGACATAATCTTATTTGTCGATATGGTGTCCTTGAAAGAATTATCACAAATAATGGTGCCAACCTCAATAATACTATGATCACCGAGCTCTGTACGCAATTTAAAATCCAACATCATAACTCTTCTCCTTACCGACCGAAGATGAACGGTATTGTGGAAGCTACCAATAAGAATATAAAGAATATTATACAGAAGATGACGGTAACATATAAAGACTGGCACGAGATGTTACCATTTGCTTTTCATGGCTACCGTACCTCAGTGTGCATGTCAACAGGGGTAACCCCTTTTTCTCTCGTATACGGTATGGAAGTTGTTTTACCCGTCGAGGTCCAGATCCCTTCCCTAAGAATCATGAAGGATGCAGGTCTAAGCTAAGACGAACGGATTCAGACCCAACTTGACCAACTGAACTTAATCAACGAGAAAAGGCTCGCGGCTGTTTATCATGGTCAGATGTACCAGAAGCGTATGATCAAAGCTTTTAACAAGAAGGTCAAATGTCAGGTATATCAGGTTGGTGACCTAGTAATCAAGCGCATCATCCTGCCACAAGGGGATCCCATGGGCAAGTGGACTCCAACATACAAAGGACCATTTGTAATTAAGAGTTTATTTTCTGGTGGAGCCATGAGATTAACCACTATGGACGGTGACAACCTTCTGCACCCTGTAAACGCGAACATAGTTAAAAGATACTACGCATGAAAAGAGATCTGCTAGGTTGACTGACCTAGGCAGAAATAAGAGGTCTGTACACCCGGCAAGTCAAAAACCTGAAAAGGCGGCTTGGCAAAAAAGGGTATCCTGGTGGACTGAAAACCTAAAAGGGCGGTCCAGGAAAAAATTAGGGATCAAAAGCATATGACTATCTCCTGTTGGATCACCTTACATCCAGACTTCATTATCAAATTGACAGGTTCGAATGGTACGGATCAATCCAGTCAGCTTCTGCTAAGCAGCAAAGAGATGAGATGCTTAAAGATATAAAAACAATAGCAGAATTGAAACCCAACGGGATTATTTCACATAGATTTTTTTCCCTTTTGGGTACCATGTTGTATACTTCACATTTTTTATGACGAAATTCCTCTTATTAGGATGTCTGTTTCCTTGTACAAAAATGCTTGTTATAGGCAGACTTTCTCAAATTAATACAAGATCACCTCTTTCAAAGTTCAAAACTATTTATTTTATTTTTCTTGTTTTGTTTGCGAAAACGTCCATTGATTATATTAAATGAACATATGCATTTGAATATTGATTACCGTTTACAAATATATGCATAAAAACATAAATACATTTGCTAAGGGCTCTAAGAATTGGGACAATGTCGAAAAGCCATTCCTAAATCCCCACAGAACACCCTTAGGGGACCATTTTCACAAAATTCATCATCGACAAGGGTACATTCCTTAGTAGGTACAGAGACAGAGGCATCTTCCCGCAGTTCAATACCATATCTTCAGCATATAGCCTAGTGATTTTAGCTTCTCCAATGTTTCATAACAGAAAAAGAGGTTCAATCATTTAGCTAGCATCTTGGAGACTTCCCCAGCATGGTCTATGGACCTCTTAGATTCCCCAACAGATTTTCATAAAAACCCCAAGCAGTTTATGAAACATCTTTCCCCAGTAGAGTTTATTTCTCTAGCTACGGAAGATCATCCCCCAGCGGAGCTTAATTCTCCAAGTTGGTAAAATCTTCCAACGAAACACTTTCCTCCAGCAGTAGTCAGAGATTTATTTTCCCCAGTTCAACGACACTACAAGGAGCAACTGATACGCTCACATTCATATATCATTTACAAACGTCATAACATATACATATAACACAATCTCATTTATTTTGAGAACATCATTCCGCAATACATTTCATACATTATGACATTACATATAGCTAACTCTTTACCTTTTCAGGAAAAGATATATAAACAAGACCAACATCATAAATTACTAGTAGGATCAGGCAGTCTTATCAGAAACAACATCTTCTAGCTCGGATTAAATCGACCAATGATTTATTCTGATACTTCTTCTAGTTGAAGACGGTCGTACATAGTTGCTGGCTCAGATTAAATCGACCATTGATTTACTCTGATACTTCTTCCAGTAAACCTTTTTTCCGGCTAAGATAAATAAACCAAAGATTTATTCTGATACTTCTTCCAGATAAAAATAAGCATAAAATATTTGTTGGCTTAGATTAAATCGACCAATGATTTATTCTGATACATCTTCCAGTAGATCTTTTTCTGGCTCAATTTAAATCGACCAATGATTTATTCTGATGCTTCTTCTAGTTAAAGATAAAGAGACCTCTTCTGGCTCAGATTAAATCGACCAATGATTTATTCTGATACTTCTTCCAGTTGAAGACGGTCATAGACATTTTCTGGCTCAGATAAATCAACCAATATTTATTCTGATACTTCTTCCAAATAAAAATAAACATAGATATCTGCTGGCTTAGATTAAATCGACCAATGATATATTATAATACATCTTCCAGTAGATCTTTTCTAGCTCAGTTTAAATCGACCAATGATTTATTCTAATACTACTTCCAGTTAAAGATAATAGAGACCTCTACTTGATCAGATTAAATCGACCAATGATTTATTCTGATACTTCTTCCAGTTGAAGACGGTCGTAGATAATTTCTAGCTTAGATGAATCAACCAAAGATTTATTCTGATACTTCTTCCAGATAAAAATAAACATAAACATCTGCTGGCTCAGATTAAATCGACCAATGATTTATTCAGATACATCTTCTAGTAGATCTTTTTCTGGTTCAGTTTAAATCGTCCACTAATTTATTTTGATACTTCTTCTAGTTAAAGATATAGAGACCTCTTCTGGATCAGATTAAATCGACCAATGATTTATTCTGATACTTCTTCTAGTTGAAGATAGTCGTACCTAGTCGCTGGCTCAGATTAAATCGACCATTGATTTATTCTGATACTTCTTCCAATAGACCTTTCTCTGGCTCAGATTAAATCGACCAATGATTTATTCTAATACTTCCTCCAATTGAAAGACAACAGAGACCTCTTCTGGCTCAGGTTAAATCGACCAATGATTTGTTCTGATACTTCTTCCAGATAGAAACAAGCATAAATATCTATTGGCTCAGATAAAATCGACCAATGATTTATTTTGATACTTCTTCCAGTTTGAAGTCAATATTTACTTTGGATGGCATCTATAATACCATCTTCGACAACTCTCATTCATCTCTCTGAACAGCATCTTCTAATCCCATTCAAGCATACTATCAGCTGACAACGTTGCTCCATGCACTAGCGAGCACAAATTTCTGGGAACTTTAGTGTTCAATCATCTTCCACCTTCAGATCATAAAAGGCAGATAACACAATCTAAAGTCCTCAGGTTTAAGACGATTGAACAGGGGATGCTATTGTACGCCAAAATTTTCCCTCTCATTTTATTCAAAATATACTCCTAGAGGTCCTCAAGTGCTCAAGGTTGACCAAGAATTGAACAGACCAATTCTCCTCCTAAGAAATGGATCTCCAATTAGGGCATCATTTTTCACAAAGAAGTTTGGGTTTTAAAGGCCTCAAGTGATTTCCATGGTCCCTAACATGTCCTCAAGAATGTTCATGCCAATTTTCATGCCTTGCATTACAAGTTTGCTCAGTCAATTGCTCAGATGACTAGAAATTAACTATATTAGGTCAAAAGTCAATTGTAGTCAATATACAGTCAAACTTCAAGATTTTTGGTCAACATAAACATTTTTAAGTGATATACATCATTTTATCAAGGGTTGATCATGATTCCTCAAGGAATGCTCTCAAATCATCAAGAATAAAAAATTGCTAAATTAGGGTTTTCTAGAGAAAGTCAACTGAACTTTGACCAGACATAACTTTCACATGCTTTATCCATTTTCCCCAACCAAAGCTCATTATGAAGAAAACTAAATTCCCCACAACTTTTCGTTTGTCCTCAAGTTCAAAAAATGCATCATTAGAAACATATGAGCCAATACATTACAGGTCTTTTTGAAAGTCAACAAAAAGGCATTTTTTTAAGGCAAGTTACATCAAGATAATTTCTCCAAATGCAAAACTTGTCAACATAAATATTGTAGGGGACATCTTAAGCTTTCTAAAAAGTCCAATATAATCTTCAAAATATGAATGTTAAGCAAGTTATGACCAGTGCAAATTGGGAAATTTGGTGAAAATGCAAAAAGTCAACTTTGAGCAAAAATGAATTTTTAAGCTCATGGGCCTATTTTTTGAGATTCAAATATGCTTATGAATTACTCAAGGACTCCTAAATTCACACTCACCTTGCTTTTCATTTTTCCATATTTTGTTCATGTTTATTTTTGTTTTATTCAAATAAATACAAAATAAAATGCATAAAATAATAGATAAATGATTTGGACACATGGGATGATGTTTTGATTCAACATTGGGCCTAAGATTTCATGCAAAAGAGGCCAGTGTAATAAGGTGGGAGAACTGACTTGGGTGTTTTGCGTTTGATCACAATTGTTGCGGATAGCAAGAGTCGCCACCGACTTTTCTTTTATCTAATAAGGAAAGGGCGAAAAGAACAGGAAAGACCTTTTAGACATTTTCTTGATTTTGGGGGGTAGATTATAAAAAAGGAAGGTGTTAGCACCCTTTTCATCCATAGTTATCTATGGGCTCTTAGTTGCTTGCTAGCTCACTTTTCAAATTGCTTTGTTTGAAATGTGTTTGTGGTGGGTTTTGAAAGTATTTTTGAAAAGCGCCTTCATTTAGGAAAATTTTGTAATGATTCTCGTCTCAATAAGAATTTGTTGCACCCCAAAATTTTCCCTCTCACTTATCAAGAATTTTCTCATAAGATCTCCTTGACTCAAGACTACACTAGGGTTTGATCAGCTCAAGACACCATACACTGATGACCCAAAACTAGGGTTTGAGTTTGCACAAGGATTTTTGGACTTCCAATGCCCCATATGACTTTCATGGATCATTATGGACCCCCAAGATTACTCATGCCAAATTTTAAGCTTTCAATCACATTTTGATCAATCAATTGAGCAGTTGACCTAAAAATCAATTGTATTTGGGAAAAAGTCAACTATGGCCAATTTACAGTCAAACTTCATAATTTTTTATCCACATCAACATTTTCAACTCATATGTATCATTTGATCAAGTTTTGACCACAACTCCTCAAGAAATTTGATCAAATCTCCAAAAGGGCAAAATGGTCAAAATTAGGGTTTTGACTGGGAAAGGGCAATTTCTGATTTTTGACCTAGAAAATGGTCAATTTGTTTAAGGTATGATCTCAAGATTCCAATTGCATAATTTTGAACTAATTACATGGTTCAAAACATTGCAAATCCATTGGATTGACAGATGAATTTTGCAGTCAACTAATCAAAAGTCAATTGTATACTGAAAAGTCAAACTTTGACTTTTTGGTCAAATTCAAGTACCAAAGATCACAATTCATCAAAACATGTCAAAATATGAAAATTATTCAACAAGAAATCAAAAAGTCAAGATTTCATTTTGAAAAGTTAAAATTTCTAAACTTAGAAATTTTTCTAAGTGTTGGAAATTTCATGTTTTTCCATAACTTTAAACAAAATTTTCACCATGATGCAAGCTGATTCAAGAGAAACTTCCAACATGAAATTTGTAGATCTCCATGAAATCTACAACTTTTATTTACACAACTTCTTCCAAAAGTGCTTGGATCTCAATTTATAATTTTATGAACATGTGGTCATGAAACTAAAACACTTAGTGAAATTTTGCCCTAATTTGGTCAGGATTTTGACCTAACTTCATGGCACTTTTTCATATAGTTACAAGAGGAATATTAAAAATAAATAAAAAGATGGTTTGTATATAAAATTTCAAGCTTTCCAAAATGTCACAGAACTCCTTAAGAGCATTCTTGAGTAGGGAGAATCGAAGAGTTGAAGTTAGGGTTTTATCACTTGAATTACAAGTTATTTTTTGATGAACACATGAACCAAATCCATGCTAGGTTACATAATATTTCCTTTGCATGCCTCAAACTTGTTTTTCACTCCATAATTAAATGTTTACACAGCTGATAGGGCTTTGATCAAAGCAATTAAGCTATTATCCAAGTTGCATTTCCATTAATGGCACAAAGTTAACATTGCCATTCTTGTAAAGCAAGCTTTTTGCATAAAGTTCATTCTTGAGCCTCTAACTTGTTCCCTCTGATCACACTCCATCCACAAAGTCAGAATCAAGCTTGTTTAAAGCATAACCACTCTATCTTAACAAGTACAGAAGGCTTTGAAACTTGAATTCCTCAAAAATCACATGTTATGCATAAACTTGTCATTTTGAATTCTGATCATCTAGAGCATTCCAAACTTGTTGCTTATAAATAGAGTCACTATTTATGAGATGAAGGGCGAGCTTAACCACCCTAAAATACACCAAAACTCTCTCAAATCAGAAATTGCCCCAAAAACTCCATTGTTGCACAGTTTCTGACCTTGAACATCAAACTCACATTTCCCTCGTGCATTTCTTGGCCTTTTAGTTTCTAAAGCTTCCTTACATCAAGTATAACCTATCCATGTCCATGTTTCATTACTGTAACATCATTTACCATATCCTCCATAACCAAAAACAGAGCATTGCACATTGACTTCTCCAAGTCATTTCAGCCACTCTCAACTCAAGCAAACCATTGCATTAGCTTCCTAGGACCTCAAGGAAGCTAACATGATCATCACCATCATTTGAAACAAGCTCAAACTCCAAACACGATTTCCAGTTTTTAGGTAAGTTTTCTCAACTTGGAACTCTTCATACAGTCATCATCAATAGTTTATTTGTGAACAAAACATGTAGATATCATTTCCCTGAAGCTAACCATGTGTTTCCAGTGATTTCTGGTAAACAACCGCTAGTCTTCCAAACTATCGAATAATCTTTCTGACTGTTATTCAATTCCTCTGGTAACTCACATGATCGACTAGATTGATCCTAGGACTCCTTGGATATTAAGGTTACTCTCACGATCGAACAGATATTCATGGTTGATATTGTATATGTGTTTGGCTTATTTCGATTTCTCTCTCTAAAAGTCTAAAGATGTAATCAAAATGTGTATGAAAACTAAGTTACATGAATAAATGCTAATTGTAATGCTAATTGTAAAGACATGTAAAACTGCATAAAAGTGAAGTAAATGGTTTCGACTTACAAAACAGTTAATATAAAGGATTTCTGGAACGTAAAAGGTTTGACTTTAAGGCTTGAAGGTAAAGGTATGAAAAATATGACAGTTTTCTGAGATATAAAGTGCTTGAAATATGAAGAAAACATTAAAATGTAAAACTTTGAAGAAGAGATTTCGAAGTGAAAAGACTGTAAATAAGAAAACTTGTAAATGTTATTTGACAAAAGGGATAAAGGAAAGTACTGGAAATGGTAAAAGGTTTTCATTAAATCAGAAATACATGGTGCTATCATACATACATTTCTCTTGCATTCGTTTCCCTTGCCATGTGGTAGTTTGAATGTTGCTGAGTATTTTGTATAATAGATATGACACACGAAATCCTAATACTAAGACTTCTATTTATACTAATTCGACCATAACGGTCTTGCTATAGGATTATGCCACGTTTAGAACATGCAAGACAATGCCTCTTTCATCTTTCCACGTGTCCCCAAATGCTCCAACACATAACTTTCAAACTTCGAAAGTCCCGCTTCCATTTGAATTTCAAATGCTTTGGTGCTTCTCCGTTTCGAACGCTCTTCCCAGACACAGCCTTGTTGTTATTTCGAGACTTCTTTAGATATGTTCCCATAATTGCCACTCGAAGCTCCAAGCTTTGACACACTTATTCGAAACACTGCTTCTGCTACTTCGAAACATGACGCTTTACCTCATTTCGATCAAAACGTTTAATTCATTTGGCTTCTAATAATATTATCAAAATCTTCAGCCAACAAATTGCCCCTTTAAAATTTGTATTTCGATTCCTCTGAGAAATACCTATTTTAAACACCTACACAAGATTTTGATGGGACTTTCGAATCATCGTAACATTTAATGCATTTGACTCCAGTCACGTCAATCATAGCATCTTTTGGATTCCTTAACCGCCTGGAGCCACTTCACAGCGTGGTGCAGTTACAAATAATGATTATCTTTAAATCACGCCTATTACCCATGTTAACTTTACGCCACCTCTTCATCACACCAACCCATGATCTCCACGTATCACACCTTTATTCGGTGGATGCTTAAACTTCCCCATTATAAAACATCAACTTAATCTTCTTCTTTTCTTTTCACACTCTAAATCTTTTACCCTCTAAATCTTTTACCCTCCTTCTCTCGTAAAACAATCCAAGCTTTCAACATCTTTCAAAAATGTCTTCTTCTACTTCATCCCAACTCAAGAAAGTCTCCAAGAAGAAAGGAAAAACTGCAGGAGCTACCATGGAAAGTAAAATCATCACTCTCCAAGGTCAATCCGCTCTTGCCCCTCAGATGATTTCAAAAGAAAAAGAAATGATGTATGCGTCACAGGTACTCATTCCTACCAACGTTGCTGGTAAGAGGTTAGCTTTAAATGGCCCTCTTACGGTTTTTGAAATATTAAAAGACACCAGGACGATTTTCCCAGTTTGTTATAGCTTCAAACCCTTATTTAACAAAATGGACGCCCCTAAGGCAGTAGAATCTCCTAGTTCAAATACCATAGAAACCCCAACTGTTCCTCCTAAGGACCCCTTTGTTTTGGATTATGTAAAAAGTAATTTTAAGCCATTTCGATCTTGCCCCACCTCTGATATTGCTTATCAAAATTGGTTCACGAAAGTAGAAGCTAAGAAATCCCAGCAATGGGAAGAATTAGGCATCTATAACCTGATTAAGCTATTGAAGCCTGGTTTCACCTACAGCCACCCTCTGCTATTCGCGTCCCTTTATTTCTGGGACAGTACCTATAACACTTTCCATCTCCCAGGTGGAATGATCACCCCAACCTTCTTCGACATAGCGGCCATCACTGGGCTATCGCCAGTGGGAGAAACTTATATACCCGACAACAAAGAGCACTCAAGCATAATTGACTTCGAAGTCAAGCTAGCCAGTTTTTCCAAATTTATCAGTCATTACCATGCTGAGGGGGACAATGTGTCTGACGTAGAGCACATTGCTTTCTTAACCCTGTGGCTGTCAAGATACGTTTTCTGCAGTAGATCCCTACAGGTAGCTAGTAGGTTCATTCCTCTAGCTAGGGACTTGCATGAAAATCGAAAAGTGTGCCTAAGTGAACTGCTCTTAGTTGACCTCTATGAAAGCCTGAGGTCAGCTGTTTCGAGCCTCAAATCCCACACCTCCAAAAATATTCTATTGGCTGGCCCCTTTTGGTTACTCCAACTATGGCTAAATGCCATGTTCGAACCCTCCTTATCAACCGCCAACACCATTGATGAGCAAGATTCTAAGATAAGTGATAGGATAGTCGAAGGCACTATGCTTCAAAGATTAACTCCCAATGACGACAAAGATGACTTCAAAGTTCAATTCTCGAAGTACATCATGATATTCTCCAAAAGGCACAAGTTCGAAGAGAGCATGGCGCCTTTTGCTTCGAGGGCTCATGGACCTTCTTGGTTCACCATGGCTCTCTCAGAAGCTATCAAGAGCAAGGAGATTCAGGATGTATGGAGAGCTTTTTTGCTGCCTAGACTCATTTCTTCAAGAATAACCCCAGCCAAGAACCAAATTTTTCTCTTTGCCTACCAACCAAACTTCGTTTCGAGGCAGTTTGGCTTATGCCAACTGATTCCTGAACCTTTATTTCAAACTGAGAGTGCCATCACTTCTGGACGAACTTTCAAGGCACGGAAAGCCAAAATACAGCAAGAACAATATCAAGGTTTTGCCCAATTTGAGCTGATAACCTTCGAACCTACCCATCTCGCGGCTAAAGGATTTCTGGAATGGTGGACCAAGTTTTATCAAACTTATATGTTCGATACACTTACAATTCGACAGAAACTAATTGATGCCTTCGATGTGCAGGTACCAACAAAGAAAGGTATGTTTACTCATGCCAAAGAGATTAAAGCTTTCCAAAATTATTTTGAAACTACTTACGACCCCACGCGCTTGGACTCCACTGTGCATCAAGCAGCTGAGACCTTGAAGGAAAAATTTAAACAAAAAGTTTCTAAGTTAAAACTTCCTTCAGGGCTGTCACCTGAGGATAGGTATAGGTTGGAATTCGAAATGCATCCACCTAAATTTCCCAAATTACCTACCTCAGAACTGGCTCTGGCTTGGTTTCCCCCATATCCATGGTGGTTTACTTGCAAAGAGATGTTCAAATATCTTCAAAGGAAACCAAATCCATCTGAGATTGTGACATGGGCTCGATACTGGCTTCATGATTTCCCAGGACACCTTCGATACGACCTTTCTGCCATGACAATTAAATCTGATCAAGGCACAGGTGCGAATGCTTGGGAAAATCCCAAATGTCTTTTATTTTCCATATCTTTAACCTTTGCTTTAATTGTTTCGATTTTCAGCTATCAGGATAAAGACAGTTGCCTCGAAGTCGAAAGAAGGGAGTGCCTCTCAAGCCTCCATCGAAACTACTGACAAAGTGACTCCACCCGAAACAACCACTACTGCTGCAACCATAACAACAACAATAATACCAACGACAACCAGTGTTCCAATTCCAACGGTAATCACTTAGCCTTGATGTTTCGAATTCACTCATGCTTTATGGTTTACATCTAACCCCAAGTTTTAAAATTCTTTCAGACCAACAAGCTTCCTCCTACTACTCCCAAGAAGCGGAAATCAAGCACCACTAGGGAAGACCCCAAGGCTGGAGGAAACTTAAATACTGCTTCGAAGAAGAAGCCAAAGAAAGATATTTCGAAAAGCACCGTTCCAACTAGTGTCTCTGGACTTGATTCCAGGGATGCTGCTCCCTCACCCAAATCCAAAAATCCACCTTCGACCTCCAACCCAACGTTGGAACGTATAGCTAGTAACCTCTCCTCTGAGAGTCCACAGGTAAATTGAACCTTTAAATTTTTTTACAATACTAACTTCTTATTACCTTGGTGAATGTTTTTCCTTAACATTTTGTTGTTCCTTGCAGAACATCTTGAATCCAGCTTCCACTATTTCGACCTAACCATCCAGAGCTACTGCTCCGCTCAACTCCTCTCCTCAAGGAGATTCCAGCAACCTGGTCCAAAATAAAGGTTCCTCCAATATGGCGGTTCTGGCTGGAACTTCTGAACAGCAGGATGATCAAGGTACCTCCATTCCTCTGAAAGAGATAAACGAAACAACACTTCAAACGTCTGCAGAGGATTTGCAAAGGGCTTCTCTTTAAAAGTCCCCTCTTGAAACTCTTCAAGAGGACCCAAAGGACACTCAAACTGAAGAAGAGAAAGCTGATTCTGGGCAAAGAGCCGAAGAATCTGCAGACGAAGAATCTGAGGAGGAAAATGCCAATGACGGTTCGACTGCTGGGATGGAGTCCAACGCAAATAGCAGTGAAAGGGATGGTATCGAAGTGGTGGACTTGGACGAGGATGAAGAAGACCAAGAGCACGAAACGAATGAAGGGGATGGTAATGCAACCAACGAACCCCTAGAGGTTGAAATAAACGTGGCTCCCCTACGTGTGGAACTCCCTCAATCCTCTCTGTCTCGAATGACTGACGAGGAACTGGCACTTCTGAGACGAAATGAACCTATTGGGTACATGAAGGCAAAGTTGGCTCAGAGGGACGTCCCACTCGCTAGGGCTGGCACAAGTTCGACCAGCTATCCTCTTCCCACAGATGAAAGAATTGTTCTTCTTAACAAAATTAGGAAAACCATTCTCAATGTGGATATATTCGAAGTGCTTAAGCAAGATAGTACTGCTTGCTATACTATGAAGGAGCTGCTCACAAAGGTCAATCTTTCCACCTGCTCCTTACCAGTTAGTACTCTCTTGTTCGATCTTCAGAATTTGCTGGACAACGTAACTGGTTACCTTCTCCAAGACGAATCTGCTGCCAAGAAGGTTCAAGAGAAACGCATTGCCATGGATGCCGCTTATGAACAAGCTTCGAAACTCTCTCAAGAAGCTGAGGATCAAGCTATGCATCTGAAGCAGGCGAAAACTGATTATGAGGCTCGAGCTGAGTCCATCCTTCTTTGGGAAAGGCAGATTCTGGAACTTCAACAGAAGGTTAAGGAGGCTAAAGAACAACAACTAGCCTTCGAAACCAATTCTGCTGGTAACCAATTCGAAGAGCTTCTCAACCAGGGGCTTGCGGAAATGGAGACTGCAGAACAACTTAAAGGAGAAGTGGCAACCTTGGAAGGAGCCAGGCGGTTCGCTCAGCAGAAACTTGAATCATTTCGAAGCACTTTTAATCGATTGAAAAATAATTCTTATTTCTAGATTTTGATGTTTATTTGACTATAATTTTGGTTTCTTACATGTAATATTCGAACAACGCCATTTTGGCCTTTTATCTTGCCATCTTGGCTTTTTATAATATCTTGTTTACGTTGTTACTATTCGAATCTCCCGCAGGCTTGGCTTATATTTCTTTAAATATTTCCCATTAACCTTTAGGACACGTTTATCATCCATGAGTTCTTCGATTTCGTATGCATTGTTTGAGAATACTTTTAATATTCGAAAAGGTCCTTCCCAATGAGGTGACCATTTACCTAACGCTTTATTCTTCTTGTCCATAGGCAATATGACTCTCCAAACCAAGTCATTAATAATGAATACTTTTTTCTTCACCCTTTTATTGTATGTTCTGGCCACTCTTTCTTTTTGCCTCATCAAAATTTCCAATGCATGTAATCTAATTTCGTCCAACTCAACTAATTCATTCATCATCATTTCCCAATATAATGCAGTTGGGATTTCGTTTTGTCTCTGAGTTCGAACTGATTGCAGATGAATTTCTACTGGCAACACTGCATCATGACCAAATGTGAGTTGGAAAGGCGTAGTGTTAGTAGCTTCCTTAGGAGATGTTCTACAAGCCCATAATATTTGGTCCAGAGTTTTATGCCAGTTTCTTGGCTTTTTGCCAATATGCTTCTTGATTAATCTTATTATTACTTTATTTGCTGCTTCGACTTGTCCGTTTGCTTGAGCATAATATGGCGTTGATGTTAGCAATCTAAACCCCATTTCTTGGGCAAATCCTTGCATCTTTCTACCAGTAAACACAGAGCCTTGGTCTGTAGTTATGCTCTCTGGAAATCCGAACCTATAGATAATGTGCTTTTGTATAAATTCAATAATAGCCTCTTGATCAGCAACTACCAGTGGTATAGCTTCGATCCATTTGGTAAAATAATCTATTCCCACCAAGATGTATTTCTGTCCTTTGGACGAAGCAGGATTTATTTCTCCTATCAAATCCAATGCCCATCCTCTAAATGGCCATGGTTTGATGATCGAATGCAACTCACTTGCAGGGGCATGTTGAATTCCTGCATGTTTCTGACATTCCTCACATCTTTTAGCAAAGTCTATGCAATCTTTGAGCATGCTAGGCCAATACAAGCCGTATCGAAATGACAACCATTTCATTTTATGGCCTGCTTGATGTGCCCCACATGCTCCATTATGGACTTCAGACAATGCTAAGTATGCCTCACTTTCTCCTAGGCATTTCAATAATACACCCTCTTGGGTATTTTTAAACAATTCGTTCCCCATGAGGAGATATGACAATGCTCTATATTTTGTTTTTCTATCCACCTTTAGAGTTGGGTCTGCTAAATAACTCTTCAATGGACTTCGCCAATCTGCATCTGACAAAGTATTTATGGCTAATATTTCGAATCCCTGTTTCTCAGCATATCCCAATCTCATACTTTCCAGATCCGATGGTGTGAATCTAGTAGCCATAACTCTTCCCCTTAATTCGACCAAATCCTTGAAGTTCTTGGTAGACACTTTATAACCTGAAGCCAACTGCGCTAAGTCATTTGCTTCTTGGTTCTCTATTCTTGGTATGTGTTGAATATCCATGTATTCAAATTTCCTTAATAGCCTATTGACTATGACGAAGTATACCATTAAATTTTCCTTTATGCACTTGTATTCCTTTGTGATTTGTTTGACCACTAATTCAGAGTCTCCTTTAATTTCGACTCTGGTTGCCCCCAATTCCAACAAAGCTTCAAGTCCAACAATGAGCGCTTCATACTCAGCTTCGTTGTTTGAACAACGAGGACCATCTAATTTATACTTGAATTTTGTTGGAATTCCTTCAGGAGAAATCAGAAGGACTCCAACACCACTTCCATTCCTGTGGGTTGAACCATCAAAGTACAATTTCCATGGTTGCATTTCGACGAACTCATGACCGTCTGCTCAACCAACGAATGGTCCACAATGAAGTCAGGAATCACTTGACCTTTCATAGCTTTTAAAGGCATGAAAGTCAACGAATATTCTGTTAAGGCTAAAGCCCACTTGCCAACTCTGCTATGCATTATTGGTTTTGAAAGCATATGTTTAATGACATCGAAATGAGATGAAACATAAACATCAACAAGTTTTATATAATACTTGAGTTTCATACAAGAGAAATACAAACAGAGACATAGCTTTTCTAAATTGCTATATCTGGTCTCTGCATCATTTAGCACTCTACTTAAATAGTATATGGCTCTTTCGACGCCATTGCTATCCTCTTGTGCTAGCATACTACCTATACTAACTTCAGAGGCAGATATGTACAATCTCATGGGCTTCCCCCATGAAGGTGGAGACAAAATAGGAGGCTGAGAAAGGTATTCTTTTATTCTGTCAAACGCCTCCTGGTGAGCTTCGTTCCATTCGAAGGCTTGACCTTGCTTTAGACGAAGTAACGGAGAGAAATCTTGGGTTCTTCCACTTAGGTTCGAGATGAATCTTCTGAGGAAGTTAATTTTCCCTAGCAGAGATTGCAACTCCCTTTTTGACGCAGGTGCTTTCGTCTCCATTATGGCTTTGGTTTTGTTCTGGTTGATTTCGATTCCTTTCTTGTGAACCACAAAACCAAGAAAATCTCCAGCCTGCACAAAAAATGCACATTTAAGGGGATTCATCTTTAAGCCATGTTTTCTCATTCGCTCGAATGATTGGCTTAAATGATGCAAATGTGTTTCTGCAGATATAGATTTGATGACTATATCGTCAATATACACCTGCATGAAGGTTTCAATGAAATCATGAAAAATTGAATTCATTGCCCTTTGATAAGTTGCCCCAGCATTCTTTAAACCAAAAGGCATCACCACCCATTCGTAGGTGCCTAAGGCTCCTGGGCAACGAAATGCTGTCTTTGCAACATCTTCTTCAGCAATGAAAATCTGGTTATACCCAGAGTATCCATCTAACATACTCAAGTATTCGAACCCTGCAGCAGAATCTACTAGCATTTCTGCCACGGGCATGGAATATTCATCTTTAGGGGTTGCAGTGTTTAAATCCCTAAAATCTATGCAAATTCTTAAAGAACCATTTTTCTTAATAACGGGTACTATGTTTGCTAACCATTCGACGTACCTTGTTGTTCTGATGAATTTGCAACGCAGCAACCTTTCGATCTCAGCTTTAATTTTTGTGAGAACCGCTGGTGCGAATCTTCTGGGAGTTTGTTTGATGGGCCTCTTGCCATCTTTGATTGGCAGTCTGTGTTCGACCATCTCCCTCTTTAAACCAGGCATCTCGTCATAATCCCATGCGAAGCAATCTTTGTTTTCCTTAAGGACTTCGATCACTTCCTTCTTGAGGCCTGGGCTAAGTTTAGCACTTATGTAGGTTACTCTTTTCGTTTTTTCATCCCCTAAGTTGACTTCTTCGAGTGGATCCTGTGCCAACATTTTGGCACCTGAGTTTATGGGGTCCCTTTCGAAGCCTAAGGATTCTTTATCATAGATGGCATCCAACCTTTGATCCATCTCAAACTCTTTGAAGGGTGAGCATTTCGAACCCTCCCCACTGACTTCGTTCGTCTTTATAGTTGATTTATTTATTTCAGCCTCTAAGGCTGCTTTTGATTCGTCCTCAGCCATATAGGCCGAAATCCTTTCGAAAAAGGTAGACTCAGTCATGGCTAAGGTTGTCGAAGTCCCAGCCTGCTGGCCGTTTTTGTATAGTGCTTTCGACTCCCTCTTCTTCACTGATTATTGTTCTATCCCAGTAAAGGCCATCATGACGAAGGGTCATGTAGTAGTGGGCGTTTCTAGTTTCATTAATCTCATCATTTGGAACACACGGAGCAATCTTTGCCAGATTTTTATCATAATCCCTCTTGTCAACTAAATTGACAGTTGACATAAAGTAACTCTGGTCTGCTTCGATGTTTTCCACGATTCCATCATCTCTCCACAGAACTAGTCTCTGATGCATTGACGAAGGAACTGCCCCCACGCCATGGATCCACTCTCTTCCCAGCAGTAGGTTATAGTTGGCCTTGGCTTTGATCACCATAAACATGGTGGGCCTACAGCTTGAGCCTATTGTCAATTCCAACTGGACCACCCCCAGTGTTTTGCCCACTTTTCCCTCATAATTGGACAGAACCATATTATGGGTCTTGATGTCTCCTTCGCGGATCTCTAATCTTTTTAGCATGAAATGGGGTATCAAATTGACTGCAGCACCCCCATCCACTAGAACTTTGTTCACACCATGGACACCAACTTTCGCCCGAATGAAAAGTGGCTTGAGATGGTTCTTCATTGCAGGTTCTGGACGTTCGAAGAACGCATTTTGTTCCTCAACAGCCCCATTGTCCATCACATAGTAGCACACGGGCCTATGTTTCATCAAATCTGTGGTGTCTTCCTCCTCATATTCGTTGATTCCGGTTTCCTGCCCAAATTCGCAGGGAAGCACAGACACCACGTTACAGTTCAAGTTAAATGAAGACTCCCCCTCCGATTCGAAGTTATCTGTTATCATATCTTCGTCCTCTTCAGGGCCTGGAGTGTATTCCTTTGGTTCATCGCGTTGTTCTTCAGAGAAGAGCCTCCTATTGACTGGAGGTTTGTCTTCAGTTTGATTTTTTGGTTTGTTGGTGCTAGATTCACCTTGGTTTTTCGTTGAAGTAACCCATTTGTTTGCCACAGCTTCTCTCTCAGCCTTTCGAATCCTTTGCTGTCTGCGCCACTGGGATCTTGACATGGGGTTCCTTCCTTTGTAATTTTCTAATCTCACTTCCTCCCTTTTTGCTGTGTTGAATTGCCTCCTGTATGTCACAGCATGGCGTGCATTTCGTTCAGCGTTTCTCCATCTATATTTGCCTTTGTCATTTCTGACCTGTAACCATCTATCGGCTGGCACTTCAGCAGGGAGTTTGAAAGTCACTCTTCGAGCAGCCTTGGGGTGAGGGCTATCAGGCCTTCGCTGTTTGTGTCTGCTGTCGAAACGTGGGCCCATCTGGGCAGTTTCTTGATGGTTCCAGCAAGGGGCGAAGGGAATCGTTTCGAAGGCCCTGGCCATGCTTTGGTCATACACAGCAGAACACCTTGGGCAAATCAAGCACTTGGTTGCCCCTTTGTAGCAGCGAAACACAAATTCCAGCAAACTTTCTCCAGCCTTGGGATAACACCTAAAAAGCTGGTTATCCTGGCGCCAATTGTTGCCAGTTCGAGTCCTCTGTACCCTTTCGAAATTCGCAGCGATTCTTTGATTGCAGAGGATGCTGCACCTAGGGCATAATATCATGCCTGAATCTCCTTTGTGGCATGTCATGAGATAATCCTTGAGACTAGCATCTCCAGTGTGATTATCCCCCATTCTATACTTTTCTTTTTCTAAGTATTTTTCCACTTCCTCCATCTCAGAGCGAGGTCTTTCCATATCCACCATATTTATTTCCACATCTCCCTCTTTAGCTTCATCATCGCCCCATCCTGTGGGCTTTATATCCTCAATCTGAACCTTCGAACTCTCTGGGGCAGAATATTTGACCAAATAGTCAAATTTTCCACTGGGTTCCCCTAGAGTGTCCCATATTTCTTTCTGGAGGGAAATTGGCTATGTGATTTGGACTTTCTCCAATTCCAGCCTCAAGCCTTCAGTGACTTGTGTTAATTCTTGGTTTTGATTTCCCTGGCCTTCAGTAGCCTGGGTTTCTCTTGCAACAGCTACAAGGGCGGCAATCGGAGTCTCTGGCGTATTCTGGATGTCTTCAGTGACCTCCTCGCTGACTTCGACCATCACCCAGTTTTCAACTCCAGTACCCTTCTCTCCTGTTAGGGCGTTGCTTTGATCATTTTCCACCATGTTGACCTCTCCAATGCATGCAGGCTCGGAGTAGTTGGTGTCTGCGACGTCCAAGGGATCTTCGTCCACTTTCATCTTCACCTTATCAGCAAACTTTAGTCTGCCATCTTTGATCGCGTTTTGAATCAGGTCCCTGAAAAGAAAACATTGTGAGGTTTTGTGGCCTAGGAAACTATGATATTTGCAAAATCCTCTCTTCTTTCTCTGATCCAAAGGAGGTATTTTGACATTTGATGGCACAATTAGTTGGCCATCTTTGACAAGTAAGTCAAAAATCTCGTCACATTTAGTGACATCGAAGGTATGAACCTTCTTTGGAAATTTGTCACTTTTTTCATTTTCAACAATATCTTTCCCTTTTGTGGGAACTAACAATTTGCAGGAATAAGGCGGGGCCTGTTTTAATTCAGCGAGGTCGATTTCGACCTCTTCGAATTCGAATTCAGGATATTCTTCTGCTTCCTCAGTCCCAACATAGGAAATCCTTTCTTTCTTGCTATTCTTAAAGACTCTGGCTTTTTCGGCCTTTAGTCTTTTGACCTGTCGAACCCTATCGGCTAACTGAGCCATATCCCTCAAATACTGAGTGTCTAGTTTCTTTCGAATAGAATAATCCAAGCCACCAGCGGCCATTTCGACTAACTCATGTTCAGGCACTACTGTGTAACATCTGGATTTCAAAAGCCTAAATCTATTCAAATAATCATCTATGGGTTCGGTGAACTTTCTCTTAACACTGGCCAGTTCCTTCAAACTTATTTTCGACTGTCCCATGTAAAATTGTTCATGGAATAATCTCTCTAAGAGAGCCCGAGTGTCAATGGACCCAGGAGGCAAAGTGGTAAACCATGTGAAGGCGTTTTTTGTCAAGGAACTTGGGAAGTATTTGATCCTGAGATCTTCATTATTGGCTATATCTCCCGCTTCGGTTAGATATCTCGCTATGTGTTCGACTGTTGACTCATTGGTATCCCCAGTGAACTTTGTAAATTTAGGGACTTTATATCCCCTTGGTAAATCAGTATGCATTATGCAATCCAATATAGGAGAAGCGTAATTTGGCCTCCTCATTCCTGTGTTGAGGCCATTCTGGGCCATGACTCTCTCTATCATGGTGGTTAGGTTGTTTTCTGCCAAGATGTTATCGTTTCGAATTCTATGAACGACGGCATCGGCATCTTAATTTCGACCAACCAAAACAACTCCCCTAGGTTGTTCTTCTCGAAACTCTGGGGCTTCTAGCCTTTCGACCCTTGCCCCTGGTTCCATAATTTCCCTTGGTGGGCCCGGGATTATTGGGGCTTCTAACCTTGGTGCCCTGGCCCCTAAGTTAACTTCTTCTCTGGGTGGTCTATAAATCGGGTCGTTAGCAATTTGTTCTATAACAGGCATGTTTGTTCGAAATCCCGCCTGATTCTGCCTACGCCTTTCTGGGGGAGCAAAGAAATCTGCTATTCGACTCATATTGTCAGCGTTTTCCCTGTTTGTCACAGTCACATTTTGCATTATTGGGGCAAATATCTCCTGCATGGTTTGTGCTAACACCCCTATCATATTATGGTTACTGTCATCCATCAATTGCCTAAAAGCCAACTGGTTGTCTGTGGTTAGGATAGGCATTGTGCTATAACCCACCGACCCTTAGTTATTTGTCATAAACTGATTCGCCCCAGACCCAGACCCTAGTTGTGGAGATGAATTCGATGTGGAATTCTGTAAACCTACCATAAAATATGTTGGCATTCCATAAGAGGAATTTCTGGTTCTATTCCCATCGAAACCGGGTGGTCTAGTTAATGGAGTGGCGAAATGGGATTGTGTCCCTGATGGTGGAACGAATCCCCCAGGGTAGCCAATGGTTCCAGTATTTCCTAAGATCGAACTATTAGTTGATATACCACTTACTCCATTGGTGGCTATGTTACTGGTCGAAGATGCAACAGACTGTGCATTCGAAGGGATTACATTAGATGTTCCGATCGAAGTGGACGCGTTAGTGCCTGTTGCATGTGGGCCATTTTGGTCCCCTTGTTGATTGTCTGAATTAGACATTTTGTCTAAACGTTTTCTTCTGGATAAAGGTTGGTTGTTGTTGGTTATCTTACCACTTCTCAGGTTCATAAAACAGCAAACTTCTTAGGTTCCAACGTTTTTGTAATGGTTATGACTCAACAATCCTTATTTCTAATATCCAATTATTGGTCCCACCGGGTGTGCCAATTTGTTTCCAGTGATTTCTGGTAAACAACCGCTAGTCTTCCAAACTATCGAATAATCTTTCTGACTGTTATTCAATTCCTCTGGTAACTCACAGGATCGACTAGATTGATCCTAGGACTCCTTGGATATTAAGGTTACTCTCACGATCGAACAGATATTCATGGTTGATATTGTATATGTGTTTGGCTTATTTAGATTTCTCTCTCTAAAAGTCTAAAGATGTAATCAAAATGTGTATGAAAACTAAGTTACATGAATAAATGCTAATTGTAATGCTAATTGTAAAGACATGTAAAACTGCATAAAAGTGAAGTAAATGGTTTTGACTTACAAAACAGTTAATATAAAGGATTTCTGGAACGTAAAAGGTTTGACTTTAAGGCTTGAAGGTAAAGGTATGAAAAATATGACAGTTTTCTGAGATATAAAGTGCTTGAAATATGAAGAAAACATTAAAATGTAAAACTTTGAAGAAGAGATTTCGAAGTGAAAAGACTGTAAATAAGAAAACTTGTAAATGTTATTTGACAAAAGGGATAAAGGAAAGTACTGGAAATGGTAAAAGGTTTTCATTAAATCAGAAATACATGGTGCTATCATACATACATTTCTCTTGCATTCGTTTCCCTTGCCATGTGGTAGTTTGAATGTTACTGAGTATTTTGTATAATAGATATGACACACGAAATCCTAATACTAAGACTTCTATTTATACTAATTCGACCATAACGGTCTTGCTATAGGATTATGCCACGTTTAGAACATGCAAGACAATGCCTCTTTCATCTTTCCACGTGTCCCCAAATGCTCCAACACATAACTTTCAAACTTCGAAAGTCCCGCTTCCATTTGAATTTCAAATGCTTTGGTGCTTCTCCGTTTCGAACGCTCTTCCCAGACACAGCCTTGTTGTTATTTCGAGACTTCTTTAGATATGTTCCCATAATTTCCACTCGAAGCTCCAAGCTTTGACACACTTATTCGAAACACTGCTTCTGCTACTTCGAAACATGACGCTTTACCTCATTTCGATCAAAACGTTTAATTCATTTGGCTTCTAATAATATTATCAAAATCTTCAGCCAACACCATGTCCATAGTTTCCATTAATTTTGCTTGAGCCTAGAGAATTTTGAAACTGAAATTTCTGAAATTTTTAGGGTTCATATTAGGGCCATTAAAATTCATGCTTATCTTTTATCCATAGTTTTAATACTTTACATTTCTGGAATCGTGAGAAAATTTGCAACAAGTTTTATGTTTATAGTTTTTATTTTTGATGAGAAATGAGCAAGTTACAGTTGGTCTGGCTGGAGGTTGAAGATGAAGTCTTCAGGGTGCGTTTTGCCTTATATATTTATTTTTTTACTTGTATTAACGGATGTATAGCCACCCCAGTGGTAGAAGCATACGCCTGTAACCTATGGGACCTGGGTTCGAGCCCTAGTGGTGCCCTTTTGCATTTTTACATGTTTTACAAATTCTGACTTTTTTTGTTTGCAGGGTGCTAGGCCTCTTTGGGCCTGGCTTATTTTTATTTTAGCTAGCTAACCCACTATTTCCTTTATACGCCCCTGGCCCAATTTATTTTATTTTTCTTTTTTATTACTTCATTTATTTTCTTAAATATATTTTCTAAATACTAAAAATCATAAAATACAAAAAAAAATAATAGATCTATATCTTAACTTATTTCATTTTATTTTTCCACAAAAAATATTTTTATTTATTATACTTTATTTATTTTATTAACTAATCTTGTAAACTTAATTAATATTATGTTTTTATTTATTTATTTATTTTTCATACCATTTAAAATACATTATTTTTAATATTAAAGAAGGCCAAAATATTTTATAATACTATAAATATTTTTAAGATAAAAATACCAAAAATACTTTTCTTAAATTTATTTTCTTTTGATTAATTAATAGAACTATGGTTTTACTTAAAATCTTTTCTTAATAAAATTCAAATTTAATTAATTATTTTCTTTACTTAATTAGGTTAAGACAAAATCCCTTTTTCATGAAAATCAAACAAAGATACATTTTCTTTACATTTTGCATTTTTTATACATTTATTCATTGTGTACTTTGTATTTATTTATTTCTTTGTACATTGATATCAATTCAATATGGTTGTAATAGACTAATTAGGCTTTAAATTCTTGCAATCCCCATTAAATTTCTACACCCCCTCCCCACAAATGTTGTAATAGCATAGTAACTTTAAATTTTGCAATTTATCGCTTTTATATAACATGCTAGTAATTAGGGTTTGTATGGAAAGACTAAAATCAACACTTAGAAAACCCTAATTCAAGACAATAACAAGCATGAAAACAATACATTTGCACACAAACACCCCTAGGGTTATTCCACTTGGTTTCCTTATACAAAATGGTCATATTACGCATGTGAGGTATCTTAGCAAAAACAAGCAAATACAAGATCATAGTCCCTCGATGACGCTATCTAAGTTGCCTTACAAATGATCTTAGTCCCTCAAAAAGAATGCTAAGATACCTTGCAACATTGCTAATCATGGTTATACAATGACCCACGCCCGTCCCGTTTACATCCAAAGATAGGGTTGCTTACCAAATCAATGGTAAGACAACAATATCAAAGAAAAAGAAAATGAATAAGAAAGACTTTTGAGTATGGTAGAATGCTACTAATTACTTGCTCCATTTCAAACAAACATCCTTGCTATTTTCAAAACAAGCACCTACACTTTCAAAACATCTTACAAACTTGAAAATATTTTCAAAAGATCAACATCTTTGTATACATTCTTACGAACGAGAATCATTACAATGATTGCCTAAACAATGACCTCTTTACAAAATACTTTCAAAAACTACACAAAACACACTTTCAAACAAAAGCAAGTGATCTAGCAAGTAACTAAGAGCCCATGGAAAACCATGGATGAAAAGGGTGCTAACACCTTCCCTTTTCATAATCTACCCCCCGAACTCAAGAAATAATCTCAAAGGTCTTTCCTGTGCTTTTTCACCTTTCCTTTTGGATAAAAGAAAAGTCGGTGGCAACTATTGCTAACCGCAACATTTGCAATCAAACGCAAAACCTTCAAGTCAGTTCTGCCACCCTATCACAGAATGCATACAAAGTGTTGGACTTTTTGAAAATATTTCATGTTCTTGAAAGTGTTTGGTGTGTTTGAAAAGATGTTTATTTTTAAGATGGATTATGAGCAAGAAACTAAGAACGTTCTACCTACTCAAAATTCTTTTGTTCATTTCTCTCTTCCTTTGTTATTGTTATCTCACCATTGATTGTTAAGAAGCATTACCTTTTGATGTAAAGGGATGGGCGTGGGTCATCGTATAGTCATAAAATGAAATATTGTGAGATAACTTAGCATTTTTCTTAAGGGTCTAAGATTATTTTGAAGGCAACATTCAAAGCGTCATCAAGGGACTATGATCTTATATTTTTGATTATTTTTGCTAAGGTGTATCACATGTATAACATTACGATTTTCTCAAGGCAACAAGTGGAGTTAACCCTAGAGGTACAATAGGTGCAAGTGTTTATCTTTCATGCTTGATTTATCTTGAATTAGGATTTTCTAAATATTGATTTTATCTTTCCATACAAACCCTAATTAACTAGCATTTATATTTGAAAGATGTAAATTGTGGAAAGTAAATATCCTACGCTATTACATCATTTGGGGATGGGGGTACAAATTTATAAATGGGGATTACAAGAAATTAAATCCTATTTATCTATTACAACCATATTGAATTTGAATAAATGTACAAGAAATGAAATGAATATAGTGTACAAGTATAAATGGAAAAGAAAATTGGTTTTATTTTGTTTGTGTTAAGAAAATAGTTTTTGACCTAATTAACTAAGAGAAATAATTAATTAAAACAAGAAAATAGTTAAACCTAAGTTAAAAGAAAGAAATTGATTTAATTTGAAGAAGGCAGTTTTTTTAGGGCTTTTTTGTGAAAAGAGTTTTAATTTAATTAAACTAATAAATGAAATTAATTAAATAAAAGTCCTATGTTCCAAATTAATTTTAATTAAAGATAAGCCTAAGTCTAATATTAATTTATTTTTAAGAAAAGAAATTGAATTCGTTAAAGAAAAATATTTTGTCTTTTTGTTTTAAAAGAAATAAAATAAATATTAATACCTAAATAATAAAATAAAAATATTTTGAGATTTTCTATTAATAAAAATAATAAGAAGAAGAAAATAAAATAGAAAAAACAAAATTAAAGTCAGAAAGGTGTAAAATTGATTTAGGGTGTTTAGAAGTAAAAAACAATTTTTGTTTTGCCTGGCCCAAATAGAATTTTTTGTTAATCAGAAGAAAATGACAAGAAAAAAACGAATGGGCTGGGGGAGAAGTTTGGTTAGGGCCCAAATGGAAACTACTAGTGAAATAGCAAACAAAAGTGGGGGGGGGGGGGGGGGTATGCGCTGAAACAGTTGGGCTTAGTATTTGTAATTGAGTGATGGCCCATTTGTAAATCAAACAAAATAATAATCAAAACAAGAAAAACAGAAAAATGTTTTCAGAAAGTGAAAAACCAACTTCGTTCTTCCGTTTGCTCTCTCTCTGCCTTCTCTGTCCAAAGGCTTGCCGGAAATCGCCCTAGCGGCGGTGGACGGCGGCTCCCACGCGACGATTGCTCCGATAGTAAAAAATTTTACATCATTTTATTCCTCTCGTCCTCCTGGTTACTAATCTCTAACTTGTTTTTGTAGATTTTGCATGATTTGAAGTAAATTTGAAAGGGGGTGAAAGGAAACCCTAAGGGCTCCTATTTTCATTTTGGGTGAGATTTTTCCTCTTTATCTCTTCTTCTTCTTCGCATCTCTGAAGTTTTAGTTTTTTTTTTAAATGATGAAAAAATATGTTAGGGTTTTGATGTTCTGTTTCGGTATGTTTTTGTAAACAATCTTGAGGGGTTTGGAAAATGGTGGCGTTGGTTGTGTGGTGGTTTTATGGCTCTGTTTGTATATTATGTGTATTTTTTCTTGAAATAAGAAGGTGGAAGATGATGTTGAGGTTTCAGCCTCTGTATGTTTTTTGTGTCTTCTCTGTATACTTTTCTGTAAATCCTGTTCGAAAATGATTTGAGGATTTGATGGTGGCTCTTTTGGTTTGCGTATCTGTATCTCTGTATATTTTTTTGTGAATAGAATCTCCCCTCTTGTGTTTCTCTGTGTTGTGCTTGTTTTCTGTGAATGGTATATTTTGTGAAAGAAGCCCCCTTTTGCTGTGAACCATGGCTCTATTTTTATGTTGTGATTTTGGCTTGGTTGTCTCTTGTACAAGTTTTTTACGTTGAGTTAAGTGCATGGATTTTCTTGACTTGTTACTTTTGTTGTACTTGTTGCTTGTATGAATGTTTGCTTGTTAGACTTGGCATTGTTTGTACTCACTGTACTGTTTGCTTGTTGGATTGTAATTCATTTGTGATAAAAGCTGGCTTTTGGTACTTCTTGTACTAGTTTTGACTTTTTTTTCTCATGTTAGATGCTTGCTGGCTGGTTGCTTGTTTTATATTTATTTGTGATGGATGCTTGATTTTGTGCAGACTTTGTATTAATTGCTTGTGGACTTTGTACAGATTTTGGTACTTTCTGTACTGGTTTTCTGTGATGCTTTGATAACTTTATGGTCTTTCTCTTTTCCTGTGAACTAAACATATTTGTTTGAGTTTTTACAGTGAAAACTCCCTAAGCCTGTGATTTGATTTGTGAACTCTGACTTTTCTTTGAGGTGAAACAACATGAGGCTTCTTTTGTTTGCGTGAAAACATGATGATAATTTGATTTCTATCTTATCTTTTCTTTACCTTTTTGTGAACCAAAACCTGTTTTTTGTGATTTGAAAAAAAGTAATGTTTCTAGGCCAATGATAAAACAAAACATTGTATGAGGCTTGATTTTCTGTTGGGATTGAATTTTGTTGGGCTGAATTCTGTTGAGCTGAATTCTGTTGGCATTTTTTTTCTTCTATTGTGAACCAAAATATTTTGTGATTTGCAATAGTATTGGCCCATGATAGAGACTTAAATGTTTGAGGCTTTATCACACAAAAATCCTTCTTTTTCTTATTCCATAAACCACCCTGATGATGAGTTTAAACCATTTTGTAATCTTGTTCATTTTGAATTGCTACTAACTCTTATCTTCTCTTTGGTTTCATGTGCAGAATGGAAAATGGCAAGAAGCTTGAAGATGCTTGAAGACGCTTGAAGATGAAGACATCTTCTGTTGTTTTGTAATAAAAATAGAAAAAATAGGATAGAAAAGAAGAAAAACTATAGTATGCCTTATGTAGTTGATCTTGTAAAGATTTGTAATTTTTGAAATTATTTTGGACTTGTAATTAATTTTGAAATTTGAAAAATAATAAACATTTGGAATTTGGAAATTGAAACAGTGTAATGTGTTGAATGAATGTGAAAGAATTTGTAATGTTTGAAAGGAAATAAAAAAACATAATATCTTGAAAAAGAATAATGTAAGTTGTGACTTTGAAATAAAAAGAAAATGTGATGTAGTTTATAAAAACAATTATAGGTGTAAAATAAAATAAAAATCTAATGTTTTGAAAAAGAAAAATAAATATGATGTGATTCATAATATTGAAAGAGGAATAAAAATATTTTAAAAATATGATGTTTTGAAAAATGATTTGTAATAATGGAAAATAAAGAATAAAATGTAAGTAGGAAATGTAAATGTATATAAAATGTAATGCGTTTGAAAGAAAAATATGGAAGACGAAACCAAGAATTTTATCTGGTGAAATGAGAGACTTAGTATCCTTGCTCTTCCCACGACAAACAATCTTGGAATCTAATCCATAGAAACTTTAAAAAAGGCTCACATTTCTCAGAACAAAACAAAGTTGTCAGATCAATGCAATGCTTCCTTAGTGAGTGCTGAATGAAAACCAGAGTTTGAATCATCACGACCCCAATTCGACCTGTCATGAATCAAAACCCTTAATTCGAGGTAAACTTAAATACAGACCTTAATATTTCACAACCATTGAAACACGAACCTTGATCTCAATAGGCATCACACCTTTAATAATCAAAACCTAAGCTCAAGACTATAAGACAAGAGAAACTTCGAGCACTTGCAAACTTGAACCTTTAATGAATCAATTGACATGTTTGGAGGTCTGAGAAACCTTGATCGTTTGAAAAACCCTATATGAAAATTTTAAAGGAAAGTGTGGGCAAATTTGGGTTACAACAACTACCCCTGTTCAATCTTCTTAAACCTGAAAATTGAGAATGGCTTGTCGCCGTTTGTAGCTTGAAGGTGGAAGATGATTGAACACTAGAGTGCCCAGAAATTTGCACTCGCTGATGTATTGGTTGATTGTGTCGAGAATGGGCTTAAAGATGCCATTTGGAGAATAATGGAAAGTTTGTCGAAGATGGGCTTACAGATGCCATCCAAAGGTGACAAAGAATTGTCGGAGATGGGCTTATAGATGTCATCTGGAGAAAAATGGAAAGTTTGTCGGAGATGGGCTTACAGATGTCATCCAAAGTGATTGGGAGTCGTTGGAGATGGGCTTATAGATGCCATTCTGTAGGTAGAGATTGGAAGGAATATCAGAATAAATCTTTGATCGACTTATACTGAAACAGCAGATGTCTTGAATAATCTTTCACTGGATAATGAATCTGTATAAATCTTTGGAGCGATTCAACTGAACCAGGGAAAGTGTATACTGGAACAAAATCAAGATAAATCAATGGCCTATTTAAACTGGAACATCAGATGTCTTGAAGGAAGTATTTGTCATGTAGATAGTCGCCCCGTCTTGTTTCGGGAATTGATCTACAATCAATTTGTTGGTAAACTCGTCCTGTTTCAGGAGTTCATATCATTAGTGCTAAAGATAGTCGCCTCGTCCTGTTTTAGGAATTGATCTTTATCTAACCAAAGAGAAAGAAAGATAGTTTCCTCGTCCTATTTCGGGAGTTAATCTTCAATTTACTCATGTAGATAGTTGCCTTGTCTTGTTTCAGGTATTAATCTACAATCAGTTTATTGGTAAACTCGTCCTATTTTGGGTATTCATACCATCGGTGATAAAGATAGTCCCTCCGTCCTGTTTCGGGAATTGATATTTAATCTACTCATATAGATAGTTTCCCTGTCTTGTTTCAGGTATTAATCTACAATCAGTTTATTGATAAACCCGTCCTATTTTAGGTATTCATACCATTGGTGATAAAGATAGTCGCCCCATCCTGTTTCGGGAATTGATCTTTATCTAACCAAAGAGAAAGAAAGATAGTTTCCCCGTTCTGTTTCGGGAGTTAATATTCAATCTGCTCAGGTAGATAGTTGCCCTGTCTTGTTTCAGGTATTAATCTACAATCAGTTTGTTGGTAAACTCGTCCTGTTTCAGAAGTTCATACCATTGGTGATAAAGATAGTCACCCAGTCCTGTTTCGAGAATTGATCTTTATCTAACCAAAGAGAAAGAAAGATAGTTTCCCCGTCCTATTTCGGGAGTTAATCTTCAATCTGCTCATGTAGATAGTTGCCCTGTCTTGTTTCAGGTATTAATCTATAATTGGTTATCCACAGATAGTTGTCTTGTCTTATATCAGGTATTAATCTGGAACCCGCTTTTTATTGGTCATAGTGATAGTTGCCCCGGCTTGCTTCGGAAATTAATATCTGACCTATTCGGGAAATGTTGATGATATTTTCCTATCTTTAACTGGAAGAAGTAAATCTAAACATAAGAGGTCTTTGATTCGTCTGTCTTTAACTAGAAGAAATAAATCTAACCAGAAGAGGTATTTGATTGAACTTTTCCTGCAAGGAAAGGAATTAGTTGCATGCAGATGTATGCATGGCATAATGATGTTCTCAAAATAAATGAGACTATGCTATATTCATTTGTCATGTATGCTAATGATGTATGAACGTGAAATGTTATTGCAGTATCTCCTTGTCTGGAAAATAAATCCTTGACAAGTGTTGGGGAGCCTTGGAAAGTTTAAATCCCAGACGGCTGTTGAGGATGAAGAATACGTGCATCTTCAAGTTTTGCTTAGCATGCTTCTGCTGGGAATTCCTGTTTTGTTGAGGAGAACTCCGCTGAGGAATATTGACTTTGGCTTGAGAAAACTCTGTGGAGAGTGTTGATTTCTGCTTGGGAACTAGAACTCGGGAGTTTTAGTTGTCCACTACTTTATTGGGGAGATATCTCTTGATTGGAGAGGAAGAAAGTTTAGTTGTTATCTGGTCGACTTCCAGGATTTACAACAACTTGTTGGGGATAGTGGAAAACTCTACCGAGGAAGAGGAATTTTGTTAGTGATTTGAAGAAGTTAAACTATTATCTGGTCGGGTCCAGGTTTCGTAGTAACTCGAACGGTTATCTGGTCGGGTCCAAGTTTCCGCAATTTTATCTTGAGGTTAACTGGTATCTGGTCGGATCCAAGTTTCAGCAACTCGAACTGTTATCTGGTTGGGTCCAGGTTTCATAAATTTGATCTTGAGGTTAACTTGTATCTAGTTGGGTCCAGGTTTTAGCAACTCGAACTTTTATCTGGTCGGGTCCAGGTTTCAGCAATTGAAAAAGTTAAACTATTATCTGGTCAGGTCCAGGCTTTAGCAACTAAAAATTGAGATTTACTGTTATCTGGTCGGTTTCCAGGTTTCATAGTAACTTGTTTTGAAAGAGATAAAGTTGAACTAGCTTTTGGTCAGGTCCAGGATTCGTAGTAACTTGCTTTTAAGGAATGGAGTCAACTGTTATTTGGTCGGGTTCCAGGCTTTACAATAACTTTCTGGGATAGTAACAACTCTGTTGGGGGTTGTAATGATTTAACCGGAGGTTAAGGGGTTTTGTCTGTTGATTTGTAGTAGTCTGAGAGGCAAACTCAAACTAGGGAGTTTGTAGTTTTATTGGGGAAACAAACCCTATTGAAGAGAATATTTGATGATCTATAAGGGAGGTATTCTCTAGAAAGGAACTCCATAAGACTTCTTCTTTTGGACCAACTCAACTGGGAAGAGGGTTTTCCAGAGATTGAAACTCTGGCTGAGGATTTCATGAATCCAAATTTGCGGGGATAATGTGATTGATGCAACTCTGTGAGGACATCCATGAAATTGGCCTTATAGGGATTTATATACAGTTTGAATTCTGTCAGAGTGGCAAATCTTTTACTGATAGATAAACTGATGAGATAACGGGACATAGTCGTACGCTTTAATCCCTAACTTTGCCCGGACCGTCTTTTCAGATTTTCAGTCCAACGGGATACACTTTTTTGCCCTAACCTCCTTTTTAGGTTTTTGACTTGTCGGGTGTATAATCTTTTGAATATATCCCTAATTTCTTCCTGAACCTTTTGGTTCGCCGGGATGCCCTTATTTTGCCTAGGTATGTCAACCTAGCGGGTCTCTCTTCATGCGTAGTATTTTCTGACTATGTCCATGTTCATAGGGTGGGAGAATTGTCACTGTCTGTGGTAGTAAGTGTTGTAGAAATGCCAGAAATTAACTTGTTCGATCGTATGTGATCTTTCACATGTGGGAACCTGTTTACCCCTAGAGTTAATCTGGTGCACTTTGACGTTTGAGATTTTGATCACATTTCCGGTAGTCTTGAAATTCCTAGGGATCTTTTCTAAGACTTTTGTGGAAGAAACCGAAGACATGATACTGACACCATCTGATACTACTGGCACAGACAAACAATTTGGTGGTACCCAAGATCTTGGGTCAAGTCTCATAATTTTCTAAGAATTGTCATGGAATGATCTGAAGACATGATACTGACACTATTTGATACTACTGGAACAGACAAGCAATTTGGTGGTACCCAAGATCTTTGGTCAAGTCTCAGAATTTTCTAAGAACTGTCATGGAAGGATCCGAAGAAATGATACTGACACCATCTGATACTACTGGCACAGACAAGTAATTTGGTGGTACCCAAGGTCTTTGGTCAAGTCTCAGAATTTTCTAATAACTATCATGGAAGGATCCGAAGACATGATACTGACACCATATGATACTACTGGCACAGACAAGCAATTTGGTGGTACCGGAAGTCTTCATAGTGGATTTTGTTCAAGTCCATGATCAACATAACATTTCCCCTTGAGTGATTCAGATGGAGATTTTCCTCTGGTTATTCAACATATCTTTGATAGATTCTTTGAATCTTGACTTGATTGCCCCAGGTGTGTTGGATAATGATCATGCCGTGCCCCTTGATTGTGAGAGATTTTGTCATTGGAAGCGTCTTTCCATTTGAAGTAATTCTGTTTACTGAGAGAGTTTTCGTTCATTGGATGTTCGTCGTGTGAATTTCTCTGTTGTCAAACAATTAGCCATATGCAAACAGTGGTATTCAAACAATGCAAAGTTTATGTCTGTCTTGAGAATTTTTTTTTAAAAATGAACTTTTAAAGAGCAACAAAAATTTGTAATAATATGAATTCTAATCATGGTTTACAGTAAGCCTTATAGGAGTCGGGATACCTTTTGTAACAGTATGTTTTCGAACTAACCTACGCTTCAATTAGGACTTTTAAAGGGGTGTGACATGGCCTGGTTCACAGTTTAAGAAACAAAGGATAAGGCTCAAAGTTTATTTGTACCCAACCCATTCTCCATAATGTTCTCCAATCCTAAACTCAATTGATCGCGTGTTTATCTCCTACTAGAATCTGGAATGATATTTTCGGTGATGGTTCAGATACTGGAAGTTTATTTAGGAAGACAGTCATTTTTGTAACATTTTTCATGTTGTCGAGGATTTATAATGACCTATTTTTGATCTACTATCCATAATTTTTGCATGATTGTTCTTGTTTTGAGATCACAGCCAGCGAGATGCCCTAGTTTTTTTTCTTAAGTCTCCTTTATAGATTTTGACCTGGTGGGCTTTTCTAAAGACTGCCTAATTTATGGGGAACCAACACCATCTTTTAATTCAGAAGGATATTTTTGTTGTGAAGTGACAGCTTGCGACTGAATGCGCATTTGAATCAACTGAGAAAACTATCCTGCCCCAAGTTATGATTAAAGGTTTCAGTTTGTACGGAAAACAAAACTCATACTTCTTTGGCTCAAAGGGGTTGACTAGGGATTATCTTCCATATAACTCCATTGTTTTGGGATTTGAAACAACGCCTATACATCTTCATCAAAGTCTGTCCAAAAGCATATTATATGAGATTATGGTATTGTTTTCGTCATCCTCCCTCTAAAGGCTTACAGCTCGTAATCCAGAGTTGAATATCATACAAAACGGAGTAAAATTATAGTTTTAGTATAGTGAAAACGAATGGATTAACTCAAGACAAACATATGCAATGCATTAATGAGAACAACCAAATTCTGATATAAGGACAAATGTTTAAACAAACAAAGAAATTACAACTGGAAATTCGAATGAACAAAAATTTCTCCGCCTAAACTTTGTCACTTTGGACAGTGTGTCTTTGAGGGGTGATAGAAAAACTCCAGTTGACCATCTTGTGTAAATTCCAACACTCATTTGTCGATCAGGTCTTAAATCTTGTTTTTCAACGCCTAACAGTGATTAGTGTCGTGTCCCTAACTGTTGGAATGGTACGCTCACCTTTCATTGTAATTTTAGTTTGGAGAATAGATGTTAGGTTTTTGAGGAGGCTCCCTTAATGTAACCAACTTGGCTTCTAACATATGATGCAATGCTTGAGCCAGGGACATACTGATCTCGGTAAATTGTCTTTTGGGCATATCTTGCTTACGCGGGCCACCCTGTCGTGGTTGGTGAGTTTGTTGTTGGACTCTTGGTGTAACATCCATTTTTAAAGGTGTTCTCTCAACCAAATCTTCTTGTTTCATTTGAGGTTGTTTAATGACTCGATCCCCAATTCTAGTTGTTTGCTCCATATGGTTGCATCCATCTTGATGAAGCTTGTTGATGAGGGCTCTTAGCTCTTCTTGTCCCCGAGCTAAGTTTTGAATAAGATCCACCTGTCCTAACATCTGGATTCTCATTATTTCTATCTCAGCGTGTAATTACTTTCACTGGCCATCCTTGTCGTCTTTAGGATTCTTCTCGATCATGCTCTCAATGAAGAAAGCCTTCCCTTATTCTTTCCCCTTAGATAGATTCAGGAACAAAACCTGAAGCTGATCATTTTGAGTCTGAAGTTCTTGGACAGTTTGTTCAAGAGTCTTTTTTTTATTGAAATAAACAGTAAGCAGATGAGAAAACCTGTATGGGGAAAACTTGTCATGATATGATGCATGATATGTAGATGCAATGTTGTCAAGGATCTCACGGGGTAAACACAAGAAAATGTTAGAAGTTGGATTTTGATCATAGCTTTGATTGAAGAACTTTGTATCGTTGAATACCCTTTTACGAGAATCAAGCTCACCATGTCAAGTGGGTTATAGCCCTTGACTCAAGTTATTTGGTCTTGACGGCATTTGGTTAGAGGAAAATAAATCCTCTTTCCCCTTGATGGACGTCTGGTTCAATATAACCCTGCATCATAAACCCTTGAGACCCTTGAAATGATTATTGAAAATGCTATGATATGATGTCATGATGTTATGTACAAATAAGCATACACACACAAAGCACACAATTCCATAGGTTTAGGCTTGCATGGGTTTCATAGGTAAGTACCCTCTTGAAGTTTAGTTGGTTCAACCTGTCCTAGAAAGTAACCGGGTTCTAGAGGATCTCAATATCATTGATATTTCTTCGTCGGGCGTTGTTTTAGCGCAAGCCTCTTTATTGGCGACCGAAATATCCAGAAAGTCCAATCTCAATGAGCGTAGCATCGAGTATCAACCAACTTCGGACTGCACCAAAACCGACTATCTCACTACTTTCTAATGGCCAAGTTGTTAAATTAAAGGTTCTAAGGTTCGTTAGTTCTTCGTGACACCTTACAGTGACCCCGTATTCTCCTTGACTGGACTCAAGGGCTACCGGTACCAACAAATGTGTCACACTAACGTAGCCATCGCTTTAACCATGTCGGTATACACTGCACAGTCCCCACAATCTATTGCTACTTACCTAATAATGTTCCCAGATCCGGGTAGAGGATCAATACAAGCCCAAATAAGAACCCACAAATGTAAAGCAAACAAATCAAACAATGAAAGCAAATAAATATGATCTAGCTCTAAGGTAATCCCACTTTTAAGTATGACTCCCCAGCAGAGTCGCCAGTTCTATAATACGGTAGGAGAACTGACTTGGGTGTTTTGTGTTTGATTGCAATTATTGCGGATAACAAGAGTCGCCACCAACTTTTCTTTTATGCAATAAGGAAAGGGTGAAAAGAACAGGAAAGACCTTTTAGATATTTTCTTGAGTTCGGGGGGTAGATTATAAAAAAGGAATGTGTTAGCACCCTTTTCATCCATAGTTATCTATGGGCTCTTATTTGCTTTCTAGCTCACTTTGAAATTGATTTGTTTGAAATGTGTTTATGGTGGGGTTTGAAAGTATTTTTGAAAAGCTTCTTTGTTTAGGCAAACTTTGTAATGATTCTCGTCTCTATAAGAATGCATACAAAGTCTTGGATTTTTTGAAAATATTTTATGTTTTTGAAAGTGTTTACTGTGTTTGAAAAGATATTTATTTTTGAAGATGGATTGTGAGCAAGCAACTAAGAACGTTCTACCTGCTCAAAATTCTTTTGTTCATTTCTCTCTTCCTTTGATATTGTTATCTCACCATTGATTGGTAAGAAGCATTATCTTTGGATGTAAAGGGACGGGCGTGGGTCATCGTATAGTCATAAAATGCAATGTTGTGAGATACCTTAGCGTTTTTCTTAAGGGTCTAAGATCATTTTGAAGGCAACATTCGAAGCGTCATCGAGGGACTATGATCTTGTATTTTTGATTGTTTTTGCTAAGGTGTCTCACATGTATAACATGACCATTTTCTCAAGGCAACAAGTGGAGTTAACCCTAGAGGTGCAAAGGTAGAAATTGTTTATCATTCATGCTTGATTTATCTTGAATTAGGGTTTTCTAAGTATTAATTTTATCTTTCCATACAAACCCTAATTAACTAGCATTTATATTTGAAAGCGGTAAATTTCGAAAAGTAAATATCCTACGCTATTATATCATTTGGGGATGGGGGTACAAATTTACAAATGGGGATTACAAGAAATTAAATCCTAGTTATCTATTACAACCATATTGAATTTGAATAAATGTACAAGAAATGAAATGAATATAGTGTACAAGTATAAATGGAAAAGGAAATTGATTTTATTTTGTTTGTGTTAAGAAAATGGTTTTTGACCAAATTAACTAAGAGAAATAATTAATTAAAACAAGAAAATAGTTAAACCTAAGTTAAAAGAAAGAAATTGATTTAATTTGAAGAAGGCGGTTTTTTTAGGATTTTTTGTGAAAAAAGTTTTAATTTAATTAAACTAATAGATAACATTAATTAAATAAAAGTTCTAAGTTCCAAATTAATTTTAATTAAAGATAAGCCTAAGTCTAATATTAATTTATTTTTAAGAAAAGAAATTGAATTCGTTAAAGAAAAATATTTTTGTCTTTTTATTTTAAAAGAAATAAAATAAATATTAATACCTAAATAATAATAAAAAATAGGGATTTTTTATTAATAAAAATAATAATAATAAGAAAATAAAATAGAAAAAATAAAATAAAAGTCAGAAAGCTGTAAAATTGACTTAGGGTGTTTCGAAGTAAAAAATAATTTTTGTTTAGCCTGGCCCAAATAGAATTTTTTGTTAATCAAAAGAAAATGACAAAAAATGAATAGGCTGGAGGAGAAGTTTGGTTAGGGCCCAAACGGAAACTACTAGTGAAATAACAAACAAGGGGGGGGTGGGGGGCTAAAACAGTTGGGCTTAGCAGCTGTTATTGAGTGATGGCTCATTTGTAAATCAAACAAAATAATAATAAAAATTAAAACAAAACAAGAAAAATAGAAAAATGTTTTTAGAAAGTGAAAAACCAACTTCGTTCTTTCCTTCGCTCTCTCTCTGCCTTCTCCGTCCAAGGGATTATCGAAAATTGGCCTAGCGGCGGTGGACGGCGGCTCCCACGCGGCGATTGCTTTGATCGTAAAAAAATTCACATCATTTTATTCCTCTCGTCCTCCTGTAAATTGTGTGAATACAATGAGTTGACTGACTTGATTACAAAAAATAGGAATTACTCCTTCTATTTATAATTTTAGATTAACTTGCTCCCTAAGCCAAAACCCAAAACTATAAAAGCCCAAAATACATATTTTGGAACTAAATAAAATCTATCTATTTTTTATCTAAATCAAAATTGTGTGTAACAAACTGTTTCCACACTTCTAAATCAAATCAAATCTTTTCGACACTTCATTATCTCTGTCGAGTAAACTACTTCGACACAAATAATTACTTTCTAACAACTTTTTAAATACAAATTATTCCATATGTATAAATATTATTGTTGTACCCCAAAATTTTCCCTCTCATTTCTCAAGGAATCACCCTGGATCCTCAAGTTTGCTTCCATCCAATTCCAAGCCTTGAACTGCAATTTTTCAAGGAAATCATTCGTAAGGGCAAAATGGTCAAAAACACACTGAAAAGTCAAACTTTGACTTTCAAATCAAATCAATTTTCAACAATTTTATTTCATCAAGACATGAGATTGATTCATCAAAAAATCGGGAGTCAGAAGCTACTTTGGAAAAATCAAATTTTCTAAACATTTAGAAAAATTTCTAAGTGTTAAGAGTATGTGATACTTCAGAACTTCTGAGCCAGCCTCCATGCAAGTGCAGTCAGAAGTTGCAAACATGGTTCAGAACATAGCCTTCAATCAGAACATGGCTCAGCTTTCATGCAAGTGCAGTCAGAAGTTGCAAACATGGTTCAGAACATAGCCTCCTTCAGAACATGTTGAAGCAAAGAGATAAGAGGATCAGAAGATTGGATGCTACGCAAGCTCAGAACTTCTGATCCAGAACTAAGCCTTGGTGTAGAATCTCACGTTGTAGGATTTCTGGTTGTGATAAGTCTCATCGTCATTTAATGCTCACAACCACTTTCTGAGTCTTTATCCAAAGTATTTTCACCATGTGTACCTCTACTGTCTTGGGATAGCAACTTTGATACTAAGCACATGCTTTGCTTTTTGCTTTTCCTTAATTCCTGCTGACAACCACCATGCTTGCTTCAAGAATAATCCAGCGCTTTAGAATATGAGGGTTATATTCAACGCTTTGGTCAGAACTTGACCAAATCCCAAAACCTTGTTTATACAACCTGTTGCAGACCTATAACCAACAGCTAATTCAGCCTACGCCTGCATCCCATAATTGCACAAAACTAGCATACGAAAACAGTGATGAAAAAGCAAAGGATCAGGATGCCAAATTGATTTTAAAATCCCATTTGTTTTTCCCCCCAAAATCACAACAAATTCACCTATAAATACTTTGCTCCATCACACGTTCAAGGGGTTGGCTTTTGGAAAGAGAGAACTATCAAAAGAGAAAAGAAACCTGTGAAACCTTTCGTAAAAATCCAGAAATCCCAAACAGAAAACCAAAACCTTTGTTCTTCCTTTTGAATCAAAGAGCTTGGCATTTCCCCTTCTGTTTCTCTTACTGACTCAGAATATCCAAAGGCAGCAACTCAAAGCTCCAAGCACGCTCCAGGTTCAAGGTAAGTCTTTCTGACTTTGCTTGTTTTTTTCATTCTGAACATCATTAACATGTAAATATCATAGTATTAATATTGTCCATATCATTGCATAAGTAGAAAAACTGTGGATCAGAGTTTCTTGATTAAGGCTAGGCTCAGGATTAGGATTAGAACTTTTGTAAATTGTTGTGCTGTTATCCTTCAGATTTGTTGTCTAAAAAGAATTGAATAAGTTGTTGACGTGCTGATTAATATGAGAAAAGAGTTGAAATGTAACATAAAACTTCTGATTTTCACATGCTGATAACACACAGAACTTCTATGATTTTTCTCGCTGTTAACACACACTGAACTTCTGATTCTTATATGCTGATAACGCACTGAACTGTTGATGTTCACTCACTGGCTCAACACAATACAGAACTTCTGATGATTCACTCACTGTTTTAACACAGCACTAAACTTTTGAGTTCTCCTTACATGTTAAATACACTGAACTTCTGATGTTTCCATTCGTTGTTTTCAAACACTCAGAGTTTCTGATTTTCACATGCTGAGAGTACACTGAATTTCTTAAGTTTACTCACTGTTTTGGTGTAATACAGAACTTCTGACTTGTGGCCCACTGTCTGAATACCACCCATAATTTTTGTGTTTTCCCTCTAACGTGTCTTGCAGGACCTCAGAGTGTACCAATTCAGAACTTCTGATACCCACTGACATTTCCTGCTGAGTCATCACGCGCATGGCTTCAGAACTTTTAATCCTTGTTGTTTTTCTTATAGCAGCACGTTGTTTTCTATCTTTCATTTATTTTCCTTTTCATCATTTTTAATATCAACATAAAAAGACATAAAAATATTTTCTTTTATTAACTAATTTATTTCTTTTTTCATTAAGACAAAAATATTTTCTAAACAAGTCCATTTCTTTCTTATATTGTACATTTCAATATGATTGTAATAGTAACTTAGGATTTAATTTTACTTGCGACCCCCATTCATAAATATGTACCCTCATCCCCTAAATATTGTAATAGCGTAGGATTTTACATTTCTGCAATTTATCGCTTTCAAATGTAAATGCTAGTAAATAGGATGTATGGCAAGATAAAATCAACAAATAGATCACCCTAATCAAGACTAAAATGCATGCAATCAAACACACTTGTACACTAGCACTCCTAGGGTAACCTCACTCGTTGCCTTTCGAAAAATATTCATGTCCCTCAAATATGGGACGTTTTAGCAAAGACCCTTCGATAAAAAAGATCATAGTCCCTCGATGATCCTCGATGTTGTCTTTGATAAAACGATCTAGTCCCTAAACGACGTTGCTAAAACGTCACATAGGTTGCCTTCTATGACTATTCAAACGTCCTAACGTTCATCCCTTCATATCCAACGATGGAGCTTCTTACCAAATTAATGGTAAGATAGCAACATCTAAAGGAGGAGGAAAATAACATCTAAGACCTTTTGAGTAGGTAGGTTCGCTCTTAGTTACTCGCTTGCTCACAACAAAAATATTTTTATACACCCACACTCTCATCTTTGAACTATTTTCGAAACAAACACTTTGTATGCGTTCTTATAGAAACGAGAATCATTACAAAGTTACATTTTCAAATTACTTTCAAAAACACATCTTACAAACACATCTTTGAACTATTTTCGAAACAAACACTTTGTATGCGTTCTTATAAAAACGAGAATCATTACAAAGTTACATTTTCAAAATACTTTCAAAAACCACACCACAAAGCACCATTTCAAAACAAAAGCAAGTGATCTAACAAGTAACTAAGATCCCGTAGAAAACCATGGATGAAAAGGGTGCTAATACCTTCCCTTTTCATAATCTATCCCCCGAACCCGAGAAAACATCTCTAAAAGTCTTTCCTGTGCTTTTCACCTTTCTTTTTTGGATAAAAGTAAAGTCGATGACGACTCTTGCTAAACCGCAACATTTGCAAACACAAACGCAAAACAATCAAGTCAGTTCTCCCACCATATCGCAATTATACCTAAGCTTAGATATAGTGAGGTATTGAGCCACCTCTTATACATATCTAGGTCCACTTTCAAACCAGTATCATTTTATGATTTATTGTATACTTTAAATTAAATAAAGTTCACACCTTATAAATACTTTTTTTTGTAACAAAATTTTTGGGTGAAAAAACAGGCTCAATGTCATTAATTTTAAAGTGAATCAAGGTTTTAAATTTGTATTCATTAATATATCAATCTCGTCTATTTTATTTTATTTTATATTTTTTCTAAACATTAACATTTTTTTATAATTTTTAGCATTTAAGATCCGGTTCTAATGTTTTTTCAAAACTGTTTAAAATTTTAAACTTAGTCTTCAACTACACCCTCTTTACTATTGCATGTTATTGTCTGACTTTTGGAGAATTAGTCTCAAAAATGACATCTTCAACTATACCCTCCTTACCTCGTCTGTTATTTGTTGAGTAAAAATCAATAATTCAAGTGTTGTAATCAATTAATATGGAGATGTAACCGGTTACAGCTGATACAAAATTACTTTTGGATATTGAAAAAATTGTTTTGGAGTTGTGTTTACTGGTTAACCAAACATATTAATCGGTTAGACTTGACATGTAGATTTTATTATTTTGTCTGTGTAACCGGTTAATCATTTGTGTTAACCGATTACGACTCTAATTTTTATCTTTTTCTTGTAATTAGATGATGTGTATTATGTCATAATCATTTTGTAACACTTGTTTATATGCCGTGGAGCCATTCTCATCTCAGGTTAATGCAACTGTTCATTCTCACGCTCAATTATCTCTCTCTAATTCTCTATTATTCCTCAATATCTTCTTCTCCACATATCCTAAATGCTCCATTGTTCACCATTTATGTTATTGCATGTTCCAATATTTGGCATTAAGAGCCTGATTCTGATCCATAAACATTTGTTGTGCAACATGAATATTGTTTCCAATGATACAATCCTTACAAACCTTCCTCCCCTTGAAGCAAAAAACTACGACAAATGCTGCAAGCAAATGAAAGTGTTGTTTGACTACCAATAAGTTCTTGAAGTGATCAAGAATGATGTGATTCCTCTTGTCGAAGGTGCAACAGATGCTCAAAAGACTGCATACAAGGAAGAAAAGAAGAAATATAACAAGGCGATGTTTTTGATCCATCAATGTATTGATGGTAACAACTTTGAGAAAGTTGGTGATTGTGAATCATCGAAACAAGCTTGAGGAATTTTGGAGAAGGCTTATGCAGGGGCTGATAAGGCAAGATGGTGAAGTTACAAACTCACAAACGTCAATTTGAATTGATTTAAATGGAGGAAAATGAGATAATCAACGATTACGTGATACAAATTACACGATTGGTGAATAAAATTAAGTCTTGTGAAGAGATTATTTTAGAGCATAATTTGGTATCGAAGATCTTGCGTTCTTTGACAGCAAGATTTGACAACATTGTAATGACAATTGAAGAGTTGAAGGATCTTCCGACGTTGAGCAAAGAGGAGCTTCAAAGCTCTCTTGAAGCTCATGAGCAAAGGATGAAAGAGAGAAGTAACGACAAGGCAAAGGCGGAGGTCACTTTGTAAGCTCAGTTCAATGTGAAGAACAAGTCAAATGGAAAATGACCCATGAAAAATAAAGGGAATTTTCTAAATTTTGATGTAAAAGAGTCTCAAAATTCGAAACTTATCAAAAGGATGAGAGGAGCTGCAACAAAAATGATGGTCAAAACAACTTTAGAGGTGAAATTAAGAAGTATGACTAGAGTAAGGCACAATGCTATAATTGTCAAAAGTTAGATCATTTCGCAAGAAAATGCAATGCGAAACAGATGAAATCTCAAAGAGATGAAGTCAAGGTTGTTATACAAGAGGTGGATGATGAGAATACACTTGTTTTCTATACATAGATGATTTATTGATCACAGATAGTAACGAGATGAGTATTTTTAAGTTTAAGAGTGAGCTTATGAAAGAATTTGAGATGAGCGACCTTGATATCATGACATACTTCCTTGGTATAGAGTTCCACAAGTCCAAAAGTGTGAGATGGAGCATTATAATATTGTCGTCTGGGCATATAAAAAGTTATTTTGGAATTGTGTTAATCGGTTAACCAAACATGTTAACCGTTTATACATGACATGTAGATTTTATTATTTTGTCTGTGTAATCATTAATCATTTGTGTTGACTGATTACGACTCATATTTTTGGTTTTTTCTTGTAATTAGATCATATGTTTTAGGTTTCAATCATTTTGTAACACTTGTATAAATATCTTAGAGACATCCTCATCTCAGGTTAATACAATTGTTCATTCTCACTCTCAATTATCTCTCTCTAATTCCGTCTTCCCCTTCACTATCTTTTTCTTCAAATATCCTAATTCCTCTATTGTTCACTCATTATGTGAGTGTATATTTCAACTATTGGTCGACTTTTGGAGAATTAGCCTAAACATGGCTCGGTGACTAAGTAACTTTAATTAATTTTGATGAAAAAGAAGGTGGAAAAAAAAAGAGAAGTATAATGAGTAAGATACAATGTAGTGAGAGAAACTCAAAATCACCATTTAAGTGACCAAATCTCAACCCCTGTTTACCCCCTTGTATGCTATATGGTTGGGTTAGATGTAAATTTCTATTATGTTTAACCCCTTGTATACTATATGGTTGTTAGATGTAAATTTCTATTATAAAAATTATTTTAATATAAATAATTGACACGGTACAAAATACATTTTAAAATAATATTATTTTAGAATAACGAGGAAAGAAAAAACTATGATTCAAGTCCTTTCAGTATCAGTTGTTTCTTTATGTCGAAATAGCTTTTTCTCTTAACACTTTATATTTTAAACCTCTTCTACTTTACTTACCAAGGGACCAAGGGTGAGTGAGTTGAGCTAATGCAAAACAGAAACAATGCAAACTGTACAATGTCATCCTTATAGCAAGAGAGCATTTACAAAGTGGTAACCATAAGAGCAAAGAAACTTCTGTTCAAAAGCATTTGCAGATGTTGAAGATTTAAACATATAGAAGAGTTTTATCGAAGAGACAAACGCACTTATTAGCTTCTAGTCGTGAGTAGCTTTCAGTTTATGAACAAATGTTAATAGTGATAAGACATGAAGTTGTTTTTACTATTGATATATCATTTTGATCAGCATTTTATGTTAAATTAAAAGCTTTCACAGCCTCAGTTCTATAGAGCTTTCGTTATTTGTAATGAATTCCCAACTAATCATTTACAAACAATTTTTCTAGTAAAACAAATTTAGTTTTCATTGCGCAAATCGTACACAACATGGTGGCCAAAATAACCACAGAGACTACTAAGATGGAGCAAAATTGATGGAGTAAAACTGAGTCCTCAACTAGGGTTTCCATCACCTTTGTTGCTTTCTTTGATAGATTCCAAACATTCCTTCGCCCGGTAAACTTTCGACTGCAGGTAAAAACTCCCATTCTTGGCGTTATTCTCAAACATTCTTTCATATTTCTGCACAATGACAATTATGTTTTAAGATACGCATATGTTTTTTAACACTAAAATATTATTTATAAATAAAAAATAGTTCGACGAGAATCAAATAGGTAATAGCAATAGCCACAGTAGAGATGATATACTACTAACCTTGATAATATCCTCCCAAGGAGTTTCCTCAGTAACACCGAGAATCTGCCGAGCCTCTTGCTCTGTTATCTTTGTGCTAGCTTTTCGGATAGTATTTTGAATTGTTTCTTGTGCAACACCGTTTTTTGAGGCATCTAGAACAGCATAATGTTGAGAAAATGAGAAGAGTTAACAGTAACTATTTGTATTCTATAGTGTTTTCACATTAGCAAGCAAGATCAATCTATGTACAATATCTATAGGATTGGAGAAAGCCCAAAATTTAGTTCGATTATGAGAGTGTGGCAAGCATTCGAATGAACATGGATATGCTACGGCAACGGCGATGAAAAATCTTATGACATTAATAGGTGTGACAAGTGACATGAGTAAGGTTTGAAAGATCATCTCTACAATTAACATGAAAATGTGAAATCTGATGAAAAAAATAGCAGGGAAAAGGTTGATGCATTGCTGTCAAGGTCTAAAGATGAATATAGTCCGCATTTCATTCCATCCAATAGCACTAAATCATACCAACGAAACACAATGCTGAAGGCCAGCTCCTGCTCTCCTCCTCTCAACCTAACCAACCTGCCATCAGTGTTGTCAATTGCAGAAATAGCAGTTTGCTCAAATTAAGCTATACAACAATGCTATAGCACCGTTATATGCGCTATTTGACAACAGCTTGTACTAAATAACATATCTTGACTCAATAGCGATCTGTTCAAATTCTGATATATGCTATCGCACCATTGTATGTGCCGTTTAACAAACCACTTAGAAATTCTCAGATATTCAGTTACCCACTCGGCTCTTTCCTCCTCTGATTCCTAAATCACCTTCCTCCACTTTGTTATTATACTTCCATCTCCTCTATATTACCTTCTGTTGGAGCCACCTGTCCCTTTCTTCTCTCATAGATAACAGGATTGGTTTCTTAGGCTCAATCATTCCTGCTTCCTCTACTCCCATTTCACGATGGGCCTATCATATTAATCTGAATTAAAATTGATTTTGCCTCCAAACCTCGATCTAATTAATAGTGAAGAAAAGTAACTTTTACTAGATGTTGAAAATTTTACACTAAGTTTTACATTGAACTACTTGCTTTTCAAGTAAACATATCCAAATATAACCCGATTTACTTGAGACACAATACATTCAAAACCACGATTAGCAAATGCTCACACTCACAAGGTTGCAGATTCTAAAGAAGAATTTGTGAAGTTTGATTTTAAGTCAAAATGATTTTAAGTCAGAATTCAGTATCTTAATATACGTGTGTTTCAACGAAAATGACAAGTTCCAAACTTTTTCGATTTTATTATTAGGGCGAGATAAATCATTAAAGCCTTTTTGGGAGACTTATAGCTTAAAAAGTAACTTAATTTGTACCCAGGTTAATATTTGTAACAATTATCTCTTAATGGACTATATATATGCCATTAAATTTTCGCATAATCAAGAATTTTGGGGTTAAAACAGAGTTGCTAATAGCGCCCATAGCGGCCGCTATCGTGGCACTCCAGACCGGAGCAGGGTCCTACCGCACGCGCACATGGGTGTGGTGGAGAGAGGATCACGGACGCTATCGCCGCTAGACCAGGTCGCGGATCGCGTGCATCTCCCGGGTGGCGCAGATCTGCTCTTCTATTTTTTTTGTTAAATTTTTTTTAGACGAAATTACCTTTTTACCCCTGTTTTAAAATAGTTTTTAAAACAGAATTCTACTTCTCATATTCTCCTTCGTGCCCTATTTCCTCCTTGTGCCCTATTTTTCCATCTTCTGCTTCTCCACCGTTCCAGCAGCAGCCAGCAAGCCTTCTACTTCTCCGTTCCACTTCTCCGCCGTTCCAGCAGCAGCCAGCAAGCCTTCTTCTACTTCTCTATTCCACTTCTCCGCCGTTCCAGCAGCAGCCGCCTTCTTCTACTTCTCCGTTTCACTCTCAGTCAGCCTCAGGTAATATACTTCTTTTGTACTGTGTTGTGTTTTCTCATCTCAGTTTCACTCTCTGTTTTCTCATCTCTTTTTCACTCTTCGTTTCTACTTTTATTTCTTTTCTAGAAAAATATGGCAGCTTCCTCGTCGACACCGAATTCTGCGTCAGTTGTTTCATGTGCTCCAACGTTCAAACCAACCAATAGTAAGGACATAGGATGGAAATACAATCATTCGAAGGATTTGAATAACAAGAAGAAGGTGACCTGTGATTTTTGTAATTTAATCAGCAGCGGGGAATAAGTAGAGCCAAAAGACATCAATTAGCAATTACTGATGATGTAATTTCTTGCACGAAAACACTCGAGGATGTTAAGGCTATATTACGTGCTGCCATGGTTGAGAAAGAGAGAATTAAGAAAGGAATACAAGAGGTTTCGGTGCAATTAGATGTGGATGATACAATTGATATTGAGGAAATACGTAGAATTCGAACCGGAAAGAGGATTGTTGAGAGTGACACCTCTTCAATGGCTGTCAAGAGAACTAAGGGACCGTTGGATTTGGTGTATAAGAAGAGTAAGGACACAAGCATCAATGATGCGTGTGATAAAAAAGCAAGGGCAAGAACCATCTAATATGTTGGTCGCTTTTTTTATACGTGTGGAGTTGCTTTTAACGTAGCAAATGCAAGAGTTTTTAAGTTGATGTTGGAAGTCGTTGGAAGTTATGGTTCTCATTTGAAACCGCCAAGTTATCATGAACTCAGGGTTGCAATCCTTTGAAATGAGTTGGAATATACAAAAGGTTTGTTGAAAAACCAAGAGGTGCAAAGGAATAAATATGGATGTTCAATTATGTCGGATGGCTGGACGGATAGAAAAGGTAGAACATTGATTAATTTCTTGGTCAATTGTCCGACGGGGACTATGTTTGTGAAAAGTGTTGATGCTTCTAACAATGCCAAGACGGGGGAAAAGCTAGCCGAGTTGTTGGACACTTTTATTGAGGAAATGGGTGAAAAAAATGTTGTTCAATTTATTACCGATAATGGAAGTAATTATGTAGCGGCGGGTAAAGAATTGTGTTTGAAGAGGCCTCACATGTTTTGGACTCCACGTGCTGCCCATTGTATAGACCTTATGTTAGAAGACATAGGCAAAATTCCAAAGGAGGTTATACAAAAAGGGGTTAAGGTTGTGGGATACATTTTTAACCATACTTTTGCTTTGAATTTAATGAGAAAGACTACCGGCAATGTTGAGTTGATTAAACAAGGAGTGACAAGGTTTGCTACCCATTTCCTTTGTCTACAAAGGATGCAAGAACTAAAAGGCAAACTTAGAGAGATGTTCCTTTGTGAAGAATGGACGAGTTCCAAGTGTGTCAAAGATGCTAAAGGACAAAGGGCAGCTACTACTATACTTACGACATCATTTTGGAATGATGTTCTCTACACTCTTAAGTGCATGGCGCCTCTTGTAGATGTGCTAAGAATGGTTGATAATCAAAGAAAACCCACAATGGGATACATATATGCCGCAATGGGGGTAGCGAAGGAATCAATTGAGAAAGCTTTTAGTTCAAATTCAAGCAAGTACAAAGCCGTATTTGAAATCATTGATAAAAGATGGGAGTCAACTTCATCATCTGCTACATTCTGCAGGTCACTATCTCAATCCTGAATATTATTATTGTAAACAAGAAATTGAGAATAATGGTAGATTGGTGAGAGGCCTCCGTAAGTGCATTGAGACAGTTAGTGAAAGTTATGCAGTGGAAGATTTGATTTCAGAACAATTGTCACAATACAGGGGTGCTACGGGTCTCTTTGGTATAAGAGTGGCAATTAGACAAAGGTCGACATTAGCTCCAGGTAAGATGAAATGATTTTTTGATTTTTTACATATCATACACTTATGTATATGGAATGATTTTTTACAATTACTTGCAGCTGAGTGGTGGAAGTCTTATGGAGCCGAAACTTCGGAGTTGCAATTGTTGGTTGTTAAAGTGTTGAGTTTGAGTTGCAGTGCTTCCGGATGTGAGCGTAACTGAAGCATCTTTGAGCATGTGAGTATTAATTTTTTTACTAGGATATTAAAGTATCTTACATGCAAGTATTATTAAATTAATACTTCAAATTATTGTATTTTAGATTCATTCCAAGAAGAGAAATAAATTGGAACATCAAAGATTGCAAGACTTGGCGTTTATCAAGTATAATCAAGTTTGGTAGAGAGGTTTGAAATTCGGGATAAAATTGATCTTATGGAATTTAACGAAATTAATTTCCACACCGGTGGGAGAGATGGAAAATGTAGGAGATGATGGTGAAGACTTGGTTCATCCAAATCATGATTTAACTTGGAGTCAAGTTGTTGATGCTAGTGGGGCTAATGAACCTATAATCTACACTAGGAGGACAACAAGGCAACTCGAAGTTGGAAGTACTTCTCAAGCAACAACGGCGCCAATAGCAACAATTTCACCAAGAGCAACAATGACACCTAGAGCACCAATGGCACAACAAGTGGTGGAAGATGTTGAAGAAGTTGAAGATGAAGAATTGGAGGAAGATGTTGAAGAAGTTGAAGATGAAGAATTGGAGGAATATGTTAAAGAAGTTGAAGATGAAGAATAGGAGGAATATTTTGATGATGCTACATGATTTCTATGTTTGCTTGAATTTTCATATGATAGTACTAAGTTTGAATTTGAATCTTATGTTTTGAATCTTTATGTTTTGAATCTTAATTAAGCATCGTTCTTTGTTTGACATTAGATTTTATAAATATTTTATGAGTGTTCTGAAATTAGTTTAGTATTACATGACATATATTTTATAGATTATTATATAATTATTAGTATACAAAAAGTTATCCCGCTATCCGGGATCCCGCTATTCCCACTTTTCCCATTCCCGGGAGTTAGCCGCTCCACTCCGCTATTGGGGATTAATAACTCTGGGTTAAAACATTTGCAATGTCATTGAAATTAACATTTGAATCACACAGCCCATGGTGGTAGACTTAAAAAAACCAAATAAAATGACATGTTCCATTTTTCCACAGTTCTCATGTCACTTTCATATGCCATTTGAGTCTAAACTATGTTATATATAATTCACATAAAGTTTGCTCCCCTTAGTTTCATAACCACAACATTCCTGATAATGATAAGCATAACAAAGTTAATATAAATAGCATATAATGGCGAAGTAGTGTTCTCATTCACATATTTCATCATTCGTACTGTAACTCAAACTCAAATTGATCATGAACATTATTTTCCATCTCCTTCACTCTGCTCAACCAGGTACCTTATCATTTCAATACTTGTTTCTTTCCAAACCCTTATATAATGTGTTTGGTTAATTTACTTGTATATATAATGATTGAGTGTGGTGGTCAAAGGAAACTGTGGCGGTGGTGACCGGCGGAAACAAGGGCATAGGGTTTGCTCTTGTAAAACACCTTGCAGAGTTGGGACTGACTGTAGTTTTAACTGCCAGATACAGTGAAGACCAAAATTATAATAGGATTCTGAATTCTGATGAGAAGTTAAAAGCTGATGAACCCTTAGAAACAGTCAGATACGGGAGAAAGCCGGATCAACAATGGCCCTCTCAAAATACAAAGAAAACTACACCTATGATTTAAAATGTGCAAGAACAAAGAGGAAATATCCTTCCATCCCCTGTAATGATTCTAACAAGTCAACTAGATTGACCAAGCAATAAAGATTTCCTTCCTTAACATAACCCTTGAAATCCCACAACACCATACATATGCTTAGAAATCTCATAATTTAATAGCATATTCGCAAACATATATGTTTTATCACACAAATCTCATACAAATCTCAAATATACACAGGAATAGTTTGGAAAGCTTACTGGTAAGTGCTTGACGATACGCCTGAACAACTGCTCTTGCCAAGATTCCCCCTCCCATCACAATCAAGTTTGCGAGAATCTTTGCAGCCTGCATAAATAAACCAGGAACATTTCAGACAATCTATTGCACAGAGACACGTGTCGGACACTGCAAAACATTGCAACACGCTTCATAGATTACATCAAACAGTTACAACTATGTAATCACATCAAAATTAGCACCAAAATAAAAAGTCTGTAACAAAGAAACGTAGGCTAAAACAATAACACAGCCATGAAAAAAAACAGCCTCCTCAAAATTACTAAATACAACAAAGAAATTTCAATAGTCTCTAACTCAATCTAATTAGAAAACAAAAAAAAAAAAATTTCCTAAATTCTTAGAAACAAAGAACCTAAACAACATATTATGCTTCGTTACACCATTTCATTGAAAAACAAGAAAAAAATTCAATAGAAAACGACGTGAATAGAGCAAGAGAACGTACCATAGCTTAAAGATCAACAAAATGAAGCCTTTATGATTGATTTACAAGGTTGGGTTTTTCTTGTCTGGGATTTAGAGATTTTAGGAATCTGTGAGAAAATATTGGGTTTTTTTTTTGAGAAGTAGCTGGTGAGTTGGTTTGTTGTCGAAGAAGAGAAGGAGCTTGGATTGGCAACCGGTGAAAATGGCGGAAGGTAGGGTTTCAATTTGGGGTTTTTATTTGGGGAGGTTTTCTTTGCCCACACGATGAGTGTTTAGAAAATTCTAGAAAAAGTAAATTTTGTTAATTGAAAGAAAAAATAAATAAAAATAAATAAAAATAAATACAAATAAATAATAATAATAATAATAATAATAATAATAATAATAATAATAATAATAATAATAATAATAATAATAATAATAATAATAATAATAATAATCTTTTTCGATACCTATTATACCCTCTATCATTAATTTAATTACAATAAATAAATACTTATTTAATTTATTTTTTTATTTTAAAAAAACAAGTTTTTCTATAAGAAAATTTAAAACAAACAAATTTTTTTTTGATGGTCATGAAGGTGACGAAGCGAGGGTATGGGCATCTTAAATCGATGATGGTGACGGCTATAAGTATTCACGATTCGTCGGAACCATACTCAGGGATGATGGGAGGAAGTCAGGAACAAGACACGGAAGATGATAACCAACTAACGAGAAGCAGGAAGATGCAAATTCAATTGGGGTAGACAATCTAAAAGAGGAACATCAAAAGGAGAAACAAGAGGTGAGACGACTTTGGGTTGTAGTTATCAATGATAATAGAAACCCCTCAAAAGGTAGAATGATGTCGTATGTGGCTCCAACGTTAGTAAATGGACAAATTGAAATAGAAATTGAGGATGAAGATGTGGAATCACAAATTCGGTTCTGGGAAAATGCCATAATTATGTATGTAATAGGGGATGATCTTAGTATGAACATGGTCAAGAATTTCATAGAGTGCCACTGGAATTTTATTCAGCTACCAGATTTGTATTATCCCGATGAAGACTATTTTCTAATGAGATTTGATCTTACCGATTGATCAAAACCTGCAGGGTGGCTGGATGATAATCTTCAGACGGGATGGAAAGTCGAGGAGGAAAAAAGGGATTATACCTGCAAGACACTCTGACGATCAAGTAAGTGTGGGAGCAAAAAGAGATGCAAGCAAAGTATTAGGGTTTTAGTGATGAATATTGGATATTCAATATTTGGCCCTCACATGAGTGAGGGTTTATATAGTGCCTTTGGCGCTTGGCCATTGGTCCCTCTATTTTTGGGCCTAGATATGTGGGTCCATAAAAATAGGTAATTGTTAGGACTTGGTCAAACCCGGTAGATGTGCCTGCAACTAGCTGTTAGTTCCGATGAGGAGGTAGGTTACGGGCAGCGGTCTAGTCGATTCCTGGTTGTCTGGTCGACTTGAGGTTTGATAGACTGAGAGGCGCTCGTCGATCGTCATAGGTTTGTGATGGTCCAGGAGGACGAACGATCGATGGTGCCTAACGGATGACGGGGTAGCCCGGGCCGTGCTGAAGAAGGAGGTCAGACTGGGACCATTTTAGTCGTTAGACAAGTCCAGAATAGTAGCCCTCAAGTCGTTGCTTCTGGACACATAAGTGATGACTTTAACACATGCTTGTGGAATGAGGCGCTTCTTACGAGGAGCGTGAGCATCGCCCGTTATGCCTTTCTCGTGGAGAGATGACTAGTTGGTCGTTTGAGCTTCGAAAATTAAAGAGGTAATGCGTTTTGGGTAGTGTGCTGATGCAGTGGCGCAATGATGGCATAGGGGATAGGGTGCAATGATGACGGTCCTACGGTTCCCTAGGCGTGTGTCTCTCAGACGCGGGAGAGTTTAGCTATAAATACAAGAAGAGTATGGCATTCTGCATTTTTCGTTCTTCTCTCGCATTGCTCGTCATTGCTGGCCTGTCAACCGCCGTTGTTTTTTGAAGATTAACTGTTCGCTACCATTCTTTTCAACTTCCTTCCTTCTTTAATTGGTAAGATTCCAGTTTTTCGTTGTTATTTAGTTGTTGTAGCCTAGATTTTCACGATTTTCTTCTTAGAAATGCATATGGTTAGGTTTAGGATCCTGTCTATTAGGGCGTTCTCGGGGAGTGTTGGTGGCAGACAGTAGTTCTGTAGTTTAGAATCGTCGGAGCCGCCATGGGTCCTCCCTGGATTTTTGTGACGTGCCGTAGATGATCCTTGAGGATTTAGGTCATTTTTCTTGACTGAAGTTTGTCTTGTTGAGAAAAGTGTTTATTTGTTCAGATGCCTTAGTGAGGGTTCTGGTCGGGGTCATGGTCCTCGTTTATCAGCGTCCTTTCACTTGATTAGTGGTGGAAGGGTGGTTTTGACATTAGTGTTAAACTCACCTTTATCCTCTGATTTTCAGGTACTATGGCTAACAATGTCGGAGACGATCTTTCAGACGGTCAGATCGAATCTTCCCAGAGTTCTACGGACGAGACTTGTAGCTCGTCGAGCATCTTGGAGATATTCGAGGATGAGTTGAACCAGTCCGATCAACAAGTAAGGGGAGAGGATGTGGAGATGGCCTCCACTGATCAGGGTGGCCTGTTCGCGCCTGAAGATGATGAGGACCCGTAGACCTGGGTCACAGAGGATCCTTGGAATTGGGTCTCTTACTTCTTCGAGCACCGGGATGAGGTTTTTAGTGAAGTGTGTGCGTAGGATGACGGGAGCCGAGGGGAGTGTCGCTTTAGATTTCCAGGAAAGATAGTCGGATTTGCTCGAAATATGATAAGTGGTGGATCCCCATGTATGACATTGTGTTCCGGGGGATGGGCCTTCGACTTCCCTTCTCGAATTTCTAGGTGGCCATTTTCAAGCATCTTCGACTGGCTCATTCTCAGCTGCATCTGAACGATGTCACTTTTATGCGAGCGTTTGAGATTGTCTGTGATTATTTGAAGATAGAGGCCACCATTCCTTTGTTCTTCTATTGTTTTCATCTTCAGAGGAGCAAGGTTGATGGCAAGTGGGGATAGGTCGCCTTGAAGCAGCGTAATGGGAAGTTGTTTAAAGCTTACCTGGAATTTGTTTAACACTTCAACGACAAGTATATTCTCGTGCAGCCTCTTTCGAGCAGGGCAGTGTTGAATGTTTTTCGGGCTACTACAGGATATGATGAGAATGGGGCCCCTGTCTTTAATGAGCTGGGGGAACATGTGAGTAAGTTGGTCTACAAGTTCCCTTTTAGTGGACGAGAAAGCATTTTGACAATAAGTTGGGTTCCTTTGTGTGGAAGGATGGGGGCTTGGTGACGAGGATCAGACGAGCTTCGCCATTTTGACAGCTTTTGTCGCACGGATTCCTCACGTCCAGCATGCGGACCGGGGAGGAAAGTCGGTCACAGATAAGAACGGGGAGATCGTGTACGAGCCCGGTCTGATAGTCATTAAGGAGCTCCTCGAGAGCGATGACCCCTTTAAATACTTGGGTATTTAGCTTTATGTTTAGAATAATTATATATAGTCGACATTTTTAAGTCCTCGTTTGCTAACTCTAATTTGTTGTTTGTTCTACAGATAGCATGAATCCTGCTCAGGAATGCATAGCCAGGAACATTACCGCAAAGGCGAAGAAGGAATTGAAAGATGCTCAGGCCGGTTCAAGGACTGCTCCTACATCAGGGTCGGGAAACTCGTCTTCGGGTGAAGCTACTGTCACCCTCTCTCCCGTTCATGTGTCCTCGAAAGCGAAGAGACCACATGTCGAGGGGAGCATTGATTTGACCGGGGAAAAGGGGAAAGGGAAGTATGATATGCCCCCTTGTTGGCTAGAAAGGGCTTTCTTTGAGGGTGCCGCTCTACAACTCCCCTGGGCTGAGTCTCTTCACCTCGAAGGGCTGGATTGCCTGGAGAAAAGGGAAGTGTTGGCGCAGGATGTTGGTGGCTTGATGAGAATACTGGAGATGGAGGTCACCTACACCGAGGGGATCTCTTCTCAAGAAGTCGAGTTGAAGAAGCTACAGGCTAAATTGGCTGTGGTTGAGAAGGAGCGGAGTGACGAGGAGAAAGCTCAGAAGTTATTCGAGGAGTGCAAGGCTTGTCTGCTTGAGAAGAGGCTCTGGAAGAGAGGGTGGCGACTTTGGCTACCGAGGTTGTGCCCGTTGAAGACGAGCCAGAGGATACGAAGGACTTGAAGATCCAAGCTGAGTTGGTTGCTCATTTTCAACTGGCGATGGATGACACTCGGGCTGCATCTGAGGGGAGCTTCGAGAATACATTGAAGCAGCTCCGCGTTTTGAACCCTAAGGTTAAGTTTAATACCTCCAGGATGGGGGTCAATTACTATGTGGCCACTGTAAAGATCTTGGTTCCTGAATGTAATACCCCAAAATTGTCTTACCCTCTCACTTTTATCTGGCTTATGCATTTTTCACTTCTCATTCCATCTGCATGCCCTCCATTAGGACATTTAACACATCATGCATCGTCAATCAGTAAATTTGGCATGAGAACAAGGATCTTGAAGCTAGGGTTTTGTATGTGGTTTTAGACTCTTATCTTCATTCAGGCTTGAATCAATTGGTTTATCACTAACTGTGGTTTATGGAGCTAGGTTTTGGATTCTTGGTCATTGAGAACTTCTTTCTGTTATTAAGCTACAAAGTTGTCATCTTCATCAAGGGCAGGATCATTAGGGTTCTATTGAAGATTTACGTAAGGACTTCATGAGTCAAGGCATCATCATGGATAAGGGTTTGTTTGATTACCTGTTGAACAAATCAAAGATTGGATCATCTTTTTATCAAGTCATCATAAGAGAGGAGGTGTTGACTAAGAATTACTCATTCTCCATTAATACTCGGCCATGGTTACATTGTTGGAAGCATACACGGGACTTTGTGGAATTATTAAGGCATTAAAGAAGGAAAATTGAATTTCAAATTTGAAAAGGAGGGAAACCTTTTATTCCATATTACTTGGTTGACAAAGTCAACACCAAAATCAGAAGTGCATTCAAAGTTGCAAGTGCAATAAGCTATTATAAAAAGACTGGAAGAAAAATGATCTGACTTTATTCAAACCTTGTTCATTACAAGGATATAAGTCATTTCACTTCCATACATCTCCCATTTACCTCAATACCATTACATTGGAAAATTACAGAAAAATTCTATTATTGACATGGAACAAATTTTGATCTAATACCTAAAAAACGCATCCTTCAACATCTCCCCAAGTCTTCATTGATTTAACTTCATTTGTCACCATGTTCCTACAATTATTCCAAATTCTTCTTCACTTACAAGTAACCTTGCAGCCAAATTCCTTCAATTAACCTCGTCACCAGGCCTGCATCACAAACAACAACGAAAAATCATTTGTACACATGCAGCCCTGCAATCTACAATTGAAGCTGCAACCTATGTTTTAAGTCATACATCAGAGTTTAAAATCTCATTTAAATACTGACATCCCCAAACCTGCAGCCCCGTATCAAAGTACCAAACCAGGTGCTGCCTGAAGAATATAAAACCATAAAATCAGTCCATAACAACAATAAACCAAAACAGTCCAGCTACGAATCATAATCGGCCAACTCATTCAAATAGAAGGCAAAATCAATTTAACAAAAACCTGCATAAACCAGTACGAAACACATGTATTACATTAAACTAATCCACACTAAAATCAGTTCAATAATTGCACTTGAAACCGGTTCAGAAAATCAATACCAAATGACCAAAACCAGCATAATGCTCATAGATCCAGGACCCTGCAGAAAAATTGGGCCAAGTGTTGTACCCCAAAATTTTCCCTCTCATATTTCTCAAAACATTGCAAGAAAAATATCCAAGTTGCTCAAGTTTACTCAAGAGTTGGACAGACAAGCTATCTCTTAAGGCAGTCAACCCCAAATTAGGGTTTTGTGTTGCATCAAAATATTTGAGTCCAAATGACCTCAAGTGCTCCCCAATGTCCTAATATGTTCTCAAGATCATCCATGTCAAATTTCAAGCCTTGCAGAGGAAGTTTGCTCAATCAATTGCTCAAAGGGTCCAAAAATCGACTGTGCTAGGGCAAAAGTCAATTATGACCTACAAATAGTCAAACTTCAAGATTTTTTGTCAACATTCTCATTTTTAAGGATATTTTATCATTTGATAAAGGTTTGATCATGATTCAACAAAGATTGCTCAAAATTCATCAAGATTCAAAAGTTGTTAAATTAGGGTTTTGTAGGAAAAGTCAACTCAACTTTGACCAAGCATAACTTTCTCATACTTTATGAGAAATGACCCATCCAAAGCTCATTTTTAAGAGGATGAAATTTCCTAAAATACATATTCATACCCCAAGATAAAAAAATGCACTCACAAGAAGTTATAAATTTGGACATTATAGGTCATTTTTGAAAGTCAACAAAAACACCTTTTTTGCCAAAGCTTATAACTTGAGCATGGAATATCAAAACGAGATGAGACCAAAAGGGTTGGTTAGAGTACATCTCAAGATTTCTAAAAAGTCTAAGAACACTTCCAAAAGTTTAAAATTGAATAAGTTATGCATTGTTGAAGTTGGACTTTTTTGCAAAATTGCCAAAAGTCAACTATCCCTAAAACTTCAAATTTTGTCAAATGGGCCCATTCTTTTCCACTTGATTTGAGCTTGCATAGTTTCCCACGTGTCCTAGCTTCAGCCATGAGCCCATATTTCATTTTTATTATTTAATTTGATTTTTTATTGAATTTATTCATTTTAAATCAAATAAAATCATAGAAAATCCAAATAATTAATAACTCTTGATTTATTGATTGTTTTAGGCTTTGTTTACAGCTAGCAACACCATGGAATTCGTATCAAAGCAAATCATGCAAAAAATATTGAATCAAATCAAATTTAGAAAGGTTAATAATGGAGATCAAATCAAAATCATGTACATTAATATGAAGGGATTCAGTCCATATTTGTTACCCTAACACACTATACAATACATAAGCAAGCCACAAGGGACGAGATAAGGGTTGGAAGCTGCAGGCAGAGGCAGAACAAAAGTTGGAAAATTCACAAAAAAGCTTGAGATCGAAACCATAGCTAGAGGCATTTTCAGAAGCCAAGACTTGTCCCAATCGCTTCCTGGGCATTCACTCAAGCCAAACCAATCCAAAGCAAGCTTGTTCAGACATCCAAATGCGTTGTAAGTGTCACGAAACCCAGCTCTGTTCTTGAAATCGAATCTCACCATTCTTGCATCTATAATGAAAACTAACTGCATATTTGTAATCCTCATAATATTTCCAAGCTATTTGCATCATTTAATTTCATTTATATAACCTGTAATGCAAAACACCATAGCTAGGGTTCTTGAAGCTTTTTTGGGTGTTTTCTTTTCAGGAACAATTGACCATCAAGAAGGGCATGGTTAGGACCGGGAGGTTGAGACGAGCATAACCATGCCCTTGAAATACATTTTTGTGGCTCGTAGCAAATTTTGGAGATGGACTGGCTTATAGCTACGGACTTCTGTCCGTTAGTATAGGTCTATGCATTTTTAGCCACGGACCTGAGGTTGAAGACGATACGTGGCGTCCATCCATTGCATCATTCAAATAGCGCGCGTTTTTTTATAATTTTTCTGGCCATTGACTTGTTTTATTTTATTATATACTCTTTGTATTATACTAACAAACAAACCATCATGGCGTAGTGGCAAGCGTACACGTGCATTATCCATCAGGACCTGGGTTCGAATCCCAGGTCCCCCACTTTCTCAATGTTTTTTCTCTTCAGGTACTCCTATGCGCGCTTAGGCTTGCAGAACACCATGCATCCTCATTCATCCAATGGTCAGATGGCCAAAGGCCAAATCTGATGGTTCCAAGCTGATGGTCCACCAAAGCGCCGGTCAATGCATAGACACCAGATCACCAAGAGTCAACAAGGGCCAACACTTTTGGGCCTCCCAATTGCTATCTTCACCATAAAATTCAGGCCCATACTCCGTCTTCTTATTTATTTTGTTTATTCATTTTAATTGTTTTATTATTTTTATTTAACTTCCAACCAATCACAATTTTCTTTTTATAAAATAAAATCACAAAAAATATTTTTATTCAATCAAATTTTAACTTTCATTTTTTTTTAATAAATACTAATTAATTAATTTAGGTTTTAATTCTAGAATAATTTTGACTTATTTTGTAAATAAATAAATAATTAATTAGATTTAATTAGGTACTAACCATTAATTTAATTAATTTCATTTTTCTTTCTTAATATAACAAAATCAAAAAATATGTCATAATTAATTTTTTCATTTAATTAATTTATTAATTTAATTTAGTAATTGATTTAGGTTTAATTTCTTTCTTAAAATAAAAACAACAAAAAGATCTCTTCTTTAACCAAAAGGGTCAAAACCCTAATCTTGCGTCCGAATTAATTTTGTATCGCGATTTACTTTCTTTTATCAAATTATGTACCTGCTTCCAGATTGTAATAGTTAATAGGACTTTTATTTATTTATATCGCTTTATTTATTTTCAAAGGGTTTGTCTTTGGCGATGTAAATACCTGACACCTTGTAATTTAAATTCCGCATTTTATTTCCCGCAAATTATAAACTGCTAGATGTTTGATAATAGGGTTTGCATGACAAGACCGAATGTTAATCTTAAAATCAACTTAGATCACCCTTAACATGTACAAAAAAACGACACACTCGCACATGCGCACTCCTAGGGTACACCCCACTTGGTTGCCTTCGTACACGGTCATTGAGTATAGGTCGCTTTAGAGGTCGCCCTCTTGTCTAAAAGATCATAGTCGCCTTGAAACGGTTGCCTCAGATATTGTTGCCTCAAACAAATGATCTAAGACATTAGGGTTACCACTAAGGCGTCCTAACATTGCTTTGGTGACCGCACGTCCCTCATTCGAATTGAACCTTAAACTCCAACGACGGTGCTACCTACTCATCAATAGTAGGATAGCATTGTCTAAAGGAAATTAGCATAGAAAGATTCCTTTTTCCGAGTAGGTAGATAGTTCTTAGATACTTGCTCTTTCAAAAAACAAAAACTTTTCACACTTACACTTTTTGAACAAAGTTTTCAAAACACTTCATACGCTCTTGGGGACAGAAGCAAGAGCTAAATCGAAGTTTCAAAACAAAATTTTTTTCAAACCCACAAGCACAAAGAAAACAATTTTGAAAACAATTGAGCAAGTACCTATGAGCTCGTGGATAACCACGGATAGAAAGGGTGCTAATACCTTTCCTTTCTATAATCTACCCCCCGAACCCGAGAAATATCTCGAAAAAGGAATTTTTCTGTGCTTTTTTCCTTTCCTTGTTGGATAAAATAAAAGTCGGTGGCGACTCTTGCTTACCGCGACATTTTGCAAAAACAAACGCAAAATGCAAACCAGCATTCCAAAAAACAGTGAGTTCTTCCCACCGTATCACAGAACTGGCGACTCTGCTGGGGAAATTTTATAAGTGGGGTGTACCTTAGGAATAGTTCATAATGTTTTCAATTGCTTGACTTGTATGCTTTATGTTTATGGGCTTGAATCGGAGTTACTATAGATCCTAACCCAGATCTGGGGGATACCCTTTAGGTAAGTAGCAATAAACTGTATGGGAAATGTACGGCGTAGACCGATACGGTTGAAGCAGTAGTTACGTTGGTGTGGCACTTTAGTATGTACCGATATCCCTTGTGGCGCAACGAGGAGAATATGGGTCTGCTAAGGGGTCATTAAGCACCAACTGACCTTAGAACCTGTAATTGACCAACTCGTCCATAGAACAGTAGCAGTATGTTACACTCATTGAGACCAAACTCTCGCGATGATTCCGGCTGCAAGAAAAGGTTGCTAAACTGGAATTATGAATGATCGAGGGTGGTCAGTGATATTGAGATCCTCTAGAACCCGGTTACTATTACTAGGACAGGTTGAACCAACTGAACTGAAAGAGGGTAGTACCTAGACTCATTGCCAGCCTGAAATATAAGGGCTATCTGTGTGACTTGTGTGCCCTTACCATGTTTGCTATTTGTGGATACTTGTGATGTGTTTCTATCATGATATCATGCATCATAAACATTGCATGCATCTTGCATTGGACTAACCCATTTCAAAGACAGGGGATTCATCTTTGTTCTGTTTTGTAGGTCATGGCACCCATGCGTAGGAACACCATTTGGATCAACTTTGTCCAGATTCCCACTCAGCTTAAGGAATTGGTTGCAAAGGTTTCAGATACTACCTCCTTCATCAGAAGACATAGGCACCTTCTTGGTTTGGTCACCTCCAAGATGGATGAATAGATGATGAGTGTCTTAGTCCAGTTCTTTGATCCACTGTACCATTGCTTCACTTTTCTGGACTACCAGTTGGTCCCTACCTTGGAAGAGTTCTCTGATCTGCTTGGTATCTCTATTTTGGAGCAGACCCCATTCACAGGTTGGGAGAAGATTCTTAGGTCGGAAGAGATTGCTTCAGTCCTCCATCTGACAAAGGCTGAGGTAATGTCTAATTGGGAAACACGTAGTAGAACAAAGGGCTTCTTGACTAAATTTTTGGTTGGTAAGGCTAATTAGTTTTGGGACAGTCTAGACTTCCAAGCATTTGAAGACATTATGGCTCTTCTCATATATGGTTTGGTGTTGTTTCCTAACTCAGATGCTTTCATCGACGTGAATGCAGTGAAGATTTTTATGTCCGGTAATCCTGTGCCCACTCTCTTGGGTGACATTTTTCACTCTCTTTATACCCGTACTGCTCGGAAACAGGGAACCCTTATGTGTTGTGCACCATTGCTGGCGAGGTGGTTTATTTCTCACCTCCCCAAATCAGTTTTGAAGAACAAAGAAGGCATGGGCTGGGCCTATAGGATTATGTCTCTCTCTCATAATGATATCATCTGGACTATCGAGGGCATGGAAGAGGTGGCTATTATTGATCGTTATGGGGAATACCCCAATGTTCCACTGATAGGAACCAATGGAGGGATCACTTATAATCCGTGCTTGGCCTTACGTCAGTTTGGGCGAGCTAGAAGGGAAGGAACTCATGAGTTGCTAATGCCTAGTATTGTCTTTGACTTCCAAGGGGATAGTGACGAGCAACACTGCAGATTCATAAGGGCTTCAGATAGGGTACACAGATCTGATCCGCATGAGCTAGGTGCAAAGACTTCTCTTCCGATGGAGCCATATCTCCGATGGGTTCGAATTCGTGCCCAAAAGTTGGGAATGTCGTATGAAGTCGTCCTGCCTATCATGGATGAGGTTGCTGATAAAGAAGGGGTTCCTCCTACCATCCTCCATCCATACATGCCTACTGACATTAGGGCATTAAAGAGATCATGGATGCAGCTGAGAGAAGAGCGATACTTACAGAGAAAAGTATCACGAGCAAGAGCAGAAGATCCAGAAGTTAACAAGGCAGCTGGAGAACGAGCGAATCCTCAATGACTATGTCCGCACCGACAAGAAACGACCATGGGAGCACCGATTGTCTTTTTAATTATTTCTAGTTTTGATTTATTTTTCAGTTTTTCTTTCTTGTAACGCCTTAAAGGCATCTGTTGAACAATTGAATTCAAAGTTTATCTAATAAAAGTGTGTTTAGTTTTGTTTACGAATTTGAATCCCTAAAAGTCTTTGAAATCATATCATGCGCATATCATTCCCATGCACCATATAACAGGTACCCTTACAGGTTTTCTCATCTTCTTCGCTGTTTATTTCAGCATCATGTCTTCTGAACCATCAACTGAACAAGCAATCAAGGCTATGCAAGCCCAAAATACCCAATTCCAGGAATTGTTCATGAACCTGGCTAAGGGTCAGCAAGATCTGAAGGCCCTTATCTTGAAAGAGAAGAAAAAGCAGAAGAAGAAGACGATCCTATTTAATATGGGTCGCAGATTCGGAAACAATTTGCGAGAAAAGGTTGATTTGACCCACTCATCTGGAGGGGGAGATAATCAGGAAGAAAGGAGGGCTCCTAGCCTTGTGGTTTCAGACAACGAGACTGACTTCGACGAAGACCAGTATCCTCCGGCTGAGGATAAATATAAACAACTAGAAGATCGATTGAGTGCGATGGAAGTTCAGAAAGTGCCTGATCTGGACTTTGGTGATTTGGGTCTGTCATCTGGGGTGGTAATTCCCCACAAGTTCAAAGCACCAACCTTTGCCAAGTACGACGGGGTTTCTTGCCTAAAGCTGCACCTTCGTTCGTATGTTAGGAAGATTCGGCCATACACCGCTGACAAGAATCTCTGGATCCACTTCTTTCAAGATAGTCTTTCAGGGACTCAACTTGAATGGTTTTACCAGTTAGAGGGAGCTAGTATCCGTAATTGGGAAGATTTGGCCGCTGATTTCTACAAGAAGTACCAATTCAATTTCGACCTTGCTCCCACGCGTACCCAACTCCAGGGTATGTCAATGGGTGCAAGCGAAGGTTTCAAAGATTACGCTCAGAAGTGGAGGGACCTTGCTGGGAGGGTGCAACCACCCTTGGCTGATAAGGAGTTAGTAGATATGTTTTTGGGGACCTTGTATGGTCCATATTTCAACCATCTGATTGGAAGTTCTTCGTCCGGGTTTACAGAGCTGATTATGACCGGGGAAAGGATTGAGGCTGGTATCAAATCTGGTAAAATACAGAAGGGTGCTTCGTCAAGCACCGAGAAGAAACCTTTTAAGAAGGAGTCCAATGTTGCTTACAGTTCAAAGAACCATAATAGACCTGAACGCCGCCAAGCTGTTAATGCGGTTGTTATTTCAAGACCTGTTGTTGCTCCTCAGCGCAACAATCAGCCAAGGGCCGAGAGACCGCGAAGACAATTCACTCAGCTCAACATGACTTTATCCCAAATTTTGCCGCAGTTATTAAAGACCAATCTGGTGATTCCGAAGGAGTCCGCGAAGAGTCCCAACATAACATCACCGATGTATGATCCGAATGCCCGCTGTGCTTTTCACTCTGATAGCCCGGGGCATGATACGGATAACTGCTGGGTCTTGAAGAACAAAGTACAAGATTTGATTGATGCGAAGGAGATTGAATTCGAAGCACCTGAAAGACCTAATGTTGTGACTGCTCCTATGTCCAAACATGGAGTGAATGCTATAGATGAAGACTCGTTTATGGTTTCTGTGAAAGACATTGTTACTCCCTTAATGACTGTGAAGAAGAACCTTCTGTTAGCCGGTTTATTTTCGGGCTATGATGAAGGTTGCCGTATATGTTCCGTTCTACCTACCGGTTGCCATCTTTTGAAGTCAGGTGTCCAATGCCTGATGGATAATAAAGAAATTCTGTTTGAGAAGACCTTTGTTCCTTTGGTCCCTACTGAAGAAGTTGTTATAATCACCATTTTCGACAATTCTTCCAAGGCTTCCTCGAGAAAGCCTGTTAGAATTATATGTTCCAAGAATCGCACCATTGATCATCACTGTTCTTGGGCCTATCCCCTATACATCAAATAAGGTTGTCCCTTGGCATTACGGGGCTGACGTGTATTATCACGGAGTTAAACAAGATTTGGATGTTGATACTGACGTCAGCAATATTGTTGGATCTAGTAAAGTCACCCGCAGCGAAAGACTTTTCTCCCCTGAGATCTCTGCACCAGTTTTCCGAAGCCTGTTGTTATTACACCTGCCAGTGTACCTGCTACTGTTCATATTCAAGTTCCAATTCTTACCCCTGTTGCCGAGTCATCTGACACTTGGGGAAAAGGAACCACTGATGAGCCTGCCCAGACGGAGGCACCGAAGAAGATTACTGTTGAAGCCTCTAGACAAGAGATGGAGGAGATTTTGAAGATCATCAAAAAGAGTGACTACAATGTAGTCGAGCAGCTGGGGCAAACCCTATCCAAAATCTTTATGTTGTCATTGTTGCTATGCTTAGAGGCCCATGCCAAGGCTCTGATTGCTTTCCTGAAGACTGTGCACGTACCGCAAGAAACATAGGCTGATCAGTTTAAAGATTGTGTGGCTAGTCTGACAGTGGATAATGGTTTGGGATTCTCCGACGCCGACTTGACTGCTAAGGGGAAGAATCACAATGACGCCCTGCATGTCTCCATTGAATGCAGGGGCACTACTCTTGTTCACGTATTGGTGGACACCGGGTCTTTGTTGAATGTATTACCCAAGAAGGCACTGGACCGGTTAGACTGGGAAGGGTTAGAGCTGAAACCAAGCAACATTGTAGTCAGAGCTTTTAACGGGTCCAAGAGAATGGTACACGGAGAAGTGGATATTCCGATTAAGGTTGGTTCTCAGATTTTCGCATCTATGTTCTATGTGATGGACATTCGGCCATCTTATTCTTATTTGCTGGGTCGCCCGTGGATCCACAAAGCTGGGGCAGTAACCTCAACGCTCCACCAGAAGCTAAAGTACCCAGTGAAAGGGAAAATTGTGACAGTACAAGGAGAAGAGGAGTACATGGTGAGCCACCTCAACTCTTTTCGATATGTAGAGATGGACGGGGAGTTCATTGAGACCCCATTTCAGCATTTTGAAGAGGTTCCCCAGACGTTGGCATCAATCGAAACTATTGTTAAAGATCCTCCAATGAAGATGGCTTCCTTCAAGGATGCCCAGGCTGTTGTTGAGAAATGTGGGTGTGCAATTTGGGGTAAACTCCCTGATTTTGCACATAAGACTAACAAGTTTGGTTTGGGTTTCACTGCAGAAGCTCAAAGGGCTGTTCAGAATGCTCGGATTGGAAGGCCTCCCCTGTTCATCAGTAATTCAGGAGTGAATGCCATTGAAGACGATGTCGAAGAGTCTGAGTTTGACAGTTGGATTTACCCGACTGTCGATGGTGGACTAAGCAACTGGACAGCAACGGACTTCATCCCAATTTCTTTTGTTACCCAATAATGAGACTTTTGTTTTGAATTTGTAACCGACGATTTTAAACTTTACGGCCTGATGTCTTACTCGGGGCACCGTGGCTTCATTTGTGAGGGCTTTATGTGTGTCATCTACATATATCATTAATAAAAGCATTGGACGTTTCTTGCATTTCAAATTTTGCGCTCCTTGTCTTTCTTTTATTACATATTGTGAAACAGCTATTTTACATACACTCACATATACAAGTCTACATCCACTCTGGATCCTACTGATAACGACTCTGCTACGGCCGGTTATGATTTCGAAAGTCCGATCAACTTAGCCAAAGACGAAGGTGAAGATGATTGTGAAGTGCTTGGTGAACTTGCTAGACTGCTACTCCAGGAAGATAGGGCTATTCAACTGCACGAAGAGCCAGTGGAATCAGTGAATCTGGGTACAGAGGAAGACAAGAAAGAAGTTAAGATCGGTGCAAATCTGGAGCTTAGTGTGAAACAACGGTTGGTTCAGATGCTGCGTGATTACGTTGAGATATTTACCTGGTCTTATGAAGATATGCTTGGGTTGGATACCGATATTGTGGTTCACCGATTGCCTACCAAGGAAGAATGTCCTCCAGTGAAACAGAAGGTTCGCCGAATGTGCCCGGAGATGTCTGAGAAAATCAAGGATGAAGTTATGAAACAATTTGACACCCGGTTTTCTAGCAGTTACTTCTTACCCACAGTGGGTGGCCAACGTGGTTCCTGTGCCGAAGAAGGATGGTAAGGTTCGAATGTGTGTTGACTATAGGGATCTGAATAGGGCAAGCCCCAAGGATGATTTCCCTCCACCTCATATCGACGTTCTGGTTGACAACACCACACAACATAAGGTCTTTTCCTTTATGGATGGTTTCTCCGGTTATAATCAGATTAAAATGGCTCCCGAAGATATGGAGAAGACAACCTTTGTTACTCAGTGTGGTACCTTTTGTTACAAGGTCATGCCTTTTGGATTGAAGAATGTTGGAGCAACATATCAGCGCGCCATGGTCGCTTTGTTCCATGACATGATCCATCATGAGATTGAGGTATACGTTGACGACATGATTGCCAGATCCCAGACTGAGGAAGAACATCTGGACCACCTTCAGAAGTTGTTTGACAGGTTGAAGTTGTACAAGCTGAGGTTAAACCCGAACAAGTGCACCTTCGGGGTGAGATCTGGTAAACTGCTGGGTTTCGTCGTAAGTGATAAAGGTATTCAAGTGGATCCTGCAAAGGTGAAGGCTATATAGGAAATGCCAGCTCCCTGAACAGAAAAAGAAGTCAGAGGCTTTCTAGGACGTCTGAACTACATTGCCCGATTCATCTCGCACCTAACTGCTACTTGTGAGCCAATCTTCAAGCTACTGAAGAAAGATCAAGTGGTAAAATGGAACGATGAATGTCAGGCCGCTTTCGAAAGGATCAAAGAATATCTCTAAGAGCCACATATTCTGATGCCTACAATTGAAGGGAGACCTTTGATCCTATACTTGACAGTACTCGACAACTCAATGGGGTGTGTGATGGGTCAACATGACGAGTCTGGCCGAAAAGAGCATGCTATTTATTACCTTAGCAAAAAGTTTACTGACTGCGAGACCCGATACTCGTTGCTCGAGAAAACTTGCTGCGCTTTAGCATGGGCTGCTCGCCGGCTGAGACAGTATATGCTGACTCACACTACTCTATTGATATCAAAGATGGATCCAATCAAGTATATCTTCGAGAAGCCTGCCTTGTCCGGAAGAATAGCAAGATGGCAGGTGATCTTGACTGAGTATGACATCCAATACACAACCCAAAACGCAATCAAGGGAAGTGTGTTGGCAGATCATTTGGCACATCAGGCAGTGGATGATTACCAGTCTATGAATTTTAAATTCCCGAATGAGAGCATCATGTTGGTAACTGACTGTGAGACACCTGGACCGGATGAAGGACCTGAGGAAGGATCCTGATGGTCTATGTACTTTGATGGAGCTTCAAACGCTTTAGGCAATGGCATTGGCGCCGTGATCATATCTCCTAAAGGCTCTCATACTCCGTTCACCGCCCAACTATGTTTCAACTGCACCAACAACATGGCGGAGTATGAAGCATGCATCATGGGTCTTCGAGCAGCAATTGACCTAAGGATAAAGCTTCTAAGTGTTTTCGGAGATTTCTCTCTCGTGATCAGTCAGATCAAAGGCGAGTGGGATACGAAACACCCTAATCTTATTCCTTACAAGGAGTATGTGTTAATGTTGCTGCCACACTTCGAAGAGATAACCTTTGAACACTTCCCTAGAGAGGAGAATCAATTGGCGGACGCGCTAGCTACAATGTCTTCTATGTTCAAAGTCAATTGGGACAACGAAGCTCCCCGGATTATCATTGAAAGGTTGGACGAACCTGCACATTGCTGTGATATTGAGACTGAAGAGGTAACAAAAAAACCTTGGTTTCACGAGGTAAAGAGGTATCTCAAGGCTCAGGAGTACCCCGAGGGTGCATCTGTTAATGACAAGAAGTTTCTGAGGAGGTTCGCGGCTAAGTTCTTCATCAGCAATGGTATTCTTTACAAGCGTAACCATGATTTGACCTTACTATGATGTGTGGATAAGAACGAAGCAGAAAGGATCATGGCAGAGTTACATGAAGGTACTTTCAGAACTCATTCCAGTGGACATACCATGGCAAAGAAAATCCTTCGGGCAGAATATTTTTGGTCCACAATGGAAGCCGACTGTTATCAGCATTCTCGGACCTGTCACAAGTGCCAAGTCTATGCTGATAAGGTGCACATACCTCCAGTACCTCTGAATGTCTTGACAGCTCCATGGCCTTTTGCAATGTGGGGCATCGACATGATCGGCAAGATCAGACCTACGGCATCCAACGGGCATCTTTTCATCCTGATAGCGATTGATTACTTTACGAAGTGGGTTAAAGATGCTTCCTTTGCTACTGTAACCAAGAAAGTCGTGGCACGGTTCATTCGGCATAATCTGATTTGCCGATATGGTGTACCAGAGAGGATCATTACGGACAATGGTACAAATCTCAACAATAAGATGATCACTGAGCTCTGCAAGCAGTTCAAGATACAACATGACAACTCTTCTCTCTACCGGTCGAAAATGAATGGGGCTGTTGAAGCGGCCAATAAGAACCTCAAGAAGATTGTGCAGAAGATGACGGTGATGTACAAAGACTGGCACGAGATGTTACCGTTCGCTCTTCATGGGTACCGTACTTCAGCGAGGACGTCAACGGGGGCAACCTCCTATTCCTTGGTATATGGTATGGAGGCAGTCTTGCCCATTGAAGTTCAGATACCCTCTCTTCGGATTATGAAGGACGCAGGTTTGAGCGAAGATGACTGGATTCAGACCCGACTTGATCAGCTGAACTTAATCGACGAAAAAAGACTTACTGCTATTTGTCATGGTCAGACGTATCAAAAACGGATAATCAAAGCATTTAACAAGAAAGTTAGACGACAAGAATATCAAGTTGGGGATCTGGTGATCAAACACATTATCCTACCTCAAGGTGATCCCAGGGGCAAGTGGACCCCTACTTACGAAGGGCCATTTGTTGTTAAGAACATTTTCTCGGGAGGAGCTATGATTCTAACTACCATGGATGGTGACGACCTTCCTCACCCCGTCAATGCAGACATAGTGAAAAAATACTACGCATAATTAACGACCCGCTAGGTTGACTGGCCTAGGCAAAAATAAGGGCTTCCCGGCGAACCAAAAGGGTTCGGGCAAAAATAAGGGATGAAAATGAAAAATCTGTACACCTGGCAAGTCGAAAACCTGAAAAGGCGGCTTGGGCAAAAAAGGGTATCCCGGTGGACTGAAAACCCGAAAGGGCGGTCCAGGCAAAAATTAGGGATCAAAGCGTAACACTATGTCTCATTGGATCACCTTGCAACCAGACGTCGGTATCGACTATCAAGCTCAGACGACACTAATCATTCTGATCTACCTTCAATCAAGTAGCAAAGTGATTAGATGCTCGAGGACATAAAGGCAATAGCAGAGTTGGAACCCAGTGGGATTGTTCACATAGTTGTTTTGTTTAGTTTTTCACAAATTGTGTAAATTCTATTATTCGGCAGCATTCTCTTATTAGGACGTCAGCCTCTTGTACAAAAGCGCCTATTTACAGGCCAAACTTCAAAATCAATACAATTCATTTTCAGAGAAATTTCAAATTGTTTTTCCTTTATCTGTTTTGCTTTGCAAAGAGCGTTCAATGTTCATTTTTGATATATGCATTTGACATCAATTGCTGCTCATAAATATTTACATACGAAACAAAAGACGATTACTCGTAATATCAGAAACAGGGGCAATAAGAAATGTCCAAACTGTACAGTTGCTCTATCCACCAGGTACAAAGATAGATTCAGCTAAAGAATATGGCTAGGGTGCTTTCACTCCCCACAGAGTAAGAAAAGACAGTAGTGATAGCTCTCCCCAGCTGAGACTTGCAATTGTGAATGAACCGGTAATATTCTCCCCAAGAAGAGTTTATCTGCCATCAACACTGAAAAGGCTTAATATCCCCGGCAGTCTTAATATTCCCCAGTAGAGTATAAGAATATTCCCCAGCAGAATATAAAATATCCCCAGTGGAGTCTGAAATTTTTCCCAGCGCAGTCTGAAAAGGCTTCCCCAGTGGAGTTTGGAGAATCATCCCCAGTAAACTTTGGAAGATTGTCCCCAGCAAAGTTCAAAGGATTATCCCCATAAGAGTCTAAAAGGTTATCCCCCAGTGAAGTCGCAACTGAAAGATCACCCCCAGCGGAGTTCTTTCCTTTCACAAACAGAATTCAAATCCCCAGCAGGATTCGATATCACCAGCCACGGTAATTCATCCCCAACGGAATTTATCGGTGGAATCCTCAGCAGAGCATCTCTTCCCCACAGAGTAATCTCCTCATCAGTTTATTCCCCAACAGAGTTATCCTCTCCTGCAGGTTTGTTCTTGCAATCATCTTCTTTCGTCATCCCTAGCGGAAACGAAGAATCCAACTCTATTCTCCAACAGCTATCCGGGATTTATTTTCCCCAGATAAAAGCATTATATTTCCATACATCATGATACATGCATATACGCATCATACAACACAATCTAATTTATTTTGAGAACATCATTGCTTGATATATATCATGCATTGCATACGACTGACCTTTACCTTTCAGGAAGGATGCAGTCAAGTTCTCAGCTATGTCGAACTACTGATTGGTTCTTAAATTTCAACTGAATTATTTTCAGTTGAATTACAGATAAGGTTCTAAATCTCGGCAATTTTCCTCCGTCGAAGTGTGGACGAGTTCTTAAATCTCAACAAAATTATCCTCCGTTGAAGTACAGACAGTTCCTAGATCTCGATGAAGATGTTTCCCTCAGTCGAAGTACTGACCGGTTCTTAAATATCAACTGAATTATTCTCGGTTGAATTATAGATAAGGTTCTAAATCTCGGCAATTTTCCTCCGTCGAAGTGTGGACGAGTTCTTAAATCTCAACAGAATTATACTTCGTTGAAGTACAGACAGTCCTAGATCTCGATGAAGATGTTTCCCTCAGTCGAAGTACTGACCGATTCTTAAATCTCAACTGAATTATTCTCGGTTGAATTACAGATAAGGTTCTAAATCTCGACAATTTTCCTTCGTCGAAGTGTGGACAAGTTCTTAAATCTCAACTGAATTATCCTCGGTTGAATTACAGACAGTTCCTAAATCTCAACAAAGAGCAGACTTCCCCAGCGAAATCTTCTACAACAACAGGTATACAAGCCCTCGCTAAGGAATCTCTTATGCGATCGATACCCCTTCAGATGGCATCTTTAAGCCCATCCTCCCGCCAGAAATCTCCAAATGGCATATGTAAGCCCATTCCTGACATCACAAGGCTGATACCACCTCATGTGAGTGCAAATTTATGGGCACTCTAGTGTTCAATCATCTTCCACCTTCGGATCACGAAAGGCATAAAAGCCAATCTACATCCTAAGGTTTAAGAAGATTGAACAGGGGAAGCTGTTGTACCCCAAAATTTTCCCTCTCATATTTCTCAAAACATTGCAAGAAAAATCTCCAAGTTGCTCAAGTTTACTCAAGAGTTGGACAGACAAGCTATCTCCTAAGGCAGTCAACCCCAAATTAGGGTTTTGTGTTGCATCAAGATCTTTGAGTCCAAATGACCTCAAGTTCTCCCCAATGTCCTAATATGTTCTCAAGATCATCCATGTCAAATTTCAAGCCTTGCAGAGGAAGTTTGCTCAGTCAATTGCTCAAAGGGTCCAAAAATCGACTGTGCTAGGGCAAAAGTCAACTGTGACCTACAAACAGTCAAACTTCAAGATTTTTTGTCAACATTTTCATTTTGAAGGATATTTCATCATTTGATCAAGGGTTTATCATGATTCATCAAAGATTGCTCAAAATTCATCAAGATTCAAAAGTTGCTAAATTAGCGTTTTGTAGGAAAAGTCAACTCAACTTTGACCAAGCATAACTTTCTCATACTTTATGAGAAATGACACATCCAAAGCTCATTTTTAATAGGATGAAATTTACTACAATCCATCTTCACACCCCAAGATCAAAAAATGCACTCACAAGAAGTTAAAAATTTGGACATTATAGGTCATTTTTGAAAGTCAACAAAAACACATTTTTTGCCAAAGCTTATAACTTGAGAATGGAATATCAAAACGAGATGAGAGCAAAAGGGTTGGTTAGAGGACATCTCAAGATTTCTAAAAAGTCCAAGAACACTTCCAAAAGTTCAAAATTGAAGAAGTTATGCATTGTTGAAGTTGGACTTTTTTGCAAAATTGCCAAAAGTCAACTATCCCTAAAACTTCAAATTTTGTCAAATGGGCCCATTCTTTTCCACTTGATTTGAGCTTGCATAGTTGCCCACGTGTCCTAGCTTCAGCCATGAGCCCATATTTCATTTTTATTATCTAATTTGATTTTTTATTGAATTTATTCATTTTAAATCAAATAAAATCATAGAAAATCCAAATAATTAATAACTCTTGATTTATTGATTGTTTTAGGCTTTGTTTACAGCTAGCAACACCATGGAATTCGTATCAAAGCAAATCATGCACAAAAAGATTGAATCAAATCAAATTTGGAAAGGTTAATAATGGAGATCAAATCAAAATCATGTGCATTAATATGAAGGGATTCAGTCCATATTTGTTACCCTAACACACTATACAACACATAAGCAAGCCACAAGGGACAAGATAAGGGTTGGAAGCTGCAGGCAGAGGCAGAACAAAAGTTGGAAAATTCACAAAAAAACTTGAGATCGAAACCATAGCTAGAGGCATTTTCAGAAGCCAAGACTTGTCCCAATCGCTTCCTGGGCATTCACTTAAGCCAAACCAATCCAAAGCAAGCTTGTTCAGACATCCAAACGCGTTGTAAGTGTCACGAAACCCAGCTCTGTTCTTGAAATCGAAACTCATCATTCTTGCATCTATAATGAAAACTAACTGCATATTTGTAATCCTCGCAACATTTCCAAGCTATTTGCATCATTTAATTTCATTTATATAACCTGTAATGCAAAACACCATATCTAGGGTTCTTGGAGCTTTTTTGGGCGTTTTCTTTTCAGGAACAATTGACCATCAAGAAGGGTATGGTTAGGACCAGGAGGTTGAGACGAGCATAACCATGCCCTTGAAATGCATTTTTGTGGCTCGTAGCAAATTTTGGAGATGGACTGGCTTATAGCTACGGACTTCTGTCCGTTGGTATAGGTTTGTGCATTTTTAGCCACGGACCTGAGGTTGAAAACGATACGTGGCGTCCATCCATTGCATCATTCAAATAGCGCGCGTTTTTTTATAATTTTTCTGGCCATTGACTTGTTTTATTTTATTATATACTCTTTGTATTATACTAACAAACAAACCATCATGGCGTAGTGGCAAGCGTACACGTGCATTATCCATCAGGACCTGGGTTCGAATCCCAGGTCCCCCACTTTCTCAATATTTTTTCTCTTCAGGTACTCCTATGCGCGCTTAGGCTTGCAGAACACCATGCATCCTCATTCATCCAATGGTCAGATGGCCAAAGGCCAAATCTGATGGTTCCAAGCTGATGGTCCACCAAGGCGCCAGTCAATGCATAGACACCAGATCACCAAGAGTCAACAAGGGCCAGCGCTTTTGGGCCTCCCAATTGCTATCTTCACCATAAAATTCAGGCCCATACTCCCTCTTCTTATTTATTTTGTTTATTTATTTTAATTGTTTTATTATTTTTATTTAACTTCCAACCAATCACAATTTACTTTTTATAAAATAAAATCACAAAAAATATTTTTATTCAATCAAATTTTAACTTTCATTTTTTTAAATAAATACTAATTAATTAATTTAGGTTTTAATTCTAGAATAATTTTGACTTATTTTGTAAATAAATAATTAATTAGATTTAATTAGGTACTAACCATTAATTTAATTAATTTCATTTTTCTTTCTTAATATAACAAAATCAAAAAATATGTCATAATTAATTTTTTCATTTAATTAATTTATTAATTTAATTTAGTAATTGATTTAGGTTTAATTTCTTTCTTAAAATAAAAACAACAAAAAGATCTCTTCTTTAACCAAAAGGGTCAAAACCCTAATCTTGCGTCCGAATTAATTTTGTACCGCGATTTACTTTCTTTTATCCAATTATGTACCTGCTTCCGGATTGTAATAGTTAATAGGACTTTTATTTATTTATATCGCTTTATTTATTTTCAAAGGGTTTGTCTTTGGCGATGTAAATACCCGACGCCTTGTAATTTAAATTCCGCATTTTATTTCCCGCAAATTATAAACTGCTAGATGTTTGATAATAGGGTTTGCATGGCAAGACCAAATGTTAATCTTAAAATCAACTTAGATCACCCTTAACATGTACAAAAAAACGACACACTCGCACATGCGCACTCCTAGGGTACACCCCACTTGGTTGCCTTCGTACACGGTCATTGAGTATAGGTCGCTTTAGAGGTCGCCCTCTTGTCTAAAAGATCATAGTCGCCTCGAAACGGTTGCCTCGGATATTGTTGCCTCAAACAAATGATCTAAGACATTAGGGTTACCGCTAATGCGTCTTAACATTGCTTTGGTGACCGCACGTCCCTCATTCAAATTGACCCTTAAACTCCAACGACGGTGCTACCTACTCATCAATAGTAGGATAGTATTGTCTAAAGGAAATTAGCATAGAACAATTCCTTTTTCCGAGTAGGTAGATAGTTCTTAGATACTTGCTCTTTCAAAAAACAAAAACTTTTCACACTTACACTTTTCAAACAAAGTTTTCAAAACACTTCATACGCTCTTGAGGACAGAAGCAAGAGCTAAATCGAAGTTTCAAAACAAAAACTTTTTCAAACCCACAAGCACAAAGAAAACAATTTTGAAAACAATTGAGCAAGTACCTAAGAGCCCGTGGATAACCACGGATAGAAAGGGTGCTAATACCTTCCCTTTCTATAATCTACCCCCCGAACCCGAGAAATATCTTGGAAAAGGAATTTTTCTGTGCTTTTTTCCTTTCCTTGTTGGATAAAATAAAAGTCGGTGGCGACTCTTGCTTACCGCGACATTTTGCGAAAACAAACGCAAACCAGCATTCCAAAAAACAGTCAGTTCTTCCCACCGTATCACACCAAGGAAATAATTCAACTCATAAAACAATTAACCAATTCCGTTAACTGTCAAAAATAGGATTTCCTAACCAGCCTATTAACTACCGTAACTGAATTTTCACTAATTCCCTAACTGCCAATTCTAACCTCCTATCTAAACTTCAACTAAATTCAGCAACTAACAAACTAACAACTAAGTTCTAACAAAATTTCTAAGGTGCCAGTTGTCCCAACTAACTCTCAAACAGAATTCAAATTAGCTCTAAATGAATTTTCCAAACTCCAATCCAACCCTCCACCTCATAACCGAATTCTGAGATCCAATGGCTCAGAGCTTCCCTGGTGAACCTATATAAATGCATCTTCTTCGTTCACACGGGCTCCACCATTTTCATTTTCTTTTTATCAGTTTCACACACACCATTCTCCTTCAATTCTCTCTCTCTCTCTCTCTCTCTCTCTCTCTCTCTCTCTCTCTCTCTCTCTCTCTCTCTCTCTCTCTCTCTCTGAGCTTCATCTTCATCTTCTCTATGCTTTAACCTTCACCCTGCAACCATGACCTTCATCTGATATCTCATCTCCATCATCACCTTCATAGCTCCTCCATCCCCTGAGAGATCTGAACCATTATCTCCATCCCTCTGCAACAGAGCATTGCAAAGCACTCACAACGCGACGACAATAACCGCAATACACGGCATAGAAAGAAAAAGCAAACATGGAGAAGAAGAGACAAGAAATGAAATCCGATCGAAGAAAAAAGATGAAGCAGAATGTAGAAGATATCACTCAGTAATTAAGGAGTGGTCTTACTTGAATACGCGAGATTCTCTGGATTTCTCTTTGTCTATGCCTTATGCGAAGAGTCGATGGAGCCACTTTGGTCGATAAGTCAATTACGCTCTTCTTCTTCGCGTTTTATTGTTACTGCCTCAGCAAGCTTGATAGGTTGATGTGTAATCCTTTATCAATCACTTAATTTTGTGTCCAAATGTCAGGTAACCAAAACTTTAGAAATTAGGTTTTCTTGGTGATTATCCTTAGATCTAGTCATATATAGGTATTCTCTTAAGGAATTAACGCTATATTTAGGTTCAGGGCATTGGATTAGGCTAGGGTGGTGTTGAAATTTTAGTGAAATAAGGTTATTTTGGATCGTGTTGGCGGTGGCAACGAAGAATGTCGGCCGAAAATCGCATAGAGAGAACACGATAGAAGGGGAATGGTCACAAAAGTTTGACAGGGCCCATACATTTTTGAGATTAAAGCAAAAAAAAAATCATAATATGGTTACTGATGGACCGGGTTTTGTCTGTTTGGCCCACAACGTTACTTTTCTGATTAGGCTTGAGATCTTAACAAAAAAAGGATTGCTAGTGGACTCTAATTCTAGGCCCAACGAGATTTACTACCCATACACTGCTCCTGATCCATTATACCCCCTAATTCTCTTACCTTCTTCTTATAATTATTTTTAATTCTTTCTTTTATGATTTTTTTATAACAAAAATACATAATAAAATGGTAAAAATATTATAAGGCATTTTAGAAATTAATTAGGAATTTATTTCCCCTTTTACTAACTTTTTAGTCAATTTTAATCACTAGTTTTACTCATTTTATGTCATGTATTTCGTTTGCGATTTTTGGTATGGATTGTATGCAGTACTTTGATACTTGCTGCCTAATTTTACTTGTTTGCATATTCTTTCATGATTCCTTAAGAGATTTTGGTTCAAATTTAATCTTCGATTTAATTGAACTAAAATTAGACATTAGGCTTCTAAATCCAAGCATGCAAACATTAAGTAGAATTCCATCAAAATTCCAACTTTAGGTCCATGATGCATAATAACATTAGGTTTAGAAGTAGACTAGTCTCCCTTTGACTTTTCTTTCCCCTTTTGCATTTGCATTATGTTGTACCCCAAAATTTGCCCTCTCAATTCTCAAGGCTTTTCTCACAAAGATTCTCAGGATTTAAGCTTGCACAAGTGCATTGGGATTTTTCAATACCAAAATTAAAAGGAAACTGTCAAAAAGGGAGAAAACAGATAAAAATAACATTTTGACAAATTTGGAGAAAATTAGGCCTCTTTCGAATCCAACACCCTTCGATTGACTTTTGGCCTCTTTCGATGGCTCAAAATGGTTGCTAGCGTGCCTCTTTCGTCCAGGCATGTGACTTCTTGTTGCAGGTTTCTTTTGTGTCTTCCACTGCCTGCATGTTTGCTTTGAATCCCAAGTTTACTGGCCACAAGTACCCCCTGCAAGGCAAACCCTTCGATTCACCAAGCATGTTGCCTGCATGCTTGTTTTGAATACCAAATTTAGCTGCCTGCAAGCCTGCTTCGATTGGGCATATATTGTCTGCATGCTTGCTTCGATTGGATAAGTATGCTGCCTGCATGCTTGCTTCGATTGGATAAGTTTGTTGTCTGCATGCTTGCTTCGATTGGACAAGTATGATGTCTACATGCTTGCTTCGATTTGACAAGTTTGCTGCCTGCATGCTTGTTTCGTGTGGGCATGAATCCTTCAGCACAAGGTCAAACCTTTCATTTGGGCATTTAACTTTCCTCATGCTAAACAGTCACAAGACAGGGACCCCCCCACGTACACTCTTTCGTTGGGCCACATATGACCATGAGGAGGTAAGCCTTCGATTGGACAAAAGTACCGACATGTAAAGCTTCGATTGGAATGTTGATTCCCTTCGAATCCAAGCTGAACCATTCGAAGCAAGTTTTGTTTGAAGAAAATCTGAGGAAATCTCATAGCCTTACCCTACTTGTCAGGCTATGTTACTTCCAAATCTTCATATGATCATAGGTCTACACACAAAATCGAAGCTTTATCCATTAGATGTTACTATTTTTGGAGGAAATGACGAAAAGTTATGTTATCTATTTTCGTAAAGGTTATTTTAATCACCAAGTCAGCTCTTTGAGCCCCCAAAATTTATTTTGTCTGAGCACAAGCAAAGTCAAAATCAAAAGCATAAGTCACATCTTCTACACCCCAACTGCCAACAGACCCCCCACTTGTAGCCTTCACGCTTCATATTTTATTGTTTTGCAAGGTTGGCTATTGAAAACATGTCCATTCTTTTTCTCTATAAATATAGGAATTTTGCAAAGCTAAAAGGGGATTTTTCGACCAGAGGAACGAATCTCCAAACTTTCTCAAACACAACAAAAAACTCTCAAATCCTTAAACACTTGTGATGAACAAACCTAGAATCAAACTCACCTCCTTCGATTCTGAAGAACTCCCCACTCTTCAGTATCCTTCGAATCCAGTGTGGAAAGAAGCATCACACTTGCTTTCTTTCTTCCTTCGTATCTAGTCTCCAAGGCCAAGCTTCAGGCTCCTCCCTTCGAATTCAGGAGAACCCAAGGCCACTACTCAAGGTCTAGTTCATATTCAAAGTTGCATCAAGGTAAGTTATTCTTACCCTTGAACCTTTTGTTTCATGGCATAACATGTGAGTAACTTTCCCTTTCGTTTGAAATATGTACATAATACATTGTTCTTTTCGTTTCCACCCTTTTAACATGTTTTTCAGAGCTACCCCTTTCGTTTTTCTTTTTTTGTTTACCTGAATGTGCTTTAACTATTAAACTGTTTGCAAGACAAATACTAGCATGGTCTTAGGCCATGTTGCCATTTAATGCCTTAAACGAAAGAAACAGGGGGAATGAAGTATGAAACGAAGCCTTGGGCTTCAATGCTAACTTCCAGGCCCAGCCAGAACGCATGCTCATGCTGACTTCCAAGCCCCGGAAGCCAAAATCGAAGGCCATGACTTACTGATTCCAGGCCCAATTGAAGAAGGTAACAATGCAGAAAGACAGAACCGGAAGGCACGCCCTGCTGACTTCCAAGCCCAATCGAAGGTCATGACTTGACTGGTGCTAACTCCCAATCGAAGGCCCTGACCTTGCTGATGCCAGTCCCAATCGAAGGAGGCCAACCGAAGCAGAATCGAAGGGTTCTCCTCCCCTAATTGAAATAGCTCATTTTTCTTCTTTTTATTTTATTTTTGCCTTTAAATTTTTATGCACTTTATTGTACCCCAAAATTTGTCCTCCCTTTTTCACAAGAAATCATAACTTCAGGGTTTTCCTTGATTTTTCAAATTGGCTCAAGAATCGGTCAAACAGACTTTTTCTTTATCAACAAGTCCAGAATTAGGGTTTCCATTGATTGGGTTGAGATTGGCTCAGGAATTGATCAAACATGACTTTTCTTTGACGACAAATCTGGAATTAGGGTTTTCACTCGTATTTCTCAGAAGAAATTGAATCCACAATAATTCAATTGACTGTTATGTTATTTTTACGCTTGTTCCAAATTATTGGTTGCTTCTCAAAACCTAAATATCTGGGATAGGAGATGAGGCTTTGATTGAAACTTTGAGGCATTGGTTTGATAAGTGAAGTGAGAAGTGTATGGAATGCTGGTTTGTTTAACTGTACAAAGCATATGATTAATTGGAATGTCGAGCGTATTATGGTTAATGCAAGGTTGCGAGACGGCAAAGTTTGTTGATTATTTATTTTATCTGAGTTAAAGTTATTGGGATGCACTTCCAGTTGTTTTAACTTAAGAGATTTAAATGAATAAATAGACAGTGCAAAGGAAAGAAGGAAATATTTGACAGTAAAGAATTCTTATTTGACAAAGACTTTTTATTTATTTCAAATATTGTTACAAATGTTATTCGAATATTGTTAATTTATTTACAGTGTTTACAATAATATTTATTACAATAAATGAAAAGAAAATAAATCTAAAGCCTAAGTCTCTTGAAATCTTCTATCTTCTACTGCTTCTTCCATTGTCCAACTGGTATTTACCTGCAAAGACAGAAAAAGAAATCAGTGCAGTTAAACTGAAAAAACATTTTCAAGCAGATAAAAATAAAGTCATCATTAAAGCTTGTTGGCCGGAATCAGATTGTTTTTGGTTTCATCATGTTTTACTTGTCCTCTTTGCAAATCACAAGAAGATTTCTCTTCTTGGTTCACAAAGAGGAAAGTAAAATAATTTGCAAGCATACAATTAAATGCAAAGATACAAGGCAGCAAGGCAAAGCAAACTAAACAAAAATTGCATTAGTCAACCAAAAGCAAACTAAGTTGCAAAATTGTCAAACCAAGTTGCAAAGCTGTCAAAACAGAAAAAACTGTACACAAGCTGTCAAAAAGAAAAAAGCATACAATGCAGGAAATCTGGAAGCAAGTACAATGCAGAGATAAACTAAGATACAAGCAAGCAAGCTTGTCAAACTTCTCATCACATTCTGGCCAACAAAGCTTTTCAGAAAAAGAAGATAATAAGCAATTTAAAATGCTTTTATGGAGAGAGAAAGAGAGAACCAGAAAAAGAGTTTTGCAGATTGGCAGGCTGTACAAAGCAGTGAAAAAGATATAAGAAAACAGGTCTAACAGTTCAGGAAGGGGAGAGGGCCACAAAACTGCAACTCAAAGCAAACACAGAAAACCTGTTAAACTGCATAAACCTGCCTCCAAACACCAACCTGCTTAAACAAAAAAGAACAACCTGTATAACCTGCATAACTTACAGGCCAGTTTCAAAAAACAAAAACTCACAAGCCTTCAAGCTTGCCTTCAACAAGCCTTCAAGCCTGCCTTACAAAATAGCAGAACCTGCCTCACAAAAGGGCAGAACCTGCCTTACAAAATAATAAACCTGCATCCAAGAAGAAAACACAAGCCTGCCTAAAGCTTACCAAGCCTACTTCAAAACTTAGAAGCCTCTCAAGCTCACCAAAAACACAAAACTGTGTTAAACTGCATAACCTACAAGCCAGAACTCACAAGCCTGTATAACCTGCATAACTCACAAAGCCAACTTCCAACTAAAACCAACATTACAGGTTTACAAAGCTGCAAGCTTGTAAACACAAACAAAACCCAAATACTCAACAACCTGCCTCACAAACCATTCAAACCTATTCAAACTTGTCAAAATTGAAAACACACAGTCCAAAACTCATCAGCCTGCTATCCAAAATCCAAACATCAAAGCAACAACAACAGCCAATCTCAGAATATCATCATCATTAATATCCATATTCAATAAAGAAAGAGAGAGAGAGCCAACAAAAACAAGCAAGTTTCAGATTTGACCATCATTAACATAGCAAAGAGGAAGAAGTCAGAAGTGAAGAAAACAACAAATAAGTTTCAGAATACGTATGTTCATCATCAACAATCAGTAGCCAATAATCAAAACAAAGAACAAACAGAGTTCATCATCAAAAGCCAACACTCAAAGAAGAGGAAGAAATCCAGAAGTGAAGAACAAAGCAAGTGTTTTCAGAGTAACATTCATCATCAAACAGTGTTCAAGCATTCAGAAGTAAAAAGATACAAAATACCAGATACGCATCATCCTCCCTCCGCCTTGGCCACCTGAGAGCGTCGTCGTTCCAACCCTCCATCGCCTTAACAGAACAAAACGCCAAGGTATTTTCCCCTCAATTTTCCTACATCTCATATCATAAATATCAAAGATTAAAATTTTGTAAGCAATAACGTTCAAGAAAACCAAACATGTGAAATTGTGGAGAAGCCCTAAAACGCGCTTAGAACAAAACGTACCTTTTCAAACCACTGCCTCGTACCGTCGTGGAGAGGAGATGGATAGAGGTGGCGCTCTGGCGGCTGGAGGGTTGAAGGAATAATCAAAAGCTCATGGCTGAGAATGAGAAGAGAGACGAAGAAGGCGAGAGAAGGAGCGGCGCCGTTAACAAACTGTAAACCCTAATTTCCAAACAATTGAAACAACCCTAACAATTTGTTCAAACCCAACAGATGGGCCTTCGCCCAACCAAACTGAAGCCCAAACACGTACTGGCGCCTACACCCCCCTTTCCTCTTCTTTAATTTGTTGTTTTTCTTTATCCTTTTTTATTCGGGCCATCCAAAACATTCCTTAGGCCCATTTGTCTTTTTTTTTCTTTTAATGTTTAAAACCAATACTTTTTTCTTATCACTTTGTTATCACTTTCAATAATCTAAATCTTTTTTTTGTTAAATAAAGAGAACATATTAAGTTTTATATGAAATTTTATTAATAATTTCTTAATAATTTTTCTTAAACAATTATTATATTTAATTAACATACATAAATAATAGAAGTTTAAATTAAAATAATTTTTCTTTTCTTTAAAACCCTTTGTTTATATAATCAATAAAAAAACATAAAATACAAAAATAATAATAATTATACTTAAGTCTTTTTAGGTTAAATTTTTTATTTGATCATTTGTAAATAAATATACACATCTCATATCTCTTTAAATTTCATCATCTTATACCTTGTTATATTTTTACATTGAATTGCGTTGATTCAATTTGGTTGTAACATAATACTTGGACATTATTATTCTGATAAGACTCATCCCCATTTGTAAACATTTGTACCCCCATCCCCGGATACTTATTTGTAATAACTTAGACTTTAAATTCCCGCAATTTATCGCTTTCAGTATACTGTATAGTAATTAGGGTTTGTATGCGAAGATTCAAAATCAATCGCTAGATGACCTAATACAAGATAAATGCATGAAAATCAATACACCATTCACACTTGCACCTCTAGGGTAACCTCGCTTGTTGCTTCGAAAAATACAATCATGTCCCTCGAGTATGAGACACTCTAGCAAATGCCCCTTCGATAAAAAAAGATCGTAGTCCCTCGATGACCCTCGATGTTGCCTTCGATAAAACAATCTCGTCCCTTACAAAATTGCTAGAGCGTCTCACAAGTTGCTTTCAATGATTGTATACGATGACCCGCGCCTGTCCCGTTTAAACATCCTAACACAAGGTTTTTCACCAAATACAATGGTGAAACAACACTGTTAAAAGGGTTAAAAACATAAGAAAGATCTTTGAGTAAAATAGGGTAGATAACTCTTAGTTACTTGATCAAAAATATTGCAAAACATCCTTGCCATTTTCAAACACGCTTCACAACACAACTTCAAAACAGTTTCAAAAACAACTTTCAAAACATTGAATTATCTTTTCAAAAAGACACACACCTTTGTATATATTCAAACAAGAATCATTACAAAGGTTGCCTATACAAGACATCTTTTTCAAAACATTTTCAAAACCACACACACAAAGCACCATTTCAAACAATTGAAAAGCAAAGGCAAGTGATCTAAAACAAGTAACTAAGAGCCCATGGATAACCATGGATGAAAAGGGTGCTAGAACCTTCCCTTTTCATAATCTACCCCCCGAACCCAAGAAAAACATCTCAAAGGTCTTTCCTGTGCTTTTTGACCTTTCCTTAGGATAAAATAAAAAGTCGGTGACGACTCTTGCTAAACCGAACAAGTGCGAAAACAAACGCAAAATTCCAAGTCAGTTCTCCCACCGTATCACACACTTCAATATGGTTGTAATAGTGTAGGATTTCATTTTCTGCATTTTTATTACTTTATACAAATTCTAGTAAATAAGATGTATGGAAATATAAAATCAACAAGTAGACAACCTCTAATCAAAGACAAAATGTATGCAATCAAACACACTTTACACACATGCACCCTTAGGGTAATCTCACTTGTTGCTTCGGAAAAATAGTCATGTCCCTTGAACATAGGCGTTTTAGCAAAGACCCTCGATAAAAGATCGTAGTCCCTCGATGACCCTCGATGTTGCCTTCGGTAAACGATCTAGTCCCTAAACGACATTGCTAAAACGTCCCATAGGCTGCCTTCTATGACTATACAAACGTCCCACGCCCATCCCTTCACATCCAACGATGGGGCTTCTTACCAAGTCAATGGTAAGATACCAACATCTAAAGGAGGAGAAAAGAACACTTAAGACCTTTTGAGTAGGTAGATTTGCTCCTAGTTGCTCACTTGCTCACAACAAAAACATCTTATACACCAATGCTCTCATTTGAAACATTTTCAAAAGACAAAACACTTTGTACATGTTCTTATAGAGACGAGAACCATTACAAAGAAATTCTTTTAAAAAATACTTTCAAAACCCACATCACAAACACACTTTCAAATAAAAAGCAAGTGATCTAGCAAGCAACTAAGAGCCCGTAGATAACTATGGATGAAAAGGGTGTTAATACCTCCCCTTTTCATAACCTACCCCCCGAACTCAAGAAAATATCTCGAAAGGTCTTTCCTGTTCTTTTCAGCCTTTCCTTTTGGATAAAAGAAAAGTTGGTGGCGACTCTTGCTATCCGCAAAAATTGTGATCAAACGCAAAACACCCAAGTCAGTTCTCTCACCGCGTTACAGAACTGGTAACTCTGTTGGGGAAAATACTTAAAAGTGGGGTTACCTTAGGGCTAGATCACCTTTATTTGCTTTTCATGGTTTGACTTGCTTGCTTTACATTTTGGGTCCTTGTTTGGGTTACTGTTAAAGATCCTACACCCGGACCTGGGGCACCTTTTTAGGTAAGTAGCAATAAATCATGGAAGTTGTACAGCGTAGACCGATATGGACGGAGTGATAGCTATGTTAGCGCGACACTTTGGCTTGTACTATTGTTCCTTGACTCAGTCAAGGATAACATTAGGATTCCTTAGCGTCATTAAGCGCTAACTGACCTTTAGAACCTTTTAATTGACTCATCCTAAGCCACTAGAAAGTAGTGAGATAGTCGACTTTGGTTCCGATCGAAGATTGGTTGATACTCAATGCTACACTCATTGAGATTGGACTTTTGGGATATTCTAGCTGCAATACTTTGGTTCTTGATCTAGAACAATGCCTAAAAGAAAGGTCAGTGATATGAGACTCGTTAGAACCTGTTACTTTTAATAGGACAAGTTGAGCCAACTAAACTTCAAGAGGGTACTTACATTTAAAGACTCACGCAAGCCATTAAAACCTAGGGTTTTTTGTGTTACTTGCTTGATATGTCTATGATTTCAAAGCATAACCATAACATCATGAACATCATGAAATACATGTTAACCATTTCAAGGGGCTAGAGATTTATCTTTCCTTTTTGTTTTGTAGGGTATGGATTCAACTCGCAGAAAGACCATCCGAATCAATTTTGTAGAGGTCCCCCCTAAGCTCAAAGAGATGGTCCTGAGAGTTCCCAAGAGCTCATCATTCAACAAGAGATATGGTCATTTGCTCAGTTTAGTTACTACCGGGTTTGACGAAGGTCTCATGAGTGTTCTGTTCCAGTTCTTCGACCCTAAACACCATTGATTCACTTTTCCAGATTAACAGTTAGTGCCTACGCTGGAAGAGTTCTCCAAAATACTTGGGTCACCTATATTGGAGCAAGTACCTTTTATCGGCTTAGAACAAGATCCAGTTGCTGAAAGTGTTGCCATAGCCTTGCATTTGAAACCGTCTGACATCGAATCCAATTGGGAAAGAATAAGTGGAGTCAAGGGTCTCCTTGCAAGTTTTCTAATGAAGAAAGCTCAGGTATTCTTAGATGCCATGAGTTACCATGCCTTTGAAGATGTCCTAGCTCTATTAATCTATGGATTGGTTCTGTTCCCCAAATTCAGACCAGTTTATAGATGTTTGTGCCATCAACATCTTCCTTGCTTGCAATCCAGTTCTTACATTGCTCGGAGACGTGCTGCATTCACTCCACACTCGTACTATGAAGAAACGAGGGACTCTTATGCGTTGTACGCCTTTGCTTTATCGGTGTTTTATTTCGCACCTCCCTCTGTCAATGATGAAGAATGAATTAGGCTTGAGGTGGAATCAAAGGATAATGTCCCTTTCTCACTCTGATATCTATTGGTGCCCTCGCTCTCAAGAAGATATCTCTTTTATTGATCACTATGGAGAATTCCCTAATGTGCCACTTCTTGGCATTAGAGGAGGCATCACTTACAACCCTTCTTTGGCCATACGTCAGTTCGGCTACACCCGGAGGGATGGTCCCTATGATATGCTCGTTCAGGGTATTGTGTTTGACTATTCAAATGACCTGTAAGGTTATCTCCAGAGGTTCATTCGCGCTTGGGGCATGGTAAAGAAGACCGATAGCAGTACTTTGGTACACAAAAACTTCATCCCCTTGGAGCCTTACCTTAGATGGGTACGAGCTCGTGCTCAGAATTTTATGATGCCATATGCTGCTATACTGTCAGTGATATCAGAGTCTGTTGGTCAAGAAGACGAACCTTATATCATTTCTCATCCTGATATGCCAACAAGCTTCGAAGAGTTGCAAAAGTCATGGATCCAGCTCAAGGAAGAACGAGACACCTTTAAGAATCAATTCTACGCCAGTGAGAAGAAAGTTCTGGAACTCACCAAGCAGCTTCATGAAGAGTGGAGTCTGAACGCCTACATTGCACCAAAGAGGATGCGTTCAACTTTTTTGTCTTAGGAGTTTTTGTATTTTATTTCTTTCATTGTAAGCCCAAAGAGGCATGATGTACTCAAACTTGTATTTATTAATATAACGTGTGTTCCTTTTTGTCTAAAGCAAATTTAAATCTCTAATTTCCTTGAAATCATTTGCATATGCATTCTGACACGGTGGTAGAACCGACTGTTAATACTGGTTTACATTTTGTATTAGCAAATGTTGCGGTAAGCAAGAGTCGCCACCAACTTTTATTTCATCCAACAAAGGAAAAGGAAAATGAATTAAAATGAAATTAAACCTAAGTTCTATTAATTTTTAATTTAAAAAAAGGTTTACGTGATTAGTTAATTAATTTACCAAAATTAAAATTTAATTAAGAAAAATCTTAAATCTATTTTTATGTGGTTTTTATATTTGTTTATTGATTAAAATAAAAAAAAGGGATTAAAAGAAATAAATGAAATGAATAAAACAAGAAAATAAAGATGGGCCTAGTAGCAAAAGTAAACAGGGGGTGCTATCATAAAAAATCCCTAGGTCCGAATCTTCGAAAGCTTCATGCCCTAACCATGGTGTTTTCAGATACTTGCATGGAACCTCTGATTCAACCATCCATAACTGTTCTATATAAACTCAAACAAACGTTAGCATGCCATGAAATGTAATTAAAATTAGAGATTCGAAGTTTAAAATTTTACCAAACCAGTGTTGTCAAATGGGGGTGTGCTAGGCGTGTGATGGATTGCTCTTGGGCCTTGTAAGACTCCTGAGGACTTCAAGAGGATGGTTTGAGGCTTGATGTCAATTGAGAGAGACCGGAACCTCGAGATATGACTTGCACCAATTCTTTGATTTCTGGAGAGCTTTTTGAAGAGCTTTTTAGAGAGGAATTTTGTGTGTTTCAAGCTTGTACGGCTCTATATTTACAGAGGAGAATAAGGAGACAAGAAAGCATGGAAAGAATCTCCCTCATAATGTTGTGTTTTAAGACCATGATCAAAATTTGAAAAATGCCATATTTGATGATTTTATGCCATTTTCATATGTGGATGAACCTGGACATATTTGAAGGGTTATTGCATGAAATCAATTGACATAAACCAGCATAAAACTTGCCCAAAATGGATTCACATCAAAATTTACATTATTTCTATTATTTATTTATTTAATTCTGAATTTTAATGAATAAAATATCAAAATAAATAGCATAAATAGTAGAAAAATGTATGGGTGGGCTTAGAGGTCGTGGACCATGTTAGGAATGAGTTTAAAACTTGAAAAGATAGGCCCATCTGGAAAAAAATTCCAAGTTTGGTCAATATTTACTTCATGCATTTTTTTCAAAAATTGGCCAACTTTGACAATGCATATCTCTCTCAATTTTAACCCTATGAGGGTGTTCTTGGACTTTTTAGAAAGCTTAGGATATCCCCTAAGCAACCTATTTGGTTTCATCTCAATTGGATATTCCATGTTCATGTATGAATCTTTGACCCAAAAGGTGTTTTTGTTGACTTTTGAAAAGAACCTATAATGTCTGAATTTATATCTTTTCATGAGTGCATTTATTGAACTTGAGGGTTGAAGATGAGTTGTAGGGAATTAGATTCTCTTAAACATGAGCCTTGGATGAAAAATTTCTGATAAAGTATGAGAAAGTTATGCCTAGTTAAAGTTTGGTTGACTTTTCCTATAGGAACCCTAATTTAGCAACTTTTGAGTTTTTATGAATTAGGAGCATTCCTTGAGGAATCATGATCAACCCTTGATTAAATGATGGATATCACTTCAAAATGTTGATATTGACTAAAAATCTTGAAGTTTGACTGCATGAGGACCACAATTGACTTTTGACCTAATACATTTGATTTTTAGGCATTTGAGCAATTGATTGAGCAACTTCTTTTGCAAGGCATGATACTTGACATGGATGATATTGAGAACATATTAGGGAAATGGAAATCATTTGGGACCCTTGGAACTCAAACATCTTGATAAAAATGGAAACCCTAGTTTGAGGCTCATTGTCTTAGGAGGAGGATTTGTCTGGTCAATCCTTAGGCATCCTTGGGCAAATTGAGGACCTCAATAAGCATGTGTTGAGTAAAATGAGAGGGAAAATTTTGGGGTACAACAGTTGCCCCTGTTCAATCTTTTTAAACCTGAGGATGTATATTGGTTGGTCTGCCTTTCGTGATCTGAAGGTGGAAGATGATTGAACACTAGAGTGCCCAGAAATTTGCACTGGTATGGAGTAATACTGATTGGTGATATCGAGAATGGGATTACAGATGCCATTTGAAAGTTGACAGAGAATCATTGGAGATGGGATTAAAGATGCCATCCAAAAAAGATATCGATCGCATAAGAGATTCCTTTGCGAGAAACTCTGTACCTGCTGTTGAGGAGAACTTCGCCGGGGAATGTTGATTTATGTTATGGGAAATAGAGTATAGGAGCTTCAATTGTCCATTACTCTACTGGGGAATTAACTCCTGATTGAGGAGGTGGAAGTAAACTGCCTATCTGGTCAGGGTCCAGGCTGCACAACGACTTACTGGGGAAATGTGAAACCGTCTGTGTCTGGTCAGGTCCAGGTCTTACAGTATTGTAAATTATTGTCTGGAGATAAGAGAGAAGGAACCTGGATAGTAGAGTTGCTTTGAAATGAAAGCCTGGATAGTAGGGCTATGAGAAGGAACCTGGATCATAGGGTTACTTCGAAATGAAAGCCTGGATAGTAGGGCTATGAGAAGGAACCTAGGTCGTAGGGTTACTTCGAAATGAAAGCTTGGATAATAGGGTTATGAGAATGAACCTGGGTCGTAGGGTTACTTCGAAATGAAAGCCTGGATATTAGGGCTATGAGAAGGAACCTGGGTCATAGGGTTACTTCGAAATGAACGCCTAGATAGTAGGGCTATGATAAGGAACCTGGGTCGTAGGGTTACTTCGAAATGAAAGCCTGGATAGTAGGGCTATGAGAAGGAACCTGGGTCGTAGGGTTAATTCGAAATGAAAGGCTGGATAGTAGGGCTATGAGAAGGAACCTGGGTTGTAGGGTTACTTCGAGATGAAAGCCTGGATAGTAGGGCTTATGGGAAGGAACCTGGATAGTAGGGTTACTTCAAGATGAAATCCTGGATGGTAGGGCTTATGGGAAGGAACCTGGATAGTAGGGTTACTTCGAGATGAATGCCTGGATAGTAGGGCTTATGGGAAGGAACCTGGATAGTAGGGTTACTTCGGGATGAGTTTGGGTAAAATCTCATCTGAACCGAGAAGGAACCTATGTAAGGTTGCTTCGTGGGGAGTTTGGGTAAAACTGCATCTGAACCGAGAAGGAACCTAGGTAAGGTTGCTTCGTAGGGAGTTTGGGTAAAAATACATCAGAACCGAGAAGGAACCTAGGTAAGGTTGCTTCGTGGGGAGTTTGGGTAAAACTGCATCTGAACCGAGAAGGAACCTAGGTAAGGTTTCTTCGTGGGGAGTTTGGGTAAAACTGCATCAGAACCGAGAAGAAACCTAGGTAAGGTTGCTTCGTAGGGAGTTTGGGTAAAACTACATCTGAACCGAGAAGGAACCTAGGTAAGGTTGCTTCGTAGAGAGTTTGGGTAAAACTGTATCAGAACCAAGAAGGAACCTAGGTAAGGTTGCTTCGTAGGGAGTTTGGGTAGAACTACATCAGAACTGAGAAGGAACCTAGGTAAGGTTGCTTCATGGGGAGTTTGGGTAAAACTGCATCTGAACCGAGAAGGAACCTAGGTAAGGTTGCTTCGTAGGGAGTTTGGATAAAACTACATCGAAACCGAGAAGGAACCTAAGTAAGGTTGCTTCGTGGGGAGTTGGGTAAAATTGCATTTGAACCATGAAGGAACCTAGGTAAGGTTGCTTCGTAAGGAGTTTGGGTAAAACTGCATCGGAACCGAGAAGGAACCTAGGTAAGGTTGCTTCGTGAGGAGTTTGGGTAAAACTATATCGGAACCGAGAAGGAACCTAGGTAAGGTTTCTTCGTGATAAGTTCGTGTGAAACTTTATTTGGAGATGTATGAGAAGGGACCCGTGTAAGATTTTTCAGGATAAACTCGTGTGAAGCTGCATTTAGGAGAAACCCGTGTAAGATTGCTTTATGATGAACCCGTGTAAAGCTGCCTTTGGTTGCACAGATAATTACTCTGTTTAGTTTCAGGAGCTAATCTTGGACCTGCTGGAAAATGTTGATAATGACCATCTTTCCTGAAAAAGGTACATGATTATTTATATGTGATGCATGAAATGCATTGTATGATGATGTTCTCAAAATAAATGAGATTATGTTGTATGTGATATGTGTGTGCATGTCATGATTTATGAACATGAAATGCTATTGTGACATGTCCAAGTCTGGGATATTAAATCCATGACTGTTGCTGGAGAGTACCGGAAATTGAATTCCTGACTGTTGTAGAAAAAGTGGTTCTTCTACTTCCGCTGGGGATGACGAACGAAGATGACTATGCTAGAGATTTGCTCCTTGTTTATGGATATTCTGCCGGGGGAGAGACTCTACTTGAGAATAATTCTGCGGGAGAATGACTCTGTTGGAGGATGAACTTCCATAGCTGAAACTATGTCGGGGATTGAGTTTCTGTATTCAGAAAATAAACTCTGCTCGGGAGAAAACTATATGAACCACTTGCGATTACAAAATTTGGCTGGGGAACATAGATGTCGGTTTTCTGAAGGGACTTGGCTGGGGATAGTAACTCCTATTTGGGGAAGCCGATGTCAAAGCTTTCGTTTCCTCTACTCTGTGGGGAATGTAGATTTCACAGGGTCATATGCTGAGGATACGACAATAACTTTACATCAGGACTTTTCTGCCCCCTGTACCTGCTGGAGAAAGTGCCTGTGGAGGCTTTGTGGATTGAGTGTTATCCCGACTCTTAGGGTGCTTGGTAACTGCCGATCAGAATGATAAGTCTTCTACTTATAGGCCAATGACAAGATGACGGGACATGGTCGTACGCTTTGATCCCTAACTTTTGCCTGGACTGTCTTTTCAGATTTTCAGTCCACCAGGATACCCTCTTTTTCCCGAGCCGCCTTTTCAGGTTTTCGACTTGTCAGGTGTACAATTTTTTCATATGTATATTCCTAACTTTTGCCCGAACCTTTTTTTGGTTTTCCGGGATGTCCTTATTTTTGCCTAGGCCAATCAACCTAGCGGGTCTTTTTCATGCGTGGTCTTTTCCGACTATGTCCATGCTCTCAGGATGTAGGAAGTTGTCACCATCCATAGTGTTGTGTTGTAGTACTGTCAAGATGTTTTCTTGATGGCACATGATTCATTGTTGGAATGCGTGCGTAATGCCCCAAGTGATTCAGATGGAGATCTGCCCCTGGTTATTTGGCACTTTTGGAGAGACTTCCCCAGCTGTGTTAGACATCATATCATGCCCCTTGCTTATGGAAGACCTGTGTTGGAAGTGTCTTTCCTGCTGAGGTGATTCTGTCCATTGAGAGGACGTCTGTTCATTGAATATCCATTATGCGGATTTCTCTACTGTCAAACAACTAGTTATATGCAAACAATGTCATTTAAAGAATGCAAACTCATGTCCGTCTTGAATTTATAAAAAAAAGTGTTTTACGTAGTAAAACAAAATTTACAAGAATGTGATATCAACTCAGGATTCGTAACAAGTCCTACAGGAGTCAGGATACCTTTGTAATAGCATGCTCTCAAACTAACTCATGCTTCAGCTAGGACTTTTAAGGGTTATATCATGGTCTGGTTCCCGGTTTAAGAAACAAAGGATAAAGGCTCAAAATTTATTTGTACCCACCGTTCTTCATGATGTTCTTCAGTCCTATGCTCAGTTAATTGCGCGTTTAGAATCCCAGTTGAGTCCTGGGGTACTGTCCTTGATGTTCTGATGATGGTTCAGATACTGAAAGTTTATTTTGAATAGGCAGTCATTTCTTGTAATATTATTTCTATTGAGGATTGGTAGGACCTCTTTTTTTTGTTATCTCTTTTTTTTTGCCTGAACTGTTTCTTTTGTGATTACAGTAAGCGGGATGCCCCCGTTTTTCCTTAAGTCTCCTTCATAGGTTTTGACTTAGCGGGATTTTATTTTGAGAGATAATGACTGACTGTCTTGACGATTATACGGAACCATCACCTTCTTTTGATTTGTAAGGACGTCTTCGATGCTATTCATTGTGTACGAAGTGGCAGATTGCGACTGAATGCGCACCTGAATTAACTAAGAAAACTACCCTGCCCTAGGTTATGATTAAGGGTTTTAATTTATGTGAAAGAAAAACTCCTACTTCTTTGGATCAAAGGGGTTGACTAGGGATTATCTTCCTTATAACTCCACTTTTTAGGATTTGAAACAACGCCTGTACATCGTTAGCGGGGCCTGTTCAAAAGAACACTGTATGGACTGTGATATCATTTTCGTCATCCTCCCTCTAAGGCTTAGAGTTTTTAATCGAGAGTTGAATATCACGAAAAGGAAGTATAAAGCAGTTTAAGCATAGTGAAAACAGATTAATTCAAGACAAACATGTGTAATGCATTAATGAAATAACAAAGTTTTGACATGACAATAATTGTTCGAATAAGCAAAGAAAATACAACTTGATAATTCAAATGAACAAAAATGCTTTAAATCCTAGCCGTGTTTTGGAAAGGGAGTAGTGATCACATTGGGAGTCTCAGGAGGGTCGAATTCGATCTCCTTGGTATCAATCATATTCTAAATTTTGTATTTTAGCACCTAACAATCGTTAGTATCGTGCCCTGGGCTGCCAGAATGATAAGCATACATTGCATCTGGATTGTAGTTAGGAGAGGAAGTCTTAGGGTTTGGATGATGGTTTATCACCGTAATCAGATTCATCTTCAACATATGGTGCAATGCTTATGAAAATGGCATGTTGATTTGGGTGAACTGCCTTTGATGTCTTTCTACCCTTGACTGATTGTTTCGTTGTTGAGTAGCCGTAGACCTGGGTATCATCACAACCCCTACCGTTGGACGACACTCAGCTCTTCTCTGACCTCTTGAGTTATAAATGGCATTGATCTCCTTCTTACCCGTGAATGGCTTCTTTACAGTACTCGAAGAGGTGTCTTTCTGGATTTTACCGCTTCGGATCCCAACTTATACTCTTTCTCTAGTCAATATCAGCTCGGTGAAACCAACTGAGGAGCTACCAATCAAGTGATTGAAGAACGGACCAGACAATGTACCAAGGAACATATCCACCAACTCCCTATCAGACAAAGGGGGTTGGACTCTCCCTGCCATATCTCTCCACTTCTGCGCATATTCCTTGAAACCTTTGACCCATGGATATACTCTGGAGTTGAGTACGGGTAGGGGCAAGGTCAGCGTTATATTGATACTGCTTGTAAAAAGCAGTAGCCAGATCTTCCCAGTTGCAGACATTGGATCCCTCCAGTTGATAGAACCACTCAAGTTAAGTCCCAGACAGACTGTCCTGAAAGAAATGAACCCACAAGTTCCTATCAGCAGTGTGAGGCTGAATCTTCCTCACATAGGAATGGAGGTGAAGCTTAGGACAAGACACCCCATCATACTTCGCAAATATCGGAGCCTTGAACTTCAGTGGGATGACTACCCCATATATCAAACCCAACTCTTTGAAATCCAGCCCTGGTATTCTTTGGATCTCCGTCGCGCTCAGACGATCCTCTAATTATTCGTACCTATCCTCAGCCGGGGGATACTGTTCATCATTGTAGTAAGATTCATCCTCAGAAACTCTCGGACTAGGATCTTCCCCCTTGTGTTGCCCTCTTGGTTCTCCCCTTCTTTGGATGAAGAGGTCAGATCAGCCATTTGCTTCAATGGTCCCCTAAATCTTCTGCCCAGATTTAGGACACCGACAATCTTCTTCTTCTTCTTCTTCTTCTTCTTCTTCTTCTTCTTCTTCTTCTTCTTCTTCTTCTTCTTCTTCTTCTTCTTTTTCTCCTTTAGAGTAAGGGCCTTTAGATCTTCCTGCCCCTTAGCTAAGGCTATGAACATTTGCTGAAATTGGGCATTTTATGCCTGTAGATCCTTAATGCTTTGTTCAGAAGATATTACTGCTGAAATAAACAACGAAGAAGATGAGAAACCTGTTATGGTACCTATTATGCAATGATGTGTATGACATATGTATGCAATGTTTTCAAGGATCTCACGGGTTAAACAAGAAATGTCAGAAGTTGAAATTTTGCAGCATTGATTGAAGAACTTTGTATCGTTGAGAGTCCTTCTACAAGAGTCAAGCTCACCATATTAAGTGGGTCATAGCCTCTGACTCAAGTTGTCGTGTTTTGATCTTTTGACGACATTGGATAGAGGAAAATAAATCCCCTTACCCCTTGCTAGACGTCTGGTTCATCATAACCTGCATCACAGGCCCTCGAGATCCTTGAAATTGTTAGTATGATATGTCATGTTATGATGCTATGATGTGTATTCTATGCATCAAGCAAGAATGCAGGGTAAGAAACCAATTTATTAGATTTATACAAACAAGGTCCTGCAAGGAATACAAACAAAGCCCTGCAAGGAGTTCAAATTGTTAGGCAAAGAAAGCAAATAAGTCACATAAGTAGCCTTAGGTTTAAAGCCTGCATGAGTTTTAAGGTCATACCCTCTTGAAGCTGGATTGGTTCAACCTGTCCTATAAATAGTAACCGGGTTCACAGGGATCTCAATATCACTGATCTTTCCCCCAAGCTTTATTCAATAGGCAATTGACTCGCAACCAAACAAAACTCAGGAGTCAAACTTCAATGAGTGTAGCATCGAGTATCTGTCGACCTTGGGAATACACCAAAGCCGACCATCTAGCTACGTCCTACTGGCCAAGTTGTGCAATTAAAGGTTCTAAGTTCAGTTGATGCTTTATGACACCACACAACGACCCCGTACTCTCATTGATTGACTCAAGGGTTATCGGTACCAATGAAAGTGTCACATCAACGTAGCTACTGCTTCAACCGTGTCGGTATACCCCGCACAGTTCCCTCACAGTTTATTGCTACTTACCTAAAAGGTGTCCCCGGATTCGGGTGTAGGATCTACATAACCCCAACAAAACCCTTAAATATAAAACAGGCAAAGCAAAACTAGAAAGCAATTTTAGAAATGACCTAGATCCTAAGGTATACCCCACTTATTAAGTCCCCAGCAGAGTCGCCAATTCTGTGATACGGTGGTAGAACCGACTGTTAATACTGGTTTGCGTTTTTTATTCGTAAATGTTGCGGTAAGCAAGAGTCGCCACCGACTTTTATTTCATCCAACAAAGGAAAAGGAAAGAGAATTAAAATGAAATTAAACCTAAGTTTTATTAATTTTAATTTAAAAAAAAGTTTAAGTGATTAGTTAATTAATTTACCAAAATTAAAATTTAATTAAGAAAAATCCTAAATCTATTTTTATATGATTTTTATATTTGTTTATTGATTAAAATAAAAAAAGATATTAAAAGAAATAAATGAAATGAATAAAACAAAAAAATAAAGATGGGCCTAGTAGCAAAAGTAAACAGGGAGTGCAATCCTCAGAAATCCCTAGGCCCAAATCTTCGAAAGCTTCATGCCCTAACCATGGTGTTTTCAGATTCTTGCGTGGAACCTCTGTTTCAACCATCCATATTTGTTCTATATAAACTCAAACAAATGTTAGCATGCCATGAAATGTGATTAAAATTAGAGATTTGATGTTTAAAATTTTACCAAACCGGTGTTGTCAAATAGGGGCGTGCTAGGCATGTGATGGATTGCTCTTGGGCCTTGTAAAGCTTCTGAGGACTTCAAGAGGATGGTTTGAGGCTTGATGTCAATCAATAGAGACCGGAACCTCGAGATATGACTTGCACCAATTCTTTGATTTCTGGAGAGCTTTTTGAAGAGCTTTTGGAGAGCTTTTTGAAGAGCTTTTTGAGAGCTTTTTAGAGAGGAATTTCGTGTGTTTCAAGCTTGTGTGGCTCTATATTTATAGAGGAGAATGAGGAAACAATAAAGCATGGAAATAATCTCCCTCTTAATGTTGTGTTTTAAGACCATGATCAAAATTTGAAAAAATACCATATTTGATGATTTTATGCCATTTTCACATATGGATGAACCTGGACATACTTTAAGGGTTATTGCACGAAATCCATTGACATAAACCAGCATAAAACTTTCCCAAAATGGATTCACATCAAAATTTACATTATTTATATTATTTATTTATTTAATTCTGAATTTTAATGAATAAAATACCAAAATAAATAGCATAAATAGTAGAAAAATGTATGGGTGGGCTTAGAGGTCGTTGACCATATTAGGAATGAGTATCAAACTTGAAAAGATAGGCCCATTTGGAAAAAATCCAAGTTTGGTCAATATTTGCTTCATGCATTTGTTTCAAAAATTGGCAAACTTTGACAATGCATATCTCTCTCAATTTTAATCTTATGAGGATGTTCTTAGACTTTTTAGAAATCTTAGGATGTACCCTAAGCAGCCTCTTTTGTTTCATCTCAATTGGATCTTCCATGTTCATGTAAGAAGCTTTGACCTAAAAGGTGTTTTTGTTGACTTTTGAAAAGGACCTATAATGTCTGAATTTATATCTTTTCATGAGTGCATTTATTGAACTTGAGGGCTGAAGATGAGTTGTAGGGAATTGGATTATCTTAAAAATGAGACTTGGATGAGAAATTTATGATAAAGTATGAGAAAGTTATGCTTGGTCAAAGTTTGGTTGACTTTTCCTATAGGAACCCTAATTTAGCAACTTTTGAGTTTTGATGAATTAGGAGAATTCCTCGAGGAATCATGATCAAACCTTGATCAAATGATGGATATCACTTTAAAATGTTGATGTTGACAAAAAATCTTGAAGTTTGACTGCATGAGGACCACAATTAACTTTTGACCTAGTATAGTTGATTTTTAGGCATTTGAGCAATTGACTGAGCAACTTCTTGTGCAAGGCATGATACTTGATATGGATGATCTTGAGAATATATTAGGGCAATGGAAATCATTTGGGACCGTTGGAACTCAAACATATTGATAAAATGGAAACCCTAGTTTGAGGCTCATTGTCTTAGGAGGAGGATTTGTCTGGTCAATCCTTAGGCATCCTTGGGCAAATTGAGGACCTCAACGAGCATGTGTTGAGTAAAATGAGAGGGAAAATTCACTAAATTGAGGACCTCAATGAGCATGTGTTGAGTAATATGACGGTGTCTCTTGTCCAAAGCTGCATTTGAGATCATACGTCAGGAAAATTACACCCCATACTGCAGATAGGAATCTATGGGTTCATTTCTTCGAAGAAAGCTTGTCAGGGACGCAGTTGGATTGGTTCCATCAGTTGGAAGGGACCAATATCCTGAATTAGGAAGATTTGGCGGCCGCTTTTTATAAGAAATACCAGCATAATGCTGACTTAGCTCTAACTCGAACACAGTTGCAAGGCATGTCTATGGGTACAAGTGAAGGTTTCAAAACCTATGCTAAAAAATTGCGGGATCTCGCGGGAAGGGTCCAACCCCCTATATATGACAGAGAATTGGTGGATATGTTCTTAGGCACGCTATCTGGTCCATTCTTCAAACACCTGATCAAAAGCTCCTCAGCCGGATTTACTGAATTAATCATGACCGGTGAACGGGTAGAAGCGGGTATAAAAAGTGGCAAAATTCAAAGAGATGCATCCTCGAGCACGATGAAGAAACCCTTTACCGGAAAGAAGAAGGTCAGTGTTGAATATGACCATATGAATCAAAACAAAACTGAACATCGCCCGACGGTAGGGGCTGTTATGATTTCTAACCCTACACCAAATCAGCAGCAAAATTATCTACGCAAGCCCGATGCGCCCATCAGACGATTCACCCGAATCAACATGAACTTGTCCCAAAACCTGTTACATCTTTTGAAGTCCAATCTGGTGACCCTAAAAGAAGCTCCCAAGTACCCTAAGATAACTTCTCCTCGCTACAACCCAAATGCTCGATATGCCTATCATTCTGAAAGCCCGGGGCATGATACAAATGACTGTTGGGCCTTGAAGAATAAGATACAAGACCTTATCGAGGCGAAAGAGATTGAGTTTGTTCCCCCATAAACACCTAATGTGATAACGGAGCCAATTCCCAAACACGGTCAAGGTGTCAATGCTATTAATAATGAGTGTTTTATTTCCTCTGTGAATGATTTAGCTTCTCCTCTTTTGACTATTAAACAGAATCTATTGCAAGCTGGTCTGTTCCCGGGCTGTGATGAAAGTTGTCAGTTATGTGTGTCTCTACCCAATGGCAGTTCATTACTGAAGATGGGCGTCCAACGTATGATGGATAGAAAATAAATCCTGTTTGAAAAAGTTCCTCTTATTAGAAATTCATGTGAAGATATCTCAATAATCACCATTTCCGACAATCCTCCTAGGGTCTCCACCAAAAGACCCGTCAGGATTACATATGTTCCAAAACCTTCTCCCCTAATCATCACCATGCCAAGGACAATACCATATTATTCGAATAAAGTTATTCGCTGGAACTATGGGGTTGACTTCTATTACTATGGCGTCAAGCAAGATCTGTTGGCTATCCAAGACAAGATTGAGAAGGACACTGATCCTGACATTGTCAATATTGTTGGGACCAGTAAGATAACGAGAAGTGGAAGAATCTTCTCACCTGAGATCTATCTAAAAACCATTATGTGATATGGTGGGAGAACTGACTTGAGGGTTTTGCGTTTGATCGAAAATGTTACGGTTAGCAAGAGTCGCCACCGACTTTTCTTTTATCCAAAAGGAAAGGTGAAAAAGCACAGGAAATACCTTTGAGATTGTTTCTTGAGTTCGGGGGGTAGATTATGAAAAGGGAAGGTATTAGCACCCTTTTCATCCATGGTTTTCCATGGGCTCTTAGTTACTTGCTAGATCACTTGCTTTTTGTTTTGAAATTATACTTTGTATGGTTTTTGAAAGTATTTTGTAAAGAGGCCATTGTTTAGGCAATCTTTGTAATGATTCTTGTTTGTAAGAATGTATACAAAGATGTTTGATCTTTTGAAAATGTTTTCAATTTTGTAATATGTTTGAAAGTGTAGGTGATTGTTTTTGAAAATAGCAAGGATGTTTGTTTGAAATTGAGCAAGTAATTAGGAGCATTCTACCTACTCAAAAGTCTTTCTTGTTTATTTTCTTTTCCTTTGACATTGTTGTCTTACCATTGATTTGGTAAGCAACCCTATCTTTGGATGTAAACGGGACGGGTGTGGGTCATCGTATAACCATGATTAGCAATATTGCAAGGTATCTTAGCATTCTCTTTTAGGGACTAAGATAATTTGAAAGGCAACTTAAATAGCGTCATCGAGGGACTATGATCTTGTATTTGCTTATTTTTTTGCTAAGATACCTTACATGCGTAATATGGCCATTTTGTATAAGGCAACCAAGTGGAATAACCCTAGGGGTGATTGTGTGTAAGTGTAATGATTTTCATGCTTGATTTGTCTTTGATTTAGGGTTTTCCATTATTGATTTTATTCTTGCCATATAAAACCCTAATTACTAGCAATTGTATATAAAGCGATAAATTGCAGAATTTAAAATTACTACGCTATTACAATATTTGTGGGGAGAGGGGTATACGATTGAATGGGGATTGCAAGAATGTAAACCTAGTTAATCTATTACAACCAAATTGAATTTTAACAAGAATTAAAATAATGTACAGAAATAAATAAATGTACAAAAATGTGAAATGTAAAGTAAATGAATATTTTATTTGGTTTTCATGAGAAAAAAGGGAAATTGTTTTAACCTACTTAGTTAAATAAAATAATTAGTTAAACTTAAATTTATTAAGAAAATATTTAAATAAAACCCTAGTTAAAAGAAAATAAGTTTAAGAAAGATATTTTTTGGTATTTTTATGTCTTGAAAATATTTATAGTATTATAAAGTATTTTTGGCCTTTTTTATATTAAAGTAAATATATTTTAATAGGTGTAAAAATAATACTAACCTAGTATTAATTAAATTTATAAGACTAGTTAATAAAATAAGTAATGTATAGTTAAATGAAATATTTTTTGTGAAAAATAAAAATACAATAAGCTAAGTTAAAATGAAAATCTATTTTTTTGTGATTTTTTAATATTATGAAAATAATTAAGAAAATAAATAAAAAGAAAATAAGAAAATAAAATAAAGTTGGGCTAAGGGTGTATAAATGAAATGGAGGGTTAGCCGGCAAAAACAAAAAAAAACAAGCCAGGCCCAAAGAGGCCCAGCGCCTGCAAAAAAATAAAAGCCAGGAAGCAAAAATATGAAAAAATCAAAAGGGTACCACTGGGGCTCGAACCCAGGTCCCATAGGTTACAGGCGCGCACTTCTACCACTGGGGTGGCTATACATCCGTTAACATAAGCAAAACAATAAATATACAAGGCAAAACGCGTCCTGATGACTTCATCTTCAATGGTTTGTGTATGTATAAACAAAATTATTTGAAATCATTGGTAAGTCAGAAGTACAAGTTTTTAGCTTTTGGCTAGGTTACTTAATTTTGAAGAAAAGAGGGAAACAAGTTTCAAGATGAGGTACAAGCATGGGATGGGTGATTGTAAGTGTTTGAGACATTTCTCATGAGTTATAGGACTGGTTTGATCAGAAGAGAACAAGTGCAAGGCTCAAGAACAAATTTTGTACAAAAAGTTGCTTTATCAAAATGGCAATGTAACCTTTCTTCCAAAAATGGATAAAAAGCATGTCCATGCATTGAATGCTTGAAGTGAGGCTTCTACTAACCGTGTAAACCATTAATTATGTAGTTTCTAACAAGTTTGAGGCCTGCAAAGTAGAGTTAATGCAACACAACTTTGAACTTGAATTTTGTTCATCACTAAAAAGACTTGTAATTAAAGTGACAAAACCCTAACTTCATCTCTTCGATTATCCCTACTTAAGAACGATGTCAAGGAGTTCTTGGACATTTTGGAAAGCTTGAAATATGCTCTATAACCCATCTTTGAATTGCTTTTGAATATTCCCCTTGTAACTATATGAAAAAGTGCCATGAAGTTGGGTCAAAATCCTGACCAAATTAGGGCAAAATTTCACTAAGTGTTTTGTTTCATGACCACATGTTCTTAAAATTATAACTTGAGATCCAGGAATTTTTGGAAGAAGTTGTGTGAAGCAAAGTTGTATATTTCACGGAGATCTACAAGTTTCATGTTGGAAGTTTCTCTTGAATCACTTTGCATCATGGTGAAAAAGTTTCTCAAAGTTATGAAAAAATAAGAAATTTTCAACACTTAGAAAAATTTCTAAGTTTAGAAATTTTGACTTTTCAAAATGAAATCTCGACTTCTTGATTTCTTGATGAATAAGTTTCATATTTTGACATGTTTTGATGAATTATGATCTTTGGAACTTGAATTTGACCAAAAAGTCAAAGTTTGACTTTTCAGTATACAATTGACTTTTGATCAGTTGACTGAAAAATTTATCTGTCAATCCAATGGACTTGCAATGTTTTGAACCATTTTATTAGGTCAAGATGATGCAAATGGAATCTTGATATCATGACTTGAACCAATTGACCATTTGCTAGGTCAAAAATCAGAAATTTCCCTTTCCCAATCAAAACCCTAATTTTGACCATTTTGCCCTTTTGGAGATTTGATCAAATTTCTTGAGGAATTATGGTCCAAACTTGATCAAATGACACATATGAGTCTAAAATGTTGATGTGGATAAAAAATTATGAAGTTTGACTGTGAATTAACCATAGTTGACTTTTTCCCCAATACAACTGATTTTTAGGTCAACTGCATAATTGACTGAGCAAAAGTGTGATCCAAGGCTTGAAACTTGACATGAGTAATATTGGGGGTCCATAATGATCCGTGAAAGTCATACGGGGGTTTGGAAACTCAAAAATCCTTGTAAACTCAAACCCTAATTTTGGTCATCAATGCATAAGGAGGTGTCTTGAGCTGATCAAACCCTAGTGCAGTCTTGAGCCCAAGGAGATCTTGTGAGAAAATTCATGATAAGTGGGAGGGAAAATTTTGGGGTACAACAGCTGCCCCTGTTCAATCTTCTTAAGCCTGAAGAGTTAGATTGGCGAGTTTTTCCATTTGTGACTCGAAGGTGGAAGATGATTGGATACTAGAGTGCCTAGAAATTTGCACCCGGTGATGTGATGGTAGAGGGAATGGGCTTAAAGATGACACATAGAGAGATGATAGAAAGTTGTTGGAGATGGGCTTGTAGATGCCATCCAGAAGTAATTGCTAAATTGTGTTTGTAAGCTGAAAGAATGAGTATCAGAATAATGTCAGTGTCTGGAGCGTATCTGAACTGTATATGACAGTTGAAAACTGAATGAGTATCAGAATGGCATCCGTGTCTGGAGCGTATCTGAACCGTATCTGAAAGTTGAAAGAATGTCAGAATGGCGTCCTTGTCTGGAGCGTATCTAAACTGTATCTAAAATTTGACTCTGAATGAGTATCCGAATGGCATCCGTGTCTGGAGCATATCTGAACTGTATCTGAGAGTTGAATTTGATTGAGGATATGAACGAGTATCAGAATGGTGTCTGTGTCTGGAGCGTATCTGAACTATATCTGAAAGCTGAGTCTGAATGAGTATCAGGATGGCATCTGTGTCTGGAGCGTATCTAAACTGTATCTGAAATCTGAGTCTGATTGAGTATCAAGATGGCATCCGTGTCTAGAGCGTATCTGAACTGTATCTGAAAGAGACTCTGAATGAGCGTCAGAATGGCATCCGTGTCTGGAGCGTATCTGAACTGTATCTGAAAACTTTGAACATTGTTAATGGTAGCTGTTAACCTTATCCTGAAAGGGTAAAATGTTAGCTGAAATGCAAAGTCATGTTGTATGAAATGTATGGTATGATGCGTTCGTTCTATCAATGTTTATGATATATGGATGCAATGTATGCGTATGTGAGCTAATCTGCCGCACTATTGTTAGACTGGGGAAAATAAATCCTTGTCTACTGCTGAGGATATGGAGTGTAAGTCTTGATGTTGTGAAGTCTAAGTGCTGATGAATTTCCGCTTAGAAAAATAAACTCTATTGTAAGGGAAATGTCGTGTACTGCTTATAAGACCCTGTTTGAAAATCCGGAGAAATTTGGTGACTTCTACTGGGGATTGATAACTGGAAGCTTTGTTCCGCTGGGGACTAAACTGCACATTATGGGGGATTTTATGGAATAGCTCAAAGATATTGCCCTATCTCTTAAAGCCATCAGTGATTGTATTTTTATTTTATTTATTCGTAAACAATAATTATGTTCAAATGCATATGTTCAAAAATAAATCATTGGACGTTTTTGTAAACAAAACACAAGAGCAAAAAAAAAACAGATAGTTTTGCACTTTCAAAGGGATATCTTTGTATTGACTTTGAGTAAGTATTTTTGTACAATGAGACAAACATTCTAGTAAGAGAATGTTGTCGTAAAAAATGAAAATTTTGATACAAAGAAAAGATAACTATGTGCAATAATCCCATGGGGTTCCCATTCTGCTATAGCCTTCGTATCTCTGAGCATCTTGTCTATTTGTTGCCTCGTCCGAAGATGATTGAATTGATCAGAACCTCTGAGTTTGTCAGTTGAAGCCAAAGGTTGTCCATAAAGTGATCCAACGGGACATAGTCATACGCTTTAATTCCCTAACTTTTGCCTGGACCGCCCTTTCGAGTTTTCAGTCCACCGGGATACCCTTTTTTGCCTAAGTCGCCCTTTCAGGTTTTCAGCTTGCCGGGTGTACAAATTTTTTTGTTTTGTCCCTAATTTTTTCCCGAACCTTTTGGTTCTCTGGGATGCCCTTGTTTTGCCTAGGTGTGCCAACCTAGCGGGTCTCTTATGCGTAGTATCTTTTGACTATGTCTGCGCAGGGTGCGGCAGGTCGTCGCCATCCATGGTGGTCAGAATCATTGCTCCACCAGAGAATATGTTTTTGATCACAAATGGTTTTTCGTATGTAGGAGTCCATTTTCCCCTGGGATTACCTTATGGCAGTATGATACATTTGATCACCAGATCCCGAACTTGATACACTTGGCGTCTGACCTTTTTGTTGAAAGCCTTGATCATTCACTTTTGATACATTTGACCATGACAGATAGCAGTAAGTCTTTTCTCGTCAATCAAGTCGAGTCTGGATCCAATCTTCTTCATTCATCCCTGCATCCTTCATAATCCTCAGAGAGGGGATCTGGACCTCAATAGGCAAGACAACTTCCATGCCGTAAACTAGAGAGTAGGGTGTTACCCCGGTTGATGTGCGTGTCGTGGTACGATACCAATGGAGAGAGAATGGTAGCATCTCATGCCAATATTTGTACGTGACTGCCATTTTCTGTATGATCTTTTTAATGTTCTTATTTGCGACTTCGACAACACCATTCATCTTCGGCTGGTAAGGGGAAGAATTGTGATGTTGGATCTTGAATTGTTCGCACAAGGCGGTGATCATAATATTGTTCAAGTTCGTACCATTGTCTGTAATGATCCTCTCTGGGATACCGTAACGACATATGAGATTCTGCTTGCTGAATCGGGCGACGACATTCTTGGTAACGGAAGCGAAAGAAGCTGTCTCCACCCACTTGGTAAAATAGTCAATGGCCACTAAAATAAAGTGGTGTCCATTGGATGCTGTTGGATTGATTTCCCTAATCATGTCAACCCCCCACATAGCAAAAGGCCAAGGAGCCGTCAAGACATTCAGAGGAACCGGGGGTACGTGCACATTGTCAGCATAAATCTGACACTTGTGACAAGTTCGAGAGTGTTGATAGCAATCTGCTTCCATGGTAGACCAATAATAGCCTGCCCGTAGGATTTTCTTTGCCATCGTATGCCCACTAGAATGGGTGCGAAAAGTACCTTCATGTAATTCGGCCATGACCCTTTCAGCTTCAAACTTGTCTACGCACCGAAGTAACACAGATTCATGGTTGCGTTTGTAAAGAATGCCATTACTAAGGAAGAATTTAGAAGATAATCTCCTTAAGAACTTCTTATCGTTTACTGAAGCTCCTTCTGGATATTCCTGAGTTTCGAGATACCTCTTGACTTCGTGAAACCAAGGCTGGTCCACTACTTCTTCAGTATTAATATCGTGATAGTGTGCTGGTTCTTCCCTTCATTCAATGGTGATTTGGGGAGCCTTGTTATCCCATTTAAGTTTAAACATATATGACATTGTGGCTAGTGCGTCTGCTAGCTGATTTTCTTCTCGCGAGAAATGCTCGAAGGTAATCTTCTCAAAATATGGGAGCAATGTCAAAACATGTTCTTTGTAAGGGATAAGGTTAGGGTGTTTGGTGTCCCATTCCCCTTTGATCTGGCTAATGACCAAAGCTGAATCTCTGAATACATTTAAAGATTTGATCCCCAAGTCTATGGCAGCTTTGAGACCAAAGATGCACGCTTCGTATTCCGCCATGTTATTTGTACAATTGAAGAAGAGTTTTGCCGTAAAAGGAGTATGACATCCTTCCGGAGATATGAGTACAACACCAATACCATTGCCGAGTGCGTTAGATGCCCCATCAAAAACCAGGGTCCATCGGGATCCTTGTTCAGGTCCTTCATATGGCCTGAATTCTTCATAGTTGTTTACCATCATGATGTTTTCATCTGGGAAATCGAACTTCACGGACTGGTAGTCTTCTACAGCTTGGTAAGCAAGGTGATCAGCTAGTACACTGTCCTTTATTGGTTTCTGGGTAGTATATTGTATGTCATATTCTGTCAGGATCATCTGCCATCTTGCTATTCTCCTAGAGAGTGCAGGCTTCTCGAAGATGTATTTTATTGGATCCATTTTAGATATCAACAAGGTAGTATGAGTCAGCATATACTGTCTTAGCCGGCGAGCAGCCCATGCCAGAGCGTAGAAAGTTTTCTCGAGCAGTGAATATCTTATTTCACAGTCGGTAAACTTTTTGCTCAGGTAATAAATAGCATGCTCTTTTCGGCCAGATTCGTCATGCTGCCCCAACACACACCCCATAGAATTTTCCAAAATAGTCAGATACATGATCAATGGTCTTCCCTCGGCTGGTAGCATTAAAATAGGAGGCTCTTGTAAATACTCTTTGATTTTGTCAAAAGCAATTTGGCACTCATCATTCCATTTGACTACCTGATCTTTCTTCAGTAGTTTGAATATTGGTTCACAAGTAGCTGTCAGGTGAGAAATGAACCTGGCAATGTAGTTCAAACGTCCCAAGAATCCTCTGACTTCCTTCTTAGTACGAGGAGCAGGCATCTCTTGTATCTCTTTCACCTTGGCAGGATCTACTTCAATACCTTTATTGATGACGACAAAGCCTAAGAGTTTACCAGACCTTACTCTAAATGTGCTCTTATTGGGATTAAACCTCAGCTTGTATTTCTTTAGCCTCTCAAACAGTTTTTGTAAATGATCAAGATGCTCTTCTTCTGTTTGAGATCTAGCTATCATGTCGTCCATATAGACCTTTATTTCGTGATGTATCATGTCGTGAAATAGAGCGACCATGGTGCGCTGATAGGTTGCCCCAACATTCTTCAGTCCAAATGGCATGACCTTGTAGTAGAATGTGCCCCATTGTGTGATAAAGGTTGTCTTCTCCATGTCCTCAGGCGCCATTTTGATTTGGTTGTAGCCTGAGAAACCGTCCATGAAGGAAAACACTTTGTGCTGCACCGTATTGTCATCTAGAATATCAATGTGGGGGAGTGGGAAATCATCCTTAGGGCTTGCTCTATTTAGATCTCTATAGTCCATGCACATTCGTACCTTGCCGTCCTTTTTGGGCACGGGAACAACATTGGCAACCCATTGCGGATAGGAGGTGACAGCCAAGAATCCAACATTGAATTGCTTCATTACTTCAGCTTTAATCTTTTCTGACATATCCGGTCGCATTCGATATACCTTTTATTTTACTGGTGGGCAGCCCTCTTTTGTAGGTAGACGATGTACCACAATATCTGTACAAGTCCTGGCATGTCTTCATACGACCAGGCAAAGACCTCAACATACTCGTGTAACAACTGAATCAGACGCTCCTTGACACTGGGTTCCAGATTGGCACCCACCTTGACTTCTCTTTTGTCTTCCTCGGTACCTAGGTTGGTCGTATCCACAGGTTCCTCGTGGGGCTGAATGGTTCTTTCTTCTTGTTGAGTAACCTGGCGAGTTCCCCTGGTACTTCACAATCTACCTCACCTTTGTCTTCGACTTGGTAGATTAGATTTTGAGAGTCACAGAAAGCCATAGCAGAACCGTTACCCATGGGATCCCGAATGGATGTAGACCTGCATTGTGAGTGTGAGTGTGTGTAAGAGTATAGCTATCTTTGAAAGAAATGAAAATGTAAAAAGAAAAGAAAATAAAAAAAAACAATGAGCACAAAGTTTGTATGCAAAAAAGGTCCATGATTCATTGATGTCATATGGAAATGAGATAATAACCCTTACAAATGGACCATTGTACCTCGGGTAAGACACAATGTTTTAAGAGTCTGAATTGTTTTAATATTATAGATCCAACAAAATGTAAAGAAAAATTACTGTGGGATGAAAGTGATTAGGGTAAAATCTCTGGCCTCCCAGTTGCTGAGCCCTCCACTGACAGTTGGGAAGATCCAATCCTCCAGATAGCAACCATCTTCATCATCCTCTACCGCATTAACTTCACGGTTATTGATCTTCAAGGGTGGTCCTCCACACGAGCGCGACGTACATCCTTCTGGGCACCTGAAGTGAAACCTAGGCCAAAATTGTCAGACTTGTATGGGATATATGAGAGTTGTCCCTAAATAGTGCACCCACCTTCTTCTATCACTGCCTTGGCATCCTTTAAAGATGATATCCTGAGTGGAGGCCTTGTAATCTTGGGAAGTTGAGACACATCCTTGGTCACTTCTACATCTTGCGGGACTTCTTCAAGGTGTTGGAATGGAGTTTCAATAAATTCACCATCTAATTCCACATATCTGAAGGAATTGAGATAGCTGATCATATACTCTTCTTCTTCATGAACAGTGATAATATTCCCTTGAATTGGATATTTTAGCATTTGGTGCAACGTAGAAGTAACAACGTCAGCATTGTGAATCCACAGTCGGCCTAGCAAGCAGGAATATGAAGGGTGAATATCCATTACATAAAAATTTGAATCAAATGTTTGGGTTCCAACCTTTATGGGGATATCCACTTCCCCATGCACCATCCTTTTTGAGCCGTCAAAGGCCCTCACTACTATGTTGCTTGGCTTTAATGTCAATCCCTCACAGTCAAGCCTATCAAGATCCTTTTTAGGCAACACATTCAGACACGACCCGGTGTCCACCAAAACATGAGCCAAGGTTGTGCCCCTGCATTCCACTGAGACATGCAATGCCTCATTATGCTTCCTTCCTCTTGGCGTTAAATCAGCATCCGAAAAAACTAGACCATTATCCGCAGTCAAGCTAGCTATGCAGTCTTGGAACTGATCGGCAGATGTTTCTTGGGGTACATGGGCAGTTTTCAGGAATTTTACCAAGGTCTTTTCACGCGCCTCGGAACATAGTAGTAAAGCCAACATGGAAATTTTTGATGGAGTTTTCCCCAGTTGCTCGACTACATTGTAGTCGCTTATTTTTATGATCTTTAGAATTTCCTCCATCTCTTTCCGGGAGGTCTCAGGGATAGCCAATGATTATGCCTTCGTCCGGACAGGCTCAATCAGAAGACTTTTACCTCGAGTCTCAGTTGATTCAGCAACAAGAATATTAGTAGGGGTGATAGCGGGGATTGTAACAGCTTTGTTAGCAGGAGTATTAGCAAAGATTATTGTAGGACTGGGAACGACCTTTGGAGGAGCAACAACAACATGAATGATTACGGGTCCAGAAACTGCTTTTGGGGGAGCAATTTCTGGAGAGAAGATCCTTCTGCTTCGGGTAATCTTGCTAGTCCCTGCAATATTACTGATATTGGAGTCATCCTTCTCAGAACTTGAATCTTCAACAGCTGGCCAATCTCGCTTGATACCATGGTAGTAGACATCCCTTCCGTAATTCCATGGTAGGGTTTTGTCTGATGAATACGGGATTGGTCCAGGCATTGTAATTATCAAAGGAGCTGCTTTTGGAACTGATGTAATTCTAACGAGTCTTTTGGTGGGGACCCTGGAAGAATTGTCAGAAATGGTAACGATGGAAACATCATTATAAGAAACACTTAGAACAAAAGTCTTTTCGAACAAAATTTCCTTGTTATCTATTAGGCACTGAACGCCTGTTTTCAACAAAGGATAGTTGGTTGGTGAGGACAAACAGAAATGACAGCTTTCATCACAGCCTGGGAATACACTGGCATTCAATAATTTCCTTTTGATAGTCAGGAGTGGGGTCATAAGTTCATCAACTGAAGTAACAAACATATCTTCTTCAATGGAGTTGGCATTATGGCCATGTTTGGGCATAGGGGCAGAAATGACATTGGGCTTTTCTGGAGCATCAAATTCAATCTCTTTGGCTTCAAGGAGGTATTGTACTTTGTTCTTCAGAGCCCAACAATTGTTAGTGTCATGGCCGGGACTTTCAGAGTGGTATGCACAGCGGGCATTAGGATGATAGTGAGGAGAGGTTGTGTTAGGGTTCTTTGGAGCTTCTTTTAAGGTCACTAGGTTGGATCTTAACAGATGTGGCAAAACTTGAAATAGGGTCATGTTAATTTTGGTGAATTGTCAGACTGGTCTTTCCATTCTTGGTTGGTTGTTCCTTTGCTGATCAGGCGCATGTTTAGGAATCATAACAACCCCCACCATTAAAGGGCTCAACCCTATCTTGATTTCTATGAGGATATACAACAGCCACTTCTTTCTTTCCAATGAATGTCTTCCTTACAGTAGCAGAGGATGCATCTTTTTGAATCTTTCCACTCTTGATACCGACTTCTACCCTTTCTCCAGTCAATATCAATTGAGTAAAACCTACCGATGAACTCCCAATTAAGTGATTGAATAAAGGACAAGACAAGGTACCCAAAAACATGACTACCAACTCTCTTTCAGATAGGGGAGGTTGAACTCTTCCGGCCAAGTCCCTCCATTTTTGTGCATAGTCCTTGAAGCCCTCACTTGAAACCATGGCCATACTCTGGAGTTGAGTACGGGTAGGCGCAAGATCAGTGTTGTATTGGTATTGTTTGTAAAAATCTGCAGCAAGATCTTCCCAGTTATGAACATTATCTCTTTCTAACTAATAAAGCCAATCAAGTTGAATTCCAGACAGACTGTCTTGGAAGAAGTGTACCCATAAATCTTTGTCAGCGGTATGGGGTTGGATTTTCCTCACATAGGATCGGAGATTCATTTTAGGGCATGAAACTCCGTCATATTTGGCGAACACAGGTGCTTTGAATTTTGGAGGAATGACAATTCCCGATACTAATCCCAACTCCTCAAAGTCCAATCCAGGCACTTTTTGGATTTCCACTGCATTCAACCGTTCTTCTAGATGCTTATACTTGTCGTCGGCTGGAGGGTATTGTTCTTCAGAATAGTCTTCTTCTTCCTCTTCTGAATCAGACTGAACAATTGTTTCCTTGCCCTTCCCATCTTGATTGTCTTTCTCATCGGATGTCGTTGCAAAGTCTAAGGCCCTTTTTGTTTGCCCTTGGAATATTCTTCCCATGTTCAGAATTCCAGTTATTTTCTTCGTCTTCTTTTTCTTTTCCTCAACCAGCAAGGTCTTCAACTCTTCTTGTCCTTTGGCTAGAGTTAAGAACAACTGTTGAAACTGTGCATTCTAAGCTTGGAGGTCCTTCACCATTTGCTCGAGATCCATCTTACTGAAATGAACAATAAAGAGATGAGGAGACTTGTTGCAAGAAACCTGCTTATGTTATGATGAATGGTAAATGCATATGCAATCATTCCAAGGATTTTAAGATTCAAATTTGTTTTAGATAAAAAGGAAACACACGTTATATTAATAGATTAAAGCTCGAGTACATCAATTCCTTCTCGGGCAAAATAATACAAAAACTCTAAGATAAAAAGGTAGTACGCATCCTCTTTGGCGCAATGTAGGCATTCAGAGTCTGGTCCTCATGAAGTAGTCTAGTGAGTTCCAAAACCTTCTTCTCGCTTGCATAGAATTGGGCTTCGAAAGTATCTCGCTCCCCCTTGAGTTGTATCCAATCCCTTTGTAGGTCTTCAAGAGAGGTGGGCATGTCAGGATGTAGGATAGTATATGGAACATCTCCTTCTATGACAGGCTCAATGATTACCGAGAGAATGGAGGGATAAGGCATCATGAGACTCTGAGCAGGAGTTCATACCCATTTGAGGTAAGGTTCAAGAGGAATGGAATTCTTGTGCCCCAAAGTCTTACTATCTACCTTGTTCAACATCCTCCAAGCTCAGATAAATCTCCGGCGAAGACCTTGATTGTCATTGTCATAGTCAAACACCAAACCTTGAATCAGCATCTCGTGTGGGCCATCCCTTCGGGCGTAACTAAACTGTCTTAAGGCTAAGCAGGGGTTGTAGGTGATACCTCCCCTAATGCCAAGTAAAGGGACATTAGGAAATTCTCCATAACGGTCAACAATAGTAACATTCTCTATGGATCGGGAGCACCAATGAATGTCTGAATGTTTGAGCGTCACCAACCTTTGTGACCACCTTTAACCTTGCTCATTCTTCAATACAAATCGGGGAAGATGCGAGATAAACCATCTTGCCAAGAGAGGAGTATAACACATAAGAAGACCTCTTTTCCTTATTGTGCGACGTTCACGTCTATGAGTTGGTCAGGATTTGGAAACAAAACCATCCCATAGATAAGGAGAGCCACAATTTCCTCAAAGGCTTGAAAATCTAAGGAGTTCCAACAGTTTTGGGCTTTCTCAAACAAGAACTTTTCTAGGAAACCCTTGACACCACTCCTTGTTTCCCAATAAGTTGTGACATCAGATAAGTGCAAGTGTAGAGCTTGAGCAATCTCTTCTAGATTTGGGTCTCTTTTCATACCGTTGAAATGTAGTTGATTGAGAATGGGAATTCTCAAGAGCCAGGAGAATTCTTCCAAAGTAGGCACAAGTTGATAGTCGGGAAATGTGAAGCAATGGTGTAAGGGGTCAAAGAACTGAAAAAGCACCTTCTTCATATCCTCATCTGCGTTGGAGGTGACCAAGTTGAGTAGGCGACCATGTCTCTCGGTGAAGGGAGAGTTTTCAGGAATCCTTGAAGCTAGTTCCTTAAGTTGTGGAGGAATCCTTACAAGGTTGACTTGAATAGTTTTCCTGCGAATAGAATCCATGTCCTATAAAACAAGAACAAAGATGAATCTCAAAATCCTTGAAATGGTTAGTGAATGTGTATGATGTTATGATGTTCATGGTGTTATGTACAAGTATGTATATACAAACAAAGAAAACAAGTCCTTAGGTTTAGGTTTGCATGGAGTTTCATAGGTAAGTACCCTTTTGAAGTTTAGTTGGCTCAACCTGTCCTAGTAATAGTAACCGGGTTCTAAGGAGCTCAATATCACTGGTTTGTTTCCTTGGTCATTGTTTCAACACAAGCCTCTTTAATGGCGACCGAAATATCCCAAGAAACCAAACCTCAATGAGTGTAGTATCAAGTATCTACCAACTTCGGACTGCACCAAAGCCGGTCATCTCACTACATCCTAAAGGCCAAGTTGGTCAAGTAAAGGTTATAAAAGTTCATTAGTGCTTCATGACATCACTCAGTGGCCCCGTATTCTCTTTGATTAACTCAAAGGCTACCTGTACCCACAAATATGTCGCACTAACGTAACTATTGCTTAGACCATGTCGGTATACCCCACACAGTTTCCACAATGTATTGCTACTTACCTATAATGTATCCCAAATCTGGGTAGAGGATTCAAACCAAACAAAGAACCATAATGTAAAGCTTACAAGTCAAACAATACAAGCAAGTAAATGTGATCTAACCCTAAGGTAACCCCACTTTTAGAATATTCCCCAACAGAGTCGCCAGTTCTGTGATACGGTGGGAGAACTGACTTGAGGGTTTTGCGTTTGATCGCAAATGTTGCGGTTAGAAAGAGTCGCCACCAACTTTTCTTTTATCCAAAAGGAAAGGTGAAAAAGTACAGGAAAGACCTTTGAGATTGTTTCTTGAGTTCAGGGGGTAGATTATGAAAAGGGAAGGTATTATCACCCTTTTCATCCATGGTTTTCCACGGGCTCTTAGTTACTTTCTAGATCACTTGCTTTTTATTTTGAAATTATGCTTTGTGTGGTTTTTGAAAGTATTTTGTAAAGAGGCCATTGTTTAGGCAATCTTTATAATGATTCTTGTTTATAAGAATGTATACAAAGATGTTTGATCTTTTGAAAATGTTTTCAATTTTTTAAGATGTTTGAAAGTGTAGGTGATTGTTTTTGAAAATAGAAAGGATGTTTGTTTGAAATTGAGCAAGTAATTAAGAGAATTTTACCTACTTAAAAGTCTTTTTTGTTTATTTTCTTTTCCTTTGACATTGTTGTCTTACCATTGATTTGGTAAGCAACCCTATCTTTGGATGTAAACGGGACGGGTGTGGGTCATCGTATAACCATGATTAGCAATATTGCAAGGTATATTAGCATTCTCTTTTAGGGACTAAGATCATTTGAAAGGCAACTTAAATAGCGTCATCGAGGGACTATGATCTTGCATTTGCTTGTTTTTTTACTAAGATACCTTACATGCGTAATATGACCATTTTGTATAAGGCAACCAAGTGGAATAACCCTAGGGGTGCTTGTGTGTAAGTGTATTGATTTTCATGCTTGATTTGTCTTTGATTTAGGATTTTCTATTGTTGATTTTATTCTTGCCATACAAATCCCTAATTACTAGAAATTGTATATAAAGCGATAAATTGCGGAATTTAAAATTACTACGCTATTACAACATTTATGGGGTTTAGTTAATCTATTACAACCAAATTGAATTTGTACAAGAATTGAAATAATGTACAGAAATAAATAAATGTACAAAAATGTGAAATGTAAAGTAAATGAATATTTTATTTGATTTTCATGAGAAAAAGGGAAATTATTTTAACCTAATTAATTAAAGAAAATAATTAATTAAACTTAAATTTATTAAGAAAAGATTAAAATAAAACCCTAGTTAAAAGAAAATAAGTTTAAGAAAGATATTTTTTGGTATTTTTATGTCTTGAAAATATTTATAGTATTATAAAGTATTTTTGGCCTTTTTTATATTAAAATAAATATACTTTATTAGGTGTAAAAATAATACTAACCTAGTTTTAATTAAATTTATAAGACTAGTTAATAAAAATAAGTAATGTATAGTTAAATAAAATATTTTTTGTGAAAAATAAAATAAACTAAGTTAAAATGAAAATCTATTTTTTTTTGTGATTTTTTATGATTCTTTAATATTATGAAAATAATTAAGAAAATAAATAAAAAGAAAATAAGAAAATAAAATAAAATTGGGCCAATGGTGTATAAATGAAATGCGGGGTTAGCCAGCAAAAACAAAAAAAAAAAACAAGCCAGGCCCAAAGAGGCCCAGCGCCTGCAAAAAAACAAAAGTCAGGAAGCAAAAATATGAAAAAAATCAAAAGGGTACCACTAGGGCTCGAACCTAGGTCCCATAGGTTACAGACACGCGCTTCTACCACTGGGGTGGATATACATCCGTTAACATAAGCAAAACAATAAATATACAAGGCAAAACACACCCTGATGACTTCATCTTCAACCTCCAGCCAAACCAACTGTAACTTGCTCATTTCTCATCAAAAATGAAAACTGTAAACATGAAACTTGTAGCAAATTTTCTCACGGTTTCAGAAATGTAAAGCATTAAAACTATAGATCAAAGATAAGCATGCATTTTAATGGCCCTAATCTGAACCCTAAAAATCTCAGAAATTTCAGTTTCAAAATTCTCTAAGCTCAAGCAAAATTAATGGAAACTATGGACATGGTTAGCTTCAGGACAATGATATCTATATGTTTTGTTCACAAATAAACTATTGATGATGCATGTATGAAGAGTTCTAAGTTGAGAAAACTTACCTCAAAACTGGAAATCGTGTTTTGAGTTTGAGCTTGTTTCAAGTGATGGTGATGATCATGTTAGCTTCCTTGAGGTCCTAGGATGCTAATGCAATGATTAGCTTAAACAATGGATGGCTGAAATGATTTGGAGAAGTCAAGGTGTAGAGCTGGGTTTTTGAAAATGGAGGATGGTGTTAATGGTGTTATAGTTCTAAAATAGGCTGTGAGATTGATTCTATGTGATGTTTAGAAACTTTAGAAATCAAAAGGCCAAGAAATGCACGAGTAGATTATGAGTTTCAAGTTTTTGGCCAGTTTGTATGAAAATGGAAGTGTGTAGTGTGATTCTGAGTTCTAGGTTATTTCAAGGCTTTAGAATTCGTGTGTTTGTGTCCAATGGTTTGTGTATGTATAAACAAAAGTGTTTGAAAGCATTGGTAAGTCAGAAATACAAGTTTTTAGCTTTTGGCTAGGTTACTTGATTTTGAAGAAAAAGGGAAACAAGTTTCAAGATGAGGTACAAGCACGAGATGGGTGATTGTAAGTGTTTGAGACACTTCTCATGAGTTATAGGACTGGTTTGATCAGAAGATAACATGTGCAAGGCTCAAGAACAAGTTTTGTACAAAAAGTTGCTTTATCAAAATGGCAATGTAACCTTTCTTCCAAAAATGGATAAAAAGAATGTCCATGCATTGAATGCTTGAAGTGAGGCTTCTACCAGCTGTGTAAACCATTAATTATGGAGTGCCTAATAAGTTTGAGGTCTGCAAAGTAGAGTTAATGCAGCACAACTTTGAATTTGAATTTTGTTCATCACTAAAATGACTTGTAATTAAAGTGACAAAACTCTAACTTCATCTCTTCAATTCTCCCTACTTAAGAATGATGTCAAAGAGTTCTTGGAAATTTTGGAAAGCTTGCAATGTGCTCTACAACCAATATTTGAATTGCTTTTTAAGATTCCCCTTGGAACTATATGAAAAAGTGCCATGAAGTTGGGTCAAAATCCTGACCAAATTAGGGCAAAATTTCACTAAGTGTTTTGTTTCATGACCACATGTTCTTAAAATTATAACTTGAGATCCAAGAATTTTTGGAAGAAGTTGTGTGAAGAAAAGTTGTAGATTTCATGGAGATATACAACTTTCATGTTGGAAGTTTCTCTTGAATCACTTTTCATCATGGTGAAAAATTTGCTCAAAGTTATGAAAAAATAAGAAATTTTCAACACTTAGAAAAATTTCTAAGTTTAGAAATTTTGACTTTTCAAAATGAAATCTTGACTTCTTGATTTCTTGATGAATAAGTTTCATATTTTGACATTTTTTGATGAATTATGATCTTTGGCACTTGAATTTGACCAAAAAGTCAAAGTTTGAATTTTTAGTATATAGTTGACTTTTGATGAGTTGACTGAAAAATTCATCTGTCAATCCAATTGACTTGCAATGTTTTGAACCATGTCATTAGGTTAATATGATGCAAATGGACTCTCGAGATCATTCCTTAAACCAATTGACCATTTGCTAAGTAAAAAATCAGAAATTGCCCTTTCCTAGTCAAAACCCTAATTTTGACCATTTTGCCCTTTTGGAGATTTGATCAAATTTCTTGAGGAATTATGGTCCAAACTTGATCAAATGAGACATATGAGTCTAAAATGTTGATGTGGATAAAACATTATGAAGTTTGACTGTGCATTAACCATAGTTGACTTTTTCCCCAATACAGTTGATTTTTAGGTCAACTGCTCAATTGACTGAGCAAAAGTGTGATCCAAGGCTTGAAACTTGGCATGAGTAATCTTGGGGGTCCATAATGATCCGTGAAAGTCATTTGGGGCATTAGAAACTCAAAAATCCTTGTGCAAAATCAAACCCCAATTTTGGTCATCAATGCATAAGGAGGTGTCTTGAGCTGATCAAACCCTAGTGCAGTCTTGAGCCCAAAGAGATCTTGTGAGCAAATTCTTGATAAGTGGGTGGGGGGGGGGGGGGAATTTTGGGGTACAACACATTGCTACTCCTGTAATTATTCCTGTTACCTCTCCTACAATCATTCCCAGTAATACTCCTGTTGACAATCCTACGGGCATCTCTACGACCAAGACAAGGGGCAAGGAGGTGTTATCTGAGCCTGTCCAGACGAAGGCGCATCCAGAGGATATTCCTGAAGCTTCTAGAAAGGAGATAGAAGAGATACTAAAAATAATCAAGAAAAGTAACTACAACGTCGTGGAACAGTTAGGGCAAACCTCCTCGAAAATATCAATGTTGGCTTTGCTCTTATGTTATGAGGCCCATGCCAAAGCCCTGGTAAAGTTTCTAAAGACCGCCCACGTGCCCCAAGAGACTTCCATCGACCAATTTGAGAATTGTGTGGTCAGTCTGACTGCTGGTAACGGATTGGGATTTTCTAACGCCGACTTGACTCCCAAAGGAAGGAAACACAACGATGCCTTACACGTCTCCATTGAGTGCAGGGGCACTACGCTAGCCCACGTCCTAGTGGATACAGGCTCATCACTGAATGTCTTGCCCAAAAATGCTCTTGACTGGATAGATTGCAAGGGACTCACTCTGAAGCCTAGCAACATTGTAGTAAGGGCCTTTGATGGTTTTAAGAGGACAGAGCACGGAGAAGTTGACATCCCTATAAAAGTTGGAACTAAGACCTTTGATTCAAATTTCTATGTGATGGATATCCGCTCTTCCTATTCCTGTTTATTGGGCCGACCTTGGATTCATGGCGTTGGTGCCGCCACCTCTACATTACATCAGATGTTGAAGTACACAATCAAGGGAAAAATCACCATTGTCCATGGAGAGGAGGAATATATGGTCAGTCACCTAAACTCTTTCAGGTACGTGGAAATGGGTGGTGAGTTCATCGAAACTCCATGTCAGCATTTCGAGGAGGTCCCACAAACAGTTGTGGTAGCCAAGACTACTACCAAGACTCCAAAAGTTACCAGACCGCCATTGAAAATGGCCTCTCTGAAAGATGCTAGAGCAGTGATCGAAGAAGGTGGATGCACTATCTGGGGCCAGCTTCCAGATATTCCTTACAAATCCAACAAATTTGGTTTGGGTTTCACCTAGGAAGCACAAAGGGTTGTTCGACGAACTCGCGCAGGGAGGCCACCTTTACATATCAGCAATCAGGGAGTCAACATAGTGGAAGACAATGATGGCAGCTGTGACCTAGAAGAGTGGATTTTTCCAACTATCAGTGGAGGACTTGACAACTGGGAAGCCAAAGAATTTGTTTCTATTACTTTTATCCAAGAGTAATTGTATTTAAATTTTTGTCGGACTTGTAATAATTAAACAATTTAGACTTTAAAACCTTGTGTCTTACCCGAGGCACAATGGTTCATTTGTGATGGTTGTTGCTTCATCTTCATATGTCATCAATAAATCATGGACGTTTTTGCATACAAATTTTACTCTCATTGTTTTTCTTTTTAACCTTTATCATTTTTTAAAGATAGCTATACTCTTACACACACTCACGTATCAAAATGCAGATCCACATTCACTCAGGATCCCATGGGTAACGACTCTGCTATGGCCTATCATGACTTTGAAAATCCGATCTACCAAGCCAAAGACTAAGGTGAGGAAGATTGTGAGGTACCAGGAGAACTAGCCACGTTATTACAATAGGAAGAAAGGACCATACAGCCCCACAAAGAGCCAGTGGAAACAATTAACTTAGGTACTGAAGAGGACAAGAAAGAAGTCAAGATAGGTGCCAACCTGGAGCATGGTGTCAAGAAGAACTTAACTCAGTTACTACATGACTATGTTGAGGTCTTTTCCTGGTAATACGAAGACATGCCGGGACTCGACACCGACATCGTGGTCCATTGTCTGCCGACAAAAGAAAACTGCCCTCCGGTAAAATAGAAAGTCCGTCGCATGAGGCCAGAAATGTCAGAGAAAATCAAGACTGAAGTCATGAAGCAGTTCAACGTCGGATTCTTAGCTGTCACCTCCTATCCACAATGGGTATCCAATGTTGTTCTAGTGCCTAAAAAGGACGGTAAGGTACGTATGTGTGTGGACTACAGAGACCTGAATAGGGCAAGCCCCAAGGATGACTTCCCACTTCTCCACATCGATATTCTGGTTGACAACACCGCACAACATAAAGTATTTTCTTTCATGGACGGTTTTTTCGGATACAACCAGATCAAAATGGAACCTGAGGACATGGAAAAAACGACCTTCGTCACACAGTGGGGTACATTCTGTTACAAAGTTATGCCATTCGGGTTGAAGAATGCTGGGTCAACCTATCAGCGTGCCATGGTAGCTCTGTTTCACGACATGATCCATCACGAGATAGAGGTCTACGTGGATGACATGATAGCTAAATCTCAAACTGAAGAGGAACACCTTGACCATCTGTAGAAACTGTTTGAAAGACTGAAGAAATACAAACTAAGGCTGAACCCGAATAAATGCACTTTTGGAGTGAGGTCCGGTAAACTCTTAGGCTTCATCGTCAGCGGCAAAGGTATCGAGGTGGACCCTTCAAAGGTAAAAGCAATACAAGAAATGCCTTCTCCTCGCACTGAGAAGGAAGTTAGGGGGTTCTTAGGACGTCTAAACTACATCGCCAGATTCATTTCTCACCTAACCGCTACCTGTGAACCAATCTTCAAATTACTGAAGAAAGATCAAGTGGTGGAATGGAACGACGACTTTCAGGCTGCCTTCAACAGGATCAAAGAGTACCTTCAAGAGCCTCCTGTTTTGATGCTGCCAGTCGAGGTAAGACCTTTGATCATGTATCTAACTGTCTTGGAAAATTCAATGGGGTGTGTGTTGGGGCAGCATAACAAGTCTGGCCGAAAAAAGCATGCAATATACTACCCGAGCAAAAAGTTTACCGACTGTGAAACCAGATATTCGCTGCTCGAGAAAACTTGCTGCACTCTGGCATGGGTTGCTCGCCGGCTAAGACAGTATATGTTGACCCATACTACCTTGTTGATATCCAAGATGGATCCAATTAAATACATATTCGAGAAACCCGCCCTCTCTGGAAGAATAGCAAGATGGCAGATGGTCTTGACTGAATACGACATTCAATACACTACCCAGAAAGCCATAAAGGGAAGTGTGTTAGCCGATCACCTTTCTCATCAGGCTGTGGATGACTATCAGTCCATGAAATTCGAGTTCCCAGATGAAGACATCATGTTGGTAAACAACTGTGAAGAACTCAGACCATATGACGGACCTGAACAAGGATCCCGATGGACCTTGGTTTTTGACGGATCTTCCAACTCACTCGGCAACGACATAGGCGCTGTGATCATATCCCCATGAAGGATATCATACTCCCTTCACTGCTAGGTTGTGTTTCAACTGTACCAATAATATGGCAGAGTATGAAGCGTGTATTATGGGTCTCAAAGCTTCCATAGATTTGGGAATCAAGTCCTTAAGTGTATTTGGAGATTCAGCCTCAATCATCAGTCAGATCAAAGGAGAATGGGACACGAAGCACCCTAATCTCATCCCTTACAAAGAACATGTGTTGACATTGATCCCACATTTTGAAGAAATTACCTTTGAGCATTTTCCATGAGAGGAAAATCAACTAACGGACACGCTAGCAACTATGTCATCCATGTTCAAAGTCAGATAGGATAATGAGGCTCTTCAAATCACCATCGAGATAATGGACAAACTAACTTACTGTCACGAGATCGATATTGATGAAGTAGTGGACAAGTCTTGGTTCCATGAAATTAAGAGATATCTCGAGGCCCAAGAGTATCCGGAGGGAGCTTCAGTCAATGACAAGAAATTCCTGAGAAGACTCTCTGCTATGTTTTTCCTCAGTAATGGGATTCTCTACAAGCGCAACCACGACTCTACTTTCCTTCGGTGCATAGACAAGAGTGAGACAGACAAGATTATGGCTGATTTACACGAAGGCACCTTTGACACCCATTCTAGTAGGCACATGACGGCTAAAAAGATCCTACGAGCAGGATACTATTGGTCCACCATGGAAGAATATTGTCATCAGCATTCACGGACTTGTCACAAGTGTCAGATCTATGCTAACAAAGTACATGTGCCTCTGGTTCCTCTAAACGTCCTAACTGCTCCTTGGCCATTCGTGATGTGGGGCATCGACATGATTGGAGAAATCAAACCTACAACTTCTAATGGACACCGCTTCATCTTGTTTGCCATTGATTACTTCACGAAGTGGGTTGAGGCAGCTTCCTTCGCTTCTGTCACCAAGAATGTTATGGCCCGATTCATCAAACAGAATCTTATCTGTCGATACGGTATTCCAGAAAGAATCATCACAGATAATGGTACAAATCTCAATAATACTATGATCACTGCACTACGCGTGCAATTCAAGATCCAGCATCATAACTCTTCTCCTTACCGGTCGAAGATGAATGGCGCTGTAGAAGCCACTAATAAAAACATCAAGAAGATCATACAAAAAATGACAGTGACCTACAAGGACTAGCATAAGATGTTACCATTCGCTCTCCATGGTTACCGTACCATGACGCGTACATCAACAAGGGCAACTCCCTTCTCCTTGGTATATGACATGGAATATGTTCTACCAATTGAAGTCCAAATACCTTCTTTGAGAATCATAAAGGATGTGGGGTTGAATGAAGATGTATGGATTCAAACTCGACTTGACCAGTTGAACTTGATTGAAGAGAAGAGGCTTACAACTGTCTGCCATGGTCAAATGTACCAAAAACGTATGATCAAAACTTTCAACAAGAAGGTCAGACGGCAGTCATATCAAGCTGGTAACCTAGTAATCAAGCGTATCATACTGCCACAAGGTGATCCCAGGGGCAAAGGGACTCCTACATACGAAGGACCATTTCTGATCAAGAGCATATTTTCCAGTGGGGCAATGATCTTAACCACTATGGATGGCGAAGATCTTCTACACCCTGTAAATGCAGACATAATTAAAAGATACTACGCATAAACAAAGACCCACAAGGTCGACTGGCCTAGGCAAAAATTAGGGCATCCGACGAACTAAAAGGGTTTGGGCAAAAATTAGGGATAAAATACAAAAAAAATTTTTTGTACATCCGGCAAGCTGAAAACCTGAAAGGGCGACTTGGGCAAAAAAGGGTATCCCGGTGGACTGAAAACCCGAAAGGGTGGTCCAGGAAAAAGTTAGGGATTCAAAGCATATGACTATGTCCCGTTGGATTACCTTACGACCAATCTTCAGTATCAATCGTCAAACTCAAACGGTACTAATCAATCCAATCAGCTTCGTACAAAGCAGCAAATGGACGAGACGCTTAAAGACATGAAGGCTATAGCAGAATGGGAACCCAGGGGTTTATTTCACATAGATGTTATTTTCTTTGTATCAATTTTCATTTTTTTTACGACGACATTCACTTACTAGGATGTTCGTCTCTTTGTACAAACACTTGTTCATGTTAATACAAAGATATTCCTTTGAAAGTGCAAAACTATTTGTTTCTCTTTTACTGTTCCTGTTTTGTTTACAAAAAATGTCCAGTATTTATTTTTGAACATATGCATTTAAATGTAATTACTGTTTATAAATGAACGCATAAAAAAACTAAACAAAAAGACAATTACTAATGGCTTTAAGAAACAGGACAACATCTATGAGCCATTCTACAAAACCCCCACATGTATTTTCTCCAGCAAGGGAAAAAGCAAGAACGTCTCGCTACAGGATCTTCGTCATATCCCTAACATGTAGCCTAATGGTTCCTTTTGCCTTCATATCCTCGACAGAGTGAAACTTCCAGTTGCCACCTCAAAGATTCCCCAGCAAAAGTCACTCAGCTTCTCAGGATTTCCCAGCAGGATTTCATAAAGCCCACAGGAAATACATGACGTTTTCTCTTCCCCAGCAGAGTTTATTTCTCTGATAATGGAAACTCATCCATCAACGCTTCAACTTCAAAATATGAATACTTACACTCCTTAATCCCAGCGGCATTCAAGGATTTATTTCCCCCAATCCAACAATGCCGCAACATGATAACTTACATGTGCATACATCACATCCAGGTGTTGTACCCCAATTTTTACCCCTAATATCCCTTCATCATACCATGTTGATTCCATTACAATAAGATCACACTAGGATTCTTGGTTCCCCTTCCTATATTTAGCTTTGCATTTTGAGGAATCACCAAGCACCTTGACTTGTGTTCTTTTATGACCATGAATATGTTTTGTCTTGATTTCTTCTTTTAATTAATAAAATGCAACGTTGGTTTGTCTTGCTTGTTATCCATGTAGGTAAAGGCAATGAGATTTAACAAGTTGCCCCATGGGTTCATGAGTTTATTTCCATGCCCTATTCAATAAAGCTTGAGAAGTTCAAGCCTCACCATTGAAGTTGTTTTGGAGGAAATGGCATGGCAAGCTTATTTTGGTTCACCATATTTCAAGATTATCAGATTTGATCCAAAAAGTACAAGGGGTTGATTGAAAAATAGTCATCTTTGGACAAGATTTTATTCCATTTGGTCACAAGTGCATATTTCTCTCAGTTATCAAGATATGGAAGTGGTTGTGGTTGCTATGAGTTCTAATTATCATCCTCAATAACTTATATTTATAAAGCATTTTTTTTGGTACAAGAAGTTTGTTCAAAATTGTCAAAGTTCCTCAAGGCATGTTTCTTAATCTAGGAGCTAGGGTTTTGGACTCCAAAGGAGTATATCTTGCTCATCTTTTGGTATTTTTGAGTGATTCCAAAGACATCATTCTATTTAAATGGATATTAACAAATCACTTCAAAAGTTCCAAGGAGTTTTCATGTGGAAGAAACTTGATGAGGAAGAAAGATTACAAGTCCTCTAGATGAATCCCCAATTTTCCATGTGTGACTTCAAATAATCATAGCTTGGCCAATTATTATCACCTTGAGCCTATTATTTTTCCATAATGATCTTGAATATTTGAACTTTATACCTTCTTGTATGTGCAAAGTGAGAAAATGGATGGAAGTTGCCTTAAGGATACAAAATATTATAGGTCATTTTATGAAATTTTTCCAACTTTAACAAGTCATAACTTTCTCAATTTTTGGAGATTTTGAATGGTTCAAGTTTCAAAATGTCATTAAAGAGATCTACTTCATGCCATCTTTTTTGGTCAAGAGCAAATTCCAAGTGGAAGGCTATGTTTGGATGCAAGACATTATAGGTCACTTTTGAAGAAAAATTTGAAATATTTCCAAGTATGGAAAGTCAATCCTTTTTTTCCAACTTTGACTCAACACAACTTTCAACTCAAGCATCCATTTGATTCCATTCTTTTTCCATTGCAAAGCTTGTAACCTCATCTTTCTAAAGCATCAAGAATCATGCCCTAAGACCCCTTGAGCTGAGAATGCCATTGGTCAGAAGTTGGCACTTTGAAACTGAATTTTTCACCAAGTCAGAAGTTTGAAATCCTTGATTTGGATTCTAAACACTTTGTTTCTGCGTGTTTTTGCTTCTAAACATGTTTAGTGAACTTCCAAAATTGATTAGCATAACAAAACGCACATTTTGGATGAGTTTTGATCAAATTAGAAGTCACACTTTTCTTGTTTGCAACTTCACACGATTTCCCTCTAAACTTCATCATTTCACACGCTTGGACATTCCATTTGATTCCCTATAAATAGAGGGTCATTCCCCATTCATTTCCTCAAGCTTCGATAGCCAGAATCACCTTGTCAAACTTTTTCCATAACTCAGAATTCAGCAACTTTGAAATCCATATACAAGCCTTTTTCAATCCAATTTTTTCATCAATTCACCTTCCTTGATCTTCCCTGAAGCTAAACATATAATTACATTCAAGAATCGTGCCCAATATTGCTCCATAGAAGTCCAGTTTCAGAGCTCTGCAACGCAACTTCAATAGGTAGATTCATTCATCAATTCTTCAAAACTTTGATATCAATGTGATGCTCTCATTGCCCTGGTTCTAGTCGCAACACTTACTTTTTACTGGAAACACGTTTTGACCATGAAATTTCAAATCCCTTTTCAAAACTTTCCTTCCAAATTGCTTGAGCTACAGTTTATAAAAATTTCGCGCGAGGGTGTGGTTGTCTTTGTCTTGAAGAGACGAAGCGAATAACATAGGTCTGAGCTTCTGGTTTTACAGTTTGAGAGACCTGCAATTCACATTGGCTGGAGGTTGAAGATGACCAACGCGTCATCTTCCAACCAATGATGGCGCGCCACTTGTTTTTTTTTAATTCTGATTTTATTTTTGATTCTATGCTTTATTCACTAATGACCATGATATGCACAACACGTCAGATCCTTTGGATCTGATTACTAACGCGTTTTGACTCTCATCCAATGGTCCACATATTTTTGACTTTTATTTTCTTTTTTTGATTTTTATATTTAATTGTTTTAAACTTCAAAAAATCATAGAAAATTCATTTTAAGTCCAAAAAATCTGAAAAAATTATAAAAAATATTTTTGATTATTCTCTTTCTGATTTTTATTTTTTCACAATTTAATTTTGTATTTTGGTATTTTTTATAAATTTACACTTTATTTGAATTAATTTAAATGTTTAAAACTAATTTTATGCATTTTTAAATTCTAAAATTTTTACGGAATGATCCAATGATATTGTGACAAATGTTGGTGACCTTATTTTATTTTTGTTTCTGACTTTGTTATTTTTTTTAATCATTTTTGGTTTATTTTACCCCGTTCTTTTAATTTTAAAAATAGTTTCTGACTTTAAAAAAATTACCAAAAAATTTATAAAATCATTTGAGCCCTTTTCTGATTTTTATATAGTCTTACTTTTTATTTCTTGATTAATTTGAACATAGTTGATATTTTTCTCTTTTATTTCTATTTTTAAACATTATTTTTAAACCTTTTTGTATATATTAAAATGTAATATTAATTTGTGACTATTTTCTGGCTGATCTTGGGTTAAATTTCTGATCATGAACTTTATTAACATCATTGGATCCATGGTGTTGAGTCCAACTCCATAAAAATGGATGAATGATTTTAATAATAGTTTGATTAAATTTAACCCAAAAGTGGTTTGTATATTTTCTCCCACCCCTCTTCATCTCATCCCATTCTTATTGCACTAAATGTTGTTGAAGCATGATCTCTATATCATGTCTCAAAACAAATGGTGCATAGATTGCTATTGACCTGCCTCAAAATAGGTGCGACTTTTATATAAGTCCACTTACGATTGCTTAACATAACACTAAATTTTGTCCCTATTCGAATAAATGATCATTCATGGACCAAACTTATATTTGCAAGCCCAAGTATGTTAATTTAATTTCTTTGATCCAATAACCTTGAGATTCATTGTGTGGAGGCTTTGGTTCTATCAATCCTCTAGTAGATCTACAACACCTTTGGTCAACGCAGATCACTTAAACATCGATGATCATTAAATGGTACTCATAAAGATTCCAAATGGATGATATACTTGATAAAAAGAAAATGCAACTTGTTGTATGGAGGCTTTGGTTCTACCAATCCTCTAATGAGTTCCAAATGCAAGTTTCAAGATGATCATCCAACTAACCACTAATCACTAATAATTGACTTTATCCTTTATTTTTATTATATGCTTGTAGCGGTTGAAATGTTCAAGACTAAGCCATTGGATTGACTAGACTTTATATAAATCAAAATAAAAATCTCCACCGCGCTTTGTTATTTCCAAAGGAATGGGAAAAGAGCGAATAACCCAAAAAAGAGGGGGAAAGATTCAAGGTAAGGGGATTGGTTATGCAAAGGGAAGGTATTAGCACCCTGAACATCTACGGTATTCTGTAGGAGCCTCTTTGTAAAATCTGTATATTTTGGATATAAAAAATGTTGTATAAAAAATGGATGGTGGAGGTGAGAAAAGAAATATATTTATTTTATAATTTTTACACCAGCCGCGGTTGCGAACCTTTAGTGCCTACGTACCATATTTCGTGCAATAGGGGATCAAGGTACACGTAGTTACTCTTTAAAAAATTTAAAACCCAAATGTGTTGGTTAATTTTATAAAATAAAACATCATCGTCATTGTCCGTGTGGAAAACACACCTACTACCCACAGTCATGAGAAAGGAGAATTTGCATCATCTCAAAGTGGAGGATATGGCTTGGATTTCAAAATCAACAATGCCTCACTCAACACCCAAGTGGAAAATATCTCTCTTCACTACATATTGTAGAAGTATAGTCGTTTGCATCATTACAAGGATTGACAAGAGTTTAATCTTTTAAGAAAAGTTTTAAAGATAAAAAAGCCAAAGTGGCAAAATGGTTTGAAATGAGATTGATTGACTTTTAGTCTTCTCACAAAAAAATGTCAAGGTATTATTAAGTTGATTGGAGTTTATTTATGAAAATGTTTTTTTGAAAATGCATGGACATAAGTCCAAGTTTATTATGAAAATGGTTCCTGTTTAAAATAAGAAGAGTTTTGAAAAGGAGGAAGAAGATTTTTGAAATTAAAGAAGATGAGAGGAGAAGAAGGGACTATCCTAAAGCACAAGGTAAAAGCTAGAGATAAGAACTATCTAACCAACAAGAAGCCAAAACTTGACATTATGAGCCAAGACAAAATTCCCGTTCCTTAGATTGAAGCCAATCAAGCAAAGAAATACTAGACCTCTTGAGAGAACCAAACTTCAAGTGTATTAAGTCTTCATAAAAATTGCACGGAGTAACGGCTGTATACGGGCGAATTCCAGATTACAAACAAAGAGTGTAATCACAAGAAAAATCTGCACACCAAAACAAACAAGCAACCCAATGTCTTGAGGTAAACCTCAAGAACTCCAGACAAAATAATCAGATAAGATCACAAGGTCTCCAAGATAGGCCAAGGTTTCTAATCCTAAGTCCAACAAAAAGTCCCATACTTCATAATGCCATGGATAGTAACCAAATAGTCCAAGTACCATTAAAGATTTTTTAGGGTTTATGTTGATTATTAAGTATCTTAAGAAAGGAAAAGAAAAACTCAAGTGAGCAAAGTAAAAATGGCAAGAAAGTAAATGCTCAAATGAGCAAAGATGAAAATGGCATGAAATGTAAATGCTAAAAGTAAATGGTACATAAAACATAAAAAAGAATAAAACCATAAGGTAAGACAAGTCAATAATTAGTGGTTAGTTGGATGACCATCTTGAAGCTTGCATTTGGAACTCATTAGAGGATTGGTAGAACCAAAGCCTTCACACAACAAGTTACATTTGCTTTTTGTCAAGTATATCATCCATCTGGAATTCTCACAAGTACCATTTTAATGATCAACGGTGTTTAAGTGATCCGCGTTGACCAAATGTGTTGTAGATCCATTAGAGGATTGGTAGAACCAAAGCCTCCACACAATGAATCTCAAGGTTATTAGATTAAAGAGATCAAATTAATATACTTGGGCTTACAATCATAAGTTTGGGCCACTGATGATCATTTATTCGAATCGGGACAACATTTAGCGCTATGTTAAGCAATCGTAAGTGGACTTATATAGAAGTCACACCTATTTTGAGGCCGGTCAATAGCAATATATGCACCATTTGTTTTGAGACATGATATAAAGATCATGCTCCAACAACAGTTAGTGCAATAAGAAAGGGATGAGATGAAGAGGGATGGGAAAAATATATACAAACCACTTTTGAATTAAATTTTAATCAAACTATTATTAAAATCATTCATCCATTTTTGTGGAGTTAAACTCAACACCATGGATCCAATGATGTTAATAAAGTTCATGATCCAAAATCTAACCCAAGATCAGCCAGAAAATAATCACAAAATAATATCACATTTAATACACACAAAAAAGGATTTTAAAAATGTTTTAAAAATAGAAAATAATGAGAAAAATATCAACTATGTTCAAATTAATAAAAAAATAAAAAGTAAGACCATAGAAAAATCAGAAAAAGGCCCAAATAATTTTACAAATTTTGTAGTAATTTTTTTAAAGTCAGAAACTATTTTTAAAATTAAAATAAATGGGTAAAATAAACAAAAAATGATAAAAAATAGTAAATTCAGAAACAAAAAAAAAATAAGGTCACCAATATTTGTCACGATATCATTGGATCATTCCATAATTTTTTTCAGAATTTTAAAATGTATAAAAATATTTTTAAACATTTAAAACAAATCAAATAAGTGTAAAATTTATAAAAAATACCAAAACACAAAATTAAATTGTGAAAAAATAAAAACCAGAAAGAGAATAATCAAAAATATTTTTCATAATTTTTTCAGATTTTTTGGACTAAAAATGAATTTTCTATGATTTTTTGAAATTTTAAACAATTAAAATATAAAAATAAGAAAAAGAAAATAAATGTAAAATATGTGGACCATTGGATGAGAGTCAAAACACGTTAGTAATCAAATCCACGGGATCTGGCACGCTGTGCATATCATGGTCATTAGTGAATATTGTACATAATCATTAATTAAATCAAGATTTGAAAAATACAAATGGCGCGCCTTCATTGGTTGGAAGATGACACGTTGGTCATCTTAACCCTCCAACCATCACAAATTGCAGGTCTCTCAAACTGTAAAATCAGAAGCTCAGACCTATGCCATTCGCTTTGTCTCTTCAAGACGAATACAACCACACCCTCGCGCCAAATTTATATAAACTGTAGCTGAAGCAATTTGGAAGGAAAGTTTTGAAAAGGGATTTGAAATTTCATGGTCAAAACGTGTTTCCAGTAAAAGGTAAGTGTTGCGAATAGAACCAAGGCAATGAGAGCAACACAATGATATCAGAGTTTTGAAGAATTGATGAAGGAATCTACCTATTGAAGTTGAGTTGCCGAGCTTTGAATCTGGACTTCTATGGAGCAGTATAAGGCACGATTCTTGAATGTAATTATATGGTTAGCTTCAGGGAAGATCAATGAAGGTGAATTGATGGAAAAATTGGATTGAAATAGGCTCGAGAATGGATTTTGTAGTTACAGAAAATTGAGTTATGGAGCAAGTTTGGCAGGGTGATTCTGGCTATCCAAGCTTGGGAAATTGAATGGGATAGTTCATGTATTTATAGGAGAAGCAAATGGGATCAAAAGGAAGAGTGAATGATGCGTTTTGAAGGGAATTCGTGCAAACCTGATGCACGAGTGAATTGTGATACAAACTTCATCAAAACTCATCCAATTCTTGCATTTTGATGTGCTAAACAAATCTGGAACTTCACTAAACATGTTTAGAGGCAAAAACGCGTGGAAAACTTGTGATTAGAGGCAACATTATAGATTTCAAAATTCTGACTTGGTGAGAAATTCAATTTCAAAGTGCCAACTTCTGACCAATGGCATTTTCAACTCAAGGGGTCTTAGGGCATGATTCTTGATGCTTTAGAAAGATGAGGTTACAAGATTTGCAATGGAAAAAGAATTAAATTAAATGGATGCTTGAGATGAAAGTTGTATTGAGTCAAATTTGAAGAAAAAGGGTTGACTTTCCATACTTAGAAGTATTTCAAATTCTTCTTCAAAAATGACCTATAATCTTTTGCATCCAAAAATGGCCTTCCACTTGGAATTTGCCCTTGACCAAAAAATATGGAATGAAGTAGATCTCTTGAATGACATTTTGAAACTTGAACCACTCAAAATCTCCAAAAATTGAGCAAGTTATGACTTGTTGAAGTTGGCCAAAAATTATGAAATGACCTATAATCTTTTGCCTCTTTAAGGAAACTTCCATCCATTTCCCACTTTGCACATAAAAGAAGGCATAAATTTCACATCTTCAAGATCATTATGGAAAAATAATGGGCTCAAGGTGATGAAAATTGACCAAATTAGGACCATTTGAAGTCACTCATGTAAAATTTTGGATTCATCTGGATGACTTGTAATCTTTCTTCTTCACCAAGTTTGTTCCACATGAAAACTCCTTGGAACTTTTGAAGTAATTTATTGATAACCCTTTGAAGATAAGGATGTCTTTGAAATAACTCAAAAATACCAAAAGGTGAGCAAGATATACTCCTTTGAAGTTCAAAACCCTAGCTTCTAGATTAAGAGAATGCCTTGTGGAACATTGACAAGTTTGAACAAACTTCTTCTACCAATATTCTTGCTTTGTGAATAGAAGTTGTTGAGGATGATAATGAGAAATCTTAGCCACCAACACCACTTCCATATATTGAATTTTGAGAGAAATATGCTCTTGTGACCAATAGGAACAAGGCCTTGTCCAAACATGACAACTTCTCCAATCAACCCCTTGTACTTTTGAGTCAAATCTAATAACCTTGAAATGTGATGAACCAAAGCAACCTTGCCATTCCAATTCTCCCAAAACCAATCCAATGGTAAGGTTTGAACTTCTTAAGCTATATTGACTAGGGCATGGAAATAAACTCATGAACCTATGGAGTAACTTGTTAAATCTCATTGCCTTTACCTACATGGATAACAAGCAAGACAAGACAACATTGTATTTTATTAGTTAAGTGAAGAAATCAAAAGAATATTCATGATCACAAAAGGAACATAAGTTAAGGTGCTTGGTAATCCCTCAAAAGGAGCAAAACTCAAAGTAGGGAGGGGAACCAAGAATCCTAGTGTGATCTTGTTGTGAGTGAATCAACATGGTATGATGAAGGGATCTTAGGGGGGAAAATTGGGGTATAACAACTGCCCTTATTTAAGTTTCTTCTATCCAGATATACGAAGGTTAAAAATCTTCGTGTCGACGCGATCTAAGATACTTAAATATAAAACAAACCCTATTTTTGGCCCTAAGATACCATGCAAATGCTTAAGATCATGAATGCATATGAACAGGACCAAAGAGACGCAAAAAAAACAACAACGGGCATGTAACAATATTAAAGAAACAAATGAGCACCCTTCATCAGGAAAATAAATCACTGGTGGACCCAGAGAACTGAATCAGAGAGGATGGTAGGATGGTCAAAGGACACACCAACTTATACTGAAGGCGAAGCTACCAACATTTAGTGAAGGCAGAGAGAAAGATAACAAACACTGACGTTCACTGCCGATGGTCTACCAACTTTCACTGAAGGTAGAAAGAGAAAATATCATATCACCGCCATTCACGGACGATGAACTACCAAAGTTCAATGAGGGTAGCAAAAAGATAACAAACACCGATGTTCACTGTCGATGGTCTACCAACTTTCACTGAAGGTAGAAAGAGAATATATCATATCACCGCCATTCACTGATAATGAACTACCAACGTTCACTGAGGGTAGCAAAAAGATAACAAACACCGACGTTCACTGCGAATGGTCTACCAACTTTCAATGAAGGTAGAAAGAGAATATATCATATCACCGCTGTTCACTGATGATGAACTACCAACGGTCACTGAGGGTAGCAAAAAGATAACAAACACTGACGTTCACTGCTGATGGTCTACCAACTTTCACTGAAGGTAGAAAGAGAATATATCATATCACCACCGTTCACTGATGATGAACTACCAACATTCACTGAGGGTAGCAAAAAGATAACAAGTTTCCCAAAGATTATGGTGTTTCTCCTAGAACGGGTCTCAACTTTTTCTTTAACCAAGGCACTCCGCCTGGAAAGGATAATACATAAGCTGTCTCAAATAAAGAGAACTTGCTATTTGTGGTCACGGAGGATTGTAAAAGGAAATGAATTTTTTGGGGCAAGAGGTATGACTTCTTGGGGAGAGGCCATGATGTTCTTGCTAAGGGGATAAAGTCTTCTTGTTCAAAAAAAATGCACCAACCAAAGCTTGGAGTTTTTCAGGATTCCAAAGTAAATAATATTTCCGGGGGACCACAGATCCAAACCAGAAATAAATTGGAATGAAACAGTCAACAAGAATACATCCTTTAAGAAATAAACTCAAGAGGGAAAACAAGATCCGTCTAAACAAGGAAATGTACCGGAAGGCTAAGGAAGAAATCTTCTATGAGGTACAACTCACTAGGGAAATTGAAAGAATATACATTTTCTGCTTAAGTCCAACACTCTGTTGAAGAGAGGACAACATAAATCTGCAAAATAGGGTAATATGTAAACAAAAATATTAATAGATGTCAATGAACAATGACTTGTCAATTTTAGCTATGCATGATGCATGTATGAATGTATGAGTGTTATCGTGTGCATGCCGACAAAACAGATACACAACATGGGGAACAACCAGGCAAAACTGCCTCGGGAACTAACAAGCACTCAGCTAATCTTCAACCAAGATAATCATTCCAAGAAAGGTAAAGGCCAGCTACAGAAACAAAACCTACTGCCTGCTTTTAACTTTACTGAGGAGAAACATAATCTGGAGGTAGTCAAATCAAACAGATACAGGGGTAGTACATCCTTCTTCAGGATTCATCGGGGAAACCATTGTTTCTCAAAAGTAACATGCCTACTGGAGCTCGCAAGACCAATCTCAAATAAATCAGACTGACACCGATACATCCAAACATTCACTGGGGAATTCAAACCCATTTCACTGGAGGAAATGCGAATTCACATCATCAAAACTCAGAAAAAGGAGAAATGAATCCAAACTTGACCGAGGATACCAGAATCATAAACCTCGTGCAGCGAAACATCCTGAGTAGACATTCCCGAGGGGAACAAAAGCTTCTCAAAACAACCGAAGTTTATCCATTTCTGGGATCACCATTTTTGTTTCCATTGTTTCATCACAAATCTCAAAGTAAAAGTAAATTGTAAATTTTTTTTTTTGAAAAATCAATTTTGTTATTTAATCTCTTTGCTTTGAAAGTTATTATTAGTAATAAATGGAGTCTTTGTAAGCTAAATAACATAGGAAATGCAAAGAATTGGGTAAAAGCTCGACTTTCATTAATAGAATGGTAGTTTGCGAATGGCGAGACTCCAAGATGATTACAAAGTTTGGGAAATGGTAAGACATAATAGAAAAGATACATTGAGATACAATGACCACTATCCCCCCTAACAACTTTTGAAATCCTGAGCAGCAGTTTTTGTTGAAGTATGGTGAGGATCCGAGAAGATTGTTGCTTCAACGATCAAGTCTTGTTTGACGTAGTTACTTGCCAAAAAAAAATCCCTAACTTTTGCCTAAGCTGCCCTTGCGGGTTTTCAACTCAGCAGGAAACTTATTCTGTTTATGTCTCTAATTTTTTCCTAGACCGCCCTTTCGAGTTTTCAGCCTACCGAGACAATCCTTTTTTGCCTAAGCCACCCTTTCGGGTTTTCAACTTAGCAAGCTATTCTTTTATTTCTTTAGGCGAAGTATTTCTTGACCGCGTCAGCATTCATGGGACGTGGGAACTCCTCGCCATCCATAGTTTCAAGAATTAATGCACCACCAGAGAAGGCTTTCTGACAACATACGGGCCTTCAAAATTGGGAGTCCACTTTCCCCTAGAATCAGTGTTGAAAGACATGATCTTCTTGAGCACGAGGTCGCCTTATCTGAATTCATGAGGTTTGACCTTTTTATCAAAAGCTTTCTTCATTCTTTTTTGATATAACTGGCCATGACACAAGGATGTCATCTTCTTATCCTCAATCAAATTCAATTGGTCAAACCTGTTCTGAACCCATTCAGCCTCCGTCAGCTTGGTTTCCATTATCACACGCAATGAGGGAATCTCTACCTCGACTGGGAGTACAACTTCCATTCCATACACTAGGGAGAATGGGGTTGCTCCTGTTGAAGTGCGGACAAATGTTCGATATCCATGCAAAGCAAAAGGGAGCATTTCATGCCAATCCTTATAAGTAATTACCATCTTCTGGATAATTCTCTTGATATTCTTATTAGCAGCTTCAATAGCCCCATTCATCTTTGGCCTGTATGGAGATGAATTGTGATGGACAATCTTGAATTCTTCACACAGTTCCGTCATAATCTTGTTGTTCAAATTCGAGCCATTGTCAGTGATGATTCTGCTCGGCACACCATACCGACATATAAGATTATTCTTGATGAAACGTACAACCACCTGTTTAGTAACATTGGCATATGAAGCAGCCTCCACCCATTTGGTGAAGTAATCAATTGCTACCAAGATAAAACAGAGCCCATTTGAAGCTTTGGGTTCTATCATCCCAATCATGTCAATACCCCACATAGAGAAAGGCCACGGGCAAGAAATCACATTGAGGAGTGTCAGAGGCACATGGACCTTGTCTGCATAAATCTGGCATTTATGGCACTTCTTTGCAAATTTGTAACAGTCAAATTCCACTGTCTCCCAATAATAACCTGCCCTTAGCATCTTTTTAGCCATCTAATGTCCATTGGCATGAGTGCCAAATGAACCTTCATGAATCTCATGCATCAACATGTCTGCTTCGTATCTATCCACGCATCTGAGCAAGACCATGTCATAATTTCTCTTGTATAACACATTTTCACTGAGGAAGAAACTGCCTGCCAATCTTCTCAATGTTTTTCTATCTTTCTTCGACGCATCAATCAGGTATTCCTGAGTCTGAAGAAAATGCTTGATATCATAATACAAAGGTTTTTCATCTGCTACCTCCTCTCTTGTAAACACATGAGTGGGCCTATCCAGCCGTCGAACCGTAATTCGGGGTATATCATTCCAAGTATTCACTTGGTACATAGAAGCCATAGTTGCCAGAGCATCCGCCATTTGATTTTCATCTCTAGGGATGTGATGGAATTCAACTTTATTGAAGAATGATAATAATCTTCTAGCATAATCTTTGTAAGGGATCAAGCCGGGGTGACGAGTATCCCATTCTCCTTTAATCTGATTTATTACCAAATCTGAATCATCATACACATCTAGAATTTTGATTCTGAGATCAATAGCTTCCTCGAGACCCATGATGCAAGCCTCATATTCTGCCATATTATTAGTGCAATATGTGATCGGTGGGAATGAGAACTGACTGTTTTGGAATGCTGGTTCGCCTTTGCGTTTGTTTTTGCAAAATGTCGCGGTAAGCAAGAGTCGCCACCGTCTTTTATTTCATCCAACAAGGAAAGGACAAAAGCACAACAAAATTCCTTTTCGAGATGTTTCTCGAGTTCGGGAGGTAGATTATAGAAAGGGAAGGTGTTAGCACCCTTTCTATCCGTGGTTATCCACGGGCTCTTAGGTACTTGCTCACTATGTTTTCAAAAGTTTTGCTTTTCTTGTGTTCGTGGGTTTTGAAAAGAGTTTTGTTTGAAAACTTCGATTTAACTCTTGTTTCTGTCCTCAAGAGTGTATGAAGTGTTTTGAAAAAACTTTGTTCAAAAAGTGTAAGTGCGAAAAATTTGTTTTGTTTTGAAAGAGCAAGTACCTGAGAACCTCTACCTACTCAAAAGGAATTAAGCTGTGTAAATGTCCTTTAGATAGTGCCATCCCACTATTGAGAAGTAGGTAGCACCGTCGTTGGAGTTTTCGGGTCAATTCGATTAAGGGACATGTGGTCACTAAAGCAATGGTAGGACGCTTTAGCGGTAACCCTAATGTCTTAGATCGTTTTATCCGAGGCAACCGTTTCGAGGCAACTTTGATCTTTAGACAGGAGGGCGACCTCTAAAACTTCCTATACTCAATGACCACATCGAGGCAACCAAGTGAGGCGTACCCTAGGAGTGACATGTGCAAGTGTGTCAGGTTTCAGTTATGTTATCTTTGTACATGTTATGGTGAGCTACGATTTGATTTTAAGTTAAGGTAGGTCTTGTCATGCATAGCCTATTATTCATACATCTAGCAATTAATAGTTGCAGAAAAATAAAACTACGCTATTACAAGGCATCGGGTATTTACATCGCCAAAAACAAACCCTTGAAAAGTAAATTGCAGAAAATTAAATAAAAGCGATAAATAAAAGTCCTAAGTTAAAGCTATTATATCCTCGGAGCAATTACAATTATATGGATAAAAAAATAATATGCGCGAGAAAAATTGAATCGGAGAGTTTTTTAGGGTTTTGACCCTTTTTAGGAAAGAAAGAGATTTTTTGTTATTTCTTGCATTTAATTAAATTAAACCTAAACTAATTAATTAATTAAATAAAAAAAGGAAATATATTTTTTGGTTTTTTAGAATATTTCGGGAAATAAAAAATAAAATGATTAAAATTGTCAAGAACCCTAATTCTACATTAATTTTAAATTTATTGCAAAAATATTAATATTATGCCTAATTAAAACTAAACAAATTGAGTTAATATTTATTTACAAAATAAACTAATTAAACTTAAATAAATAAAAATATTATATATTTTTGTTTTCTGATTTTATTAAAAAAATGTTAAGTATTTTTGTTAGTAATTAATTAAATGATAAAATTAAATAAGTAAAATAAAAAATATAATGAAAGAAAAAATAAAAGGCAAACTCAGGGGGGTTTGGGCCAACTTTGGAGGTGTATTTTGCAATTCTTGGCCCATTAACATTCCAGCCTCGTTTGACTTTTCTGGATTTGCTATGCGTGCGCTGACCAGGGAGTATGGTGGTCCTTCAACTTTGGCCACTGGATCTTGGCCTGAAGACACTTGGCGCACTGAGATTTGAGACGTATGGTGGACCTCAAGGCATGAGAGACGCTGGATCAACTGCAAGAAAATAATAACAATATGTTGGGGGACCTGGGATTCGAACCCAGGCCCCAGTGCTCAATGATTGTTCGCCCCTGCCACTACACCACCATGCCTCAATTGATATTATAACAATAAGTGATTAATATATTAGCAAACAAATAAATATGCCTGAAAAAAAAATAAAAGCGCGCGATTTTTAAAAGGACGAATGGGAGGGAGACGCGTCAGCGTCTTCTTCGTTGAATCACTAGTTTTTTACCTGCGGATTTTTATCCACAAGAAGTTTTATAGGTTCTTCCTAAAATCACTTCCAGGAAATATAAATGCAGACTAAAATCATCCCCATGCTCGTTTCGTCCTCCTGAGTCCATCTATGGTCATGGCTTGCTCCAATTTTCCCTGTAAACAAAATGCCTAAAAAGCACAAACCGAAACCAGCGTGTTGTGGGGGGTCTTGAGGTCCGGTTCTGGTTGCTATGTGTTGCACCCCAAAATTTTCCCTCCCATATTCTCCAAAGATTTGCAAAGAGCATGCTTCAAAATCTCCCAAGGGTTACACAGTTCAATGGCCTCCTAACAGTCAAAAATTAGGGTTTTGGTTCTGGTCAAGAAATTGAAGTTTCCAAGGGTCCAAACAAGTCCCACATGCCTACAAACATTGTCAAACATCCATATGCCAAGTTTCAAGACTTACAGCACAAAATTGCACAGTCAAAAAACCTAATTGCTCAACAGTCAACTGCAGGGGCAAAATGGTCATTTGACAATCAAAAGTCAAAATTTTTGGTCAACATCTTATTTTGAAGCCACAAACATCATTTGATCAATTCTTGATCATGATTCTCAAAGCATGGCTCAAAAAGTCTCAAGATGCAAAAGTTTCCATTTTTGGACAGTTGAAAAAGTCAACTACAAATTGACCAGGGCATAACTTCCACATGGTTCATCAGAAAAATTCCATCCAAAGCTCATTTTTAAGAGAATGATATTTCCTACAACTCCTCTTCACACTTCAAGTCCAAGAAATGCTCTCACAAAAAGTTATCAATCTCAACATTATAGGTCATTTTCAAAAGTCAACAAAAAGGCACTTTAAGTCAAAGACCATAACTTAAGATTGGTAAATCAAAATGACATGGGACCAAGGGCATTGGTTAGAGGACTTCAGGACCTTTCCAAAATGTCCAAAAACATGATCAAAGCTTAAAACTTGAGCAAGATATGTCTTGTGGAAGTTGGGAAATTTTTGGGAATTTTGAAAAGTCAACTTTACTTCAAATGCCTCAAAATTGCTAATGGGCCTCAATTTCTTCCAAGAATCATCACCCAAAAGCTATGCACGACCCATTGACCCAAAGGGGAGTTATTTTCTTATTTTTAATTTATTAATTGAATTTTTAAATCTATTAATTCATTTAATTAAAATTAAATATGAAAAAATACTAAACAAATGTTTTGGAATCTTTTTTGTGCAGCATTTGCATTCTTAAAGCCTCAAGATTTCGTGCACACCCCAAAAAGGAAAGGATCTCCAATATTTGGCATGTTCTTCATGGTGAAAAGATTGAAAAAATCATGGAAAATCACAAACTTGAAAATCATTAAAGACAAGGCTTTGGGCTTGGATTGTTGACCTAAATCATTCCATGTACATATGCAAACCTAAACCTAATCAGGAGGACAGGCATGCTGCGCTAGAAACTGAAAACCAAACTTGCATTTTTTCAAAAAAAACTCAAAACTGTTTTCACAGTTCCAGCGTGATTTAAAGCATACAATCGATTCCAAAAGCTTTCTGAGGCCTTCCTGAACGTCACTCAATCCTTTTCCAGTCCCCACACATAAAGAAGTGGTAGAACAAAGTCAAACTTTCTCAAACTTTTCTCATAATCGTGTTTCAATATACATGCATTTTCCATACATTTGAATGTTTGATTTACACTAATATACACTCCCTGAAGCTAGTGATGTATTTTAATTGAGTTTTATGGCCTGTATACAAAGTTACCATGGAAGCTCTTTAGGGTTTCAGAGGTTGGAAATTAGGGCTTCTTTCATGTGGAAAAATTAAGCCACGAGACCCATGCCATTGGACTCAGAAACTCCAGACGAATCCAATCATCACATCGCGCCCAATTTATCTTTCACTATGGCCTAATCGCTATTATTCGCTATGCTGTTTAGTGGGGGTTTAAAACCCCCGCTACTTGTTTGTTATTTTCAGGTAGAACGAAGAAGAAGCCTGGCGTGTCACTATGTGGTTGGACAATTTGAAATTTGGCGCGTTGGATACCACTCAGCTTTGTTTTGCCTTATGTTATTCGCTTGCCAGTTTCTATACAACGCGCGCGCACAACTCACTTGGCAAAGGATGTACTTGGTAAACGTTGGGACCTGGGTTCAATTCCCAGGTCCCCTTGCATATTTCATATTTTTTCCTCTAATATATTCCTACGCAGCGTGCCCTTCAGTGATCCACCATATGCTCTCATCAATGGCTTGCCAAGTGGCTATGAGCGTCCATCCAGTGGCCAAGAATCAAAGTCCATGGAGTACCCCAGTCAACGCGTGTGCATGTGATCTGAAAAGTCAGCGTGGGTCAAATTCTTATTGGGCCAAGATACTTCCAAAAACACCTCCAAAGGGGCCAGACACCCCCCTACTGTTTGTATTCCTCTTTTTAATTTTTTCTTTCTTTTCCTTTGTTATTCTTTTTAATTCATTTTATTGTTTTAATTAATTCCACAAATTAATTTTTATAACATAAAAATACAAAAAAATCATAAAATAATAAAATAAAAATATATTTATTTATTATTTAATGCATTAATGTTTTTGTTGTAAATAAATTTGATAATTAATTTAGTTCTAAATTAGGGTTTTAATTTTAATGTTTTTTTCTTAAAATAAATTAAAACACATAAAAATTAGGTTTTGTAGCATTTTACCTTTTTTTTCTCAATAAAATAATTTCATCTTATTCTTATTATTAATAATTAATTACTTTTGTAAATAAATTTGTCATTAAATAATTAGATTAAATTAGGTCAAACTTAAACATTTTTTCTAATAAATTAAAAACAATTTAGAACTAGGGTTATTTAACTTTTAATTCCAATTCAATTTTCTTTAATTTCATAAATACAAAAACTCCAAAAAAACAAGTTCTTTTCTTTATTTAATCATTAATTATTTTTTAATTCCAATTTAATTTCTTTAAAAGGGTCCAACGCCCTCGCATTCGATTATAGTTCCTTTTCGCGCATTTACTTTTATTTCTTTATGTGATTATAATGTATTTGCCCCAAAGCCTTGTAATAGATAATTAGGATATTTACTTTCCGCACTTTATTTCAAATCGGGTCTTGGTTTAATTTGGCGATGTAGACCCGCGCCTTGTAATAGCGTAGGACCTTTATTTTCCGCACTTTAAATTCCGCACCTTTTAAACTGTTAAAACACATGAAAGAATGTATGCCAAAAATAAAATCAAAGCGTAGAACACTCAATGCATGATCAAGACAAATAATAACTGAAAACGACACACAAGTCACACACACCACTCCTAGGGTACGCCTCACTGTTGCCTTGCCCCTCGAAATGTGGTCGTCAAGTAGAGGACGTTTTAGTAAGTCCTCATGTCCATAAACATGGCATGGGGGTAGCTTCTAAGGTATCCTCCTATTGCTCTGGTGACCACACTGTCCCTAATCCTCGAATTGACCCGAACACCTCCAATGGTGGTGCTACCTACCTCTCAATGGTGGGATGGCCCTACCTTAAGGACATTTACACAGACTAATTCCTTAGGGTAGGTAGATGACTCGTAGATACTTGCTCTAATTCAAAACAAATCAAAAACTTCTTTTCACACCGACACTTTGCAAAAGCTTTCAAAATAACTTTTCAAACACTCTTGAGGACTGATACAAGAGTCGAACTGAAATTTTAAATGAAACTTTTTCAAACCCACTCACCTTGAAAAGCAAACAAACATTTTGAAAACACAAATGAGCAAGTATCTAAGAGCCCATGGATAACCATGGATAGAAAGGGTGCTAACACCTTCCCTTTCTATAAATCTACCTCCCGAACCGAGAACTAATCTCAATAAGGAATTTTTCTGTGCTTTTGTCCTTTCCATATTAAAGAAAATAAAAGACGGTGGAGACTCTTGCTTCCGCGACATTTCGCGAACCAGCGTTAAACAGTCAGTTCCAGATCCACCGATCACACTATGGCTTCAGGAGATTGCAAGCAAGAACACTATGTTGAGATTTTTGATTGAAACAAGCTCTAACCAAGAATTCGATCTCTCTCTTTTTCCAAGCTTTTTCAGTTTTTGGTTTGGCCGTTTTAACAAAGCTTAGGTCGTGAATTAGGTTTGTGTGGCTTGCTTATGTATAAGGCAAGGATTCTAGGTCAAGAGTTGGGCTTTAATCCATGTATATTCAAGAATTAGGTTTTGACTTTATCACCATTGTTAACCTTTCCAAATATGGCCAAATCTAAGATTTTGTGCACAAAAAAGCCTTAGCACGAATTGGTTGGTTGTCACATGAGGTTTGCAAGTTGTACAAATCACAAAGATCCCTTTTCATTGATTTTTAGATTTTATTTGAATTATTATAGATTTAAAATGAATTAAATCAATAAAAATTAAATAAAATAGAAAAATAAATGTTTGGTCATGAAATCAAGCATGGGACACGTGTGTGGCATGACAAGACTAAATCAAGTGGAAAAAAGTGGGCCCTTTTGTCAAAAATTGGAGTTTTGAGGATAGTTGACTTTTGGCAATTTTGAAAAAATGCCCAACTTCAACAATGCATAACTTCTTCAATTTTGAACTTTTGGAGGTGTTCTTGGACTTTTTAGAAACCTTGAGATGTCCTCTAATCAACCCGTTTTGTCTCATCGCATTTTGATCTTCCATTCTCAAGTTATAAGCTTTGGGAAAAAAGGTGTTTTTGTTGACTTTCAAAAATGACCTATAATGTCCAAATTTGTAACTTCTTGTGAGTGCATTTTCTGATCTTGGGGTGTGAAGATGGATTGTAGGAAATTGCATCTTATTCAAAATGATATTTGGATAGGTCATTTCTAATAAAGTATGAGAAAGTTATGCTTGGTCAAAGTTGAGTTGACTTTTCCTACAAAACCCTAATTTTGCAACTTTTGAATCTTGATGAATTTTGAGCAATCCTTGATGAATCATGATCAAACCTTGATCAAATAATGAATTATCCTTCAAAATGAGAATGTTGACAAAAAATTCTGACTTTTGACTGCAAAATGACCATTTTACCCTTGAAGTTGACTGTAGATCCAATGGGGCTTTTGACTGTGCAAACTGGCACTGTGAGTCTTGAAACTTGGCATGTAGGTGCTTGAGACTATATATAGGCATATGAGACTTGCTTGAACCATTGAAAACCCCAAATTCCTTGAAAGAACCAAAACCCTAATTTTGAATTGACTGCCTTAGGAGATGGCTTGTCTGTCTAACTCTTGAGCAATCTTGAACCATTTGGAGATGATTCTTGACATATCTTGAGGAATATGGGAGGGCAAATTTTGGGGTACAACAGTTTCCCCTGTTAAATCTTCTTAAACCTGAGGATGTAGATTGGCTTGCGTGCCTTTCGTGATCCGAAGGTGGAAGATGATTGAGCACTAAAATGCCCAGAAATTTGCACTCGCATGGTGTAGTGTCAGGATTGTGACGTCGGGAATGGGCTTACAGATGCCATTTGGAGATTGTTGGTTAGAAGGATGGGCTTATAGATGCCATCTGGAGATTTGTTTGCTGAATTGTAATTTTTGTAAGTTGAAAGAAGGAACATGTGTAGGGTTGCCTGATGATGAGTCCGTGTAAAACTGCATCTGAAAGAGAAGGAACCGGTGTAGGGTTGCCTGATGGTCAAGTAGATAATTGTCCTGTCTGGTTTCAGGTATTAACCTATGATCAGTAGTCCACAAAATTTTCTTGGCTTGTTACAGGTATTAATCTGGAATTAGTCGTCCATAGATGCTTTTCCTGGCTTGTTACAGGTATTGATCTGGAACTTGAAAAGATTGGCCGATGAGATAGTTGTCTTGGCTGGTTACCGGTATTGATCTTCAATCTCTTCATGTAGGTGGTTTTCCTGGCTGGTTTCAGGTATTAACCTACAATCAGTCGTCCGCAGATGTTTTCCTAGCTTGTTACAGGTATTAATATGGAACTTAAGAAAGGTTGGTCGATGAGATAGTTGTCCTGGCTGGTTACAGGTATTAATCTCTGACTTGAGAAAGAAAGATGGTCTTCCTGGCTTGTTACAGGTATTAATCTTCAATCTCTACATGTAGGTGGTTTTCCTGGCTGGTTTCAGGTATTAACCTACAATCAGTCGTCCGCAGATGTTTTCCTGGCTTGTTACAGGTATTAATCTAGAACTTAAGAAAGGTTGATGGTAGCCATCTTTTGATTGACCTTTTCCTAAAAAAGGTAAAACGTTAGCTGTATGCAATGTCATGATGTATGAAATGCATGATGTCATGATGTTCTCAAAATAAATGAGATTTGTGTTGTATGATGCGTATGCATGTCATAATGTATGAAGATGTGATGTTTTTAGTTGGGGAAAATAAATCCCGGAGCTGCTGGAGAATAGTGTTGAGTTCTTTGTTTCCGCTGGGGATGATGAACGAAGATGATTGTGAGAATAAACCTGCAGGAGAAAAGAACTCCGTTGGGGAATAAACTTGTGAAGATATTACTCTGCGGGGAATTACTCTATGGGAAGAGATGCTTTGCTGAGATTTTAACGATAACTCCGCTGGGGATGCCGTTGATAAGCTCTATTGGGGATTTTGATGATGAACTTCGCTGGGGATAGAAAGAACTTTGCTGGGGATGATCTTTCAGTTGCAACTTGCTGAGGATAACCCAGTTAGACTCTTGTGAGGATAACCTTCTGAATTTGGCTGGGGAGACTTATTTGTGCTTCGCAGGGGATAAGCTTCCCGAATCTACTGAGGAAGATGATTCAACTCTGGCGGGGAAGCTTTTTTAGACTGCGCTGGGGAAATGGCTCCACTGGGGTATCTTGTATTCCACCGGGGAACATTCTTATATTTCGTCGAGGAATATTAAGACTGCCGGGGATACTCTTATGCTTGCTGGGGAATATTAAGACCTACTGGGGATACCCGACTTTTTTTAGGGCTGATGGTAGACCAACTCTGCTTGGGGAGAGTATTTGCTGAATCCTTCGTAGTTACAAGTCTCAGTGGGGAGAGCTACCATTCTTGGTCATATTCTTCAGCTGAACCTACCTTGGTACCTTGGTGGATAAAGCAACTAGACCGCTTAGACAATTCTTATTGCCCCTACTTCTGATATCACCCGTAATTATTCTTTTGTTTCGCATGCAAATATTTATGAGCAGTGATTAATGTCAAATGCATATATCAAAAATGAACATTGGACGTTCTTTGCAAAACAAAACAGATAAAGGAAAAGCAATTTGCAATTTGTCTGAAAAATGAACTTGTATTGATTTTGAAGTTTTGCCTGAAAATATGCGCTTTTGTACAAGAGGCTGACGTCCTAGTAAGAGAACGTCGCTGAACAAATAGGATTTATACAATTTGTAAAAAGAAAACAAAACAGCTATGTGAATAATCCCACTGGGTTCCAACTCTTCTATTGCCCTTATATCTTCAAGCATCTCATCACTTTGCTGCTTAGTTTAAGATGAATCTGATTGACTGGTGTCGTCTGAGCCTGATAGTCGATACCGAAGTTCGGATGCAAGGTGATCCAATAAGACAGAGTGTTACGACTTAATCCCTAACTTTTTCCTGGACCGCCCTTTCGGGTTTTCAGTCCACCGGGATACCCATTTTTGCCCAAGCCGCCTTTTCAGGTTTTCGACTTGCTCGGTGTACAGGTTTTTTTATTTTCATCCCTTATTTTTGCCCGAACCCTTTTGGTTCGCCGGGAAGCCCTTATTTTTGCCTAGGCCAGTAAACCTAGCGGGTCTTTAATTATGCGTAGTATCTTTTCACTATGTCTGCATTGACAGGGTGAGGAAGGTCGTCACCATCCATGGTGGTTAGAATCATCGCTCCTCCTGAGAAGATGTTCTTAACCACAAATGGCCCTTCGTACGTAGGGGTCTATTTTCCCCTGGGATCACCTTGAGGTAGAATGATGTGCTTGATTACCAGGTCCCCGACTTGATACTCTTGTCATCTGACTTTCTTGTTAAATGCCTTGATCATCCGTTTTTGGTACGTCTGACCATGACAAATAGCAGTGAGTCTCTTTTCGTCGATTAGGTTCAGTTGATCAAGCCGGGTCTAGATCCAGTCGTCTTCACTTAAACTCGCATCCTTCATGATCCGGAGAGAGGGTATCCGAACTTCAATGGGCAGGACTGCCTCCATGCCATATACCAAGGAATAGGGTGTTGCCCCTGTTGACGTTCGTGCTGAGGTACGGTACCCATGAAGAGTAAATGGTAACATCTCGTGCCAATCTTTGTAGGTTACTGTCATCTTCTGTACAATCTTCTTAATGTTCTTATTAGCTGCTTCTACAGCCCCATTCATTTTCGGTCGGTAGGGAGAAGAATTATGATGCTGTATTTTGAATTGCTCGCAGAGCTCAGTGATCATCTTGTTGTTAAGATTGGTACCATTATCCGTAATGATCCTCTCTGGTACACCGTATCGACAGATCACGTTCTGCCGAATGAACCGTGCCACGAAATTCTTAGTTACGGTGGCAAAGGAAGATGCTTCAACCCACTTCGTAAAGTAATCAATCGCTACCAGGATGAAATGATGCCCATTGGATGCCGTAGGTCTGATCTCGCCGATCATATCAATGCCCCACATTGCAAAAGGCCAAGGGGCCGTCAAGACGTTCAAAGGGACTGGAGGAATGTGCACCTTATCAGCATAGACCTGGCACTTGTGACATGTCCGAGAATGCTGATAACATTCGGCTTCCATCGTGGACCAGTAATATCCTGCCCGAAGGATTTTCTTTGCCATTGTATGTCCACTGGAATGCGTTCCGAAGGTACCTTCATGCAGCTCTGCCATGATCCTTTCTGCTTCAATTTTATCCATGCAACGCAATAAGGTTGAATCATGGTTACGTTTGTAAAGAATGTCATTGCTGATGAAGAACTTTACCGCGAACCTTCTCAGAAACTTCTTGTCATTAACAGACGCGCCCTCGGGGTATTCTTGAGCTTCAAGGTACCTCTTCACTTCATGATACCAAGGCTTTTCTGTTACCTCTTCGGTCTCAAGATCACAACAATATGCAGGTTCATCCAATTTCCAAATAATGATCCGGGGAGCCTCGTTGTCCCATTTGACTTTGAACATAGAAGACATCGTAGCTAGCGCGTCCGCCAACTGATTCTCCTCTCTTGGGAAATGTTCAAAGGTTATTTCCTCGAAGTGGGGAAGCAACGTCAATACATACTCCTTGTAAGGAATAAGATTTGGGTGTTTCGTATCCCATTCTCCTTTGATCTGACTGATCACGAGAGCGGAATCTCCGAAGACACTCAGAAACTTGATCCTTAGGTCAATTGCAGCTCGAAGACCCATGATGCATGCTTCATACTCCGCCATGTTGTTGGTGTAGTTAAAACACAGTCGAGCGGTAAGTGGAGTATGTGAGCCTTTATGGGATATGATCACAGCGCCAATGCCATTACCCAAAGCGTTTGAGGCTCCGTCAAAGTGCATAGACCATCAGGATCCTTCCTCAGGTCCTTCATCCGGTCCATGCATTTCACAATCAGTTATCAACATGATAGTCTCGTCCGGGAATTCAAAGTTCATAGACTGGTAGTCATCCACTGCCTGGTGTGCCAAATGGTCTGCCAATACACTTCCTTTGATTGATTTTTGAGACGTGTACTAGATGTCATACTCTGTCAAGATCATCTGCCATCTTGCTATTCTTCCGGACAAGGCAGGCTTTTCGAAGATATACTTGATTGGATCCATTTTTGAAATCAATAGAGTAGTGTGAGTCAGCATATACTGTCTTAACCGGCGAGCAGCCCATACCAAAGCGCAACAAGTTTTCTCGAGCAGTGAGTATTGGGTCTCACAGTCGGTAAACTTTTTACTAAGGTAATAAATAGCATGCTCTTTTCGGCCAGACTCGTCATGCTGACCCAGCACACATCCCATTGAGTTGTCCAGTACTGTCAAGTATAAGATTAGAGGTCTCCCTTCAACCAGTGGCATAAGAATGGGTGGCTCTTGGATATACTCTTTGATTCTTTCGAAAGCGGCCTGGCATTCATCGTTCCAACGTACCACTTGATCTTTCTTCAGTAGCTTGAAGATTGGTTCACAAGTAGCAGTTAGGTGCAAGATGAATCCGGCAATGTAGTTCAGCCGTCCTAGAAAGCCTCTGACTTCTTTCTCAGTCTTGGGAGCTGGCATCTCTTGTATGGATTTCACTTTGGCAGGGTCCACTTGAATACCTTTGTCGCTCACGACGAAACCTAGCAGTTTACCAGATCTCACTCCGAAGGTGCACTTGTTCGGGTTCAACCTCAACTTGTACAACTTCAACCGGTCAAACAGCTTCTGTAGATGGTCAAGGTGTTCCTCCTCAGCTTGGGACCTCGCAATCATATCGTCGATGTATACTTCAATCTCATGGTGGATCATGTCATGAAACAGAGCAACCATGGCACGCTGATACGTTACCCCAACATTTTTCAACCCGAAAGGCATGACCTTGTAACAAAAGGTGCCCCACTGAGTAACAAAAGTGGTCTTCTCCATGTCTTCGGGAGCCATCTTTATCTGATTATAATCGGAGAAACCGTCCATGAAGGAGAATACCTTATGCTGAGCAGTGTTGTCAACCAGAACGTCGATGTGAGGCAGAGGGAAGTCATCCTTAGGGCTCGCCCTGTTCAAATCCCTGTAGTCAACACACATTTGAACCTTACCATCTTTCTTCGGTACCGGAACCACATTGGCAACCCACTGAGGGTAAGAAGTTACTGCTAGAAAACCGGCGTCAAATTGTTTCATAACCTCAGCCTTGATTTTCTCGGACATTTCTGGACGCATACGGCGAACCTTCTGTTTTACCGGAGGGCAGTCTTCCTTGGTAGGCAGGTGATGAACCACAATGTCGGTATCCAACCCAGACATATCTTCGTAGGACCAGGCAAAGATCTTGACATAGTCACGCAACATCTAAATCAACCGTTGTTTCACACTAGACTCCAGATTGGCACCGATCTTAACTTCCTTTTTGTCTATCTCAGTACCCAGATTTACCGTTTCCACTGGCTCTTCATGTGGCTGAATGACCCTCTCTTCTTGGAGTAGAAGTCTTGCAAGCTCACCAGGCACTTCTCAATCATCTTCACCTTCGTCTTCGGCTAAGTTGATCGGATTTTCGAAGTCATAACTGGCAGTAGCAGAGTCGTCACCAGTGAGATCCAGAGTGGATTGGGACCTGTATATGTGAGTGTGTGTAAAATAGCTGTTTTGCAATATATAATAAAGAAAGGCAAGGAGCGCAAGATTTGAAATGCAAAAAAAAAAACGTCCAATGCTTTTATTAATGATATATGAAAATGGCACACAAAAGCCCTCACAAATGAAGCCACGGTGCCCGGGTAAGACACCGGGCCATAAAGTTTCACAATATTGTCTGTTACAAATTCAAAACAAGAGAGTTCATTACTGGGTAACAAAAGTAATAGGGATGAAATCTTTCGCTGTCCAGTTGCTTGGTCCACCGTTGGTCGTAGGGTAGATCCAGCTGTCGAATTCAGATTCCTCCACATCACCTTCGATGGCATTTACTCCCGAGTTGCTGATGAACACATGAGGTCTTCCAATCCTTGCACTATGAACAACCCTTTGAGCTTCTGCAGTGAAACCCAAACCAAACTTGTCAGTCTTCTGAGTGAAATCAGGAAGTCGGCCCCAGTTTGCATACTCACCCTTCTTAATAACAGCTCGGGCATCCTTTAAGGAAGCCATCTTCACAGGAGAATCTTTGACCACAATCTCAGCTGATGCCAGTGTCTGAGGAACCTCTTCAAAGTGTTGGAATGGGGTCTCAATGAACTCCCCATCCATCTCTATGTACCGGAACGAGTTGAGATGGCTGACCATGTACTCTTCCTCCCCTTGTACAGTCACAATCTTCCCTTTGATCGGGTACTTCAGCTTCTGATGGAGTGTGGAGGTCACAGCTCCGGCTTTATGGATCCATGGACGACCCAGGAAACAAGAATAGGACGGCCGAATGTCCATCACGTAGAATGTAGAATCGAAGACCTGGGAACCAACCTTGATTGGAATGTCAACCTCACCATGCACCATCCTTTTAGACCCATCAAAGGCCCGGATAACAATGTTACTTGGCTTTAGCTCCAGCCCTTCGCAATCCAACTTGTCTAGAGCTTTCTTGGGCAAGACATTCAATGAGGAACCAGTGTCAACCAACACATGTGCAAGAGTAGTGCCCCTGCATTCAATGGAGACATGCAGGGCATCGTTATGGTTCTTCCCTTTAGCAGTCAGATCAGCGTCGGAGAAACCCAAACCATTATCAGCAGTTAAATTGGCCACACAATCGGTAAACTGATCAGCTGATGTCTCTTGTGGCACGTGGGCCATCTTCAGGAAGGTAATCAGAGCCTTGGCATGGGCCTCTGAACACAACAACAGTGATAACATAGAAATCTTGGAGGGGGTTTGCCCCAGCTGCTCAACTACATTATAATCACTCTTCTTGATGATCTTCAGAATCTCTTCCATCTCCTGTTTGGAAGCTTCAACATTGATGGTCTTTGGTGCCTCAGTCTGGGCAGGCATATCAGTGGCGATCCCTTTGCCCCGAGCGTCAGATGACTCAGCGACATGGGTAGGACTAAGAACTTGATAAGGAATGGCATTAGGCACACTTGCAGGTGTGATGAAAATAGGTCTTCGGACAGTTGGTGGCGTAATATCAGGTGAGAAAAGTCTACCACTGCGGGTGACTTTAGCAGGCCCGGTAATGTTGCCGACGCCGGTATTAGTATCAAACTCTTGCTTAACTCCAAGGACATAAACATCTTCCCCATAGTGCCACGGGACAGCTTTGTCAGAGGTGTAGGGAATAGGCCCCGGAACAGTGATGATTATGGGTGCAATCTTCTGAACAGGCGTAATTCTGACAGGCTTCCTCGTGGGAGCCTTGGGAGAATTGTTGAAAATGGTAACAATGGAAACTTCTTCAGTAGGGGTGGCAGGAACAACAATCTTCTTAAACAGGATTTCTTTATTATCCATCAGGTTTTGGATGCCTGACTTCAAAGATGGACAACCAGTAGGTGAAACAGAACACAGATGGCAACCTTCACTACATCCCGGAAATAAACCGGCTAGCAACAGGTTCTGCTTAACAGTCATCAGCGGGGTAACAATATCATCCATAGAGGCTACAAACAAGTCTTTCTCTACAACATTTACTCCATGTTTGGGCATGGGAGCAGTCACAACATTGGGCCTCTCGGGTGCCTCGAACTCAATCTCCTTTGCATCGATTAGGTCCTGAACCTTATTCTTCAAAGCCCAACAATCATCCGTATTATGCCCCGGGATATCAGAGTGATAAGCGCAGCGGGCGTTAGGATTGTACTTTGGGGACGTTGTGTTTGAAATCTTCGGAGCTTCTTTTAGAGTCACCAGATTGGTTGTTAGTAACTATGGCAATATTTGAGATAAGGTCATACTGAGACGAGTGAACTACCTTCGAGGTCTCTCACCCCTTTGTTGGTTGTGATGCTGAGGAGCACCAGCAGGTTTTGAAATAACCACCGCGTTGACAGCCTGGCGGTGTTCAGATCTATTCTGTCTCCTTGAACCATAGACAACACTAGATTCTTTCTTGAACGACTTCTTCTTAGTGCTCGATGAGGCACCCTTCTGTATCTTTCCAGCCTTGATACCAGCTTCAATCCTCTCACCAGTCAAGATAAGGTCTGTAAACCCGGCTGAAGAGTTTCCGATCAAATGGTTAAAGAATGGACCAGACAGGGTCCCCAAAAACATATCAACAAGTTCACGATCCATTAAAGGTGGCTGCACCCTTCCGGTAAGGTCTCTCCACTTTTGAGCATACTCTTTAAATCCTTCACCCGTCCCTATTGACATACCCTGGAGTTGGGTACGCGTAGGAGCGAGGTCGGAATTATATTGATACTGCTTATAGAACACGGTAGCCAAATCCTCCCAGTTACGGATACTGGCTCCATCCAGCTGATAGAACCACTCTAGCTGAGTCCCTGAAAGACTGTCCTGAAAGAAATGGATCCACAAATTCTTATCAGGTGTGTAAGGTTGGATCTTCCTTACATATGACCGGAGGTGCAGCTTTGGACAGGAAGCTCCATCATATTTGGCAAAGGCAGGTGCCTTAAACTTATGGGGAATCACCACCCCAGAGGATAAACCTAGGTCTACGAAGTCCAGCCCGGGCACGTTCTGTATCTCCATAGCGCTCAAGCGGTCCTCCAACTGTTTGTACCTATCCTCAGCAGGAGGGTACTGTTCTTCATCATAATCCATCTTGTTGTCGGAGACTACGGGGCTAGGAACCCTTCTCTCTTGTGGACTGTCTTTCCCTACAGATGAGGTGGTTAAATCAACCTCATTCTGCAGTCCATTTCCAAACCTGCGTCCAGTGTTGAACAAGACTGTCCTCTTCTTCTTCTTCTTCTTCCTCTCTTTCAGAATCAGAGTCTTCAAATCCTGTTGACCCTGGGCTAAGCTCATAACCAACTCTTGGAACTGGGCATTCTGGGCCTGGAGGTCCTTGATAGCTTGCTCAGTGGACGGTTCAGTAGACATGATGATTGCTGAAATAAACAGCGAAGAAGATAAGTGACTTGTAAAAGGGGTACCTGTTATGCATATGATGAAATGAAATACGTATGATTTATGTTTTCAAAGACAATCGGGATTCAAATTTGTAGACAGAAAAGGAAACACACTTTATTAGATTTAACTTCGGAATTTAAATTGTTCAACAAATTTCCCTTAGGCGTTACAAGAATGGAAATACGGAAAAGTAAATAAAACCGTAAAAGAAATCCTCGAAGGTCCATCAGTGTTACCATGGCCTCTTCTTCTCAGTGCGGATATAATCATTCAGGATCCGCTCGTTCTCCAATTGCTTAGTCAGCTTCTGGATTTTCTGTTCTTGTTCATTGAACCTTTCCCGATAAGAATCCCGTTCTTCCTGCAGTTGCACCCAAGACCTCTTAAGTGTGCCAACATCAGTGGGTGTATGAGGATGGAGAATAGTTGGAGGAACCCCATCTTTATCAGCAACTTCAAGGGTGATAGGCCTGACAGCTTCGTATGGCATACCTAACCTCTGGGCACGGATGCAGACCCATCTGAAATATGACTCCATTGGCAGATAAGTTTTTGGTCCCAACTCAAGTGGGTCAGATTTGTGAACTCTATCCCAAGCCCTGATGAATCTACGACGCAGCTCGTCGCTATCTACCTGAAAATTAAAGACGATATGAGGTATCAACATCTCATGAGGCCCTTCTCTTCTGGCTCTTCCAAACTGACGGAGAGCTAAACATGGGTTATAAGAGATTCCTCCACGGGTTCCGATCAATGGAACATTAGGATACTCTCCACAAAGATCAATGACGGCCACCTCATCTAAGCCTCTGAGAGTCCAAATAATGTCATTATCAGTAAGAGACATTATCCTATGAGCCCAACCCCTTCCTTCTTTGTTCTTCAGTACGAACTTAGGGAGGTGCGAAATAAACCACCTCGCCAATAAAGGAGCACAGCACATCAAGGTTCCCCGCTTTCGGGCAGTACGAGTATAGAGCTGATGAAGAATGTCACCCAAGAGAGTGGGTACAGGGTTCCGAGAGATGAAGATCCTTATGGCATTAACATCAACAAAGGTGTCAGGATTTGGAAACAATACCAGACCATAGATTAAGAGAGCCAAAATGTCTTCGTACGCTTTGAAGTCTAAGTCATTCCAGAAACAATTAGCTTTGCCAACCAGAAACTTAGCCAAAAAACCCTTAACTCCACTTCTAGTCTCCCAGTTAGCCATTACCTCCTCTTTGGTCAAGTGAAGGGCTGCATCAATTTCTTCAGGCCTGAGAGTCTTTTCCCAACCAGTAAAGGGAGTCTGCTCCAAAACAAAGATACCAAGCAATTCAGAGAATTCTTCCAGGGTAGGGACCAGCTGGAAGTCTTGAAAGGTGAAGCAATGGTATAGCGGATCATAAAACTGGACTAGGGCACTCATCATTTGTTGGTCCCACTTTGAGGTGACTAAACCGAGAAGAGAACCATGCCTCCTGATTAAGGAAGTAGTGTTTGGAATCCTGTCAACCAATTCTTTAAGCAAAGCAGGTGGTTGAACAAAGTTGAGCCGGATAGTATTCCTACGCATGGGCATCATGATGTCCTACAAAACAGAGCAAAGATGAAACCTTCTTGTCTTTGAAATGGGTTAGTCCTTACGCAGGATGTATGCAATGTTATGATGTTATGATGTCATGGTAAAGGCACACCACAAGTATTCACAAAAGGAAAACATGGTAAAGGTACACAAGTCACACAAGAGAGCCCTTAGATTTCAGGCTGTCATGAAGTTTAGGTACTACCCTCTTTCAGTTTCAGTTGGTTAAGACCTGTCCTAAAAATAGTAACCGGGTTCTAGAGGATCTCAATATTACTGACTACCCTCAATCGGTCATAATTCCAGTTTGGCAACCTTTTCTTGCGGCCGGAACCATCGCGAGAGTTTAATCTCAATGAGTGTAGCATACTGCTACTGTTCTATGGCCAAGTTGGTCAATTTAAGGTTCTAAGGTCAGTTGGTGCTTAATGACTCCTCAGAAGACCCATATTCTCCTCGTTCCAATACAAGGGATATCGGTACAGACCAAGGTGTCACACCAACGTAGCTACTACTTCATCCGTGTCGGTCTATGCCAGACAGATCCCTCACAGTTTATTGCTACTTACCTAAAAAAGGGTACCCCTAGATCCGGGTTAGGATCTATAGAACTCCGATACAAGCCCATAAAATTAAAGCATACAATTGAAAACACAAGTGATCTAATCCTAAGGTACACCTCACTTATTACTTCCCCAGCAGAGTCGCCAGTTCTATGATCGGTGGGAATGATAACTGACTATTTTGGAATGCTGGTTCGTGTTTGCGTTTGTTTTCGCAAAATGTCGCAGTAAGCAAGAGTCGCCACCGTCTTTTATTTCATCCAACAAGGAAAGGACAAAAGCACAGCAAAATTCCTTTTCGAGATGTTTCTCGGGTTCGGGAGGTAGATTATAGAAAGGGAAGGTGTTAGCACCCTTTCTATCCGTGGTTATCCAAGGGCTCTTAGGTACTTGCTCACTATGTTTTCAAAAGTTTTGCTTTTCTTGTGTTCGTGGGTTTTGAAAAGAGTTTTGTTTGAAAACTTTGATTTAACTCTTGTTTCTGTCCTCAAGAGTGTATGAAGTGTTTTGAAAAAACTTTGTTCAAAAAGTGTAAGTGCGAAAAATTTGTTTTGTTTTGAAAGAGCAAGTACTTGAGAACCTCTACCTACTCAAAAGGAATTAAGCTGTGTAAATGTCCTTTAGATAGTGCTATCCCACTATTGAGAAGTAGGTAGCACCGTCGTTGGAGTTTTCGGGTCAATTCGATTAAGGGACATGTGGTCACTAAAGCAATGGTAGGACGCCTTAGCGGTAACCCTAATGTCTTAGATCGTTTTATCCGAGGCAACCGTTTCAAGGCAACTTTGATCTTTAGACAGGAGGGCGACCTCTAAAACTTCCTATACTCAATGACCACGTCGAGGCAACCGAGTGAGGCGTACCCTAGGAGTGGCATGTGCAAGTGTGTCAGGTTTTAGTTATGTTATCTTTGTACATGTTATGGTGAGCTACGGTTTGATTTTAAGTTAAGGTAGGTCTTGTCATGCATAGCCTATTATTCATACATCTAGCAATTAATAGTTGCGGAAAATAAAACTACACTATTACAAGGCGTCGGGTATTTACATCGCCAAAAACAAACCCTTGAAAAGTAAATTGCAGAAAATTAAATAAAAGCGATAAATAAAAGTCCTAAGTTAAAGCTATTACATCCTCATAGCAATTACAATTATATGGATAAAAAAATAATATGCGCGAGAAAAATTGAATCAGAGAGTTTTTTAGGGTTTTGACCCTTTTTAGGAAAGAAAGAGATTTTTTATTATTTCTTGCATTTAATTAAATTAAACCTAAACTAATTAATTAATTAAATAAAAAAAGGAAATATATTTTTTGGTTTTTTAGAATATTTTGGGAAATAAAAAATAAAATGATTAAAATTGTCAAGAACCCTAATTCTACATTAATTTTAAATTTATTGCAAAAATATTAATATTATGCCTAATTAAAACTAAATAAATTGAGTTAATATTTATTTACAAAATAAACTAATTAAACTTAAATAAATAAAAATATTATATATTTTTGTTTTATGATTTTATTAAAAAAATGTTAAGTATTTTTGTTAGTAATTAATTAAATGATAAAATTAAATAAGTAAAATAAAAAATATAATGAAAGAAAAAATAAAAGGCAAACTCAGGGGGGTTTGGGCCAACTTTGGAGGTGTATTTTGCAATTCTTGGCCCATTAACATTCCAGCCTCGTTTGACTTTTCTGGATTTGCTATGCGTGCGCTGACCATGGAGTATGGTGGTCCTTCAACTTTGGCCACTGGATCTTGGCCTGAAGCCACTTGGCGCACTGAGATTTGAGACGTATGGTGGACCTCAAGGCATGAGAGACGCTGGATCAACTGCAAGAAAATAATAACAATATGTTGGGGGACCTGGGATTCGAACCCAGGCCCCAGTGCTCCATGATTATTCGCCCCTGCCACTACACCACCATGCCTCAATTGATATTATAACAATAAGTGATTAATATATTAGCAAACAAATAAATATGCCTGGAAAAAAAATAAAAGCGCGCGATTTTTAAAAGGACGAATGGGAGGGAGACGCGTCAGCGTCTTCTTCGTTGAATCACTGGTTTTTTACCTTCGGATTTTTATCCGCAGGAAGTTTCATAGGTTCTTCCTAAAATCACTTCCAGGCAATATAAATGCAGACTAAAATCATCCCCATGCTCGTTTCGTCCTCCTGAGTCCATCTATGGTCATGGCTTGCTCCAATTTTCCCTGTAAACAAAATGCCTAAAAAGCACAAACTGAAACCAGCGCGTTGTGGGGGTCTTGAGGTCCGGTTCTGGTTGCTATGGCTTAAGGAGATTGCAAGCAAGAACACTACGTTGAGATTTTTGATTGAAACAAGCTCTAACCAAGAATTCGATCTCTCTCTTTTTCCAAGCTTTTTCAGTTTTTGGTTTGGCCATTTTAACAAAGCTTAGGTCGTGAATTAGGTTTGTGTGGCTTGCTTATGTATAAGGCAAGGATTCTAGGTCAAGAGTTGGGCTTTAATCCATGTATATTCAAGAATTAGGTTTTGACTTTATCACCATTGTTAACCTTTCCAAATATGGCCAAATCTAAGATTTTGTGCACAAATAAGCCTTAGCACGAATTGGTTGGTTGTCACATGAGGTTTGCAAGCTGTACAAATCACAAAGATCCCTTTTCATTGATTTTTAGATTTTATTTGAATTATTATAGATTTAAAATGAATTAAATCAATAAAAATTAAATAAAATAGAAAAATAAATGTTTGGTCATGAAATCAATCATGGGACACATGTGTGGAATGACAAGACTAAATCAAGTGGAAAAAAGTGGGCCCTTTTGTCAAAAATTGGAGTTTTGAGGATAGTTGACTTTTGGCAACTTTAGAAAAATTCCCAACTTCAACAATGCATAACTTCTTCAATTGTGAAATTTTGGAGGTGTTCTTGGACTTTTTAGAAACCTTGAGATGTCCAATAATCAACCCTTTTGGTCTCATCTCATTTTGATCTTCCATTCTCAAGTTATAAGCTTTGGAAAAAAGGTGTTTTTGTTGACTTTCAAAAATGACCTATAATGTCCAAATTTGTAACTTCTTGTGAGTGCATTTTATGATCTTGGGGTGTGAAGATGTATTGTAGGAAATTGCATCCTCTTCAAAATGAGCTTTGGATAGGTCATTTCTCATAAAGTATGAGAAAGTTATGCTTGGTCAAAGTTGAGTTGACTTTTCCTACAAAACCCTAATTTAGCAACTTTTGAATCTTGATGAATTTTGAGCAATCCTTGATGAATCATGATCAACCCTTGATCAAATGATGAATTATCCTTCAAAATGAGAATGTTGATAAAAAATTCCGACTTTTGACTCCAAAATGACCATTTTGCCCTTGCAGTTGACTGTAGATCCAATGGGGCTTTTGACTGTGCAAACTGGCACTGTGAGTCTTGAAACTTGGCATGTAGTTGCTTGAGACTGTATATAGGCCTATGAGACTTGCTTGAACCATTGAAAACCCCAAATTCCTTGAAAGAACCAAAACCCTAATTTTGAATTGACTGCCTTAGGAGATGGCTTGACTGTCTAACTCTTGAGCAATCTTGAACCATTTGGAGATGATTCTTGACATATCTTGAGGAATATGGGAGGGAAAATTTTGGGGTACAACACAATCAAATGTTAACCTTGCAGTAAAAGGAATGTGCGATCCATGAGGAGTGACAATCACAACACCAATTACTTTACCATAAGCATTCACAACTCCATCAAATATCATACTCCAACGAGATTCAGGGTCAGGACCTTCCTCAGGTAATGGTTCATTACAATATTTCACTTTCATGAACATCACATCCTCATCAGGGAATTAATATTCTGCAGACTGGTGATCCTCCACTGGTTGGTGAGCAAGATAATCTGCCAACACACTACTTTTAATAGCTTTTTGAGTGCGGTATTCGATATCATATTCGGATAACAACATCTGCCAGCGGGAAATTCTCCCAGTAAGAGCAGGTTTTTCAAAAATGTACTTGATTGAATCCATTTAGGAGATCAACAACGTGGTGTGATTCAACATATACTGCCGCAAACACTTTGCCGCCTAGGCCAAAGCACAACATGTTTTTTCCAGCATGGAATACCGCGACTCACAATCAGTGAATTTTTTACTGAGATAATAAATGGCGAACTCCTTCTTCCCTGTTTCATCCTGTTGTCCCAGAATACAACCCATGGATTTATCTAACACTGTCAGATACATAATCAACGATCTTCCTTCTACGGGAGGCAGCAAGATAGGAGGTTCAAGCAGATATTCCTTAATACTCTCAAATGCCCTTTTGCAGTCATCCGTCCACACACAACCTTGATCTTTCTTTAACAACTTAAAGATCGGTTTGCATGTTGCAGTCATGTGGGAAATGAATCTGGAAATATAATTCAAACGCCCGAGGAAACCTCTGACTTGCTTTTAAGTTCTTAGTGCTGGAATTTCTTGAATTGCTTTGACTTTATCAGGGTCAACTTCAATTCCTTTCTGGCTAACAATGAAACCCAACAACTTCCCCGATCAAACACCGAAGGTGCATTTATTTGGATTCAAGCAGAGACGATACTTCCTCAAACGCTGAAACAACTTCAATAAATATTCTATATGCCCTTCTTCAGTCTGGGATTTGGCAATCATATCATCAACATATACTTCAATTTCCTTATGCTTCAGATCATGGAATAGGGTTGTCATAGCCCTCTGGCACGTTGCACCAGCGTTCTTCAACCCGAAGGGCATCACTCTGTAATAGAATGTTCCCAAGGGTGTGATAAACGTTGTTTTTTTCATGTCCTCTGGAGCCATTCTTATTTTATTATACCTGGAAAATCCGTCCATGAACGAGAATACTTTGAATTTTGTTATGCTATCCACTAACATGTCGATGTGAGGCAATGGAAAATCATCTTTTGGACTAGCTTTATTTAGATATCTGTAATCTACGCACATGCAGACTTTTCCGTCTTTTTTCGGTACTGGGACAATATTGGCAATCCATTGAGGATACACTGATGTCACAAGAAAACCAACATTAATCTGCTTTAGAACCTCCTCTTTGATCTTTACTTCCATATCTGGGTGACTTCTTCTCAACTTTTGTTTAATTGGCGGACACTCTGGCTTCAACAGAAAATGGTGCTCGACAATATCTATATCTAGACCAGGCATATCTTGGTAAGACCAAGCAAAAATATCCACATACTCTTTCAACAACTCAATCAACCTTATCTTCACATCGGGATGCAACGATGCTCCAATCTTGACTTCCTTCGGATCTTCTTCTGAACCCAAATTGATCACTTCCAAAGTCTCTTTATATGGATGAATGGTATTTTCCTTGTGCTCAAGCAACCGTGAGACCTCTTCTGGAATCTCATCATAATCTTCTTCTTCAGCCCCAAACACAGGACATTCAAAGTTGGGAGAGGGTTCAGGGTCATTGTATTCAATGGGTTTTTTAATTAATCTGCACATATGATTTATGATTGCTTTTAGAAACTGACACATATAACAAGTGATCATGCAAATTGAATTTCAGTTATTATTTATTTTAAAAAGTTTTATTTATTTATTACCATTTTCCAAGAAAAAGCAGAAAATAAAGACATAATTCGGGAAGCAAAGACAACTTTTATTAATGATCTTAAAAGTCACAGCAAACAGATAAGCCCTACAACATTAGCACTTCCACCTTGGGCAGAGTGAAAGCCTTTCAAGAAAAAAAAAGATTAATCAAATCAAATTACTTTGAAATATGTATGCAAGAGGGAACATCAATGGTAACCCAGTTATGAACCTTGACTCCATGCGTCACATAATTCGGCATTTACTGCTCTGCTTCATCCTCCTCAACAACATTAATTCCATAATTAGTTGGATGGAGGTAACCTCCACTGCGGAAAACATTATGATAGCTACTCATAGTAGACTTTGACTTCAAACTTTCGCCTTTGCTATTCTTTGAAGAGAACCCCAAGCTAGTTCTGTTCTTGTTCACGGGTGGATCCATAATTCGTCCCCAGACTGCATTAAGACCATTGTGCCCAACTGGCTGCGCGTCCTTCAGCGAGACCATGGAATCCTCATTTCTCCTTATGTTGTCAATGGATAAGGCTTGGAACTGGGTTCCAACAACAGCTTCATCGACTTCTACAATACTGAAAGATGACAAATGAGATATCAACAATGCCTGCTCCCCATTTATGATCACTACCTTCCCTTCACGCACAAACTTTAGCTTCTGATGTAAAGTTGAAGTGACAGCCCCTGCTTCATGTATCCATGGATGCCCTAGCAAACAACTATATGTGGGAATAATGTCCATGACCTGGAAGGTTATCTGGAACAAATGTGGTCCTATATGGATAGGTAAGTCCACTTCACCGATGACAGATTTCCTCGACCCATCAAATGCTTTCACAATGATGCCACTCGGGTGCATAGGTGTTCCTTGATATTTCAACTTCATGAGAGTACTCCTCGGTATAACATTCAATGAAGATCCATTATCAATTAGCACATTGGATAGCGAATCATTCTTGCAGTTCATAGATATGTGGAGGGCCAGGTTGTGATTCCTCCCTTCATCTGCTAATTCATCATCGCAGAAACTCAAGTTATTACATGACGTAATGTTTCCAATTACGCTGCTGAATTGATCTATTGGCATGTCACTCTCCTCAAAATCTTGGTCCAGTACCCTCATCAAGGATTCTCTATGAGCAGAGGAGTTCATTAATAAAGCTAAGATAGATATCTTTGAAGGAGTCTACAATAGATGATCTACAATTCTGTAGTCACTCATCTTAATTATCTTCAAAATATCACCCACTTCTTTCTCTAGCGTAGCTCCACTAGTCTCTCCTGTAGTCTTCTTAGGTTCATCATTCTCAACAATTTTCTTTCCAGCAGCAACATCTCTCCGAACAATCGGCGCAAACACACGACTGCTACGGGTCACCCTACTATTTTCAGCTATATTTCCAACATCGGGCATTGGCTGGATGGGAACTTCCACCCCATCTTCTAAGATTGTAGCGTTGTATTTGTAAGGCACAACCTTATCTGATTTGTAGGGGATATGACCTGGAAAACTAATCACCAATGGGGTAAGAGCTAGCTTGCTATGATACTCCACCTCAAAATGGGATGGTGCACCGAAACAAGGCATAATGACGTTTACCCCTTCTTCAACACAACCAGTCATCAATAAGTCATTTCTGGAAAACAAATCTTCGTCTGAAGAGAAATACTCATCCGCGGAGGCATACTCTTCCTCTGACTCTTCTTCCTTTAAACAAACCTTAACCATATCAACTTCATGATAATCATCCCTCTGACCTGTGATCTTGATAGTTCCATTGTCTAACAGCAACTGAACACCCTTCTTCACGATTGAACATCCTCGGGGATCTGGACAACAAACTAGGCAAGCTCCATATTGGTGTTCCACCTGACCAGCCGTATGGCAGAAGGTAGCATGTAACTGCATGAGATCCTCATTCATATCCTCCACATCAAAAATACTGAATTCACTAGGACATTTGGAAACCATGTTCACTTCCTCTTCATACTCTGCCCTAGGCCTGATTATGTGGATGAGGCCCTCATCCATCATCTCCTGTAAATCAGCCTTTATCTTATCACAACCTTGTATATTTGTACTGCAAGTAGCACAAACGGTATGGTCATGCGTATAGTAGCTAAATTCATAGAGGTCTACGTGCATTTTCACCAAATCTCCTCTAACTAGATTAATGTCAAAAATCTGGAAGTTGCCTGGACAACTGGCCACCATATTTACAACATTTACTCCCCCATGCTTGGGTAGAGAATTATCTTTCACATTAGGTCCCATGTCCTTGAAAGATAGAACACCAGACTTTACCAATTTCTGCACCTCATTCTTCAACGGGTAACAATTCTCAACATTATTCCCTAGTGCTCCCTAATGAAAAGCACAAGTTTGGTTTGCCTTGTAATACCAAGGCAATGGTGATGGTACAGTGGGAGGTGGTCGTGTCTGGACCAACTTCTTCTGAATCAATGTTGGTAATAGCTCTGTATAGCTCATGGGAATAGGGTCATAACCCTCCCTTCTCTGATTATACCCTTGATTCCCCTGCTGGGACGATCTCTGATAAGCAATGGTAGTTGGAGCTGCACTCACAACAGGAGTAACTGAGGCAACTTGCTGATGACGCTGATAATTCCTTCTAAGAGTGTTTACCCTCCTCTCTTCTATAACAACATTTTCATCTCCTTCTTTCTTCTTGGTAAGCCCATAAGATGGCTTCTTCGCACCTCCAGATCCTTCATTCTTCATCAAACGGCCTTCTCTTATAGCCTCTTCCAAGAGGATACCCATTCATACCATCTCAGTAAAGTCACTTGGCGCGCTTGCTACCATCCTCTCGTAGTAGAAAGCACCCAACGTCTTCAAGAAAATCTTAGTCATCTCCTTCTCTTCCATGGGAGGAATCACTTGGGCGGCTACCTCGCGCCATCTCTGTGCATACTCTTTGAACGATTCCCCGTATTTATGAACCATGGCCCTAAGTTGATCACAGTCAGGTGCCATGTCCATGTTGTACTTGTATTGTTTGATGATTGCTTCTCCCAAATCATTAAAAGTATGGATATTGGAGCTACCAAACTCATATACCAATTCAACACAGCACCAGTCAAACTATCCTGAAAAAAGTGAATCAGCAGACATTGATCATCAGTATGGGTAGACATTCTCCTCACGTACATCACCAGATGAGCACGAGGGCAAGTGTTGCCCTTATACTTCTCAAATTCCGGGACCTTAAACTTAGCAGGTATCTTAACATTTTGGACCAAGCATAGCTCATTCACATTCTGCCCAAATAGCTCTTTCCCCCTGAGGGTCTTCATCTCCCTCTGCATCTTGTCAAAGTGCTCTTGAAAATCATCCATTTGGTCATAAATACCCAAGTCTTCACTCGGCGGAGGGAAAGGATGACACACATGATCATTAACAAATGAATTCATATTTACCGAAGGAGGTGCAGCAGGAACAACATGCACCACCGGAGGTGCTGAAGTAACAATAGTCTGAACCACTGGAGTATCTTGAGGCCCAAGATTGAAACCTTCAGGTGCAAAATTCACTGGAATTCCCCATGGATAAAATTGAGGCATACGGTTTTGAACAAAAGCCGGAGTAGCAAATACGGGAACAGTCAGAGCTTCAGTAGTTGCCCTTGTTGGTTGAGGTTGAACACTCAGTGGCCGATTCTGAGCAGCCACCAGAGCTTCCATTAGAGTAGTCAAATTGGCCATGCCGACCTTCCAAGTAGAAACTTCTTCGTGCAGCTCGCGATTCTCTTGTTCTAAGTTGTCCATCTTCTTTTTGAAATTAGCCTGAGTGTTGTAGTGATGAGTCAGCTTGCTGAACGAAGTAAAGAAGCTTGGTAAGACACCTAGATATGCATAACAAATGCAAGAAATGTGTGCAATATGATGCATAATATGCAATGCACATGATTATTTTTACTTTGTTATTTAATATTTCAAGGGATTTATAGATTTATAAACATATTGCAAACATCAAAGTAATAACGCTTTTAAAATACTGATTTTTTTTATTATAACTCCAAAATGGATTACAAGTTTCAATGATCCCAAGTACAAGATTAAAATAAAATCTGAAACCTTGAGAAATAGAACTGATGGAGATCAATCTATACGCTGGCGCTTCCTCGTGATCCTGGCAATCTGAGCCTTCAACCTCTGGTTTTCTTTCGTATATCTGATGGCAACCTCCTTCCAATCATCTGAATCAGGAAGTGAGTGATCAGCACCTGATTGAGGCCCAGGAGAAAATAAATCCCCTTGCCTCTCCATAGACTCTACCGCTCGACTCTCAAGGATCTCAATCAAGTTGTCTTTCTCCTTTAGGTCTGCTCTGTAGGAACTCTCTAAAATTTGGAACTTGTTCTTCCAAGCATCCCTTTCCTGTTGCATCCTAACCAAAGCAAGTTGCAGCTCTTCCAGATCATCTAATAAGGGAGGAGTGGTCTTCATAAATAGATCAGGCATGGGTGTCTCCCAAGTATACGACATCTTTAACTGAATGGCTCTGGATCGGATCCATTAAAGATATGGCTCCAAAGAAATAGCACCCCTAGGTCCCAAATCCTTCCTACTCTTCTTATGAATGTGACGCCAGGCCTTCACAATCTGCTCCCTAACTTTCTTATGGTCTTCTCCTTCCTTCAGAAATAAACTACTCAAATGAATACTATTCGTTTTATCTCTCATCGGATAACCAAGCTGTTGCCGTGCAAGAACATGGTTATAGTTAATTCCTCCCTTTGTACCAAGAAGAGGTACATTGGGGAAACTACCACAACTGTCAATAATCTCTACATCCTGGTAAGCTTGATGATACCAATCAATGTCCGAGTGAGTAAGTGCCATGATTTTAGGAGCCCAACGGGGTTCCTTCTTGACATCCCAAAAAGCATCAGACTGAGGCATATGAGAGATAAACCACCGGTACAATAGAGGCGTGCAACAGATAATCATCCCCCATGATAAGAATTCCGAAGATGGTTAGAGTAATAAGTATCACCCAACAATGTAGGAACTGGGTTTCCAATCATGAAGATCCTAATAGCGTTAATGTCGACAAACTTGTCCACGTTAGGAAATAAGAACAACCCGTAAGCAAGTAGGGCAAATATGGCCTCAAAAGCAACTGTACTCTTCATTCTGGCAAAGTAACGAGCTTTCTCCAATAAGAACTGAGCTGGTAATCCTCTAATCCCTCCTTTGATTGTTATATGGGCTTCCACCTCAGACTTCCCCAGATGAATCAAAGTAGCAATCTCATGTGATTTCGGCTCACCCTCCAAACCAGTAAAAGGAATACGATCGATAACAGGTAAATCCAATAGATAAGAATACTCCTCCAGTGTAGGCATCAACTGATAGTCGGGAAAAGTAAATCAATGATACATCGGATCATAGAACTGGACCAAGGTCGAGAGAATACCCTCCTTCATCTTCAGCTTCATGAGAGGAATAATGGATCCATACTTCTTTCAAAAGTCTGTAGAACACTCGATCTCGGGAATTAGACTTACCAACTCATCTATCTTGGGATCCTTGAAACTGTACTTCCTGGTCTTTCTCTTTCCAGAATCCATGGTTAAAAAGTACCTGAGATATTCACAAATAGTCAACCTTTAAATCCCTTGAAATATAGTTTCTTCAAAAGATGCTTATGAGTGCATGGATGCATGATCCAACAATCACACACAAGATCACACATATAGGGTTCATAGGTTCAACGTCACGAGCATGAAGTCAAAGGTACTACCCATAAGGTGTTGGTCTAAAGTTATCACCTACCGAACAAGGTTCTAGAGGTTCCCAGAGTCTACATCCTTCCTTCAGATATTACCAACTTTCCGATTAACTCGGTAATTGGTAATATTCTCAAGAAAGACTCGTCCGAGTGTAGTATCGCGTGACAACTATTTCCAGATTACTCCGTCATAGCTTCTGAACTACACCTAAAAGGCCAATATGGGTTTGGTATTCTACGGTCCTCAGATTCAGCAGGCTCCCAGGTCGAAAGCAGTACGTCTTCCCGATTACTCGATAAACGACACTACAGTCAAAGGGGCCTCCACTGAGTGGGGGATCTCATGCCACCTTTTTTGGGATTACTCCCTCAAAGTTAACATGACTATACCGCCCGTCCTATCTTAAAGTTTTCCCAAGTCCGGGTATAGGACTTATGAGTAATCACCAAGCACCCCTGAAAACCAGGAAAATCCAGACAAACATATATACAACATATAACACAAAAAACAGTAATAACACATATACTGATATAAACAAAGATAGGCTTAAACCACTTAGGGATGGACCAGCAAGAGGTCAATCTGTCCCTAGTGAAGTCACCATTTTTATGTAGCAGTAAAAATGAGAAAAGAGAGAATAACCCAAAAAAGAGGGGGAAAGATTCAAGGTAAGGGGGTTGGTTATGCAAAGGGAAGGTATTAGCACCCTAAACATCTACGGTACTCCGCAGGAGCCTCTTTGTAAAATTTGTATATTTTGGATATAAAAAATGTTGTATAAACAATGGATGGTGGAGGTGAGAAAAGAAATATATTTATTTTATAATTTTTGCACCCGCCGCGGTTGCAAACATTTAGTGCCTACGTACCACCTTTCGTGCAATAGGGGATCAGGGTACACGTAGTTCCTCTTTCAAAATTTTAAAACCCAAACGTGTTGGTTAATTTTATAAAATAAAACATCATCAACATTGTCCGTGTCGAAAACACACCTACTACCCACAATCATGAGAAAAGAGAATTTGTATCATCTCAAAGTGGAGGATATAACTTGGATTTCAAAATCAACAATGCCTCACTCAACACCCAAGTGGAAAATATCTCTATTCACTACATATTGTAGAAGTATAGTCGTTTGCATCACTACAAGGATTGACAAGAGTTTAATCTTTTAAGAAAAGTTTTAAAGATAAAAAAGCCAAAGTGGCAAAATGGTTTGAAATGAGATTGATTGACTTTTAGTCTTCTCACAAAAAAAAGTCAAGGTATTATTAAGTTGATTGGAGTTTGTTTATGAAAATGTTTTTTTGAAAATGCATGGACATAAGTCCAAGTTTATTATGAAAATGGTTCCAGTTTAAAACAAGAAGAGTTTTCAAAAGGAGGAAGAAGATTTTTGAAATTAAAGAAGATAGGAGGAGAAGAAGGGACTATCCTAAAGCACAAGGTAAAAGCTAGAGATAAGAACCATCTAACCAACAAGAAGCCAAAACTTGACATTATAAGCCAAGACAGAATTCCCATTCCTTGGATTGAAGCCAATCAAGCAAAGAAATACTAGACCTCTTGAGAGAAGCAAACTTTAAGTGTATTAAGTCTTCATAAAAATTGGGCAGAGTAACGGCTGTATACGGGCGAATTCCAGATTACAAACAAAGAGTGTAATCAGAAGAAAAACCTGCACACAAAAATAATCAAGAAACCCAATGTCTTGAGGTAAACCTTAAGAACTCCAGACAAAATAATAAGATAAGATCACAAGGTCTCCAAGATAGGCCAAGGTTTCTAATCCTAAGTCTAAGAAAAAGTCCCATACTTTATAATGCCAAGGATAGTAACCAAATAGTCTAAGTACCATTAAAGATTTTTTAGGGTTTATGTTGATTATTAAGTATCTTAAGAAAGGAAAACAAAAGTTCAAGTGAGCAAAGTAAAAATGGCAAGAAAGTAAATGCTCAAATGAGCAAAGATGAAAATGGCATGAAATGTAAATGCTAAAAGTAAATGGTACATAAAGCATAAAAAAGAATAAAAGCATAAGGTAAGACAATTCAATAATTAGTGGTTAGTTGGATGACCATCTTGAAGCTTGCATTTGGAACTCATTAGAGGATTGGTAGAAACAAAGCCTCCACACAACAAGTTGCATTTGCTTTTTGTCAAGTATATCATCCATTTGGAATTCTCATAAGTACCATTTTAATGATCAACAATGTTTAAGTGATCCGCGTTGATCAAATGTTTTGTAGATCCATTAGAGGATTGGTAGAACCAAAGCCTCCACACAATGAATCTCAAGGTTATTGGATAAAAGAGATCAAATTAACATACTTGGGTTTACAATCATAAGTTTGGGCCACGAATGATCATTTATCCGAATCGGGACAAAATTCAGCGCTATGTTAAGCAATCATAAGTGGACTTATATAGAAGTCACACCTATTTTGAGGCCGGTCAATAGCAATCTATGCACCATTTGGTTTGAGACATAATATAGAGATCATGCTCCAACAACATTTAGTGTAATAAGAAAGGGATGAGATGAAGAGGGATGGGAAAAAAATATACAAACCACTTTTGAATTAAATTTTAATCAAACTATTATTAAAATTATTCATCCATTTTTGTGGAGTTAAACTCAACACTATGGATCCAATGATGTTAATAAAGTTCATGATCCAAAATCTAACCCAAGATCAACCAGAAAATAATCACAAAATAATATCACATTTAATATGCACAAAAAAGGATTTTAAAAATGTTTTAAAAATAGAAAATAATGAGAAAAATATAAACTATGTTCAAATTAATCAAGAAATAAAAAGTAAGACCATAGAAAAATCAGAAAAAGGCCCAAATAATTTTACAAATTTTTTAGTAATTTTTTTAAAGTCAGAAACTATTTTTAAAATTAAAATAAATGGGTAAAATAAACAAAAAATGATAAAAAATAGTAAAGTCAGAAACAAAAATAAAATAAGGTCACCAATATTTATCATAATATCATTGGATCATTCCATAATTTTTTTTCAGAATTTTAAAATGTATAAAAATATTTTTAAACATTTAAAACAAATCAAATAAGTGTAAAATTTATAAAAAATACCAAAACACAAAATTAAATTGTGAAAAAATAAAAATCAGAAAGAGAATAATCAAAAATATTTTTCATAATTTTTTCAGATTTTTTGGACTAAAAATGAATTTTCTATGATTTTTTGAAATTTAAAACAATTAAAATATAAAAATCAGAAAAAGTAAATAAAAGTAAAATATGTGGACCATTGGATGAGAGTCAAAATGCGTTAGTAATCAAATCCAAGGGATCTGGCGCACTGTGCATATCATGGTCATTAGTGAATATTGTACAGAATCATTAATTAAATCAAGATTTGAAAAATACAGATGACACGCCTTCATTGGTTGGAAGATGACACGTTGGTCATCTTCAACCTCCAGCCATCACGAATTGCAGGTCTCTCAAATTGTAAAATCAGAAGCTCAGACCTATGCCATTCGCTTCGTCTCTTCAAGACAAAGACAACCACACCCTCGCACCAAATTTATATAAACTGTAGCTCAAGCAATTTGGAAGGAAAGTTTTGAAAAGGGATTTGAAATTTCACGGTCAAAACGTGTTTCCAGTAAAAGGTAAGTGTTGCGACTAGAACTAAGGCAATGAGAGCAACACAATGATATCAGAGTTTTGAAGAATTGATGAAGGAATCTACCTATTGAAGTTGAGTTGCAGAGCTCTGAAACTAGACTTCTATGGAGTAGTATAGGGCACGATTCTTGAATGTAATTATGTGGTTAGCTTCAGGGAAGATCAAGGAAGGTGAATTTATGGAAAAATTGGATTGAAAAAGGCTCTAGAATAGATTTTGAAGTTACAGAAAATTGAGTTATGGAGCAAGTTTGGCAAGGTGATTCTGGCTATCCAATCTTGGGAAATTGAATGGGATAGTTCATGTATTTATAGGAGAAACGAATGGGATCAAAAGGAAGAGTGAATGATGCGTTTTGGAGGGAATTCGTGCAAACCTGATGCACGAGTGAAGTGTGATACAAACTTCATCAAAACTCATCCAATTATTGCGTTTTGATGTGCTAAACAAATCTGGAACTTCACTAAACATGTTTAGTGGCAAAAACGCGTGGAAAACTTGTGATTAGAGGCCACATTATGGATTTCAAAATTCTGACTTGGTGAGAAATTCAATTTCAAAGTGCCAACTTCTGACCAATGGCATTTTCAACTCAAGGGGTCTTAGGGAATGATTCTTGATGATTTAGAAAGATGAGGTTACAAGCTTTGCAATGGAAAAAGAATGGAATTAAATGGATGCTTGAGATGAAAGTTGTATTGAGTCAAAGTTGAAGAAAAAATGTTGACTTTCCATACTTAGAAATATTTCAAATTCTTCTTCAAAAATAATCTATAATCTTTTGCATCCAAACATGTCCTTCCACTTAAATTTTCCCTTGACTAAAAAATATGGAATAAAGTAGATCTATTGAATTACATTTTGAAACTTGAACCACTCAAAATCTCCAAAAATTGAGCAAGTTATGACTTGTTGAAATTGGCCAAAAATCATGAAATGACCTATAATCTTTTGCATCTTTAAGGAAACTTCCATCCATTTTCCCACTTTGCACATAAAATAAGGCATAAAGTTCACATCTTCAAGATCATTATGGAAAAAATAATGGACTCAAGGTGATGAAAATTGACCAAGTTAGGACCATTTGAAGTCACTCATGTAAAATTGTGGATTCATCTAGATGACTTATAATCTTTCTTCTTCACCAAGTTTCTTCCACATGAAAACTCCTTGGAACTTTTGAAGTGATTTGTTGATAAACCTTTAAATATAAGGATGTATTTGGAATCACTCAAAAATACCAAAAGGTGAGCAACATATACTCCTTTGAAGTTTAAAACCCTAGCTTCTAGATCAAGAGAATGCCTTGAGGAACTTTGACAAGTTTGAACAAACTTCTTGTACCAATATTCTTGATTTGTGAATAGAAGTTATTGAGGATGATAATGAGAACTCTTATCCACCAACACCACTTCCATATCTTTAATTTTGAGATAAATATGCTCTTATGACCAATAGGAACAAGGCATTGTCCAAACATGACAACTTCTCCAATCAACCCCTTGTACTTTTGAGTAAAATCTAATAACCTTGAAATGTGATAAACCAAAGCAACCTTGCCATGCCAATTCTACGAAAACCAATCCAATGGTGAGGTTCGAACTTCTCAAGCTATATTGATTAGGGCATGGAAATAAACTCATGAACCTATGGAGTAACTTGTTAAATCTCATTGCCCTTACCTACATGGATAACAAGCAAGACAAGCCAACATTATATTTTATTAGTTAAGTGAAGAAATCAAAACAATATTCATGATCACAAAAGGAACATAAGTTAAGGTGCTTGGTAATCCCTCAAAAGGAGAAAAACTCAAAGTAGGGAGGGGAACTAAGAATCCTAGTGTGATCTTGTTGTGAGTGAATCAACATGGTTTGATGAAGGGATCTTAGGGGAAAAATTGGAGTACAACAATGCCCTTTTATTTTTATGCACTATTTACTTTTAGCATTTACATTTCATGCCATTTTCATCTTTGCTCATTTGAGCATTTACTTTCTTGTCATTTTTATTTTGCTCACTTGAGCTTTTCTTTTCTTTTCTTTTTAAAATACTTAATAATCAACATAAGCCCTTAAAATCTTTAATGATACTTGGACTATTTGGTTACTATCCTTGGCATTATGGAGCATTGGACTTTTTGGACTTAGGATTAGAAACCTTGGCCTATGATTAGAGACCTTGTGATCTTATCTGATTATTTTGTCTAGAGCTCTTGAGGTTTACCTCAAGACATTAGGTTGTTTGTTTGTTTTGTATGTAGGTTATTGTGATTACACCTTTTGTTTGTAATCTGGAATTCACCCGTATACAGCCGTTACTCGGCCCAATTTTTGTGAAGACTTAATACACTTGAAGTTTGGTTCTCTCAAGAGGTCTAGTATTTTTGCTTGTTTGGTTTCAATCTAAAGAATAGGAATTCTATTTTGGCTCATAGTGTCAAGTATTGGCTTCTTGTTGGTTAGATGGTTCTTATCCCTATATTTTACCTTATTCTTTAGGATAGCCTCTTCTTCTCCTCCCATCTTCTTTAATTTCAAAAATCTTCTCCCTCCCTTTGAAAACTCTTCTTGTTTTAAACTTGAACCACTTTCATAATAAACTTTGACTTAGGTCCATGCATTTTCAAACATTTTCATAGATAAACTTCAATAAACTTAATAATACTTTGACATCCTTTTTGTGAGAATACTAAAAGTCAATCAATATCATTCAAACTATTTTTCCACTTTGGTTTCATCTTTAAATTTTTCTCAAAAAAAGATTGGACTCTTGTTAATCTTTGTAGTGATGCAAAAAACTATACTTCTACAATATATAGTGAGGAGAGATATTTTCCACTTGGGTGTTGAGTGAGGCATTGTTGATTCTAAAATCCAAGCCATATCCTCCACTTTGAGATGATGCAAATTCTCCTTTCTCATGATTGTGGGTGGTAAGTATGTTTTCTACATGGACAATGACGATGATGTTTTATCTCATAAAATTAACCAACACATTTATGTTTTAAATTTTTTTAAAAAAGAGGAACTACGTGTACCGTGATCCCCTATTGCACGAAAAGGTGGTACGTAGGCACTAAAGGTTCACAACTGCGGCGGGTGCAAAAATCATAAAAAATATATTTCTTTTCTCACCTCCACCATCTATTTTTATACAACATTTTATAGCCAAAATATACAGATTTTACAAAGAGGTTCCTGTGGAGTACCGTAGATGTTTAGGGTGCTAATACCTTCCCTTTGCATAACCAACCTGTTGTACCCCAAAATTTGCCCTCCCTTTTTCACAAGAAATCACAGCTTCGGGCTTTTCCTGATTTTTTCAGATTGGCTTAAGAATCGGTCAAACAGACTTTTCTCATCAGTCAGACAAAATTAGGGTTTCCATTGATTTTGAATCAGTTCAAGCAGATTATTAGGGTTTTTAGTGATTTGGTTGAGTTTGGCTCAGGGTTTGATCAGGCGGACGTTTCTTTGACAATAAATCAAGAATTAGGGTTTGCACGCGCATTTTCAGAAGAATTTGAATCCACAGTGTCTTAATTGGTTGTTACACTGTTTTGACGTTTGCTCAAGATTTCTGTTTTGTTTCTCAAGGTCTAAACATCTGGGACATGGGCTGAGGCTTCTGATTGAGAGTTTGAAGTATTGGTTTAGTCAGTGAAATGAAAGGCGTATGGACATTTGTTTTGATTGACTGTGCAATACATGTGGTTAATTGGGACGCCGGGTTTATTATTGATTAATGCGAAGTTGCAAGACTACAGTGTTTATTAATTATTTATTTTATCTAAGTTAGAATAATTGGGATTTACTTCCAGTTATTTTAATTCAAGAAAACTTAAATAATTAAATAGACAGTGAAATAAAAGAGATATCTGACAAAAAGACTTTTATTTATTTTTAATTATTGGTACAAGTGTTATTTAAATACAAGTAATTTTTACAGTATTTATAATAATGTTTATTACAAATGATTAAAATAAAATAAAACTGTATCCTAAGTGTCTTGAAATCTTCATCTGCTACTGCTGCTCCCCATTGCTCAACTGATTTTTATCTGCAAAGACAAAAAAAAGAAAAGAAGTCAAACACAGATAAATTAAGAGCATTCTCAGACAGTCAATCAAATTAAAACTCATCATTAAAAGTGTTGGCCGGAATCAGTTTATTCGCCCTCTCTGCAAATCACAAGAAGACTCTTGGTTCACAAAGAGGGAAAGAAAATTATCTTGCAAGCATATGAATTAAATACAAGGCAACATGTTAAACAAAATGCCCAAGAATGCATAAATTCAAACAAGACTGTCACTAAAGCAAACAAGTTACAAACAAACTGCACATGGCAAACTAAGTTACCAAGAGATGTCAACCAAGCTGCCAAAAGATATCAAAGCTGTCAAAACTGTCAACAAGTACACAAAAGATATGCAGGAAATCTGGAAATATGCAGAGGAAAGCTAACATTGCAAGCATACATTTTCAAAATCTTCATCATTTTCCAACCAACACTTTTTCAGAAAAAGTACAGTCTAAGTAATATAATATACTTATCTGTGGAGAGAGAAAGAGAGGGAGAAGAGAGGCTTACAATTTGCAGGCTTAAGGCTTAAGAGATATAAAAAAACAGAATCAACACTGTAAAAAGGGAGGCAGAATACACAAGAAATAACACAAACTGTAAACACAGAACCATAAGCTCCAAGCCACAAACTATATCAACACAAGCCTGAAGCCTACTAGCCTGCCTCCAACAAGCTTAAAACTGTTCAAACCTGTTACAGCATGGAAACCTGCCTTTAAACCTGTTCAAGCCTTCAAACCTACTCAGTATCAAAACCTTCACAAACCTGCATAAAACATAAGCAAGCCTGCCTGTTCAGAAAGGCCTGCATAACACAAACAAGCCAAAATCCTGAAACCTGAATAAGAACAAGCCTCAAAACACAATAAGCCTGTACCAACAAAACTCCAAACCTGCATATACCACAGGCCTGCCTGTACAATAAACCTACCTCAAAGCCAAAACTCCAAAAGCCCTCAAATCAAAAAGCCTGTTTCAACCTGCTAAAAAACCAGGTACAAGCCTTAAAGCCTGTAAACATCAAGCCTTACATCCTGTCAAACACAAACAAACAGCCCACAAGCCTTTCAAAGCCTAAGCTCCAAACAAGCCTGCATAAGCCTGACAAACACGAGTCTAGCTTACAAACCTCAAAGCATTCAAGCCAAAAGCCCTCAGAATGAATTCATCATAGGGCCAACCTCAACATATCAATATCAACAAGCCTAGTAAGCAACTCAGAACAAAGCATTCAAGCCAAAGTGCCTCAAAATGAGATTCATCATAGGCTAAAAGAATCAAAGTCCAAGAGAGGAACAAGCAAGCACAACAACAAGTATCTCAGAGCAAGCGAGCAGAAGAGGAAAAGAAGATGCAGAAGTGAAATAATCTAGGGTTTTCAGAGAAGCGTTCATCATAAAACCAAAAGGAAGATACGAGGGTACCAGACAAACCAGAACAAAGCTAGCATCACAGTCTCCCTCCGCCCGACCGCCTAAGACGCCTCCCGTCCTCCTCCGTCTCCTCTCCAAAGGTATTGTCCCTCTTTCCCTTTTTTCTAATATCTCGCACAAACATAAACAATGAACACAGAAAATCAAAAAAACTTGTCCAAGGTTAACAACATACATGAATCCAGAACCTTAAAACGCGATAAAACAAATTTGTTACCTTTTGAATCATCGCCTTGAGCAAGACATGGAGAGAGGGAGATGGAGGTAGCGTCTGGAAGCTGAGGCGAGGAAAGGGTTATCAATGGATTTTGCTTTAGAACGAGAAAGGCGAAGAAGACGATGAAGGGAACGGCACCGCTCTAAGCCTCTGTAAACCTAACTCTGAAGCCAACAAAAACGAACCCTAAAAAAATTATCAAACGCGTTGGGCCTGTTCCCTCACAAAATGCTTAAGCCCATGAAATTTGCGCACCCCCCCTTTTGCTTAAACCTGTTCGCTTGGGCCTGCCCCTCTTATTAACACTAAAGCCCATTCTTTTTTTGTACACAAACTAATATCTTTTTTTTATCACATTATTCCATTTCTTTTCATATAATTTATTTTGTTAAGAAAAACAATATATCATTTTTTTTATACAAAACTTTTTTCTCAATATTTATTACCTTTTTACAAAAATATGTAAATCTTAGGTTTATTAAGTTTAAACATTTTTTTTCTTTTATTAAAACCTTTTTTTTGTTTAAATTAAACCTTGTACATAAAAACATTAAAAGATACATAAATAATTAGTTTGTTTGGAATTAAATACTTTTTCTTTAAAACCCTTTTATTTATATAACATTAACAAAAAACACAAAAATAATATTAATACTTAATATGGCATTAAGTTAACATTTTTTGTAAATAATTACATACAGTTTCACTAATAGTTTTATTTCTCTTTGATTCTTATACATTGTTACATTTTACATTGAGAATGCAATTAGATTTGGTTGTAAATAACATTTGGACACTACTATCCTGATAAGACTCATCCCCATTTGTAAATATTTGTACCCCCATCCCCGGATACTTATTTGTAATAGCTTAGACTTTAAATTCCCACAATTTATCGCTTTCTATATACTGTATAGTAATTAGGGTTTGTATGTGAAGATTCAAAATCAACCGCTAGATAACCTAATACAAAGACAAATGCACGAAAATCAATACACAATTCACACTTGCACCCCTAGGGTAATCCCGCTTGTTGCCTTCCAAAATGGGCCATGTTTGCATGTCAAGTACTTTGGCAAAACAAAAACAAATCAAATGATCATAATCCCTCGATGACGCTTTTGAAGTTGCCTAAACAAAATGATCATAGTCCCTCAAGAAAATTGCCAAAGACACTTGGCACTATTGCATTCATGGTCTAAACGATGACCCGCGCCCGTCCTGTTAAAATCCTAACACAAGGTTGTTCACCAAATACAATGGTAAAACAACACTGTTAAAAGGGTTAAAACATGAGAAAGATCTTTGAGTAAAATAGGGTAGACAACTCTTAGTTACTTGATCAAACTTGCAAAACACACTCCACAACACAACTTTCAAAACAACTTTCAAAAACATTGAAACATCTTTTCAAAAAGACAAACACCTTTGTAAAACATTCGAGTAAAGAATTGTTACAACGGTTGCCTAGACAAGGCATATTTTTCAAAACATTTTCAAAACCACACACAAAGCACCATTTCAAACAATTGAAAAGCAAAGGCAAGTGATCTAAAACAAGTAACTAAGAGCCCATGGATAATAATGGATGAAAAGAGTGCTAGCACCTTCCCTTTTCATAATCTACCCCCCGAACCCACGAAAAAAATCTCAAAGGTCTTTCCTGTGCTTTTTGACCTTTCCTTAGGATAAAATAAAAAGTCGGTGGCGACTCTTGCTAAACCGAACAAGTGCGAAAACAAACGCAAAACCTCAAGTCAGTTCTCCCACCGTATCACAGAACTGGCGACTCTGCTGGGGACTATCTAAAAGTGGGGTTACCTTAGGGTTTAGATCACCTTTACATACTTGCTTTGTTTGCTTTTCTTTTTGGGTCCTTGTTTGGGTTTGTTGTAAATCCTACACCCGGATTTAGGGGCACCTTTTTAGGTAAATAGCAATAAAACTGTGAGGGAACTGTGCAGGGTATACCGACATGGTTGAAGCAGTAAGCTATGTTAGTGTGACATATTTGTGAGTACCGGTAACCTTTGAGTTCAATCAAGGAGAGTACTGGGCCGCTGAGTGATGTCATGAAGCACTAACGAACTCTTAGAACCTTACTTGACCATCTTAGCCTTTTTAAGGGTAGTGAGATGACCGACTTTGGTGCAGTCCAAAGTTGGTAGATACTCGATACTACACTCATTGAGGATTGTTTTCTTGGAATATTTTGGTCGCCAGTTAAGTGGCTAAACCAAAACAATGAACACAAAATAATCCAGTGATATTGAGCTCCTTAGAACCCGGTTTCTATTTTTAGGAAAGGATGAGCCAACTAACTTCAAGAGGGTACTTACCTACAAACCCCATGCAAGCCTAAACCTAAGAACTTGTTTGCTCTGTGTGAATATGATTACCTGTATATACACTTACTGGTTTTTGCATACATATACATAACATCATAACATCATACCATAGCATTTTCAATAACCATTTCAAGGATCTCGAGGGTCTTTTGATGCAGGGTCATGTTGAACCAGACGTCTACCAAAGGGGCAAGATGTTTCTCTTCTAAACAAATGCCATCAAAGATCAAGTGCAACAACTTGAATCAGGGGCTATGACACACTTGACATGGTGAGCTTGATTCTAGTGGAAAGACATCCGCCGGTGCAAAGTTCTCCAATCAAAGATGCTGAACAAAGCTCAACCTCTAACATTCTCTTGTGTTTACCCCGAAAGATCCTTGAAAACATTGCATACATATATCATGCATATCATTGCATAACAGGTTTCTCCCATACAGGTCCCCTTATCTTCCTATCGTTTATTTCAGTAAGATGGATATGGAACAAGCGGTGAAAGATCTCCAAGCTCAAAACACTCAATTCCAACAAATGCTTCTGGCTATGGGTAAAGGGCAAGAAGACCTGAAAGCTCTCCTTCTCAAAGACAAGAGGAAGAAGTCCAAAAAAGCAGCGGGCATCCTGAACTTGAGCAGAAGACCTGAAACTCTAGATCTTTCAACTCCACCCAGCATAGGGGCCAGTCTTGAAGAAGACCATAATTTGGAGATTGATGAAGCTGACTACTCCGAAGAACAATATCCTCTCGCTGATGACAAGTACAAACAGTTGGAGGATCGCCTCAATGCTATGGAGATTCAACAAATACCTGGCTTGGATTTAGGAGACATGGGTCTAGTTTTTGGATTGGTCATCCCTCCAAAGTTCAAAGTCTCTACTTTGGCCCTGTACGATGGAGTCTCTTGCCCTAAGATGCATCTAAAGTCTTATGTCCGCAAGATTCAACCATACACAACTGATCCAAAGCTTTGGATCCATTTCTTCCAAGAAAGCCTGGTAGGGGCTCAACTCGAATGGTTCTATCAATTGGAGAGTTCTCGCATCCACACCTGAGAAGATTTAGCTATGGCTTTTTACAAATAGTATCAATACAATGCTGATCTTGCACCATCTCGTGTGCAATTGTAGAACATGACTATGGGTTCCGTTGAGAGCTTCAAAGGATACGCTCAAAAGTGGAGAGATCTGGCTGGTAGGGTGCAACCCCCTTTAACTGACAGAGAGTTGATTGACATCTTCATGGGAACTTTGACTGGGCCTTTCTTCAATCACTTAATTGGAAGCTCCTCAGCTGGGTTCACCGAGCTAATACTGACCGGCGAAAGAGTCGAAGCTGGCATAAAAAATGGAAAGATCCAAGGAACTACACCCTCGGATACTCAGATAATTCCCTACAATGGGAAGAAAGAGTCCAATGCAGTGACTGGTCAAAAGAGTCACCATGACCAACACGTAGGAGCAATCTTGACCTCTAATCCTACGCCTGCTCAACAAAGACAGGGGCATCAGCGTAAGGAGGTCGCACTTAAAAGACAGTTCACCAACATCAACATGCCGCTGTCTCAAGCACTGCAACACTTATTGAAGATGAATCTGATTACATTGAGGGCTCCCCTCCAGAACCCAAATACTTCTGCTCCTACCTATCATCCCAATGAAAGGTGTGCATACCACTCTGACAGTCAGGGACATGACACAAACAACTGTTGGCCTCTGAAGAACAAGATCCAAGACATGATTGATGCCAATGAGATCGAGTTTGACCCTCCGGAGACTCTAGCATAATCACTGCTCCTATGCCAAATCATTGAGAATGTCTTTGTTCATTTGAATTTTCAAGTTGTAATCTCTTTGTTATTCAAACAATTATCTATTAATGTCAAACTTTGTTTCATTAATGCATTGCATATGTTTGTCTTGAATTCATCCATTCGTTTTGACTACTCTTATGTTTTCTTTGTGATATTTAACTCTTGATAAAAAGCTGCGAGCCTTTAGAGGGAGGATGATGAAACAATGCCATATTCTCATACAGTATGCTTTTGAACAGACCTTGCTGATGATGTACATGCATTTCTTTCAATTCCCAAACACTGGAGTTATAAGGAAGATAATCCCTAGTCAACCCCTTCGAGCCAAAGAAGTAGGATTTTTCTGTTCTAAACAATTTGAAACCTTTGATTTAAACCTGGGGCAGGGTAGTCTCTCAGTTAATTAAAAAAAAAGCGCATTGAAGTCGCAAACTCTCAGTTCGTAATACAACGAACGACATAAAAAAAAAGCATCCCTCTGGAATCAAAAGACAGTGATGGTTCCTTATCTCATAGGCAGTCATTATCTCTCAAAAGAGAAAAGCCCACTGAGCCAAAACCTATAAAGGAGGCTTAAGAAACTGGGGCATCCCGCTGACGGTAATCCCGAAAACTAGAACGGTCAGGCAAAAGTTAGGGATAACAAATCAAAATAACGAGGTCATTACAAATCCTCAACAACATGAAAAATGTTACAAAAAAAGGGAGATGATGACTGCCCTCCAAATTCAATTGGTGTGAACCATCACCAAAAAGTCATTCCAAATTCGAATAGAGTTTGATGCACAATTAACTGAGTTTAGGATTTGAAGAACATCACGAAGAGCGGGTGGGTACAAATATACTTTGAGCCTTTATCCTTTGTTTCTTAAACCGTGAACCAAGCCACGTTACAACCCTTCAAAAGTCCTAACTTAAGCATGGGTTAGTTCGAAAGCATACTGTTACAAAAGGTATCCTGACTCCTGTAAGGATTTGCCCTAAATCTTGTGTTGAATTTGTCTTACAAAAAGTTTTCTGCTAAAAAACGCATTTTTCAAAACTTCGAGACAAGCATAAACTTTGCATTATTTGAATATCGTTGTTTGCACATGGTTATTTGTTTAACAGCGAAGAAATTCATACAGCGAATGTTCGGAGGAACGAAAACTCTCTCAGTGAGTAAAATCACTTCAAAAAGGATGACACTTCCATTGACAAATCTCCTATCGACAAGGGAGCATGACATGTCACTATCCAGAACACCTGGGGCAGTCCAGTCAAGGTTTCAACAGATCTTTCAAAGTTCAGTTAACCTGGGGCAGTCCAGTCAAGATTTCAACAAATCTCGCAATTACAGATTAACTTGGGGGCAAGTCTCCTTCATCATCACTTGGGGCATTCGAATGTCAAAACCAAGGTCGTTCAAAATTTCCTTCATCACCTGCTGGAAGTTACAACCACCAACAGAATAACAGACAATTGAAGCTCCTAAAAATCTGTTTCTCTCAAGAATGAAGACTCTCATCCTTAAAACCTCAGAAGATTGGTATGCTCCCAGTTTCTGACCGTTAACGGAATGAAGATTCTCATCACCTCAGAAGATTGGTATACTACCAATTTCCGACCCTTAACAAAATCAAGATCAACATCTTCCGAGATTTCCTTCTAGAGATAGTTCAGATGTGACCCAGATTTGGCGACATTCCGAAACTTATTCCAGATTTCCTTCTAGAGATAGTTCAGATGTGACCCAGATTTGGCGACATTCCGATACTTATTCCAGATTCCATTCTAGAGATAGTTCAGATGTGACCCAGATTTGGCGACATTCCGATACTTATTCCAGATTTCCTTCTAGAGATAGTTCAGATGTGACCCAGATTTGGCGACATTCCGATACTTATTCCAGATTCCCTTCTAGAGATAGTTTAGATGTGACCCAGATTTGGCGACATTCCAATACTTATTCCAGATTCCCTTCTAGAGATAGTTCAGATGTGACCCAGATTTGGCGACATTCCGATACTTATTCCAGATTTCCTTCTAGAGATAGTTCAGATGTGACCCAGATTTGGCGACATTCCGATACTTATTCCAGATTCCCTTCTAGAGATAGTTCAGATGTGACCCAGATTTGGCGACATTCCGATACTTATTCCAGATTTCCTTCTAGAGATAGTTCAGATATGACCTAGATTTGGCGACATTCCGATACTTATTCCAGATTTCCTTCTAGAGATAGTTCAGATGTGACCCAGACTTGGCGACATTCCGATACTTATTCCAGACTTCCTTCTAGAGATAGTTCAGATGTGACCCAGATTTGGCGACATTCCGATACTTATCCCAGATCAATACCTGCAGCAATCAAAAGATTCTTGCAATCCCCAGCGGAGCTAAAACTTCCAACTATCAATCCCCAAGCAGAATGAAGACTCTCATTCTCAGTTCCTCACAGAGTATTCAAATATTCTCCAGTGAAGATCCCCTCAAGATAGGAATCCCCAGTAGATTGGTATACAACCCAAGCTCCTGATTCCCCAACAGTGGTCCCAGGACTTCTCATTTTCAATGATCAAAAGATTCTTGCAATCCCCTGCAGCAGTCAAGGATTTACTTTCCCCAGCAGCAGTCAAAGATTTCATTATCCAGGATTCGTCTTCCTCAGCAAGATAGCTACTCAGCTTACATGCACATCCATCACATTCATATCATAAACATTGATGAAGTGCAATTCATTACATCATGACATTGCATACAACTAACCCTTTACCTTTTCAGGAAAGATCAATCAACAGACAAAGATCATCATCTTCCGGGATTCCTTCCAGGGATAGTTCAGATGTGACCCAGACATGGCGACATTCTGATACTTATTCAAGATTCCTTCCAGAGATAGTTCAGATGTGACCCAGACATGGCGACATTCTGATACTTATTCCAGATTCATTCAAATACAGTCCAGATACGATCCAGATTCGGATGTAATTCTGTCACTCATCCAAAAGCAATTCAACAATCATTTCTCAATGGCATCTGTAAGCCCATTCCCGACATCACGATACCTGTAGAGATTGAAGATCAATACCTGTAACAAGCCAGGAAAACTATCTTTCTTTCTCAGGTCAGAGATCAATAACTGAAACCAGACAGGACAATTATCTACTTGACCATCATGAGGCAACCCTACACCAGTTCCTTCTTTCAAAGATGCAGTTTTACACGGACTCATCATTAGGCAACCCTACACCGGTTCCTTCTCAGTTCCAAGACCTCTGAAAACAGTTTACAGATTCTCCAGACACGAATGTTAATCTATCGCTTGTTCAGATTCAACTTTTGAAGACAGTTTACGGATGCTTCCAGATACGGATGACAATCTATTGCTTATTTAGACCCCCAGTTCAGAGATGTTCCAAAACATGGATACCTTTCTGATACTCACCCACTCACCAACGACATACAGTTCAACAAACATTTCCAGATGGCATCTCTAAGCCCATCCTCCTACCAGCAATTTCCAAATGGCGTCTCTAAGCCTATCCCCCTGTCACATCTCCAGATGGCATCTTTAAGCCCATCACCAAATGGCATCTTTAAGCCCATTCCCTCAAACTACGCTTTGACGAGTGCAAATTTTTTGGGCACACTAGTGTCCAATCTCCTTTTACCTTCAAGTCGCGAACGACAAACTTGCCAATATAACTCTTCAGGTTCAAGAAGATTGAATAGGGGAAACTGTTGTACCCCAAAATTTGCCCTCCCTTTTTCACAAGAAATCACAGCTTCGGGCTTTTCCTGATTTTTTCAGATTGGCTTAAGAATCGGTCAAACAAACTTTTCTCATCAGTCAGACAAAATTAGGGTTTCCATTGATTTTGAATTAGTTCAAGCAGATTATTAGGGTTTTTAGTGATTTGGTTGAGTTTAGCTCAGGGTTTGATCAGGCGGATGTTTCTTTGACAATAAATCAAGAATTAGGGTTTGCACGCGCATTTTCAGAAGATTTTGAATCCACAGTGTCTTAATTGGCAATTACACTGTTTTGACATTTGCTCAAGATTTCTGTTTTGTTTCTCAAGGTCTAAACATCTGGGACATGGGCTGAGGCTTCTGATTGAGAGTTTGAAGTATTGGTTTAGTCAGTGAAATGAAAGGCGTATGGACATTTGTTTTGATTGACTGTGCAATACATGTGGTTAATTGGGACGCCGGGTTTATTATTGATTAATGCGAAGTTGCAAGACTACAGTGTTTATTAATTATTTATTTTATCTAAGTTAGAATAATTGGGATTTACTTCCAGTTAATTTAATTCAAGAAAACTTAAATAATTAAATAGACAGTGAAATAAAAGAGATACCTAACAAAAAGACTTTTATTTATTTTTAATTATTGGTACAAGTGTTATTTAAATACAAGTAATTTTTACAGTATTTATAATAATGTTTATTACAAATGATTAAAATAAAATAAAACTGTATCCTAAGTGTCTTGAAATCTTCATCTGCTACTGCTGCTCCCCATTGCTCAACTGATTTTTATCTGCAAAGACAAAAAAAAGAAAAGAAGTCAAACACAGATAAATTAAGAGCATTCTCAGACAATCAATCAAATTAAAACTCATCATTAAAAGTGTTGGCCGGAATCAGTTTATTCGCCCTCTCTGCAAATCACAAGAAGACTCTTGGTTCACAAAGAGGGAAAGAAAATTATCTTGCAAGCATATGAATTAAATACAAGGCAGCATGTTAAACAAAATGCCCAAGAATGCATAAATTCAAACAAGACTGTCACTAAAGCAAACAAGTTACAAACAAACTGCACACGGCAAACTAAGTTACCAAGAGATGTCAACCAAGCTGCCAAAAGATATCAAAGCTGTCAAAACTGTCAACAAGTACACAAAAGATATGCAGGAAATCTGGAAATATGCAGAGGAAAGCTAACATTGCAAGCATACATTTTCAAAATCTTCATAATTTTCCAACCAACACTTTTTCAGAAAAAGTACAGTCTAAGTAATATAATATACTTATCTGTGGAGAGAGAAAGAGAGGGAAAAGAGAGGCTTACAATTTGCAGGCTTAAGGCTTAAGAGATATAAAAAAACAGAATCAACACTATAAAAAGGGAGGCAGAATACACAAGAAATAACACAAACTGTAAACACAGAACCATAAGCTCCAAGCCACAAACTATATCAACACAAGCCTGAAGCCTGCTAGCCTGCTTCCAACAAGCTTAAAACTGTTCAAACCTGTTAAAGCATGGAAACCTGCCTTTAAACCTGTTCAAGCCTTCAAACCTACTCAATATCAAAACCTTCACAAACCTGCATAAAATATAAGCAAGCCTGCCTGTTCAGAAAGGCCTGCATAACACAAACAAGCCAAAATCCTGAAACCTGAATAAGAACAAGCCTCAAAACACAATAAGCCTGTACCAACAAAACTCCAAACCTGCATATACCACAGGCCTGCCTGTACAATAAAACTACCTCAAAGCCAAAACTCCAAAAGCCCTCAAATCAAAAAGCCTGTTTCAACCTGCTAAAAAACAAGGTACAAGCCTTAAAGCCTGTAAACATCAAGCCTTACATCCTGTCAAACACAAACAAACAGCCCACAAGCCTTTCAAAGCCTAAGCTCCAAACAAGCCTGCATAAGCCTGACAAACACGAGTCTAGCTTACAAACCTCAAAGCATTCAAGCCAAAAAGCCCTCAGAATGAATTCATCATAGGGCCAACCTCAACATATCAATATCAACAAGCCTAGTAAGCAACTCAGAACAAAGCATTCAAGCCAAAGTGCCTCAAAATGAGATTCATCATAGGCTAAAAGAATCAAAGTCCAAGAGAGGAACAAGCAAGCACAACAACAAGTATCTCAGAGCAAGCGAGCAGAAGAGGAAAAGAAGATGCAGAAGTGAAATAATCTAGGGTTTTCAGAGAAGCGTTCATCATAAAACCAAAAGGAAGATACGAGGGTACCAGACAAACCAGAACAAAGCTAGCATCACAGTCTCCCTCCGCCCGGCCACCTAAGACGCCTCCCTTCCTCCTCCGTCTCCTCTCCAAAGGTATTGTCCCTCTTTCCCTTTTTTCTAATATCTCGCACAAACATAAACAATGAACACAAAAAATCAAAAAAACTTGTCCAAGGTTAACAACATACATGAATCCAGAACCTTAAAACGCGATAAAACAAATTTGTTACCTTTTGAATCATCGCCTTGAGCAAGACATGGAGAGAGGGAGATGGAGGTAGCGTCTGGCAGCTGAGGCGAGGAAAGGGTTATCAATGGATTTTGCTTGAGAACGAGAAAGACGAAGAAGACGATGAAGGGAACGGCGCCGCTCTAAGCCTCTGTAAACCTAACTCTGAAGCCAACAAAAACGAACCCTAAAAAAATTATCAAACGCGTTGGGCCTGTTCCCTCACAAAATGCTTAAGCCCATGAAATTTGCGCACCCCCCCTTTTGCTTAAACCTGTTCGCTTGGGCCTGCCCCTCTTATTAACACTAAAGCCCATTCTTTTTTTGTTCACAAACTAATATCTTTTTTTTTATCACATTATTCCATTTCTTTTCATATAATTTATTTTGTTAAGAAAAACAATATATCATTTTTTTTATACAAAACTTTTTTCTCAATATTTATTACCTTTTTACAAAAATATGTAAATCTTAGGTTTATTAAGTTTAAACATTTTTTTTCTTTTATTAAAACCTTTTTTTTTGTTTAAATTAAACCTTGTACATAAAAACATTAAAAGATACATAAATAATTAGTTTGTTTGGAATTAAATACTTTTTCTTTAAAACCCTTTTATTTATATAACATTAACAAAAAACACAAAAATAATATTAATACTTAATATGGCATTAAGTTAACATTTTTTTTAAATAATTACATACAGTTTCACTAATACTTTTATTTATCTTTGATTCTTATACATTGTTATATTTTACATTGAGAATGCAATTCGATTTGGTTGTAAATAAAATTTGGACACTACTATCCTGATAAGACTCATCCCCATTTGTAAATATTTGTACCCCCATCCCCGGATACTTATTTGTAATAGCTTAGACTTTAAATTCCCACAATTTATCGCTTTCTATATACTGTATAGTAATTAGGGTTTGTATGCGAAGATTCAAAATCAACCGCTAGATAACCTAATACAAAGACAAATGCACGAAAATCAATACACAATTCACACTTGCACCCCTAGGGTAATCCCGCTTGTTGCCTTCCAAAATGGGCCATGTTTGCATGTCAAGTACTTTGGCAAAACAAAAACAAATCAAATGATCATAGTCCCTCGATGACGCTTTCGAAGTTGCCTAAACAAAATGATCATAGTCCCTCAAGAAAATTGTCAAAGACACTTGGCACTATTGCATTCATGGTCTAAACGATGACCCGCGCCCGTCCTGTTAACATCCTAACACAAGGTTGTTCACCAAATACAATGGTAAAACAACACTGTTAAAAGGGTTAAAACATGAGAAAGATCTTTGAGTAAAATAGGGTAGACAACCCTTAGTTACTTGATCAAACTTGCAAAACACACTTGCCTACTTTCAAAACACACTCCACAACATAACTTTCAAAACAACTTTCAAAAACATTGAAACATCTTTTCAAAAAGACAAACACCTTTGTAAAACATTCGAGTAAAGAATTGTTACAACGGTTGCCTAGACAAGGCATATTTTTCAAAACATTTTCAAAACCACACACAAAGCACCATTTCAAACAATTGAAAAGCAAAGGCAAGTGATCTAAAACAAGTAACTAAGAGCCCATGGATAACCATGGATGAAAAGGGTGCTAGCACCTTCCCTTTTCATAATCTACCCCCCGAACCCACGAAAAACATCTCAAAGGTCTTTCCTGTGCTTTTTGACCTTTCCTTAGGATAAAATAAAAAGTCGGTGGCGACTCTTGCTAAACCGAATAAGTGCGAAAACAAACACAAAACCTCAAGTCAGTTCTCCCACCGTATCACAGAACTAGCGACTCTACTGGGGACTATCTAAAAGTGGGGTTACCTTAGGGTTTAGATAACCTTTACATACTTGCTTTGTTTGCTTTGCTTTTTGGGTCCTTGTTTGGGTTTGTTGTAAATCCTACACCCGGATTTAGGGGCACCTTTTTAGGTAAATAGCAATAAAACTGTGAGGGAACTGTGCGGGGTATACCGACATGGTTGAAGCAGTAAGCTATGTTAGTGTGACATATTTGTGAGTACCGGTAACCCTTGAGTTCAATCAAGGAGAGTACGGGGCCGCTGAGTGATGTCATGAAGCACTAACGAACTCTTAGAACCTTACTTGACCATCTTAGCCTTTTTAGGGGTAGTGAGATGACCGACTTTGGTGCAGTCCGAAGTTGGTAGATACTCGATACTACACTCATTGAGGATTGTTTTCTTGGAATATTTTGGTCGCCAGTTAAGTGGCTAAACCAAAACAATGAACACAGAAAATAATCCAGTGATATTGAGCTCCTTAGAACCCAGTTTCTATTTTTAGGACAGGATGAGCCAACTAACTTCAAGAGGGTACTTACCTACAAACCCCATGCAAGCCTAAACCTAAGGACTTGTTTGCTCTGTGTGAATATGATTACCTGTATATACACTTACTGGTTTTTGCATACATATACATAACATCATAACATCATACCATAGCATTTTCAATAACCATTTCAAGGATCTCGAGGGTCTTTTGATGCAGGGTCACGTTGAACCAGACGTCTACCAAAGGGGCAAGAGGTTTCTCCTCTAAACAAATGCCATCAAAGATCAAGTGCAACAACTTGAATCAGGGGCTATGACCCACTTGACATGGTGAGCTTGATTCTAGTGGAAAGACATCCGCCGGTGCAAAGTTCTCCAATCAAAGATGCTGACCAAAGCTCAACCTCTAACATTCTCTTGTGTTTACCCCAAAAGATCCTTGAAAACATTGCATACATATATCATGCATATCGTTGCATAACAGGTTTCTCCCATACAGGTCCCCTTATCATCCTACTGTTTATTTCAGTAAGATGGATATGGAACAAGCGGTGAAAGATCTCCAAGCTCAAAACACTCAATTCCAACAAATGATTCTGGCTATGGGTAAAGGGAAAGAAGACCTGAAAGCTCTCCTTCTCAAAGACAAGAGGAAGAAGTCCAAGAAAGCAGCGGGCATCCTGAACTTGAGCAGAAGACCTGAAACTCTAGATCTTTCAACTCCACCCAGCATAGGGGCCAGTCTTGAAGAAGACCACAATTTGGAGATTGATGAAGCTGACTACTCCGAAGAACAATATCCTCTCGCTGATGACAAGTACAAACAGTTGGAGGATCGCCTCAATGCTATGGAGATTCAACAAATACCTGGCTTGGATTTAGGAGACATGGGTCTAGTTTCTGGATTGGTCATCCCTCCAAAGTTCAAAGTCTCTACTTTGGCCCTGTACGATGGAGTCTCTTGCCCTAAGATGCATCTAAAGTCTTATGTCCGCAAGATTCAACCATACACAACTGATCCAAAGCTTTGGATCCATTTCTTCCAAGAAAGCCTGGTAGGGGCTCAACTCGAATGGTTCTATCAATTGGAGAGTTCTTGCATCCACACCTGGGAAGATTTAGCTATGGCTTTTTACAAATAGTATCAATACAATGCTGATCTTGCACCAACTCGTGTGCAATTGCAGAACATGACTATGGGTTCTGACGAGAGCTTCAAAGGATACGCTCAAAAGTGGAGAGATCTGGCTGGTAGGGTGCAACCCCCTTTAACTGACAGAGAGTTGATTGACATCTTCATGGGAACTTTGACTGGGCCTTTCTTCAATCACTTAATTGGAAGCTCCTCAACTGGGTTCACCGAGCTAATACTGACCGGCGAAAGAGTCGAAGCTGGCATCAAAAATGGAAAGATCCAAGGAACTACACCCTCGGATACTCAGATAATTCCCTACAATGGGAAGAAAGAGTCCAATGCAGTGGCTGGTCAAAAGAGTCACCATGACCAACACGTAGGAGCAATCTTGATCTCTAATCCTACGCCTGCTCAACAAAGACAGGGGCATCAGCGTAAGGAGGTCGCACTTAAAAGACAGTTCACCAACATCAACATGCCGCTGTCTCAAGCACTGCAACACTTGTTGAAGATGAATCTGATTACATTGAGGGCTCCCCTCCGGAACCCAAATACTTCTGCTCCTACCTATCATCCCAATGAAAGGTGTGCATACCACTCCGACAGTCAGGGACATGACACAAACAACTGTTGGCCTCTGAAGAACAAGATCCAAGACATGATTGATGCCAAGGAGATCGAGTTTGACCCTCCGGTGACTCTAGCATAATCACTGCTCCTATGCCAAATCATTGAGAATGTCTTTGTTCATTTGAATTTTCAAGTTGTAATCTCTTTGTTATTCAAACAATTATCTATTAATGTCAAACTTTGTTTCATTAATGCATTGCATATGTTTGTCTTGAATTCATCCATTCGTTTTCACTACTCTTATGTTTTCTTTATGATATTTAACTCTTGATAAAAAGCTGCGAGCCTTTAGAGGGAGGATGATGAAACAATGCCATATTCTCATACAGTATGCTTTTGAACAGACCTTGCTGATGATGTACATGCATTTCTTTCAATTCCCAAACACTGGAGTTATAAGGAAGATAATCCCTAGTCAACCCCTTCGAGCCAAAGAAGTAGGAGTTTTCTGTTCTAAACAATTTGAAACCTTTGATTTAAGCCTGGGGCAGGGTAGTCTCTCAGTTAATTAAAAAAAAGCGCATTGAAGTCGCAAACTCTCAGTTCTTAATACAACGAACGACATAAAAAAAAAGCATCCCTCTGGAATCAAAAGACAGTGATGGTTCCTTATCTCATAGGCAGTCATTATCTCTCAAAAGAGAAAATCCCACTGAGCCAAAACCTATAAAGGAGGCTTAAGAAACTGGGGCATCCCGCTGACGGTAATCCTGAAAACCGGAACGGTCAAGCAAAAGTTAGGGATAACAAATCAAAATAACGAGGTCATTACAAATCCTCAACAACATGAAAAATGTTACAAAAAAAAGGGAGATGATGACTGCCCTCCAAATTCAATTGGTGTGAACCATCACCAAAAAGTCATTCCAAATTAGAATAGAGTTTGATGCACAATTAACTGAGTTTAGGATTTGAAGAACATCACGAAGAGCGGGTGGGTACAAATATACTTTGAGCCTTTATCCTTTGTTTCTTAAACCGTGAACCAAGCCACGTTACAACCATTCAAAAGTCCTAACTGAAGCATGGGTTAGTTCGAAAGCATACTGTTACAAAAGGTATCCTGACTCCTGTAAGGCTTTGCCCTAAATCTTGTGTTGAATTTGTCTTACAAAAAGTTTTCTGCTAAAAAACGCATTTTTCAAAACTTCGAGACAAGCATAAACTTTGCATTATTTGAATATCGTTGTCTGCACATGGTTATTTGTTTAACAGCGAAGAAATTCATACAGCGAATGTTCGGAGGAACGAAAACTCTCTCAGTGAGTAAAATCACTTCAAAAAGGATGACACTTCCATTGACAAATCTCCTATCAATAAGGGAGCATGACATGTCACTATCCAGAACACCTGGGGCAGTCCAGTCAAGGTTTCAACAGATCTTTCAAAGTTCAGTTAACCTGGGGCAGTCCAGTCAAGATTTCAACAAATCTCTTAATTACAGATTAACTTGGGGCAAGTCTCCTTCATCATCACTTGGGGCATTCGAATGTCAAAACCAAGGTCGTTCAAAATTTCCTTCATCACCTGCTGGAAGTTACAACCACCAACAGAATAACGGACAATTGAAGCTCCTAAAAATCTATTTCTCTCAAGAATGAAGACTCTCATCCTTAAAACCTCAGAAGATTGGTATGCTCCCAGTTTCTGACCGTTAACGGAATGAAGATTCTCATCACCTCAGAAGATTGGTATACTACCAATTTCCGACCCTTAACAAAATCAAGATCAACATCTTCCGAGATTTCCTTCTAGAGATAGTTCAGATGTGACCCAGATTTGGCGACATTCCGAAACTTATTCCAGATTTCCTTCTAGAGATAGTTCAGATGTGACCCAGATTTGGCGACATTCCGATACTTATTCCAGATTCCATTCTAGAGATAGTTCAGATGTGACCCAGATTTGGCGACATTCCGATACTTATTCCAGATTCCATTCTAGAGATAGTTCAGATGTGACCCAGATTTGGCGACATTCCGATACTTATTCCAGATTTCCTTCTAGAGATAGTTCAGATGTGACCCAGATTTGGCGACATTCCGATACTTATTCCAGATTCCCTTCTAGAGATAGTTCAGATGTGACCCAGATTTGGCGATATTCTGATACTTATTCCAGACTTCCTTCTAGAGATAGTTCAGATGTGACCCAGATTTGGCGACATTCCGATACTTATTCCAGATTCCCTTCTAGAGATAGTTCAGATGTGACCCAGATTTGGCGACATTCTGATACTTATTCTAGATTTCCTTCTAGAGATAGTTCAGATGTGACCCAGATTTGGCGATATTCCGATACTTATTCCAGATTTCCTTCTAGAGATAGTTCAGATGTGACCCAGATTTGGCGACATTCCGATACTTATTCCAGATTCCCTTCTAGAGATAGTTCAGATGTGACCCAGATTTGGCGAAATTCCGATACTTATTCCTGATTTCCTTCTAGAGATAGTTCAGATGTGACCCAGATTTGGCGACATTCCGATACTTATTCCAGATTTCCTTCTAGAGATAGTTCAGATGTGACCCAGACTTGGCGACCTTCCGATACTTATTCCAGACTTCCTTCTAGAGATAGTTCAGATTTGACCCAGATTTGGCGACATTCCGATACTTATCCCAGATCAATACCTGCAGCAATCAAAAGATTCTTGCAATCCCCAGCGGAGCTAAAACTTCCAACTATCAATCCCCAAGCAGAATGAAGACTCTCATTCTCAGTTCCTCACAGAGTATTCAAATATTCTCCAGTGAAGATCCCCTCAAGATAGGAATCCCCAGTAGATTGGTATACAACCCAAGCTCCTGATTCCCCAACAGTGGTCCCAGGACTTCTCATTTTCAATGATCAAAAGATTCTTGCAATCCCCTGCAGCAGTCAAGGATTTACTTTCCCCAGCAGCAATCAAAGATTTCATTATCCAGGATTCCTCTTCCTCAGCAAGATAGCTACTCAGCTTACATGCACATCCATCACATTCATATCATAAACATTGATGAAGTGCAATTCATTACATCATGACATTGCATACAACTAACCCTTTACCTTTTCAGGAAAGATCAATCAACAGACAAAGATCATCATCTTCCGGGATTCCTTCCAGGGATAGTTCAGATGTGACCCAGACATGGCGACATTCTAATACTTATTCCAGATTCCTTCCAGAGATAGTTCAGATGTGACCCAGACATGGCGACATTCTGATACTTATTCCAGATTCATTCAAATACAGTCCAGATACGATCCAGATTCAGATGTAATTCTGTCACTCATCCAAAAGCAATTCAACAATCATTTCTCAATGGCATCTGTAAGCCCATTCCCGACATCACGATACCTGTAGAGATTGAAGATCAATACCTGTAACAAGCCAGGAAAACTATCTTTCTTTCTCAGGTCAGAGATCAATAACTGAAACCAGACAGGACAATTATATACTTGACCATCATGAGGCAACCCTACACCGGTTCCTTCTTTCCAAGATGCAGTTTTACACGGACTCATCATTAGGCAACCCTACACCGGTTCCTTCTCAGTTCCAAGACCTCTAAAAACAGTTTACAGATTCTCCAGACACAGATGTTAATCTATCGCTTGTTCAGATTCAACTTTTGAAGACAGTTTACGGATGCTTCCAGATACGGATGACAATCTATTGCTTATTTATACCCCCAGTTCAGAGATGTTCCAAAACATGGATACCTTTCTGATACTCACCCACTCACCAACCACATACAGTTCAACAAACATTTCCAGATGGCATCTATAAGCCCATCCTCCTACCAGCAATTTCCAGATGGCATCTCTAAGCCCATCCCCCTGTCACATCTCCAGATGGCATCTTTAAGCCCATCACCAAATGGCATCTTTAAGCCCATTCCCTCAAACTACGCTTTGACGAGTGCAAATTTTTTGGGCACTCTAGTGTCCAATCTCCTTTTACCTTCAAGTCGCGAACGGAAAACTTGCCAATCTAACTCTTCAGGTTCAAGAAGATTGAACAGGGGCAACTGTTGTACCCCAAAATTTGCCCTCCCTTTTTTCACAAGAAATCACAGCTTCGGGCTTTTCCTGATTTTTTCAGATTGGCTTAAGAATCGGTCAAACAAACTTTTCTCATCAGTCAGACAAAATTAGGGTTTCCATTGATTTTGAATCAGTTCAAGCAGATTATTAGGGTTTTTAGTGATTTGGTTGAGTTTAGCTCAGGGTTTGATCAGGCGGATGTTTCTTTGACAATAAATCAAGAATTAGGGTTTGCACGCGCATTTTCAGAAGAATTTGAATCCACAGTGTCTTAATTGGCAATTACACTGTTTTGACGTTTGCTCAAGATTTCTGTTTTGTTTCTCAAGGTCTAAACATCTGGGACATGGGCTGAGGCTTCTGATTGAGAGTTTGAAGTATTGGTTTAGTCAGTGAAATGAAAGGCGTATGGACATTTGTTTTGATTGACTGTGCAATACATGTGGTTAATTGGGACGCCGAGTTTATTATTGATTAATGCGAAGTTGCAAGACTACAATGTTTATTAATTATTTATTTTATCTAAGTTAGAATAATTGGGATTTACTTCCAGTTATTTTAATTCAAGAAAACTTAAATAATTAAATAGACAGTGAAATAAAAGAGATATCTGACAAAAAGACTTTTATTTATTTTTAATTATTGGTACAAGTGTTATTTAAATACAAGTAATTTTTACAGTATTTATAATAATGTTTATTACAAATGATTAAAATAAAATAAAACTGTATCCTAAGTGTCTTGAAATCTTCATCTGCTACTGCTGCTCCCCATTGCTCAACTGATTTTTATCTGCAAAGACAAAAAAAAGAAAAGAAGTCAAACACAGATAAATTAAGAGCATTCTCAGACAGTCAATCAAATTAAAACTCATCATTAAAAGTGTTGGCCGGAATCAGTTTATTCGCCCTCTCTGCAAATCACAAGAAGACTCTTGGTTCACAAAGAGGGAAAGAAAATTATCTTGCAAGCATATGAATTAAATACAAGGCAGCATGTTAAACAAAATGCCCAAGAATGCATAAATTCAAACAAGACTGTCACTAAAGCAAACAAGTTACAAACAAACTGCACATGGCAAACTAAGTTACCAAGAGATGTCAACCAAGCTGCCAAAAGATATCAAAGTTGTCAAAACTGTCAACAAGTACACAAAAGATATGCAGGAAATCTGGAAATATGCAGAGGAAAGCTAACATTGCAAGCATACATTTTCAAAATCTTCATCATTTTCCAACCAACACTTTTTCAGAAAAAGTACAGTCTAAGTAATATAATATACTTATCTGTGGAGAGAGAAAGAGAGGGAGAAGAGAGGCTTACAATTTGCAGGCTTAAGGCTTAAGAGATATAAAAAACAGAATCAACACTGTAAAAAGGGAGGCAGAATACACAAGAAATAACACAAACTGTAAACACAGAACCATAAGCTCCAAGCCACAAACTATATCAACACAAGCCTGAAGCCTGCCTCCAACAAGCTTAAAACTGTTCAAACCTGTTACAGCATGAAAACCTGCCTTTAAACCTGTTGAAGCCTTCAAACCTACTCAGTATCAAAACCTTCACAAACCTGCATAAAACATAAGCAAGCCTGCCTGTTCAGAAAGGCCTGCATAACACAAACAAGCCAAAATCCTGAAACCTGAATAAGAATAAGCCTCAAAACACAATAAGCTTGTACCAACAAAAGTCCAAACCTGCATATACCACAGGCCTGCCTGTACAATAAACCTACCTCAAAGCCAAAACTCCAAAAGCCCTCAAATCAAAAAGCCTGTTTCAACCTGCTAAAAAACCAGGTACAAGCCTTAAAGCCTGTAAACATCAAGCCTTACATCCTGTCAAACACAAACAAACAGCCCACAAGCCATTCAAAGCCTAAGCTCCAAACAAGCCTGCATAAGCCTGACAAACACGAGTCTAGCTTACAAACCTCAAAGCATTCAAGCCAAAAAGCCCTCAGAATGAATTCATCATAGGGCCAACCTCAACATATCAATATTAACAAGCCTAGTAAGCAACTCAGAACAAAGCATTCAAGCCAAAGTGCCTCAAAATGAGATTCATCATAGGCTAAAAGAATCAAAGTCCAAGAGAGGAACAAGCAAGCACAACAACAAGTATCTCAGAGCAAGCGAGCAGAAGAGGAAAAGAAGATGCAGAAGTGAAATAATCTAGGGTTTTCAGAGAAGCGTTCATCATAAAACCAAAAGGAAGATACGAGGGTACCAGACAAACCAGAACAAAGCTAGCATCACAGTCTCCCTCCGCCCGGCCGCCTAAGACGCCTCCCTTCCTCCTCCGTCTCCTCTCCAAAGGTATTGTCCCTCTTTCCCTTTTTTCTAATATCTCGCACAAACATAAACAATGAACACAGAAAATCAAAAAAACTTGTCCAAGGTTAACAACATACATGAATCCAGAACCTTAAAACGCGATAAAACAAATTTGTTACCTTTTGAATCATCGCCTTGAGCAAGACATGGAGAGAGGGAGATGGAGGTAGCGTCTGGAAGCTGAGGCGAGGAAAGGGTTATCAATGGATTTTGCTTGAGAACGAGAAAGACGAAGAAGACGATGAAGGGAACGGCGCCGCTCTAAGCCTCTGTAAACCTAACTCTGAAGCCAACAAAAACGAACCCTAAAAAAATTATCAAACGCGTTGGGCCTGTTCCCTCACAAAATGCTTAAGCCCATGAAATTTGCGCACCCCCCCTTTTGCTTAAACCTGTTCGCTTGGGCCTGCCCCTCTTATTAACACTAAAGCCCATTCTTTTTTTGTTCACAAACTAATATATTTTTTTTATCACATTATTCCATTTCTTTTCATATAATTTATTTTGTTAAGAAAAACAATATATCATTTTTTTTATACAAAACTTTTTTCTCAATATTTATTACCTTTTTACAAAAATATGTAAATCTTAGGTTTATTAAGTTTAAACATTTTTTTTCTTTTATTAAAACCTTTTTTTTGTTTAAATTAAACCTTGTACATAAAAACATTAAAAGATACATAAATAATTAGTTTGTTTGGAATTAAATACTTTTTCTTTAAAACCCTTTTATTTATATAACATTAACAAAAAATACAAAAATAATATTAATACTTAATATGGCATTAAGTTAACATTTTTTGTAAATAATTACATACAGTTTCACTAATACTTTTATTTCTCTTTGATTCTTATACATTGTTATATTTTACATTGAGAATGCAATTCGATTTGGTTGTAAATAAAATTTGGACACTACTATCCTGATAAGACTCATCCCCATTTGTAAATATTTGTACCCCCATCCCCGGATACTTATTTGTAATAGCTTAGACTTTAAATTCCCACAATTTATTGCTTTCTATATACTGTATAGTAATTAGGGTTTGTATGCGAAGATTCAAAATCAACCGCTAGATAACCTAATACAAAGACAAATGCACGAAAATTAATACACAATTCACACTTGCACCCCTAGGGTAATCCCACTTGTTGCCTTCCAAAATGGGCCATGTTTGCATGTCAAGTACTTTGGCAAAACAAAAACAAATCAAATGATCATAGTCCCTCGATGACGCTTTCGAAGTTACCTAAACAAAATGATCATAGTCCCTCAAGAAAATTGTCAAAGACACTTGGCACTATTGCATTCATGGTCTAAACGATGACCCGCGCCCGTCCTGTTAACATCCTAACACAAGGTTGTTCACCAAATACAATGGTAAAACAACACTGTTAAAAGGGTTAAAACATGAGAAAGATCTTTGAGTAAAATAGGGTAGAAAACCCTTAGTTACTTGATCAAACTTGCAAAACACACTTGCCTACTTTCAAAACACACTCCACAACACAACTTTCAAAACAACTTTCAAAACAACTTTCAAAAACATTGAAACATCTTTTCAAAAAGACAAACACCTTTGTAAAACATTCGAGTAAAGAATTGTTACAACGGTTGCCTAGACAAGGCATATTTTTCAAAACATTTTCAAAACCACACACAAAGCACCATTTCAAACAATTGAAAAGCAAAGGCAAGTGATCTAAAACAAGTAACTAAGAGCCCATGGATAACCATGGATGAAAAGGGTGCTAGCACCTTCCCTTTTCATGATCTACCCCCCGAACCCACGAAAAACATCTCAAAGGTCTTTCCTGTGCTTTTTGACCTTTCCTTAGGATAAAATAAAAAGTCGGTGGCGACTCTTGCTAAACCGAACAAGTGCGAAAACAAACGCAAAACCTCAAGTCAGTTCTCCCACCGTATCGCAGAACTAGCGACTCTGCTGGGGACTATCTAAAAGTGGGGTTACCTTAGGGTTTAGATCACCTTTACATACTTGCTTTGTTTGCTTTGCTTTTTGGGTCCTTGTTTGGGTTTGTTGTAAATCCTACACCCGGATTTAGGGGCACCTTTTTAGGTAAATAGCAATAAAACTTTGAGGGAACTGTGCGGGGTATACCGACATGGTTGAAGTAGTAAGCTATGTTAGTGTGACATATTTGTGAGTACCGGTAACCCTTGAGTTCAATCAAGGAGAGTACGGGGCCGCTGAGTGATGTCATGAAGCACTAACGAACTCTTAGAACCTTACTTGACCATCTTAGCCTTTTTAGGGGTAGTGAGATGACCGACTTTGGTGCAGTCCGAAGTTGGTCGATACTCGATACTACACTCATTGAGGATTGTTTTCTTGGAATATTTTGGTCGCCAATTAAGTGGCTAAACCAAAACAATGAACACAGAAAATAATCCAGTGATATTGAGCTCCTTAGAACCCAGTTTCTATTTTTAGGACAGGATGAGCCAACTAACTTCAAGAGGGTACTTACCTATAAACCCCATGCAAGCCTAAACCTAAGGACTTGTTTGCTCTGTGTGAATATGATTACCTGTATATACACTTACTGGTTTTTGCATACATATACATAACATCATAACATCATACCATAGCATTTTCAATAACCATTTCAAGGATCTCGAGGGTCTTTTGATGCAGGGTCACGTTGAAACAGACGTCTACCAAAGGGGCAAGAGGTTTCTCCTCTAAACAAATGCCATCAAAGATCAAGTGCAACAACTTGAATCAGGGGCTATGACCCACTTGACATGGTGAGCTTGATTCTAGTGGAAAGACATCCGCCGGTGCAAAGTTCTCCAATCAAAGATGCTGACCAAAGCTCAACCTCTAACATTCTCTTGTGTTTACCCCAAAAGATCCTTGAAAACATTGCATACATATATCATACATATCGTTGCATAACAGGTTTCTCCCATACAGGTCCCCTTATCATCCTACTGTTTATTTCAGTAAGATGGATATGGAACAAGCGGTGAAAGATCTCCAAGCTCAAAACACTCAATTCCAACAAATGATTCTGGCTATGGGTAAAGGGAAAGAAGACCTGAAAGCTCTCCTTCTCAAAGACAAGAGGAAGAAGTCCAAGAAAGCAGCGGGCATCCTGAACTTGAGCAGAAGACCTGAAACTCTAGATCTTTCAACTCCACCCAGCATAGGGGCCAGTCTTGAAGAAGACCACAATTTGGAGATTGATGAAGCTGACTACTCCGAAGAACAATATCCTCTCGCTGATGACAAGTACAAACAGTTGGAGGATCGCCTCAATGCTATGGAGATTCAACAAATACCTGGCTTGGATTTAGGAGACATGGGTCTAGTTTCTGGATTGGTCATCCCTCCAAAGTTCAAAGTCTCTACTTTGGCCCTGTACGATGGAGTCTCTTGCCCTAAGATGCATCTAAAGTCTTATGTCCGCAAGATTCAACCATACATAACTGATCCAAAGCTTTGGATCCATTTCTTCCAAGAAAGCCTGGTAGGGGCTCAACTCGAATGGTTCTATCAATTGGAGAGTTCTCGCATCCATACCTGGGAAGATTTAGCTATGGATTTTTACAAATAGTATCAATACAACTCTAATCTTGCACCAACTCGTGTGCAATTGCAGAACATGACTATGGGTTCCGACGAGAGCTTCAAAGGATACGCTCAAAAGTGGAGAGATCTGGCTGGTAGGGTGCAACCCCCTTTAACTGACAGAGAGTTGATTGACATCTTCATGGGAACTTTGACTGGGCCTTTCTTCAATCACTTAATTGGAAGCTCCTCAGCTGGGTTCACCGAGCTAATACTGACCGGCGAAAGAGTCGAAGCTGGCATCAAAAATGGAAAGATCCAAGGAACTACACCCTCGGATACTCAGATAATTCCCTACAATGGGAAGAAAGAGTCCAATGCAGTGACTGGTCAAAAGAGTCACCATGACCAACACGTAGGAGCAATCTTGATCTCTAATCCTACGCCTGCTCAACAAAGACAGGGGCATCAGCGTAAGGAGGTCGCACTTAAAAGACAGTTCACCAACATCAACATGCCGCTGTCTCAAGCACTGCAACACTTGTTGAAGATGAATCTGATTACATTGAGGGCTCCCCTCCGGAATCCAAATACTTCTGCTCCTACCTATCATCCCAATGAAAGGTGTGCATACCACTCCGACAGTCAGGGACATGACACAAACAACTGTTGGCCTCTGAAGAACAAGATCCAAGACATGATTGATGCCAAGGAGATCGAGTTTGACCCTCCAGTGACTCTAGCATAATCACTACTCCTATGCCAAATCATTGAGAATGTCTTTGTTCATTTGAATTTTCAAGTTGTAATCTTTTTGTTATTCAAACAATTATCTATTAATGTCAAACTTTGTTTCATTAATGCATTGCATATGTTTGTCTTGAATTCATCCATTCGTTTTCACTACTCTTATGTTTTCTTTATGATATTTAACTCTTGATAAAAAGCTGCGAGCCTTTAGAGGGAGGATGATGAAACAATGCCATATTCTCATACAGTATGCTTTTGAACAGACCTTGCTGATGATGTACATGCATTTCTTTCAATTCCCAAACACTGGAGTTATAAGGAAGATAATCCCTAGTCAACCCCTTCGAGCCAAAGAAGTAGGAGTTTTCTGTTCTAAATAATTTGAAACCTTTGATTTAAACCTGGGGCAGGGTAGTCTCTCAGTTAATTAAAAAAAAAAGCGCATTGAAGTCGCAAACTCTCAGTTCGTAATACAACGACCGACATAAAAAAAAGCATCCCTTTGGAATCAAAAGACAATGATGGTTCCTTATCTCATAGGCAGTCATTATCTCTCAAAAGAGAAAAGCCCACTGAGCCAAAACCTATAAAGGAGGCTTAAGAAACTGGGGCATCCCGCTGACGGTAATCCCGAAAACCGGAACGGTCAGGCAAAAGTTAGGGATAACAAATCAAAATAATGAGGTCATTACAAATCCTCAACAACATGAAAAATGTTACAAAAAAAAGGGAGATGATGACTGCCCTCCAAATTCAATTGGTGTGAACCATCACCAAAAAGTCATTCCAAATTCGAATAGAGTTTGATGCACAATTAACTGAGTTTAGGATTTGAAGAACATCACGAAGAGCGGGTGGGTACAAATATACTTTGAGCCTTTATCCTTTGTTTCTTAAACCGTGAACCAAGCCACGTTACAACCCTTCAAAAGTCCTAACTGAAGCATGGGTTAGTTCGAAAGCATACTGTTACAAAAGGTATCCTGACTCCTGTAAGGCTTTGCCCTAAATCTTGTGTTGAATTTGTCTTACAAAAAGTTTTCTGCTAAAAAACGCATTTTTCAAAACTTCGAGACAAGCATAAACTTTGCATTATTTGAATATCGTTGTTTGCACATGGTTATTTGTTTAACAGCGAAGAAATTCATACAGCGAATGTTCGGAGGAACGAAAACTCTCTCAGTGAGTAAAATCACTTCAAAAAGGATGACACTTCCATTGACAAATCTCCTATCGACAAGGGAGCATGACATGTCACTATCCAGAACACCTGGGGCAGTCCAGTCAAGGTTTCAACAGATCTTTCAAAGTTCAGTTAACCTGGGGCAGTCCAGTCAAGATTTCAACAAATCTCTCAATTACAGATTAACTTGGGGCAAGTCTCCTTCATCATCACTTGGGGCATTCGAATGTCAAAACCAAGGTCGTTCAAAATTTCCTTCATCACCTGCTGGAAGTTACATCCACCAACAGAATAACGGACAATTGAAGCTCCTAAAAATCTGTTTCTCTCAAGAATGAAGACTCTCATCCTTAAAACCTCAGAAGATTGGTATGCTCCCAGTTTTTGACCGTTAACGGAATGAAGATTCTCATCACCTCAGAAGATTGGTATACTACCAATTTCCGACCCTTAACAAAATCAAGATCAACATCTTCCGAGATTTCCTTCTAGAGATAGTTCAGATGTGACCCAGATTTGGCGACATTCCGAAACTTATTCCAGATTTCCTTCTAGAGAGAGTTCAGATGTGACCCAGATTTGGAGACATTCCGATACTTATTCCAGATTCCATTCTAGAGATAGTTCAGATGTGACCCAGATTTGGCGACATTCCGATACTTATTCCAGATTTCCTTCTAGAGATAGTTCAGATGTGACCCAGATTTGGCGACATTCCGATACTTATTCCAGATTCCCTTCTAGAGATAGTTTAGATGTGACCCAGATTTGGCGACATTCCAATACTTATTCCAGATTCCCTTCTAGAGATAGTTCAGATGTGACCCAGATTTGGCGACATTCCGATACTTATTCCAGATTTCCTTCTAGAGATAGTTCAGATGTGACCCATATTTGGCGACATTCCGATACTTATTCCAGATTCCCTTCTAGAGATAGTTCAGATGTGACCCAGATTTGGCGACATTCCGATACTTATTCCAGATTTCCTTCTAGAGATAGTTCAGATGTGACCCAGATTTGGCGACATTCCGATACTTATTCCAGATTTCCTTCTAGAGATAGTTCAGATGTGACCCAGATTTGGCGACATTCCGATACTTATTCCAGATTCCCTTCTAGAGATAGTTCAGATGTGACCCAGATTTGGCGACATTCCGATACTTATTCCAGATTTCCTTCTAGAGATAGTTCAGATGTGACCCAGATTTGGCGACATTTCGATACTTATTCCAGATTTCCTTCTAGAGATAGTTCAGATGTGACCCAGACTTGGCGACATTCCGATACTTATTCCAGACTTCCTTCTAGAGATAGTTCAGATGTGACCCAGATTTAGCGACATTCCGATACTTATCCCAGATCAATACCTGCAGCAATCAAAAGATTCTTGCAATCCCCAGCGGAGCTAAAACTTCCAACTATCAATCCCCAAGCAGAATGAAGACTCTCATTCTCAATTCCTCACAGAGTATTCAAATATTCTCCAGTGAAGATCCCCTCAAGACAGGAATCCCCAGTAGATTGGTATACAACCCAAGCTCCTGATTCCCTAACAGTGGTCCCAGGACTTCTCATTTTCAATGATCAAAAGATTCTTGCAATCCCCTGCAGCAGTCAAGGATTTACTTTCCCCAACAGCAGTCAAAGATTTCATTATCCAGGATTCGTCTTCCTCAGCAAGATAGCTACTCAGCTTACATGCACATCCATCACATTCATATCATAAACATTGATGAAGTGCAATTCATTACATCATGACATTGCATACAACTAACCCTTTACCTTTTCAGGAAAGATCAATCAACAGACAAAGATCATCATGTTCTGGGATTCCTTCCAGGGATAGTTCAGATGTGACACAGACATGGCGACATTCTGATACTTATTCCAGATTCCTTCCAGAGATAGTTCAGATGTGACCCAGACATGGAGACATTCTGATACTTATTCCAGATTCATTCAAATACAGTCCAGATACGATCCAGATTCGGATGTAATTCTGTCACTTATCCAAAAGCAATTCAACAATCATTTCTCAATGGCATCTGTAAGCCCATTCCCGACATCACGATACCTGTAGAGATTGAAGATCAATACCTGTAACAAGCCAGGAAAACTATCTTTCTTTCTCATGTCATAGATCAATACCTGAAACCAGACAGGACAATTATCTACTTGACCATCATGAGGCAACCCTACACCGGTTCCTTCTTTCCAAGATGCAGTTTTACACGGACTCATCATTAGGCAACCCTACACCGATTCCTTCTCAGTTCCAAGACCTCTAAAAACAGTTTACAGATTCTCCAGACACGGATGTTAATCTATCGCTTGTTCAGATTCAACTTTTGAAGACAGTTTACGGATGCTTCCAGATACGGATGACAATCTATTGCTTATTTAGACCCCCAGTTCAGAGATGTTCCAAAACATGGATACCTTTCTGATACTCACCCACTCACCAACGACATACAGTTCAACAAACATTTCCAGATGGCATCTCTAAGCCCATCCTCCTACCAGCAATTTCCAGATGGCATCTCTAAGCCCATCCCCCTGTCACATCTCCAGATGGCATCCTTAATCCCATCACCAAATGGAATCTTTAAGCCCATTCCCTCAAACTACGCTTTGACGAGTGCAAATTTTTTAGCCACTCTAGTGTCCAATCTCCTTTTACCTTCAAGTCGCGAACGGAAAACTTGCCAATCTAACTCTTCAGGTTCAAGAAGATTGAACAGGGGAAACTGTTGTACCCCAAAATTTGCCCTCCCTTTTTCACAAGAAATCACAGCTTCGGGCTTTTCCTGATTTTTTCAGATTGGCTTAAGAATCGGTCAAACAAACTTTTCTCATCAGTCAGACAAAATTAGGGTTTCCATTGATTTTGAATCAGTTCAAGCAGATTATTAGGGTTTTTAGTGATTTGGTTGAGTTTAGCTCAGGGTTTGATCAGGCGGATGTTTCTTTGACAATAAATCAAGAATTAGGGTTTGCACGCGCATTTTCAGAAGAATTTGAATCCACAGTGTCTTAATTGGCAGTTACACTGTTTTGACGTTTGCTCAAGATTTCTGTTTTGTTTCTCAAGGTCTAAACATCTGGGACATGGGCTGAGGCTTCTGATTGAGAGTTTGAAGTATTGGTTTAGTCAGTGAAATGAAAGGCGTATGGACATTTGTTTTGATTGACTGTGCAATACATGTGGTTAATTGGGACGCCGGGTTTATTATTGATTAATGCGAAATTGCAAGACTACAGTGTTTATTAATTATTTATTTTATCTAAGTTAGAATAATTGGGATTTACTTCCAGTTATTTTAATTCAAGAAAACTTAAATAATTAAATAGACAGTGAAATAAAAGAGATATCTGACAAAAAGACTTTTATTTATTTTTAATTATTGGTACAAGTGTTATTTAAATACAAGTAATTTTTACAGTATTTATAATAATGTTTATTACAAATGATTAAAATAAAATAAAACTGTATCCTAAGTGTCTTGAAATCTTCATCTGCTACTGTTGCTCCCCATTGCTCAACTGATTTTTATCTGCAAAGACAAAAAAAAGAAAAGAAGTCAAACACAGATAAATTAAGAGCATTCTCAGACAGTCAATCAAATTAAAACTCATCATTAAAAGTGTTGGCCGGAATCAGTTTATTCGCCCTCTCTGCAAATCACAAGAAGACTCTTGGTTCACAAAGAGGGAAAGAAAATTATCTTGCAAGCATATGAATTAAATACAAGGCAGCATGTTAAACAAAATGCCCAAGAATGCATAAATTCAAACAAGACTGTCACTAAAGCAAACAAGTTACAAACAAACTGCACATGGCAAACTAAGTTACCAAGAGATGTCAACCAAGCTGCCAAAAGATATCAAAGTTGTCAAAACTGTCAACAAGTACACAAAAGATATGCAGGAAATCTGGAAATATGCAGAGGAAAGCTAACATTGCAAGCATACATTTTAAAAATCTTCATCATTTTCCAACCAACACTTTTTCAGAAAAGTACAGTCTAAGTAATATAATATACTTATTTATGGAGAGAGAAAGAGAGGGAGAAGAGAGGCTTACAATTTGCAGGCTTAAGGTTTAAGAGATATAAAAAAACAGAATCAACACTGTAAAAAGGGAGGCAGAATACACAAGAAATAACACAAACTGTAAACACAGAACCATAAGCTCCAAGCCACAAACTGTATCAACACAAGCCTGAAGCCTGCTAGCCTGCCTCCAACAAGCTTAAAACTGTTCAAACCTGTTATAGCATGGAAACCTGCCTTTAAACCTGTTGAAGCCTTCAAACCTACTCAGTATCAAAACCTTCACAAACCTGCATAAAACATAAGCAAGCCTGCCTGTTCAGAAAGGCCTGCATAACACAAACAAGCCAAAATCCTGAAACCTGAATAAGAACAAACCTCAAAACACAATAAGCGTGTACCAACAAAACTCCAAACCTGCATATACCACAGGCCTGCCTGTACAATAAACCTACCTCAAAGCCAAAACTCCAAAAGCCCTCAAATCAAAAAGCCTGTTTCAAAACTGTTTCAACCTGCTAAAAAACCAGGTACAAGCCTTAAAGCCTGTAAACATCAAGCCTTACATCCTGTCAAACACAAAAAAACAGCCCACAAGCCTTTCAAAGCCTAAGCTCCAAACAAGCCTGCATAAGCCTGACAAACACGAGTCTAGCTTACAAACCTCAAAGCATTCAAGCCAAAAAGCCCTCAGAACGAATTCATCATAGGGCCAACCTCAACATATCAATATCAACAAGCCTAGTAAGCAACTCAGAACAAAGCATTCAAGCCAAAGTGCCTCAGAATGAGATTCATCATAGGCTAAAAGAATCAAAGTCCAAGAGAGGAACAAGCAAGCACAACAACAAGTATCTCAGAGCAAGCGAGCAGAAGAGGAAAAGAAGATGCAGAAGTGAAATAATCTAGGGTTTTCAGAGAAGCGTTAATCATAAAACCAAAAGGAAGATACGAGGGTACCAAACAAACCAGAACAAAGCTAGCATCACAGTCTCCCTCCGCCCGGCCGCCTAAGACGCCCCCCGTCCTCCTCCGTCTCCTCTCCAAAGGTATTGTCCCTCTTTCCCTTTTTTCTAATATCTCGCACAAACATAAACAATGAACACAGAAAATCAAAAAAACTTGTCCAAGGTTAACAACATACATGAATCCAGAACCTTAAAACGCGATAAAACAAATTTGTTACCTTTTGAATCATCGCCTTGAGCAAGACATGGAGAGAGGGAGATGGAGGTAGCATCTGGCAGCTGAGGCGAGGAAAGGGTTATCAATGGCTTTTGCTTGAGAACGAGAAAGACGAAGAAGATGATGAAGGGAACGGCGCCGCTCTAAGCCTCTGTAAACCTAACTCTGAAGCCAACAAAAACGAACCCTAAAACAATTATCAAACACGTTGGGCCTGTTCCCTCACAAAATGCTTAAGCCCATGAAATTGGCGCACCCCCCCTTTTGCTTAAACCTGTTCGCTTAGGCCTGCCCCTCTTATTAACACTAAAGCCCATTCTTTTTTTGTACACAAACTAATATCTTTTTTTATCACATTATTCCATTTCTTTTCATATAATTTATTTTGTTAAGAAAAACAATATATCATTTTTTTTATACAAAACTTTTTTCTCAATATTTATTACCTTTTTACAAAAATATGTAAATCTTAGGTTTATTAAGTTTAAACATTTTTTTTCTTTTATTAAAACTTTTTTTTTTGTTTAAATTAAACCTTGTACATAAAAACATTAAAAGATACATAAATAATTAGTTTGTTTGGAATTAAATACTTTTTCTTTAAAACTCTTTTATTTATATAACATTAACAAAAAACACAAAAATAATATTAATACTTAATATGGCATTAAGTTAACATTTTTTGTAAATAATTACATACACTTTCACTAATACTTTTATTTCTCTTTGATTCTTATACATTGTTACATTTTACATTGAGAATGCGATTCGATTTGGTTGTAAATAACATTTGGACACTACTATCCTGATAAGACTCATCCCCATTTGTAAATATTTGTACCCCAATCCCCGGATACTTATTTGTAATAGCTTAGACTTTAAATTCCCGCAATTTATCGCTTTCTATATACTGTATAGTAATTAGGGTTTGTATGCGAAGATTCAAAATCGACCGCTAGATAACCTAATACAAAGACAAATGCACAAAAATCAATACACAATTCACACTTGCACCCATAGGGTAATCCCGCTTGTTGCCTTCCAAAATGGGCCATGTTTGCATGTCAAGTACTTTGGCAAAACAAAAACAAATCAAATGATCATAGTCCCTCGATGACGCTTTCGAAGTTGCCTAAACAAAATGATCATAGTCCCTCAAGCAAATTTCCAAAGACACTTGGCACTATTGCATTCATGGTCTAAACGATGACCCGCGCCCGTCCCGTTAACATCCTAACACAAGGTTGTTCACCAAATACAATGGTGAAACAACACTATTAAAAGGGTTAAAACGTGAGAAAGATCTTTGAGTAAAATAGGGTAGACAACTCTTAGTTACTTGATCAAACTTGCAAAACACACTTGCCTACTTTCAAAACACACTCCACAACACAACTTTCAAAACAACTTTCAAAAACATTGAAACATCTTTTCAAAAAGACAAACACCTTTGTAAAACATTCGAGTAAAGAATTGTTACAACGGTTGCCTAGACAAGGCATCTTTTTTAAAACATTTTCAAAACCAAACACAAAGCACCATTTCAAACAATTGAAAAGCAAAGGCAAGTGATCTAAAACAAGTAACTAAGAGCCCATGGATAACCATGGATGAAAAGGGTGCTAGCACCTTCCCTTTTCATAATCTACCCCCCGAACCCACGAAAAACATCTCAAAGGTCTTTCCTGTGCTTTTTGACCTTTCCTTAGGATAAAATAAAAAGTCGGTGGCGACTCTTGCTAAACCGAACAAGTGCGAAAACAAACGCAAAACCTAAAGTCAGTTCTCCCACCGTATCACACAACCCCATTACCTTAAATCGTTCCCCCTCTTTTTGGGTTATTCGCTCTTTTCCCATTCCTTTGGAAACAATAAAGCGTGGTGGCGATTTTTATTTTGATCTGTATAAGTCTAGTCAATCCAATGGCTTAGTCTTAAACATTTCTATCGCTACACAAAAATGGAGACTTCACTGGGGAAAGGTTGACCTCTTTCTGGTCCATCCCTAAGTGGGTTGAGCCTATCTTTGTTTATATCTGTATATGTGTTATTATTGTTTTTGTGTTATATGTTGTATATATGTCTGTCTAGATTTTCCTGGTTTTTAGGGTGCTTGGTGATTACTCATAAGTCCTATACCCGGACTTAGGAAAACTTTAAGATAGGATGGGCGGTATAGTCATGTTAGCTTTGAGGGAGTAATCCCAAAAAAGGAGGCATGAGATCCCCCCACTCAGTAGAGGCCCCTTTGAATGTAGTGTTGTTTACCGAGTAATCGGGAAGACTTACTGCTTTCGACCTGGGAGCCTGCTAAAACTGAGGACCGTAGAATACCAAACCCGTCTTGGCCTTTTAGGTGTAGTGCAGAAGCTATGACGGAGTAATCCGGAAATAGTTGTCACGCGATACTATGCTCGGACGAGTCTTTCTTGAGAATATTACTAATTACCGAGTTAATCGGAAAGTTGGTAATATTCGATGGAAGGATGTAGACTCTGGGAACCACTAAAACCTTGTTCAGCAGGTGATAACTTTTAGACCAACACCTTATGGGTAGTACCTTCGACCTCATTCTTGTGACGTTGAACCTATGAACCCTATATGTGTGATCTTGTGTGTGATTGCTGCATCATGCATCCATGCACTCATAAGCATCTTTTGGAGAGATCATATTTCAAGGGATTTAAAGGTTGACCATTTGTGAATATCTCAGGTACTTTTTAACCATGGATTCTGGAAAGAGAAAGACCGGGAAGTACAGTTTCAAGGATCCCAAGATAGATGAGTTGATCAGTCTAATTCCCGAGATCGAGTGTTCTGCAAACTTTCGAAAGAAGTATGGATCCATTATTCTTCTCATTAAGCTGAAGATGAAGGAGGGTATTCTCTCGACCTTGGTCCAATTCTATGATCCGATGTATCATTTCTTTACTTTTCTCGACTATCAGTTGATGCCCACACTGGAGGAGTATTCTTATCTATTAGATTTACCTGTTACCGATCATGTTCCTTTTACTGGTTTGAAGGGTGAGCCAAAACCACATGAGATTGCTGCTTTGATTCATCTGGGAAAGTATGAGGTGGAAGCCCATATGATTACTAAAGGAAGGATTAGAGGATTACCAGCTCGGTTCTTATTGGAGAAAGCTTGTTACTTTGCCAAGATGAAGAGTACAGTCGCTTTTGAGGCCATCTTTGCTCTACTTGCTTACGGGTTGTTCTTATTTCCTAATGTGGACAAGTTTGTTGACATTAATGCTATCGGGATCTTCATGATTGGAAACCCAGTTCCTACCTTGTTGGGTGATTCTTATTACTCTATTCATCTTCGAAATTCTTATCATGGGGGGATAATTATATGTTGCACGCCCCTGTTGTACCAGTGGTTTATCTCTCATATGCCTCAGTTTAATGCTTTTTGGGATGTCAAGAAGGAACCCCGTTGGGCTCCTAAGATCATGGAACTTACTCACTCAGATATTAATTGGTATCATCGAGCTTACAATGATATATAGATTATTGACAGTTGTGGTAGTTTCCCCAATGTACCTCTTCTTGGTACAAAGGGAGAAATTAACTATAACCCTTTTCTTGCATGACGAAAACTTGGTTATCCGATGAGGGATAAACTAAATAGTATTCATTTGAGTAGTTTCTTTCTGAAGGAGGAAGAAGACCATAGGGAAGCTAAAGAGCAGATTGCGAAGGCCTGGCGTCACATTCATAAGAATAGTAGGAAGGATTTGGGACCTAAGGGTGCTTTTTCTTTGGAGCCATATCTTCAGTGGGTCCAAACGAGATCTATTCAGTTGAAGATGACGTATTCCCAAGAAACACCCATGCCTGATCTATTTGTGAAGACCACTCCTCCCTTATTAGATGATCTAGAAGAGCTGCAACTTGCTTTGGTTAGGATGCAACAGGAAAAGGACGCTTGGAAGAACAAGTTCCAAACTTTAGAGATTTCCTATAGAGCAGAATTGAAGGAGAAAGACAACTTGATTGAGATCCTTGAGAGTCGAGCGGTAGAGTCTATGGAGAGGCAAGGGGATTTATTTTCTCCTAAGCCTCAATCAGGTGCTGATTACTCACTTCCTGATTCAAGTGATTGGAAGGAGGTTGCCATCAGACATGTGGAAGAAAACCAAAAGTTGAAGGCTCAGATTGCCAGGATCACAGGGAAGCGCCAGCGTATAGAGTGATCTCCATCAGTTTTACTTATCATGGTTTTAGATTTTATTTTCATCTGGTACTTGGGATCATTGAAACTTGTAATCCATTTTGAAGTTGTTATAATAAATTTTTTTCAATATTTCAAATGCGTTATTACTTTGATATTTGCAATATGTCCATAACTTTAAATCCCTTGAAATATTAAATAATAAAATAAAAACATGTGCATTGCATATCATGCATCATATTGCACATATTTCTTGCATTTGTTATGCATATCCAGGTGTCTTACCAAGCTTCTTTACTTTGTTCAGCAAGTTGACTCACCACTACAACACTCGGTCTAATTTCAGAAAGAAGATGGACAACTTAGAACAAGAGAATGTCGAGTTGCGCAAGGAGGTTTTTGCTTTGAAGGCCGGCATGGCTAATCTGACTGCTCTGATGAAAGCTCTGATGGCTACTCAGAATCATCCACCGAGTGTCCAACCTCAACCAACAAGGGCAACCACTGAAGCTCCGACTGTTCCCGTATCTGCTACTCCAGTTGTTGTTCAAAATCGCATGGCTCAAGGTTATCCATGGGGAATGCCAGAGAATTTTGCACCTGAAGGTTTCAATCCTGGTCCTCAAGATACTCCAGTTGTTTAAATTATTGTTACTCCGGCACCTCCTATGGTGCATGCTTCTCCTGATGTGCCTCCTTCGGTGAATATGGTTCCATTTGTTAATGATGATGTGTGTCGTCCTTTCCCTCCATCGAGTGAAGACTTGGGTCTTTATGACCGAATGGATGATTTTCAAGAGCAGTTTGACAAGATGCAAAGAGAGATGAAGGCCCTCAGGGGAAAAGAGCTATTTGGGCAGAATGTGAATGAGTTATGCTTGGTCCCGAATGTTAAGATACCTGCTAAGTTTAAGGTCCCAGAGTTTGAGAAGTACAAGGGTAACACTTGCCCTCGTGCTCATATGGCAATGTACGTGAGGAGAATGTCCACCCATACTGATGATCAACGTCTGCTGATTCACTTTTTTCAGGATAGTTTGATCGGTGCTGCGCTGAAGTGGTATATGAGTTTGGACAATGCCAATATCCATACTTTCAATGATTTGGGAGAAGCATTCATCAAATAATACAAGTACAACGTGGACATGGCGTCTGACCGTGATTAACTCAGGGCCATGGTTCAGAAAGACAAGGAATCATTCAAAGAATATGCACAAAGATGGCGTGAGGTAGCCGCCCAAGTGATTCCTCCCATGGAAGAGAAGGAGATGACTAAGATTTTCTTGAAAACGCTGAGTGCTTTCTACTACGAGAGGATGGTAGCAAGTGCGCCAAGTGACTTTACTGAAATGGTAGGAATGGGTATCCGCTTAGAAGAGGCTGTAAGAGAGGGCCGTTTAACAAAGAGTGAAAGTTCTGGAGGTGTGAAGAAACCATATTATGGGTTTACCAAGAAGAAGGAAGGGCATGTAAATGCTGTTATGCAAGAGAGGAGGGTTAATACTCCTAGTAGGAATTATCATAGTCATCAGCAAGTCGCCTCAGTTACTCCAGTTGTGGGTGCAGCTCCAACTACCGTTGCTTATCAGAGACCGTCCAGCAGGGGAATCAAGGATATAATCAGAGAAGGGAGAGTTATGACCCTATTCCTATGAGCTATACAGAGTTACTACCGACATTGATTCAGAAGAAGCTGGTTCAAACCCGACCACCTCCCGCCGTACCATCACCATTGCCTTGGTATTACAAGGCAAACCAAACATGTGCTTTTCATCAAGGAGCACCAGGGCATAATGTTGAGAATTATTATCCTTTGAAGACTGAGGTGCAGAAGTTGGTGAAGTCTGGTGTTCTATCTTTCAAGGATGTGGGACCTAATGTGAAAGACAATCCTCTACCCAAGCATGGGGGATTAAATGCTGTGAATATGGTGGCCGGTTGTCCAGGCGACTTCCAGATTTTTGATATTAATCTGGTTAGGGGAGATTTGGTGAAAATGCATGCAGAACTTTGTGAATTTAGCTACTATACGCATGACCATGCCGATTGTGCTATTTGTAGTACAGACATATAGGGTTGCGATAAGATAAAGACTAATTTGCAGGAAATGATGGATGAGGGCCTATCCACATAATCAGGCCTAGGGCAGAGTACGAAGAGGAGGTGAATATGGTTTCTGGATGCCCTGGAGAATTCAGGATTTTTGATGTAGAGTATATGAATGAGGACCTTGTGCAATCGCACACTACCTTCTGCCATATGGCTGGTCAGGTGGAACACCAATATGGATCTTGCCGAGTTTGCTGTCAAGATTCCCGAGGATGTTCTATTGTGAGGAAAGGTGTTCAATCGTTGTTAGAGAAAAAAATTGTCAAGGTTACAAGTCAAAGGGATGATTACCATGAAGTTGATATGGTTGAGGTTTGTTTGACTGAAGAAGAGTCGGATGAAGAGTATGCCTCTGTAGATGAGTATTTCTCCTCATATGAGGATTTGTTTTCCAGAAATGAATCAATAATGACTGATTATGTTGAAGAAGGGGTAAACGTCATTGTACCTTGTTTTAGGGCACCCACCCATCTTGAAGTTGAATATTATAGAAAGCCAGTTGTTACCCCATTGGTGATTAGTTTGCCGGGTCCTATCCCCTACAAGTCAGATAAGGTTGTGCCTTACAAATACAATGCTACAATCTTAGAGGATGGAGTGGAAGTTCCCATCCATCCAATGCCTGATGTTGGGAATATTGCTGAAAATAGCAGGGTGACCCGCAACAGTCATGTGTTTGCACCAGTTGTTCAAAGAGATGTTAGTGCTGGAAAGAAAATTGCTGAGAATGTTGAACCCAAGAAGGCTACGGGTGAGACTAGTGGGGCTGCATTAGAGAAAGAGGTGGATGATATTTTGAAGATAATCAAGATAAGCGACTATAGAATTGTAGATCAACTACTGCAGACTCCTTCAAAAATATCTATCTTGGTGTTATTGATGAACTTCTCTGCTCACAGAGAATCCTTGATGAGGGTACTGGACCAAGATTTTGTGGAGAGTGATATGCCAATAGACCAATTCAGTAGCGTAATAGGGAACATTACATCATGTAATAACTTGAGTTTCTGCAATGATGAATTACCAGATGAAGGAAGGAACCATGACCTGACCCTCCACATCTCCATGAATTGCAAGAATGATTCACAATCCAACATGCTGATTGATAATGGGTCCGCATTGAATGTTATACCGAGGAGCACTCTTATGAAGTTGAAATATCAAGGAACACCTATTCGCCCGAGTGGCATCATTGTGAAAGAGTTTGATGGATCAAGGAAATCTGTTATTGGTAAAGTAGACTTGCCTATTCATATAGGACCACATTTGTTTCAGATAACTTTCCAGGTCATGGATACTGTACCCGCTTATAGCTGTTTGCTAGGAAGGCCGTGGATTCATGAGGCAGGAGCTGTCACTTCAACTTTACACCAGAAACTGAAGTTTGTACGTGAAGAGAAAGTAGTGATCATAAATGGGGAACATGCATTATTGATATCTCATTTGTCCTCTTTTAGCATTGTGGAGGTGCATGAAGCTGCTGTTGGAACCCAATTCCAAGACTTATCCATTGACAATATAAGAGGAAATGAGAATTCCATGGTTTCACTTAAGGATGCACAACAGGTTGTGCGTAAGGGTCATAGTGAAGTATGGGGACAAATTATGGATCCACCTGTGAACAAGAACAGAGCTGGCTTGGGGTTCTCTTTGAAGAATGACAAAGTTAAGGGCATGAAGCCGAAGTCTGCTGCGAGAAAGTATCAAGACATCCTCCGTAGTGGGGGTTATCTTCATCCAATTGTTTCCAGGATTAATGCCATTATAGAAGATGAAGCAGAGCAGGAAAAGCCGAGTTATGTGACGCACGGAGTTAGGGTTCAGAACTGGATCACCATTGATGTTCCCTGTTGCATACATGTTTCAAAGTAATTTGTTTAGTTAATATTTTTGAAAAAGCTTTCACTCTGCCCAAGGTGGAAGTATTAATGTTGTAGGGCTTATCTGTTTGCTGTGACTTTTAAAATCAATAATAAAAGTTGTCTTTGTTTCCCAAATTGTGTCTTTATTTTCTGCTTTTTCTTGGAAAATGGTAATCAGAAAAAAAACCTTTCAAAATAAATAAATAACTAAAATTCAATCTGCATGATCACTTGTTATATGTGTCAGTTTCTAAAAGAAATCATAAATCATATGTGCAGATTAATTAAAAAACCCATTGAATACAGTGAACCTGCATCCTCTCCCAACTTTGAATGTCCTGTGTATGGGGCTGAAGAAGAAGATTATGATGAGATTTTGGAAGAGGTCTCACGGTTGCTTGAGCATGAGGAAAATACCATTCAGCCATATAAAGAGCCATTGGAAGTGATCAATTTGGGTTCAGAAGAAGATCCGAAGGAAGTCAAGATTGGAGAATTGCTGCATCTCGATGTGAAGAGCAGGTTGATTGAGCTGTTGAAAGAGTATGTGGATATTTTTGCTTGGTCTTATCAAGATATGTTTGGTCTAGATACAAATATTGTAGAGCACCGTTTGCCGTTGAAGCCAGAGTGTCCGTCAATTAAACAAAACTTGAGAAGAACTTACCCAGATATGGCATTGAAAATCAAAGAGGAGGTTCTAAAGTAGATTAATGTTGGTTTTCTTGTGACGCCAGTGTATCCTCAATGGATTGCCAATATTGTCCCAGTACCGAAAAAAGATGGAAAAGTCTGCATGTGTGTAGATTACAGAGATCTAAATAAAGCTAGTCCAAAAGATGATTTTCCATTGCCACACATTGATATGTTAGTGGATAACACAACAAAATTCAAAGTATTCTCGTTCATGGACGGATTTTCCGGGTATAATCAAATAAGAATGACATCTGAGGACATGGAAAAAACAATGTTTATCACACCCTAGGGAACATTCTGTTATAGAGTGATGCCCTTCGGGTTGAAGAACGCTGGTGCAACGTACCAGAGGGCTATGAAAACCCTATTTCATGATCTGATGCACAAGGAAATCGAAGTATATGTTGATGATATGATTGCCAAATCCCAGACTGAAGAAGGGCACGTAGAAGATTTGTTGAAGTTGTTTCAGCGTTTAAGGAAGTATCGTCTCCGCTTGAATCCAAATAAATGCACCTTCGGTGTTCGATCAGGAAAATTGTTGGGTTTCATTGTTAGCCAGAAAGGAATTGAAGTTGACCCTGATAAAGTCAAAGCAATTCAAGAGATTCCAGCGCCAAAAACTGAAAATCAAGTCAAAGGGTTCCTCGGGCGTTTGAATAATATTTCCAGATTCATTTCCCACATGACTGCAACATGTGAACCGATCTTTAAGTTGTTAAAGAAAGATCAAGGTTATGTATGGACGGGTGACTACCAAAGGGAATTTGAAAGTATTAAAGAATATCTACTTAAACCTCCTATCTTTCTCCCTCCTGTCGAAGGAAGACCGTTGATTATGTATCTGATAGTGTTAGATAAATCCATGGGTTGTACTCTGGGACAACAGGATGAAACGGGGAAGAAGGAGTTCGCCATTTATTATCTCAATAAAAAAATTCACCGATTGTGAGTCAAGGTATTCCATGCTGGAAAAGACATGTTGTGCTTTGGCCTGGGTGGCAAAGCGTTTACGGCAGTATATGTTGAATCACACTACTTGGTTGATCTCCAAAATGGATCCAATCAAGTACATTTTTGAAAAGCCTCCTCTTACTGGGAGAATTTCCCGCTGGAATATGTTGTTATCTGAATATGATATCAAATACCGCACTCAAAAATCTATTAAAAGCAGTGTATTGGCAGATTATCTTGCTCACCAACCAGTGGAGGATCACCAGTCTATAGAATATGAATTCCCCGATGAGGATGTGATGTTCCTGAAAGTGAAAGATTATGATGAACCATTTCTTGAGGAAGGTCCTGACCCTGAATCTCGTTGGAGTATGATATTTGATGGAGCTGTGAATGCTTATGGTAAAGGAATTGGTGCCATGATCATCACTCCCCATGGACCGCATATTCCTTTTACTGCAAGGTTAACATTTGATTGTACTAATAATATGGCAGAATACGAGGCTTGCATCATGGGTCTCGAAGAAGCTATTGATCTCAGAATTAAAATTCTAGATGTGTATGGTGATTCAACTTTGGTAATAAATCAGATTAAAGGAGAATGGGATACTCGTCACCCCGGCTTGATCCCTTACAAATATTATGCTAGAAGATTGTTACCCTTCTTTAACAAAGTTGAATTCCATCACATTCCTAGAGATGAAAATCAAATGGCGGACGCTCTGGAAACTCTGGCTTCTATGTACCAAGTAAATACTTGGAATGATATACCTCGAATTACGGTTCGACGACTGGATAGGCCCGCTCATGTGTTTACAACAGGGGAGGTAGAAGATGAAAAAACTTGGTATCATGACATCAAGCATTTTCTTCAGACTCAGGAATACTCGATTGGTGCTTCGAAGAAAGATAGAAAGACATTGAGAAGATTAACAAGCAATTTCTTCCTCAGTGAAATGTGTTGTATAAAAGAAATTATGACATGGTCTTGCTCAGATGCGTGGATAGACACGAAGCAGACATGTTGATGCATGGGGTTCATGAAGGTTCATTTGGCACTCATGCCAATGGATATTCGATGGCTAAAAATATGCTAAGGGCAGGTTACTATTGGCTGACAATGGAATCTGATTGTTACAAATTTGCAAAGAAGTGTCATAAATGCCAGATTTATGCAGACAAGGTCCATGTGCCTCCAACACTTCTCAATGTGATTTCCTCCCCGTGGCCTTTCTCTATGTGGGGTATTGGCATGATTGGGATGATAGAACCCAAAGCTTCGAATGGACACCATTTTATCTTGGCAGCAATTGATTACTTCACCAAGTGGGTGGAGGCTGCTTCATATGTCGATGTTACTAAGCAGGTGGTTGTGCGTTTCATCAAGAATAATTTTATATTTCGGTATAGTGTGCCGAGCAGAATTATCACCGACAATGGCTCGAATTTGAACAATAAAATGATGACAGAACTTTGTGAGGAATTCAAGATTGTCCATCACAATTCATCTCCATACAGGCCGAAGATGAATGGGGCTGTTGAAGCTGCTAATAAGAATATCAAGAAAATTATCGAAAAAATGGTTGGTACTTATAAGGATTGGCATGAAATGCTCCCTTTTGCTTTGCATGGATATCGAACATCTGTCCGCACTTCAACAGAAGCAACCCCGTTCTCCCTTGTGTATGGAATGGAAGTTGTGCTCCTAGTCGAGGTTGAGATTCCCTCTTTACGTGTGATAATGGAAACCAAGTTAACAGAGGGTGAATGAGTCCATAACGGGTTTGAACATTTAAATTTGATTGAGGATAAGAGGATGACGGCTTTGTGTCATGGCCAGTTATATCAGAAAAGGATGAAGAAAGCTTTTGATAAGAAGGTCAAACCTCGTGAATTCAGAGAAGGCGACCTCGTGCTCAGGAAGATCATGTCTTTCAACATTGATTCTATGGGCAAGTGGACTCCCAATTTTGGAGGCCTATATGTTGTTAAGAAAGCCTTCTCTGGCGGTGCATTAATTCTTGAAACTATGGATGGCGAGGAGTTCCCACGTCCCATGAATGCTGATGCAGTCAAGAAATACTTCGCCTAAAGAAATAAAAGAACAACTTGCTAAGTTGAAAACCCGAAAGGGAGGCTTAGGCAAAAAAGAGCGTCTCGATAGGCTGAAAACCCGAAAGGGCGGTCTAGGCAAAAGTTAAAGACATAAACAAAATAAATTTCCCGCTAAGTTGAAAACCCGCAAGGGCAGCTTAGGCAAAAGTTAAGGACTTTCTTGGCAAGTAACTGCATCATGCAAGATCTGATCATTGGAGCAAAAATCTTCTCAGATTCTCATCACACTTCAACAGAAGTTGCTGCTCAGGATTTAAAAAGTTGTTAGAGGGTATAATGGTCATTGTATCTCAATGTATCTTTTCCATTATAAATTACCATTTTCCGAACTTTGTAATTATCCATAGAGTCTCGCCATTCGCAGACTACCATTCTATTAATGAAATTTGAGCTTTTACCCAATTCTTTGTATTTCTTATTTTATTTAGCTTGCAAAGACTCCATTTATTATTGATAATAACTTTCAAAGCAAAAAGATTAAATAACAAAATCGATTTTTCAAAAAGAATTTACAATTTTCTTTAACTTTAGAATTTGTGATGCGAAAAAAAAACAACAAAATGGTGATCCCAGGAATGGACAAACTCCGGTTTGTTTTAATAAGTTTTTGTTCCCCTCAGGAAGGTTTACTCCGGATGATTTTCCGTATTGGGTTCGTGACTCCGATATCCTTGGTCAAGTTTGGATTCATTTCTCCTCTTTTATGAGTTTTCATGATGTGAAGTTTCAACCCGAGATTTCTCCAGTGAAGTTTTTGTTCGGTCTAATGGAAGTTCTTTTTCCTGAGAAGTTGGTACCATAATCACTCTTGAAGAACGCAGATCCGAGGTTTCCCCAGTGAAGAATGTATTTTGGATTTTTCCTTTGTGAATGTGGTGTTAACCTCCCCAATGAAGTGGGCCTGAATTCCCCAGTGAATATTTTGATGATTTGATGTCCATATTCTTTACTTGAGATTGGTTTTGAAATCCCCAGTAGAAGTGTTACTTTTGAAAACATTTGTTTCACCAGTGAAGCCCAAAGAAGGATGTTCTATCCCTGTATCTGTACTATTCTATCACTTTGTTTTGTTTACTTCCGGATTATGTTTCTCCCTAGTAAAGCTAAAGCAGGCAGTAGGTTTTGTTTCCTCAGTTGGCATTTACTTTTTCTTGGAATGATTATCTTGGATGTGATTTAGCCGAGTGTTGTTTGTGCCCGAGGTGGTTTTGCCTGGTTACTCCCAGTGTTATATATCTGTTTTGTCATCATACGCACGATAACACTCATACATTCATACATACATCATGCATAGCTAAAATTGGCAAATCATTGTTCATTGACATTTGTTAATATCTTTGTTGACATATCACCCTGTTTTGCAGAGTTACATTGTCCTCTCTTCAATAGAGTGTTGGCCTTAAGCAGAAAGCATATATTCTTTCAATTTCCCCACTGAGTTGTCCCTCGTGGAAGATTTTTGCTTTATCCTTCCTGTACAGATCCTTGTTTGGATGGATTTGGCTTTCCCTCTTGAGTTTATTTCTCAAAGGATGTATTTTGGTTGACTGTTTCATCCCAGTTTATTTCTGGTTTGAATCTTTGGTTCCACAATAATATTATTTACTTTGGATTTCTGAAAGCTTTGAGTTTTGATTTGTGCATTTATTTTGCACGAGAAGACTTTATCTCCTCAGCAGGAATACCATGGCATTTCCCCAGGAAGTCACAATTCTTTCCCCAGGAAGTCATATTTCTTTCCGCAGGAAGTCATATTTCTTTCCCCAGAAAGTCATTTCTTTTTACAATCCTCCATGACAACAAGTAGCATGTCTCTTTATTTGAGCAACTTGTGCTTCCCTGTAAAAGTCGACGTAACTTTTTTTTGCCATCTCCTCTATGAGTGGATAGTTTTCAGTCCGTCGTTAGTTTACCCCGGTGGATGGCAAGACTTTTAAATTCACAGAAACAGCTCGTTGTGAAATCTTTACAAGTGGAAGTCTCTTTATTTGAGACAACTTACATATTACCCTTTCTAGGCAAAGTGCCTCGATTAAAGAAGAAGTTGAGACCCGTTCTAGGCAAAATGCCAGAATTTTAGGGAAACTTGTTATCTTTTTGCTACCCTCAGTGAACGCTGGTAGTTCATCGTCAATGAACGGCGGTGCTGTTATATATTCTCTTTCTACCTTCAGTGAAAGTTGGTAGATCACCATCAGTGAAAGTTGGTGTTTTTTTATCTTTTTGCTACCCTCAGTGAACGTTGGTAGTTCATCATCGGCGAATGTCGGTGCTATGATATATTCTCTTTCTACCTTCAGTGAAAGTTGGTAGTTCACCATCAGTGAAAGTTGGTGTTTGTTATCTTTTTGCTACCCTCAGTGAACGTTGGTAGTTCATCATCGGCGAATGGCGGTGCTATGATATATTCTCTTTCTACCTTCAGTGAAAGTTGGTAGTTCACCATCAGTGAAAGTTGGTGTTTGTTATCTTTTTTCTACCCTCAGTGAACGTTGGTAGTTCATCGTCAGTGAATGGCGGTGCAATGATATATTCTCTTTCTACCTTCAAGTGAAAGTTGGTAGGTCATTGGAAGTGAACATCGATGATTGTCATCTTTTTGCTACCCTCAATGAACGTTGGTAGTTCATCGTCAGTGAATGGCGATGCTATGATATTTATTTTCCTTCTACCTTCAGTGAACGTTGGTAGCTCACCGTCAGTGAACATCAGTGTTATTATTTCTTTTCCTTCCACCTTCAGTGAATGTTGGTAGCTTTCCCTCCAGTAGGAGTTGGTGTATCCTTTGACCATTTTACCATCCTCTCTGAGTCGGGTCTTTTGATCCACCAGTGATTTAGTTTCCTGGTCGGGTCACTCTCTTGTTTCTTTATTATTGTTACATCCCCAATGGTGTTTTGCGTCTCTTTGGTCTTGTTCATATGCATTCATGATCATAAACATTTGCATGGAATCTTAGGGCCAAAAATAGGGTTTGTTTTATATTTAAGTATCTTTGATCTCGTCGACACGAAGATTTTTAACCTTCATATCTCTGGATAGAAGAAACTTAAATAAGGGCAGCTGTTGTACCCCAATTTTTGCCCCTAAGATCCCTTTATCATACCATGTTGATTCCATTACAATAAGATCACACTAGGATTCTTGGTTCCCCTCCCTATATTTAGCTTTACACTTTGAGGAATCACCAAGCATCTTGACTTGTGTTCTTTTGTGATCATGAATATGTTTTGTCTTGATTTCTTCTTTTAATTAATAAAATGCAATGTTGGTTTGTCTTGCTTGTTATCCATGTAGGTAAAGGCAGTGAGATTTAACAAGTTGCCCCATGGGTTCATGAGTTTATTTCCATGCCCTAGTCAACAAATCTTGAGAATTTCAAGCCTCACCATTGAAGTTGTTTTGGAGGAAATGGCATGGCAAGCTTATTTTGGTTCACCATATTTCAAGATTATCAAATTTGATCCAAAAAGTACAAGGGGTTGATTGAAAAATAGTCATGTTTGGACAAGATTTTATTCCATTTGGTCACAAGTGCATATTTCTCTCAGTTATCAAGATATGGGAGTGGTTTTGGTTTCTATGAGTTCTCATTATCATCCTCAGTAACTTATATTCACAAAGCATTTGTTTTGGTACAAGAAGTTTGTTCAAAATTGTCAAAGTTCCCCAAGGCATGTTTCTTAATCTAGGAGCTAGGGTTTTGGACTCCAAAGAAGTATATCTTGCTCATCTTTTGGTATTTTTGAGTGATTTCAAAGACATAATTCTCTTCAAAGGTCTATTAACAAATCACTTCAAAAGTTTCAAGGAGTTTTCATGTGGAAGAAACTTGATGAGGAAGAAAGAATACAAGTCCTCCAGATGAATCCCCAATTTTCCATGTGTGACTTCAAATAATCATAACTTGGTAAATTTTTATCACCTTGAGCCCATTCTTTTTCCATGATGATCTTGAATATGTGAACTTTATGCCTTATTTTATATGCAAAGTGCGAAAATGGATGGAAGTTGCCTTAAGGATACAAAAGATTATAGGTTATTTTATGCTATCTTTCCAACTTCAACAAGTCATAACTTTCTCAATTTTTGGATATTTTGAATGGTTCAAGTTTCAAAATGTCATTCAAGAGATCTATTTCATGCCATCTTTTTTGGTCAAGAGTAAATTCCAAGTGGAAGGCTATGTTTGGATGCAAGACATTATAGGTCATTTTTGAAGAAAAATTTGAAATATTTCTAAGTACGGAAAGTCAACCCTTTTTCTCCAACTTTGACTCAACACAACTTTCAACTCAAGCATCCATTTGATTCCATTCTTTTTCCATTGAAAAGCTTGTAACCTCATCTTTCTAAAGCATCAAGAATCATACCCTAAGACCGCTTGAGCTGAGAATGCCATTGGTCAGAAGTTGACACTTTGAAACTGAATTTTTCACCAAGTCAGAAGTTTGAAATCCTTGATTTGGCTTCTAAACACTTTGTTTCTGCGCATTTTTGCTTCTAAGCATGTTTAGTGAACTTCCAGAATTGATTATCATAACAAAACGCGCGTTTTGGATGAGTTTTGATCAAATTAGAAGTCACACTTTTCTTGTTTGCAACTTCACACGATTTCCCTCCAAACTTCATCATTTCACACGCTTGGACATTCCATTTGATTCCCTATAAATAGAGGATCATTCCCCATTCATTTCCTCAAGCTTGGATAGCTAGAATCACCCTGTCAAACTTGTTCCATAACTCAGAATTCAACAACTTCGAAATCCATATACAAGCCTTTTTCAATCCAATTTTTTCATCAATTCACCTTCCTTGATCTTCCCTGAAGCTAACCATATAATTACATTCAAGAATCGTGCCCTATATTGCTCCATAGAAGTCCAGTTTCAGAGCTCTGCAACTCAACTTCAATAGGTAGATCCCTTCATCAATTCTTCAAAACTTTGATATCATTGTGATGCTCTCATTTCCCTGGTTCTAGCGCAACACTTACTTTTTACTGGAAACACGTTTTGACCATTAAATTTCAAATCCCTTTTCAAAACTTTCCTTCCAAATGGCTTGAGCTACAATTTATATAAATTTGGCGCGAGGGTGTGGTTGTCTTCGTCTTGAAGAGACGAAGAAAATGGAATAGGTCTGAGCTTCTGATTTTATAGTTTCAGAGACCTGCAATTCACGTTGGCTGGAGGTTGAAGATGACCAACGTGTCATCTTCCAACCAATGATGGCGTGCCACTTATTTTTTTTTGAATTCTCATTTTATTTTTGATTCTATGCTTTATTCACTAATGACCATGATATGTACAGTGCGCCAGATCCTTTGAATCTGATTAACGCGTTTTGATTGTCATCCAATGGTCCACATATTTTTGACTTTTATTTTCTTTTCTGATTTTTATATTTAATTGTTTTAAACTTCAAAAAATCATAGAAAATTCATTTTAAGTCCAAAAAATCTGAAAAAATTATGAAAAATATTTTTGATTATTCTCTTTCTGATTTTTATTTTTTCACAATTTAATTTTGTGTTTCGGTATTTTTTATAAATTTACACTTTATTTGAATTGTTTTAAATGTTTAAAAATACTTTTATGCATTTTTAAATTCTAAAAAATTTATGGAATGATCCAATGATATTGTAACAAATATTGGTGACTTTATTTTATTTTTGTTTCTAAATTTGTTATTTTTTAAAATCATTTTTGGTTTATTTTACCCCTTTCTTTTAATTTTAAAAATAGTTTCTAACTTTAAACAAATTACCAAAAAATTTATAAAATCATTTGAGCCCTTTTCTGATTTTTCTATGGTCTTACTTTTTATTTTTTGATTAATTTGGACATAGTTGATATTTTTCTCTTTTATTTCTAATTTTAAATATTATTTTTTAAACCTTTTTGTATATATATTAAAATGTAATATTATTTTGTGACTATTTTCTGGCTGATCTTGGGTTAAATTTCTGATAATGAACTTTATTAACATCATTGGATCCATGGTGTTGAGTCTAACTCCACAAAAATGGATGAATGATTTTAATAATAGTTTGATTAAATTTAATCCAAAAGTGGTTTGTATATTCTCTCCCACCCCTCTTCATCTCATCCCCTTCTTATTGCACTAAATGTTGTTGGAGCATGATCTCTATATCATGTATCAAAACAAATGGTGTATAGATTGCTATTGACCGGCCTCAAAATAGGTGCGACTTCTATATAAGTCCACTTACCATTGCTTAACATAGCACTAAATTTTGTCCCGATTCGAATAAATGATCATTCGTGACCCAAACTTATATTTGTAAGCCCAAGTATGTTAATTTGATCTCCTTGATCCAATAACCTTGAGATTAATTGTGTGAAGGCTTTGGTTCTACCCATCCTCTAATGGATCTACAACACCTTTGGTTAACACGGATCACTTAAACATAGTTGATCATTAAATGGTACTCATAAGGATTCCAAATGGACGATATACTTGACAAAAAGCAAATGCAACTTGTTGTGTGGAGGCTTTGGTTCTACCAATCCTCTAATGAGTTCCAAATACAAGCTTCAAGATGATCATCCAACTAACCACTAATCACTAATAATTGACTTTATCCTTTATTTTTATTATATGCCCTTTTATTTTTATGCACTATTTACTTTTAGCATTTACATTTCATGCCATTTTCATCTTTACTCATTTGAGCATTTACTTTCTTGTCATTTTTATTTTGCTCACTTGAGCTTTTCTTTTCTTTTCTTTTTAAAATACTTAATAATCAACATAAACCCTAAAAATCTTTAATGATACTAGGACTATTTGGTTACTATCTTTAATGATTATTTTTTTCTGGAGCTCTTGAGGTTTACCTCAAGACATTGGGTTGTTTGTTTGTTTTATATGCAGGTTATTATGATTACACGTTTTGTTTGTAATATGGAATTTACCCGTATACAACCGTTACTCTGCCCAATTTTTGTGAAGACTTAATACACTTGAAGTTTGGTTCTCTCAAGAGGTCTAGTATTTTTGCTTGTTTAGTTTCAATCCAAAGAATGGGAAATCTATCTTGGCTCATAGTGTCAAGTATTGGCTTCTTGTTGGTTATATGGTTCTTATCCCTAGCTTTTACCTTATGCTTTAGGATAGCCTATTCTTCTCCTCCCATCTTCTTTAATTTCAAAAATATTCTCCCTCCTTTTGAAAACTCTTCTTGTTTGAAACTTGAACACTTTCATAATAAACCTGGACTTAGGTCCATGCATTTTCAAACATTTTCATAGATAAACTTCAATAAACTTAATAATACTTTGACATCCTTTTTGTGAGAAGACTAAAATTCAATCAATCTCATTCAAACTATTTTGCCACTTTGGCTTTCATCTTTAAATTTTTCTCAAAAAAAGATTGGACTCTTATCAATCCTTGTAGTGATGCAAACAAATATACTTCTACAATATGTAGTGAGGAGAGATATTTTCCACTTGGGTGTTGAGTGAGGCATTGTTTATTCTAAAATCCAAACCATATCCTCCACTTTGAGATGATGCAAATTCTCCTTTCTCATGATTGTGGGTGGTAAGTATGTTTTCCACACAGACAATGACGATGATGTTTTATCTCATAAAATTAACCTACACAATTGTGTTTTAAATTTAAAAAAAAAGAGGAACTACGTGTACCCTGATCCCCTATTGCACGAAAAGGTGGTACGTAGGCACTAAAGGTTCGCAACCGCGGCGGGTGAAAAAATCATAAAAAATATATTTCTTTTCTCACCTCCACCATCTATTTTTACACAACATTTTATAGCCAAAATATACAGATTTTACAAAGAGGTTCCTGCAGAGTACCGTAGATGTTTAGGGTGATAATACCTTCCCTTTGCATAACCAACCCCCTTACCTTGAATCTTTCCCCCTCTTTTTGGGTTATTCGCTCTTTTTCCATTTCCTTGGAAACAATAAAGCGCGGTGGCGATTTTTATTTTGATATGTATAAGTCTAATCAATTCAATGGCTTAGTCTTAAACATTTCTACCGCTACACCAGGCATCATGAGAATCAATGGCACAAATTCATATATTACAATCTCATTGCACTATGCATTTCATACATCATAGCATTACATACAACTAACTCTTCACCTTTTTCAGGAAAGATCAAACCACAGAAAGTTATCGTCAACAAGACAAGGCAAATATCTATGAACAAATCAATTATAGATTCCCGAATCAAGACGGGGTGACTATCTATATGACAAGTACTTCCTTCAGACTTTTGCCGGTTCAGTTAAATCTCTCAATGGTTTATTCTGATTCTTCCTGCAAACATCTTTCTCTGGTTCAGATAAGTTGCTCCAAGATTTATTCTGATTCTTCTCCAGACCACAGCTGGTTCAATTTAAATCTCTCAATGGTTTATCCTGATTCTTTCCCACATACACCTTTCTCTGGTTCAGATAAGTAGCTCCAAGATTTATTCTAATTCTTCTCCAAACCACTACTGGTTCAGTTTAAATCTCTCAACGATTTATTCTGATTCTTTCCCGAAGATATCTTCTCTGGTTCAGATAAGTCGCTCCAAGATTTATTCTGATTCTTCTCCAGACCACTATTGGTTCAGTTTAAATCTCTCAACAATTTATCCTGATTCTTTCCCGCAGACATCTTTCTCTGGTTCAGATAAGTCGCTCCAAGATTTATTCTGATTCTTCTCCAGACCACTCGCTAGTTTAGTTTAAATCTCTCAACGGTTTATCCTGATTCTTTCCCAAATATATCTTTCTCTGGTTCAGATAAGTCGCTCCAAGATTTATTCTGATTCTTCTCCAGACCACTGCTGGTTCAGTTTAAATCTCTCAACGGTTTATCCTGATTCTTTCCCGCAAATATCTTCTCTGGTTCAGATAAGTCACTCCAAGATTTATTCTGATTCTTCTCCAGACCACAGCTGGTTCGGTTTAAATCTCTCAACGGTTTATCCCGATTCTTTCCCGGAGACATCTTTTCTAGTTTAGATAAATCGCTCCAAGATTTATTCTGATTCTTCTCTAGACCACTACTGGTTCAGTTTAAATCTCTCAACGGTTTATTCTGACTTTTTCCCGCAGACATCTTTCTCTAGTTCAGATAAATCGCTCCAAAATTTATTCTGATACTTCTCCAATTGAAGTCAAAATTTAGACTTAGTCTAATTTCTATCAATACTCATCTTTGGATGGAATCTATAAGCCCATCTTCGACAACTCTCCATCATCCCTTCAAATGGAATCTATAAGCCCATTCCCTACACAGTCAACCGCCACATTATGAAGTGCAAATTTCTAGGCACTCTAGTGTTCAATCATCTTCCACCTTCAAGTCACGAATGACAAATTTGGCAATCTAACTCTTCAGGTCTAATAAGATTGAACAGGGACAGCTGTTGTACCCCAAAATTTACCCTCTTAATTCTCAAGGATTTTCTCACAAAGATTCTCAGGATTTAAGCTTGCACAAGTGCATTTGGATTTTCCAATATCAAAATGAAAAGGAAATTATCAAAAAGGGAGAAAACAGATAAAAATATCATTTTGACAAATTTGGAGAAAATTAGGCCTCTTTCAAATCCAGCACCCTTCGATTGACTTTTGGCCTCTTTCGATGGCTCAAAATAGCTGCTAGTGTGCCTCTTTCGTTTGGGCATGTGACTTCTTGTTGCAGGTTTCATTTGTGTCTTCCACTGCCTGCATGTTTGCTTTGAATCGCAAGTTTGCTGGCCACAAGTTCCCTCTGCAAGGCAAACCCTTCGATTCACCAAGCATGTTGCCTGCATGCTTGCTTTGAATACCAAATTTAGCTGCCTGCAAGCCTGCTTCGATTGGGCATATATTGTCTGCATGCTTGCTTCGATTGGATAAGTATGCTTCCTGCATGCTTGCTTCGATTGGACAAGTTTGTTGTCTGCATGCTTGCTCCGATTGGACAAGTATGTTATCTGCATGCTTGCTTCGATTGGACAAGTTTGCTGCCTGCATGCTTGTTTCGTTTGAGCAAGAATCCTTCAGCACAAGGTCAAACCTTTCGTTTGGGCATTTAACTTCCCTCATGCTAAACAGTCACAAGACAGGGACCCCCCACATACACTCTTTCGTTGGGCCACATATGACCATGGGGAGGCAAGCCTTTGATTGGACAAAAATACCTACATGTAAAGCTTCGATTGGAATGTTGATTCCCTTCGAATCATCTTAATTCTAATCCAAGCTGAACCATTCGAAGCAAGTTTCGTTTGAAGCAATTTTAAGGAAATCTCATAGCCTTACCCTACTTGTCAGGCTATGTTACTTCCAAATATTCACATGATCAGAGGTTTACATACAGAATCGAAGCTTTATCCATTAGATGTTACTATTTTTGGAGGAAATGACGAAAAGATATGTTACCTATTTTCATAAAGGTTATTTTAATCACCAAGTCAGCTCCTTGAGCCCCTAAAATTTATTGTCTGAGCACAAGCAAAGTCAAAATCAAAAGCATAAGTCACATCTTCTGCACCCCAACTGCCAACATGCCCCCCCACTTGTACCCTTCACGCTTCATATTTTATTGTTTTACAAGGCTGGCTATTGAAAACATATCCATTCTTTTTCTCTATAAATAGAGGAATTTTTGCAAAGCTAAAAGGGGATTTTTGACCAGAGGAACGAATCTCTAAACTTTCTCAAACACAACAAAAAACTCTCAAATCCTTAAACACTTGTGAAGAACAAACCCAGAATCACACTCACCTCCTTCGATTATGAAGAACTCCCCACTCTTCAGTATCCTTCGAATCCAGTGTGAAAAGAAGCATCAAACTTGCTTTCTTTCTTCCTTCGAATCCAGTCTCCAAGGCCAAGCTTCAGGCTCCTCCCTTAAAGTTCAGGAGAACCCAGGGCCACTACTCAAGGTCTAGTTCATATTCAAAGCTGCAATAAGATAAGTTGTTCTTACCCTTGAACCTTTCGTTTCATGGCATAGCATGTGAGCAACTTTCCCTTTCGTTTGAAATATGTACATAATACTATTGTTCTTTTCATTTCCACCCTTTTAACATGTTTTTCAGAGCTACCCCTTTCGTTTTATTTTTTTGTTTACCTGAACGTGCTTTAACTATTAAACTGTTTGCAAGATAAATACTAGCATAGCCTTATGCCATGTTGCCATTTAATGCCTTAAACGAAAGAAATAAGGGGAATGAAGTATGAAACGAAGCCCTGGGCTTCAATGCTAACTTCCAGGCCCAGCCATATTGCATGCTCATGCTGACTTCCAAGCCCCAAAAGCCAGAATCGAAGGCCATGACTTACTGATTCCAGACCCAATCGAAGAAGGTAACAAGGCAGAAAGGAAGAACTGGAAGGCACGCCCTGCTGACTTCCAAGCCCAATCGAAGGTCATGACTTGACTGGTGCTAACTCCCAATTGAAGGCCCTAATCTTGCTGATGCTAGTCCCAATCGAAGGAGGCCAACAGAAGCAGAATCAAAGGGTTCTCCCTCCAATCAAAAGAGCTCATTTTTCTTCTTTTTATTTTATTTTTGCCTTTAAATTTTTATGCACTTCAATATGGTTGTAATAGTGTAGGATTTCATTTTCTGCATTTTTTTATTAATTTATACAAATGCTAGTAAATAGGATGTATGGCAAGATAAAATCAAAAAGTAGATAACCCCTAATCAAAGACAAAATGTATGCAATCAAACACACTTTGCACACATGCACCCTTAGGGTAACCTCACTTGTTGCCTCGGAAAAATAGTCTGTCTCTTGAACATAGGCGTTTTAGCAAAGACCCTCGATAAAAGATCGTAGTCCCTCGATGACCCTCGATGTTGCCTTCGGTAAATGGTCTAGTCCCTAAACGACATTGCTAAAACATCCCATAAGTTGCCTTCTATGACTATACAAACGTCCCACGCCCGTCCCTTCACATCCAATGATGGGGCTTCTTACCAAGTCAATGGTAAGATAGAAACATCTAAAGGAGGAGGAAAAGAACACTTAAGGCCTTTTGAGTAGGTAGATTTTCTCCTAGTTTCTCGCTTGCTCACAACAAAAACATCTTATACACCAACACTCTCATTTGAAACATTTTCAAAAGACAAAACACTTTGTACGCGTTCTTATAGAGACGAGAACCATTACAAAGACATTCTTTTAAAAACTACTTTCAAAACCCACATCACAAACACACTTTCAAATAAAAATCAAGTGATCTAGCAAGCAACTACGAGCCCATAGATAACTACGGATGAAAAGGGTGCTAATACCTTCCCTTTTCATAACCTACCCCCCGAACTCAAGAAAATATCTCGAAAGGTCTTTCCTGTTCTTTTCAGCCTTTCCTTTTGGATAAAAGAAAAGTCGGTGGCGACTCTTGCTATCTGCAACAATTGCGATCAAACGCAAAATACCTAAGTCAGTTCTCCCACCGTGTTACACATTAAAACAAAAACTTCTTTTTCCTTTTAAACTTCAAAATACTTTAAAAATAATGATGAGAATCATACCTTTGTTGAGTATGGGAGATGATAAGCGAGTCTCTTCTCGATCTTATTGTTCTTCCATCTCAGGCCTATGTGTGGTTCAAGTCTCAAAGACTCTATTCATGGATAAGTGGAAAAGTGGCTAATATCTATCTCTTGAGGTCAACTAGCCATTATCTGCAACAAAAAATACAAACTAATCAAGTGTGGCATCTTGCCTCGAGGGTGTAACTCGAAACTATTTTCAAGCAAGGACATGATTAATTTACTTCTGTGCCAACGCATAAGTCTCCAAAGGTCGAGCCGCGGCAGAAGGCGGAACTAACACTGTTAATAAAAAACACAAAACAAATAAAACATGTGAGCCGAACTAAGGTAGCTCTGATTCCTCAAAAAGGATATGTAGGCATTGGGTTAGGGCCCAAGCGAGTACAACTTTATTTTCCCTACATTCTTTTCTCCTTCTTTTTGGATGCATTCTTCCTCAGTAGTAAACAATAAGCATAGATTAAACACACCTATAAGATAGATAACAAGAGTGGATACCGTAGAGTACTACGGGCGTGTGGGGGTGCTAATACCTTCCCCTTGCGTAACAGACTCCCTTACCCGATCTCCCGGTCGCAAGACCGTGACTTCTCTCTTCTTAGGTTTTCTCGATGTTTACCTTTCCCTTCATGTGGGATAAAAGATGTTTGATGGAGACTACATTGTTTGATGATTTTTAGCCGGTTGTTTCAGCGACTATCTCAAGGATCTAGTTGTCCAGCCCATGGGGGGACCTTCTTAGATATCGCCTATTATCGAGGAAGAGACTGAAGAATGATGATTGATATTTTTTTATTCTGCTCCAGCCTGCGTGCCATAACGTTGTAATCTTGTTTTATGGGCTTTTTCCCGTTTATATAAGTTCCAAACAAGTATGGAGATTGTGGCCACAAATTTATTCTTTTGGATGGGGGCTGAAGGCCTCCCTTGTTGTAATATTTGTACAATAGCGACCCTGGTGGTCGTATCTTTAATTTTCTGGCCATGGTGGTTGTTTGTTCCAAATATTTGACTTATTTTTGCATGTTTATTGTTATGCCCATCTTCTTGAGACATATTCTATTTTGCTAAGAGTTTATAATAGAGATTTGCTCGTTTGATTTGTATGTTCGCCAGTGTGGGGAAATTGGACAAACGGCCGGGGTGACTACCAGGCATGGGCCGGAACTCAAGTCTCATTTCGAAGACCTGAGATCGGCGGCATGAACTTCCCGTTGTGAGTCGGGTGTTCTACCATCATGGTACGAGGACGATGGAGCTCGGTCGAGTTATCCATGTCAGGCTGAGGACATGCTCGTTAAAAGAGTGGGGTCTCGCCCCTTCAAAATATTTTGGGTGATATGCTCGTACCTAGGCATGCACGCATGGTCGGGCCTGGATGAGTCTGTCTTATTGACGAAGCTCGCCGACTACTTAGTGTTTTAAGTGTAATATTGTTTTAGCTTTTCAGTGCTCCATGGTCGAGAAATTTGTTCTCCTTGTAGATTTTCTAAGTAGTATGCTCGATCCCTTTTTTTGCGTAGACGCGGTAGGGGCCTTCCCAGTTCGCTGCGAGCTTGCCTTCATGAATTCTTTGCAACTTCATTTTAAGACAAGGCTGCCAACCTTGAACTCTTGTCGTATAACTTTGGTGTCGGAGCACATGGATATTTTTTTTTGGTAGAGGCCTCTCGTAGGGTCGCTCCTGTTCGGATCTCTTCGATCAGGTCTAGTTCTTCCCATAGGACAATGTTATTTATCTCCTTGTCTAGGGGAGCTTCGGTTCGCCTAGAGGGTTCTTTGATCTCTACGAGAATGACGACCTCCGTTCTGTAAGTTACTCAGAAAGGAGTCTCCCTAGTGGATGGGTGTGTTTTTGTTCAGTAGCCCCAAAGTATATGTGTAGCTCCTCGATCCATATTTTCTTGGTTTCATATAACCTTAGTTTGAGACCCCTGAGTATCACCCTGTTCGTGGACCCGCCCTGGCCATTAATCTAGGGATGTTCGACAGAGGCGAAGTGTTGGGTGGTGCCCAACTTGGCAACAAATTCCTAAAAGGTCTGATCTGTGAAATGGGTCCTGTTGTTGGTGACTATTGCTTGTGGGATGCCAAACTGAGCAAGGATGTTTCTTTTGTAGAAGCGAAGGATGTTTTAGGCGGTAATTTTGGCCAATTCTTCTGCCTCTATCCATTTGGTAAAGTAGTCAACGACTACTATCAAATATTTGTTTTGATTTGTTCCTACCACGAACGGACCGAGGGGGTCTAACCCCCACCAGGTGAAGGCCAGGGAGAGGAGAGGAACCTGAGCTCATTTGCGGGAGCCAGGTGCATGTCCTTGTTCTTCTAGCATTTGTCGCATTCTTTACGTGCTCTTTTGCATCGTGTTACATGGTGGGCCAGTAATAGCCTGCTCACAGAGCTTTTCTGGCGAGGGATCTTTCGTCCAGATGTTGGTCGTTTATCCCTTCGTGGATCTCGAGCAAGATGTGATCCGCTTTACTTTGGTTGATGCATTTGAGGAGAGGGATGGAAAACCCTCTCTTGTAAATCTTGCCTTCAATTAAAACATAGGAACATGCTCTTCACTTGACCATCGCCGCTTCCTTCGAGTCGGCGGGCAGCTCTCCTCTTATTAGGTATTTGTGTACAGGGGTCATCCATCACTCGTCCTCTCCTATGGAAAATAATCCCAAAGTCGAGGGGGGTCTCTGGGTGCTCGGTCGAGGAATTTTTTTTTGTATCACCGACTTGTTACCCCATTTCCTCTTTGTGCTCTCTAGTTTGGACAAGATGTCTACCCGAGCGTTATGTTCACGGGGAACATGTTGTACGTCCACAAATTTGAATTTCTTTTTTCTCTCTTTGACCGAGCCTAATACTCAGCGAGGTGATCTTTTTTCACCTGATATTCTCCTCAGACCTGGGATGTAACGAGCTGAGAGTCGGTAAAGATTTTCACCTCCTCGACTCCAGGGTCTTCGGCTAAGCGTAATCCTGCCAGGAATGCCTCGTATTTGGCCTTGTTGTTTGAGGTTAGGAAGGATAATGCAAGGGAGACCTCAATTAGGGTTCCTTCTTTGTTTTCTAATATAATGTTTGCGCCACTTTCTTTCGAACTGGAGGCACCGTCGATGAAAATTATCCATTGGCGCGCCCTGTCCTGGGGTGTGGGAAAGGTCTTCTTGGCCACAAAGTCGGCCAGTGCTTGAGCTTTGAGGTATTTCCTTCCTTCGTACTGTATGTCAAAGTCGGAGAGTTCTAATGACCATTTCAACATTCTTCCCACTATATCAAGTCTACCGAGCAGCTACTTTATTTGTTGATTTGTTCGAGCGACTATGGTATGCACCAAGAAATAGTGTCTGGGTCTCCCTGCCGCATTGATGAGGGATAGGGAAACCTTTTAAATTTGCTGATATCTTACTTCGGAGCCCTAAAGAGCCTTGCTCATAAAGTAGATAGGCCTCTTCCCTTCTAGGGTTTCTCTGATTAGTGTTGCGCTTATTGCCTTTGGGGTGACATCTAGATAGAGATAGAGGATTTCATCCTTCTCTGGTCGAGAAAGGATAGGCAGTCACAATAGTTCTAGAATCAAGTGGGTGAGAGCTTCCTCACATTCAGTCGTCCATTCGAAGGCAACTTCCTTACAGAGGAGTTTGAAGAGGGGGAGCGCGTGCTGGGCAGACTTTGCTACGAATCGAGATAGAGAGAGAAGTGAGCATGCCGTTCAGGATTTGAATGGACTTTTGCGAAGTGAGCGTTGGAAACTCAGAAAGTGCTCGACATTTGTCAGGGTTTGCCTCAATCCCTCGTTTTGTGAGGTATAAACCGAGGAATTTTCCTGCACATACGCCAAAGGTGCATTTTTCTAGGTTTAATCGCATCTGGCACTTTCTGGCCTGCTCGAAAAATTTCTTCAAGTGGAGGGCATGGTCGATTTCTTTCATCGATTTTAAGATCATGTCGTCCATGTAGACTTCGAGCATGTTGCCTATTTCGTTGTGGAAGACTTTATTCATCATGCTATGATATGTAGCACCCATGTTTTTTAGGCTGAAGGGTATTACATCGTAGTAATAATTGTCCGACTCGGTTGTAGCGGTAGAAATGTTCAAGACTAAGCCATTGGATTGACTAGACTTTATACAAATCAAAATGAAAATCGCCACCGCACTTTATTGTTTCCAAAGGAATGGGAAAAGAGCGAATAACCCAAAAGAGGGGGAAAGGTTCAAGGTAATGGGGTTGGTTATGCAAAGGGAAGGTATTAGCACCCTAAACATCTATGGTACTCCGTAGGAGCCTCTTTGTAAAATCTGTATATTTTGGCTATAAAAAATGTGTTATATAAAATGGATGGTGGAGGTGAGAAAAGAAATATATATTTTTTAATTATTTTTTCACCCGCCGTGGTTGCGAACCTTTAGTACCTACGTACCACCTTTCGTGCAATAGGGGACCAGGGTACACGTAGTTCCTCTTTTAAAAGTTTGAAACAAGTGTGTTGGTTAATTTTAAGAGATAAGACATCATCGTCATTTGTCCGTGTGGAAAACATACATACTACCCACAATCATTAGAAAGGAGAATTTGCATCATCTCAAAGTGGAGGATATGGCTTGGATTTTAAAATCAACAATGCCTCACTCAACACCCAAGTGGAAATATCTCTCTTCACTATATAATGTAGAAGTATAGTTGTTTGCATCAATACAAGGATTGATAAGAGTCTAATCTTTTAAGAAAAGTTTAAGGGTAAAAGCCAAAGTGGAAAAATAGTTTGAAATGAGATTGGTTGACTTTTAGTCTTCTAAAAAAAAGTGTCAAAGTATTATTAATTTGATTGAGGTTTATTTATAAAAAATGTTTTGAAAATGCATGGACATAAGTAAAAGTTTATTATGAAAGTGTTTAAGTTTAGAAACAAGAAGAGTTTGAAAAGGAGGGAGAAGATTTTTGAAATTAAAGAAGATGGGAGGAGTAGAAGAGGCTATCCTAAAGCATAAGGTAAAAGCTAAGGATAAGGACCATCTAACCAAACAAGAAGCCAAAAACTTGACATTATGAGCCAAGATAGAATTCCCATTCTTTGGAGTGAAACCAAGCAAGCAAAGATACTAGACCTCTTCCAATGTATTGAGTCTTCACAAAAATTGGGCAGAGTAACGGCTGTATACGGGTTAATTCCAGATTACAAACAAAGAGTGTAATCACAAAAACCTGCACACAAAAACAAACAAGCAACCCAATGTCTTGAGGTAAACCTCAATAACTCCAGACAAAATAATCAGATAAGACCTCAAGGTCTCCAAGATAGGCCAAGGTTTCTAATCCTAAGTCCAAGAAAAAGTCCTCTGCTCAATCATGCCAATGATAGTAACCAAATAGTCCAAGTACCATTAAGAGTTTTTTTTAGGGTTTAAGTTGGTTATTAAGTATCTTAAGAAAAGGAAAAAGAAGACATCAAGTGAGCAAAGTAAAAAAAACAAGAAAATAAATGCTCAAATGAGCAAACATGAAAATGGCATGAAATGTAAATGCTAAAAGATAAATAATACATAAAGCATAAAAGAATAAAAAGCATAAAATAAAACAAGTTAATAATTAGTGGTTAGTTGGATGACCATCTTGAAACTTGCATTTGGAACTCATTAGAGGATTGGTAGAAACAAAGCCTCCACACAACAAGTTGCATTTGCTTTTTGTCAAGCATATCATCCATTTGGAATTCTCATAAGTACTATTTAATGATCAACGATGTTTAAGTGATCCACGTTGACCAAAGGTGTCGTAGATCCATTATAGGATTGGTAGAACCAAAGCCTCCACACAATGAATCTCAAGGTTATTGGATCAAAGAGATCAAATTAACATACTTGGGCTTACAATCATAAGTTTGGGCCACAAATGATCATTTATTCGAATCGGGACAAAATTTAGCGCTATGTTAAGCAATCGTAAGTGGACTTATATAGAAGTCACACCTATTTTGAGGCCGGTCAATAGCAATCTATGCACCATTTTTTTGAGACATGATAGAGATCATGCTCCAACAACATTTGTTGCAAGAAGAATGGAATGAGATGAAGAGGAATTAGGGTAAAAAAGAAAACCACATTTGAATTAATATTTAATCAAACTATTATTAAAATCATTCATCCATTTTTGTGGAGTTAGACTCAACACCATGGATCCAATGATGTTAATAAAGCCATGACCAAAAAATCAACCCAAGACAGCCAAAAAATATTCACAAAATGATATAATATTTAATATATATATTAAAGGAAGAAAAATGTTAAAATAAACTAAAAAATAATGGGGAAAATATCAATAATATTCAAATTAATCAAGAAAATGAAAAATAAAACCATAGAAAAATCAGAAATGGGTCCAAATATTTTTATAAAAATTTTGGGAATTTTTAAAAGTCAGAAACTATTTAAAAAAATTAAAATAAATGGGTAAAATAAACAAAAATGGTAAAAAATAGTAAAGTCATGAACAAATATAAAATAAGGTCACCAATATTTGTCACAATATTATTGGATCATTCCTAATTTTTTCAGAATTTAAAAATGTGTAAAAGTATTTTTAAACATTTTAAATAAATCAAATAATTGTAAAATTCATAAAAAATACCAAAACAAAAAAATAAATTATGAAAAAATAAATATCAGAAAGAGAATAATCAAAAATATTTTTCCTAATTTTTTCAGATTTTTTGGACTAAAAATGAATTTTCTATGATTTTTTTAAATTTAAAACAATTAAAATATAAAAATCTCAAAAAGAAAATAAATGAAAAAGATGAGGACCATTGGATGAGAGTCAAAACGCGTTAGTAATCAAATCCAAAGGATCTGGCGCACTGCGCATATCATGGTCTTTAGTGAAAAATGTACAGAATCATTAATAAATTAGATTTTTGAAAAAAACAAATGGCACACTTTCATTGGTTAGAAGGTGACACGTTGGTTATCTTCAACCTCCAACCCTCACGAATTGCATGTCTCTCAAACTGTAAAATCAGAAGCTCAGACCTATGCCATTCGCTCCGTCTCTTCAAGACGAAGACAACCATACCCTCGCGCCATATTTATATAAACTGTAACTCAAGCAATTTGGAAAGAAAGTTTTGAAAAGGGATTTAAAAATTCATGGTCAGAACGTGCTTCCAGATAAAAGCAAGTGTTGCGACTAGAACCAGGGCAATGATAGCAACATAATGATACCAAAGTTTTGAAGAATTAATGAAGGAATCTACCTATTGTAGTTGAGTTGCAGAGCTCTGAAACTAGACTTCTATGGAGTAATGTAGGGCACGATTCTTAAATGTAAATGTATGGTTAGGTTCAGGGAAGATCAAGGAAGGTGAATTGATAGAGAAAATGGATTGAAAAAGGCTTGAGAATAGGATTCGAAGTAGCTGAATTCTGAGTTGTGGAGTAAGTTTGGTAGGGTGATTATGGCTATCTAAGCTTGGGAAATTGAATGTGGGATGACCCTCTATTTATAGGGAATCAAATGGGATGCTCAAGTGTGTGGAATGATGCAAATTGGAGGGAAATCGTGTGAACCTGATGCACGAGCAAAGTGTGATCTGATTTGCATCAAAACTCATCAAATCCTTGCGTTTCAAGGCTCTAATCCACTTTGGCAACTTGGTTAAACATGTTTAGATCACAAACGCGTGCTAATTTGATGTTTAAAGGCCAAAACATGGATTTCAAATTCTGACTTATGGTGAAACTTTAGTTCCAAGCTACCAAGTTCAATCCAATGGCATTTCCTCCTCAGGGGGTCTTAGGGCAAAATTCTTGATGCTTTGGAAAGATGAGGTAACAAGATTTGCAATGGAAAAAGAATGTAATCAAATGGAGGCTTGAGCTGAAAATTACATGGAGTCAAAGTTGAAGAAAAAGAGTTGACTTTCCATACTTAGAAATATTTCAAATTCTTCTTTATAAATGACCTATAATCTCTTGCATCCAAACATGGCCTTCCACTTAGAATTTTATCTTGACCCAAAAAGATGGAATGAAGTAGATCTCTTGAATGACATTTTTCAATTTGAACCACTCAAAATCTTCAAAAATTTAGAAAGTTATGACTAGTTGAAGTTGGCCAAAAATCATGAAATGACCTATAATCTCTTGCATTCTTAAGGCAACTTCCATCCATTTTCTTACTTTGCAAATAAAAGAAGGCATGAAGTACACATCCTTAGGGTCATCATGAAAAATGAATGGGCTCAAGGTGATAAAAATTGACCAAGTTATGACCATTTGAAGTCACATATGGAAAATTAGGGACTCATCTGGATGACTTGTAATCTTTCTTCTTCACCAAGTTCTTTCCACATGAAAACTCTTTGGAAATTTTGAATTGATTTGTTGGTAAATCTTTGAAGAGAAGAATGATTTTGGAATCACTCAAAAATACCAAAAGATGAGCAAGATATGCCCCTTTGAATTCCAAAACCCTAACCTCTAGATCAAGAGAATGCTTGGTGGAACTTTGCCAAGTTTGAACAAACTTTTTATGCCAATATTCTTCCTTTGTGAATAGAAATTGTTGAGGATGATGATGAGGACCTATGGCCACCAAAAAAAATTTCATACCAACTTCAAAACAACTTCAATGGTGAGGTTTGAATCACTCAAGCTTTTGACTAGGGCATGGAAATAAACTCATGAACCAACTTGCTAAACCTCATTACCTTTACCTACATTATCAACAAGTAAGACAAACCAATATTGCATTTTGTTAATTAGAGAGAAAAAATCAAAGTACAATATCTATGATCACAAAAGCAAACAAATCAAGGTGCTTGGTAACTCCTCAGAAGAGCAAGGCTAAAGATAGGGAGAAGAATCAAAAGCCCCAATTTGATTTTGTTGTGGTTGAAACAATATGGTATGATGAAGAGATCTTAGGGGCAAAAATTGGGGCACAACAACTGCCCTTATTTAAGTTTCTTCTATCCGGAGATACGAAGGTTAAAAATCTTCGTGTCGACATGATCGAAGATACTTAAATATAAAACAAACCCTGTTTTTGGCCCTAAGATGCCGTGCAAATGTTTATGCATATGAATGCATATGAATGGAACAAAATAGACGCAAAGTAGCATTGGGGATGCAACATGAAATGCAGAAGCAAAAGAGAAATCCCACCAGGAAAATAAATCACTGGTAAACCACAAGAAAAGAATCAGAGAGGAGGATAACAGGCATCGACGTTCACTGCCGATGGTCTACCAACGTTCACTGGAGGTAGAAAGAGAAAATATATCATATCACCGCCGTTCACTGACGATGAACTATCAATGTTCACTGAAGATAGCAAAAAGATAACAAACACCGATGTTCACTACCGATGTACTACCAACATTCACTGAAGGTAGAAAGAGAAAATATATCATATCACCGCCGTTCACTAACGATGAACTATCAACATTCACTGAAGATAGAAAAAAGATAACAAACACCAACGTTCACTGCCGATGTACTACCAATGTTCACTGAAGGTAGAAAGAGAAAATATATCATATCACTGCCGTTCACTGACGATGAACTATCAACGTTCACTGAAGATAGAAAAAAGATAACAAACACTGATGTTCACTGCCGATGTACTACCAACGTTCACTGAAGGTATAAAGAGAAAATATATCATATCACCACCGTTCACTGACGATGAACTATCAACGTTCATTGAAGATAGCAAAAAGATAACAAACACCGACGTTCACTGCCGATGTACTACTAACGTTCACTGAAGGTAGAAAGAGAAAATATATCATATCACCGCCGTTCACTGACGATGAACTATCAACATTCACTGAAGATAGCAAAAAGATAACAAACACCGACGTTCACTGCCGATGTACTACCAACGTTCACTGAAGGTAGAAAGAGAAAATATATCATGTCACCGCTGTTCACTGACGATGAACTATCAACGTTCACTGAAGATAGCAAAAAGATAACAAACACCGACATTCACTGCCGGTGTACTACCAACGTTCACTGAAGGTAGAAAGAGAAAATATATCATATCACCGCCATTCACTGACGATGAACTATCAACGTTCACTGAAGATAGCAAAAAGATAACAAACATCGACGTTCACTGCCGATGTACTACCAGCGTTCACTGAAGGTAGAAAGAGAAAATATATCATATCATCGCCGTTCACTGACGATGAACTATCAACATCCACTGAAGATAGAAAAAAGATAACAAACACCAACGTTCATTGCCAATGTGCTACCAACGTTCACTGAAGGTAGAAAGAGAAAATATCAAGTTTTCCCAAAACTCTGGTGTTCTGCCAAGAACGGGTCTCAACTTCTTCTTTAACCAAGGAGATCTGCCTGTAAAGGGTAATATGTAACCTGTCTCAAATAAAGAAACTTCCACTTATTGTCAAAGGGGGAATGCAAAGAGAAATGACTTTCTAGGGATATAAATATGACTTCCCAAAGAAATTCCATGACATTCCCGCTGAAGAAATAAAGTCTCCTTGTGCAAAATAAATGCACAAGCAAAAACTCGAAGTTTTTGGAAATCCATAATACATGACATCGTCATGCAACCACAAATACAAATCAGAAATATACCGAAGCAAGACGGCCAAAGCAGATTCATCTTTTGAGAAATAAACTCAAGAGGGAAGACCAAATTCAACTAAGCAAATAGCGCTGCAGGAAAGGTCAGAACACAATGTCAATGAATGATGATTTTAGCAACGCATGATGTATGTATGAATGCATGAGTGCTATCGTGCATATGCTGATAAAAAGGATACATAATCAGTGCAGACAAACTAAACCGCCCCAGGCACTAATAACATTGGGCTAAGCTTCAACCAGAAAGATCAATCCAGGAAAGGTAAAAGCGAATGCGGAAGCCAAACCTATTACAGTAACTTCACTGAGGAGAAACAAAATCTGAATGTAGCTTAAATCAAACAGACACCGGGATAGAACATCCTTCTTCCGGTTTCATCGGAGAAACAGTTTTCCAAAAGCAACATGCCTTTTGGAGATTGCAAGACCAACCTCAAATAAAGCAGACTGACGCTGAAACCACCAAGTCTCACTGGGGGGATTCAAGCCTACCTCCCTGGAGAAAAAAATGCGGACTGAAAATTTTACACGAATAATTATTCCAACAAGAGATGCCTTGGGATAATCTTCCCGGGAAATCAAGAAGTCAACACTAGTGCTGATACTGTAAAAAGAGCGACATCTCAGTACACCAAGGGAATAAAACCTTTCATCATATGAGGGAAGACTTTGCTGGAGAAGCTGGGACGAAGGCTTCTGACCATGTAAACCCAAAATCAAAAGCGAATCAAGACTTGACTGGGGAAGCTAGGATCACTAAACCAATACTGTACCTCGTACCCACTGATATCGTCTTTAACTATCTGAGAAACATACAAAGATTGCGCACCTACCAGCAAAATGACTTGGGAAAGTTTCCATGAAGGGAGTAAATCCTCTTTAAACAATCGGAGTTTGTTCATTCTTGGGACCACCATTCTTGTTGTCATCGTTTCATCACAAATCCTAAAGTAACTTGAGTTGTAAAGATCTCTTTTTTTGAAAAGTCAATTTTGCTTTTTAATCTTTTTGCTTTAAAAGTTATTATCAATAATAAATGAAGTCTTTGCAAGCTAAATAAAATTAAGAACACAAAGAATTGGGAAAAAGCTCGAATTTCATTAATAGAATGGTAGTCTGCGAATGGCGAGACCCCATGGATGATTACAAAGTTTGGGAAATGGTAATACATAGTGTAAAAGATACATTGAGATACAATGACCACTATCCCCCCTAACAACTTTTGAAATCCTGAGCAGAAACTTTCATTGAAATATGGTGAGGATCCGAGAAGATTGTTGCTTCGATGATCAAGTTTCGTCTGACGTAGTTACTTGCCAAGAAAATCCCTAACTTTTGCCTAAGCTGCCCTTGTGGGTTTTCAACTTAGCGGGAAATTTATTCTGCTTACGTCTCTAATTTTTGCCTAGACCACCCTTTCGGGTTTTCGGCCTACCGAGACGCTCCTTTTTGCCTAAGCCGCCCTTTCGGGTTTTCAACTTAGCGAGCTGTTCTTTTATTTCTTTAGGCGAAGTATTTCTTGACTGCGTCAACATTCATGGGACATGGGAACTCCTTGCCATCCATAGTCTCAAGAATTAATGCACCACCAGAGAAGGCTTTCTTGACAACATACGGGCCTTCAAAATTGGGAGTCCACTTGCCCCTAGAATCATCATTGAAAGACATGATTTTCTTGAGCATGAGGTCGCCTTCTCTGAATTCACGAGGTTTAACCTTTTTATCAAATGATTTCTTCATTCTTTTATGATATAACTGCCCATGACACAAAGCTGTCATTCTCTTCTCTTCAATCAAATTCAATTGGTCAAACCTGTTCTGAACCCATTCAGCCTCTGACAATTTGGCTTCCATTATCACAAGCAGCGAGGGAATCTCTACCGTGACAGGGAGTACAACTTCCATTCCATACACTAGGGAAAACGGGGTTGCTCCTGTTGAAGTGCGAACAGATGTTCGATATCCATGTAGAGCAAAAGAGAGCATTTCATGCCAATCCTTATAAGTGACAACCATTTTCTAGATAATTCTCTTGATATTCTTATTAGCAGCTTCAACAACCCAATTCATTTTTGGCCTTTATGGAGATGAATTATGATGGACTATCTTGAATTCTTCACACAGTTCAGTCATCATCTTGTTGTTCAAATTTGAGCCATTGTCAGTGATGATTCTGCTCGGCACACCATAGCGGCATATAAGGTTGTTTTTGATGAAATGCACAACCACCTGTTTGGTAACATTGGCATATGAAGCAGCCTCTACCCATTTGGTAAAGTAGTCAATTACTACCAAGATGAAACGGTGTCCATTCGAAGCTTTGGGTTCTATCATCCCGATCATGTTAATACCCCACATAGAGAAAGGCCATGGGGAGGAAATCACATTGAGAAGTGTCGGAGGCACATGGATCTTATCTGCATGAATCTGGCATTTATGGCACTTCTTTGCAAATTTGTAACAATCGGATTCCATTGTCAACCAATAATAACCTGCCCTTAGCATCTTTTTAGCCATTGAATGTCCGTTAGCATGAGTGCCAAATGAACCTTCATGAATCTCGTGCATCAACATGTCTGCCTCGTGTCTATCCATGCATCTGAGCAAGACCATGTCAAAATTTCTCTTGTATAACACATTTTCACTGAGGAAGAAACTGCCTGCCAATCTTCTCAGTGTCTTTCTATCTTTCTTTGACGCACCAAACGGGTATTCCTGAGTCTGAAGAAAATGTTTGATATCATGATACCAAGGTTTTTCATCTACTACCTCCTCTGTTGCAAACACATGAGCAGGCCTATCTAGCCGTCGAACTGTAATTTAGGGTATATCATTCCAAACATTTACTTGATACATGGAAGCTAGAGTTGCCAGAGCATCCGCCATTTGATTTTCGTCTCTAGGAATGTGATGGAATTCAATTTTATTAAAGAAGGGTAATAACCTCCTAGCATAATCTTTGTAAGGAATCAAGCCTAGGTGACGAGTGTCCCATTCTCCTTTAATCTGATTTATTACCAATGCTGAATCGCCATACACATCTAGAAATTTGATTCTGAGATCAATAGCTTCCTCAAGACCCATGATGCAAGCCTCATATTCTGCCACATTATTAGTGCAATCAAATGTTAACCTCGCGATAAAAGGAACATGAGATCCATGAGGAGTAACAATCACAACGCCAATTCTTTTACCATAAGTATTCACAGCTCCATCAAATACCATACTCCAACGAGATTCAGGGTCGGGACCCTCCTCAGGAAACGGTTCTTCACAATCTTTCACTTTCAAGAACATCACATCTTCATCGGGGAATTCATATTCTGCATACTGATGATCTTCCACCGGTTGGTGAGCAAGATAATCTGCCAACACACTAATTTTGATAGCCTTTTGAGTGCGGTATTCAATATCATATTCAAACAACAACATCTGCTAGCAGGAAATTCTCCCAGTAAGAGCAGGCTTTTCAAAAATATACTTGATCGGATCCATTTTGGAGATCAACCAAGTGGTATGATTCAACATATACTGCCGCAAATGCTTTACCGCCCAGGCTAAAGCACAACATATTTTTTTAGCATAGAATACCGCGACTCACAATCAGTGAACTTTTTGCTGAGGTAATAAATGGCAAACTCTTTCTTTCCTATTTCATCCTGTTGTCCCAGAATACAACCCATAGATTTATCTAACACTGTTAGATACATAATCAACGGTCTTCCTTCTACGGGAGGGAGCAAGATAGGAGGTTCAAGCAGATACTCTTTAATACTCTCAAATGCCTTTTGGAAGTCATCCTTCCACACACAACTTTGATCTTTCTTTAACAACTTAAAGATCGGTTCACACGTTGCAGTCATGTGGGAAATAAATCTAGAGATATAATTCAAACGCCCGAGGAAACCCCTGACTTGCTTTTCAGTTCTTGGTGCTGGAATTTCTTGAATTGCTTTTACTTTATCAGGGTCAACCTCAATTCCTTTCTGGCTAACAATAAAACCCAACAATTTCTCCGATCTAACTCCGAAGGTGCATTTATTTGGATTCAGGCGGAGACGATACTTCCTCAAACGCCGAAACAACTTCAACAAATCTTCTATATGCCCTTCTTCAGTTTGGGATTTGGCAATCATATCATCAACATATACTTCGATTTCTTTGTGCATCAGATCATGGAATAGGGTTGTCATAGCCCTCTGGTACGTTGCACCAGCGTTCTTCAACCCGAAGGGCATCACTCTGTAACAGAATGTTCCCCAGGGTGTGATAAATGTTATTTTTTCCATGTCCTCTGAAGCCATTATTATTTGATTATACCCGGAAAATCCGTCCATGAATGAGAATACCTTGAATTTTGCTGTGCTATCCACTAACATATAAATGTGAGGCAATGGAAAATCATCTTTTGGACTAGCTTTATTTAGATCTTTGTAATCTACGCACATGCGGACTTTCCCGTCTTTTTTCGGTACTGGGACAATATTGGCAATCCATTGAGGATACACTGACGTCACAAGAAATCCAACATTAATCTGCTTTAGGACCTCCTTCTTAATCTTTACTGCCATATCTGGATGGGTTCTTCTCAACTTTTGTTTAACTGGCGGACACTCTGGCTTCAATGACAAACGATGCTCGACAATGTCTATATCTAGACCAGGAATATCTTGATAAGACCAAGCAAAGATATCCACATACTCTTTCAACAGCTCAATCAACCCGCACTTTACATCAGGATGCAACGATGCTCCAATCTTAACCTCCTTCTAATCTTCTTCTGAACCCAAATTAACCACTTCCAAAGGCTCTTTATATGGATGAATGGTATTCTCCTCGTGTTCAAGCAACCGTGAGACCTCTTCAGGAATCTCATCATAATCTTCTTCTTCAGCCCCAAACACAGGACATTCAAAGTTGGGAGAGGGTGCAGGGTCATTGTATTCAACAGGTTTTTTAATTAACCTGCACATGTGATTTATGATTGCTTTTAGAAACTGACACACATAACAAGTGACCATGCATATTAATTTTCAGTTATTATTTATTTTGAAAGGTTTTATTTATTTATTACCATTTCCCAAGAAAAAGGAAGAAAATAAAAGACAACTTTTGAAGCAAAGACAACTTTTATTAATGATCTTATCAATTATAGCAAACAGATAAGCCCTTCAACATTAATACTTCCACCTTGGGCAGAGTGAAAGCTTTTCAAAAGAAAGAGACAGATTAACCAAACAAATTACTTTGAAACATGTATGTAAGAAGGAACATCAATGGTGATCCAGTTCTGAACTTGGACTCCATGCGTCATATAATTCGGTACTTCCTGCTCTGCTTCATCCTCTTCAATAGCATTAATTCCAGAACCAATTGGATGGAGGTAGCCTCCGCTGCGGAAAACATCATGATAATTGTTCAAAGAAGACTTTGACTTCAAACCTTCGCCTTTGCCACTCCTTGAGGAGAAACCCAAACCAGCTCTGTTTTTGTTGACAGGTGGATCCACAAGTCGTCCCCAAGCTGCATTATGACCATTGCGCACAACCTGCTGCGCATCCTTCAGGGAAACCACAAAATTCTCATTCTTCCTTATGTTGTCAATGGATAGGGCTTGGAACTGGGTTCCAACAGTAGCCTCATCCGCTTCTACAATACTGAAAGAGGATAAATGGGATATCAATAACGCCTGCTCCCCATTTACGATCACTACCTTCCCTTCACGCACAAATTTTAGCTTCTGATGCAGAGTCGAAGTAACAGCCCCTGCTTCGTGTATCCATGGCCGCCCTAGCAAACAACTATACGCGGGAATAATGTCCATTACCTGGAAGGTTATCAAGAACAAATGTGGTCCTATATGGATGGGAAGAACCACTTCACCGATGACAGATTTCCTCGACCCATCAAAAGCCTTCACAATGATGCCACTCGGGTGCATAGGAGTTCCTTGATACTTCAACTTCATGAGGGTACTTCTCGGTATAACATTCAACGTGGATCTGTTATCAATTAGCACATTAGATAGCGAGTCATTCTTGCTGTTCATGGATATGTGAAGGGCCAGGTTGTGATTCCTCCCTTCATCTGGTAACTCATCATCGCAGAAACTCAAGTTGTTACATGGTGTAATGTTTCCAATTACGCTGCTGAATTGATCTAACGACATGTCATTCTCCATGAAAGCTTGGTCTAGTACTCTCATCAATGATTCTCTATGAGCGGAGGGATTCATCAGTAATGCCAGGATGGATATCTTTGAAGGAGTCTGCAATAGCTGATCTACAATTTTGTAGTCGCTCATCTTAATTACCTTCAAGATATCATCCACTTCTTTCTCTAATGTAGCTCCACTAGTCTCTCATGTAGGCTCATAATTCTCAGCAATTTTCTTTCCAGCAACAACATCTTTTCGAATAACCGGCACAAATACACGACCACTACGGGTCACCCTGCTATTATCAACTATATTTCCAACATCTGGCATTGGCTGGATGGGAACCTCCACCCCATCTTCCAAGATTGTAGCGTTGTATTTGTAAGGCACAACCTTATCTGATTTATAGGGAACAGGTCCTGGCAGACTAATTACCAATGGGGTAACAACTGGTTTACTACGGTACTCCACCTCAAGATGAGTGGGTGCACCAAAACAAGGTACAATGAAATTTACACCTCCCTCAACACAATCAGCACTCAAAAGGTCATTTCCGGCAAACAAATCTTTGTCTGAAGATAAATACTCATCCGCGGAGGCATACTCTTCCTATGACTCTTCTTTTATCAAACAAACTTCAACCATATCAATCTCGTGGTAATCATCTCTCTGACCTATGATGTTGATAGTCCCATTGTCTAATAGCAATTGAACACCCTCCCTCACGATAGAACATCCTCGGGGGTCTTGACAACAAACTAAGCAAGTCCCGTATTGGTGTTCCACCTGTCCAACAGTACGGCAGAAAGTGGCATGCAACTGTACGAGATCTTCATTCAAATACTCCACATCAAAAACTATGAATTCACCAGGACATCCAGAAACCATATTAACTTCCTCTTCATATTCTGCCCTAGGCCTGATTATATGGATTAAACCTTCATCCATCATCTCCTACAAATCAACCTTTATCTTCTCGCAACCCTGTATATTTGTACTACAAACAACACAATCGGCATGATCATGCATATAATAACTGAATTCACAGAGGTCTGCGTGCATTTTTACCAAGTCCCCTCTAACCAGATTAATGTCAATAATCCAGAAGTCACCTGGACACCTGGCCACCATATTCACAGTACTCACTCCCCCGTTCTTGGGCAGAGGATTGTCTTTCACATTAGGTCCCATGTCTTTAAAAGATAAAATTCCAGACTTTACCAACCTTTGCACTTCAGTCCTCAAAGGATAACAATTTTCAACACTATGCCATGTTGCTCCCTGATGAAAGGCACACGTCTGGTCTCCTTTGTAATACCAAGGCAATGGAGATGGTATTACTGGAGGTGGTCGAGTCTGGACCAAATTCTTCTGAATCAATGCTGGTAGTAGCTCTGCATAACTCATGGGAATAGGGTCATAGTTCTCCCTTCTCTGATTATTCCCTTGGTTCCCCTGCTGGGACTGTCTTTGATAAGCAACGGTAGTCGGAGCGGCATTCATAATAGGAGTAACTGAAGCAACTTGCTGGTGACGCTAATAATTCCTTCTAGGAGCGTTCGCTCTCCTCTCTTGAATGACAGCATTGGTATCCCCCTCTTTCTTCTTTGTAAACCCATAAGCTGGTTTCTTCGAACCTCCAGATCCTTCACCCTTTGTCAAACGGACTTCTCTTACTGCCACTTCTAGGCGGACACCCATTCCTACCATCTCTGTAAAATCACTTGGGGCACTTGCTACCATTCTTTCGTAGTAGAAAGCGCTTAGCGTCTAGAAATTTTTTAGTCATTTCCTTCTCCTCCATAGGAGGAATCACTTGTGGAGCCACTTCGCGCCATCTCTGTGCATACTCTTTGAATGATTCTCTGTCTTTCTGAACCATGGCCCTAAGCTGGTCACGATCGGGTGCCATGTCCACATTGTACTTGTATTATTTTATGAATGCTTCTCCCAAATCATTAAAAGTATGGATGTTAGCACTGTCTAAACTCATGTACCATTTCAACGCTGCGCCGATCAGACTATCCTGGAAAAAGTGAATCAGCAGACGCTGATCATCGGTGTGGGTTGACATTCTCCTTACATAAATTACCAAGTGAGCACGAGGGCAAGTGTTGCCCTTGTACTTCTCAAACTCAGGGACCTTAAACTTAGCAGGCACTTTAACATTCGGGACCAAACACAACTCATTCACGTTCTGCCCAAATAACTCTTTCCCCTAAGAGCCTTTATCTCTCTTTGCATTCTTTCAAACTTCTCTTGGAAATCATCCATTCGGTCATAAAGACCCAAATCTTCACTCTGTAGAGGGAAAGGACGACATACATCTTCATTAACAAATGGAACCAAATTCACTGAAGGAGGTGCAGCAGGAACAATATGCACCACAGGAGGTGCTGGAGTAACAACATTTGGAACCACTGGAGCATCTTGGTGGCCCAAATTGAAACCTTCAGGTTCAAAATTCTCCGGCATTCCCCACGGATAACCCTGAGGCATACGATTCTGAACAACAGTCGGAGTAGCGGATACAGGAACAACAGGAACTTCATCATTTGCCCTTGTTGGTTGAGGTTGAACGCTCGGTGGCTGATTTTGAGCAACCACCAGAGCTTCCATCTGAGTAGTCAAATTGGCCAAGCCAGCCTTCAAAGCAGAAAATTCTTCGTGTAGCTCGCAATTCTCCTGTTCCAAGTTGTCCATCTTCTTTTTGAAGTTAGCCCAAGTGTTGTAGTGATGAGTCAGCTTGCTAAACAAAGTAAAGAAGCTGGGTAAGGCACCTGGATATGCATAATAAATGCAAGAAATATGTTCAATATGATGCATGTCATGCAATGCACATGATTATTTTTATTCCATCATTTGATATTTCAAGGGATTTAAGATTTATAGACATATTGCAAAGATCAAAATAATAACGCATTGGAAATACTGAAACAATTTTATTATAATAACTCCAAAATGGATTACAAGTTTAAATGATCCCAAGTACAAGTCTAAAATACAATCTAAAATCCTGAGAAAAGGAACTGATAGTGATAAATCTGTACGTTGGCGCTTCCTTGTGAGCCTGGCAATCTGAGTCCTCAACCTCTGGTTTTCTTCTACCTATCTGATGGCAACCTCCTTCCAATCATCTGAAGCAGGAAGTGAGTAATCAGCACCTGTTTGAGGCTTAGGAGAAAATAAATCCCCTTGCCTCTCCATAGATTCTACTGCTCGACTCTCAAGGATCTCGATCAAATCATCTTGCTCCTTCAAGTCTGCTTTATAGGAACTCTCTAAAGTCTGGAACTTGTTCTTCCAAGCATCCCTTTCCTGTTGCATCCTAACTAAAGCAAGCTACATCTCTTCTAGATCATCTAATAAAGGAGGAGTGGTCTTCACAAACAGATCAGGCATGGGTGTCTCCCGAGTATACGACATCTTCAACTGGATGGCTCTCGATCGGACCCACTGAAGATATGGCTCCAAAGAAACAACACTCCTAGGTCCCAAATCTTTCCTACTTTTCTTATGAATGTGACGCCAGGCCTTCGCAATCTGCTCCCTAGCTTCCCTGTGGTCTTCTCCTTCCTTCAGAAATAAACTACTCAAATGAATACTGTTTGGTTTATCCCTCATCGGATAACCAAGTTGTCTCCGTGCAAGAACAGGGTTATAGTTAATTCCTCCCTTAGTACCAAGAAGAGGTACATTGGGGAAACTACCACAACTATCAATAATCTCTACATCCTGATAAACTTGATGATACCAATCAATATCCGAGTGAGTAAGTGCCATGATCTTAGGAGCCCAACGAGGTTCCTTCTTGAGATCCCAAAAAGCATCAGACTGAAGCATATGAGAGATGAACTACCGGTACAACAAAGGCGTGCAACAGATAATCATTCCCCCATGATAAGAATTCTGAATATGAATAGAGTAATAAGCATCACCCAACAGTGTAGGAACTGGGTTTCCAATCATGAAAATCCTGATAGCGTTAATATCGACAAACTTGTCCACATTAGGAAATAAGAATAATCCATAAGCAAGTAAAGCAAATATGGCCTCAAAAGTAACCGTACTCTTCATCCTGGCAAAGTAACGAGCTTTCTCCAAAAAGAACTGGGCTGGTAATCCTCTAATCCCTCCTTTAGTAGTCATATGGGCTTCCACCTAAGACTTCCCCAGATGAATCAAAGCAGCAATCTCATGTGGTTTTGGCTCACCCTCCAAACCAGTAAAAGTAACACGATCGGTAACGGGTAAATCCAATAGATACGAATACTCCTCCAGTGTAGGCATCAACTGATAATCGGGAAAAGTAAAGCAGTGATACATCCGATCATAGAACTGGACCAAGGTCGAGAGAATGCCCTCCTTCATCTTCATCTTCATGAGAGGAATAATGGATCCATACTTCTTCCAAAGGTCTGCAGGACACTCAATCTCTGGAATTAGACTGATCAGCTCATCTATCTTGGGATCCTTGAAACTGTATTTCCAGGTCTTTCTCTTTCCAGAATCCATGGTTAAAAAGTACCTGAGATATTCTCAAATAGTCAACCTTTAAATCCCTTGAAATATTGTTTTCTTCAAAAGATGCTTATGAGTGCATGGATGCATGATGGAACAATCACACACAAGATCACACATATAGGGTTCATAGGTTCAACATCACGAGTATGAGGTCGAAGGTACTACCCATAAAGTGTTGATATAAGAGTTATCACCTGCCGAACAAGGTTCTAGAGGTTCCCAGAGTCTACATCATTCCTTCAGATGTTACCAACTTCCCGATTAACTCGGTTATTAGTAATATTCTCAAGAAAGACTCGTCCGAGCGTAGTATCGCCTGAAAATTATTTCCGGATTACTCCATCATAGCTTCCGTACTACACCTAAAATGCCAAGATGGGTTTGGTATTCTACGGTCCTCAGTTTCAGCAGGCTCCCAGGTCGAAAGCAGTACGTCTTCCCGATTACTCGGTAAATGATACTACAGTCAAAGGGGCCTCCACTAAGTGGGGGATCTCATTCCTCCTTTTTTGGGATTACTCCCTCAAAGTTAACATGACTATACCGCCCGTCCTATCTTAAAGCTTGCCCAAGTCCGGGTATAGGACTTATGAGTAATCACCAAGCACCCTAAAAACCAGGATAATCCAAACAAACATATATACAAAATATAACACATAAACAACAATAGCACATATACATATATAAACAAAGATAGGCTTAACCCAGTTAGGGATGGACTAGCAAGAGGTCAATCTTTCCCCAGTGAAGTCGCCATTTTTCTGTAGCGGTAGAAATTTTCAAGACTAAGCCATTGGATTGAATAGACTTTATACAAATCAAAATGAAGATCGCCACCATGCTTTATTGTTTCCAAAGGAATGGGAAAAGAGCGAATAACCCAAAAGAGGGGGAAAGATTCAAGGTAAGGGGGTTGGTTATGCAAAGGGAAGGTATTAGCACCCTAAACATCTACGGTACTCCGTAGGAGCCTCTTTGTAAAATATGTATATTTTGGCTATAAAAAATGTGTTATATAAAATGGATGGTGGATGTGAGAAAAGAAATATATATTTTTTAATGATTTTTACACCCGCCGCGGTTGTGAACCTTTAGTGCCTATGTACCACCTTTCGTGCAATAGGGGATCAGGGTACACGTAGTTCCTCTTTTAAAAGTTTGAAACAAGTGTGTTGGTTAATTTTAAGAGATAAGACATCATCGTCATTTGTCCGTGTGGAAAACATACTTACTACCCACAGTCAGGAGAAAGGAGAATTTGCATCATCTCAAAGTGGAGGATATGGCTTAGATTTTAAAATCAACAATGCTTAACTCAACACCCAAGTGGAAAATATCTCTCTTCACTACATAATGTATATGTATAGTTATTTTCATCACTACAAGGATTGACAAGAGTCTAATCTTTTAAGAAAAGTTTAAGGGTAAAATCCAAAGTGGCAAAATAGTTTGAAATGAGATTGGTTGACTTTTAGTCTTCTCAAAAAAAAGTGTCAAAGTATTATTAATTTGATTGAGGTTTATTTATAAAAAATGTTTTGAAAGTGCATGGACATAAGTCCAAGTTTATTATGAAAGTGTTTAAGTTTAAAAACAAGAAGAGTTTGAAAATGAGGGAGAAGATTTTTGAAATTAAAGAAGATGGGAGGAGTAGAAGAGACTATCCTAAAGCATAAGGTAAAAGCTAAGGATAAGGACCATCTAACCAAACAAGAAGCCAAAAACTTGACATTATGAGCCAAGATAGAATTCCCATTCTTTGGAGTGAAACCAAGCAAGCAAAGATACTAGACCTCTTCCAATGTATTGAGTCTTCACAAAAATTGGGCAGAGTAACGACTATATACAGGTGAATTCCAAATTACAAACAAAGAGTGTAATCACAAAAACCTGCACACAAAAACAAACAAGCAACCTAATGTCTTGAGGTAAACCTCAAGAACTTCAGACAAAATAATCAGATAAGATCTCAAGGTCTCAAAGATCGGCCAAGGTTTCTAATCCTAAGTCCAAGAAAAATTCCTCTGCTCCATCATGCCAAGGATAGTAACCAAATAGTCCAAGTACCATTAAGATTTTTTTTTAGGGTTTAAGTTGGTTATTAAGTATCTTAAGAAAAGGAAAAAGAAGAGCTCAAGTGAGCAAAGTAAAAAACAATAAAATAAATGCTCAAATGATCAAAGATGAAAATGGCATGAAATGTAAATGCTAAAAGATAAATAATACATAAAGCATAAAAGAATAAAAAGCATAAAATAAAACAAGTTAATAATTAGTGGTTAGTTGGATGACCATCTTGAAACTTGCATTTGGAACTCATTAGAGGATTGGTAGAACCAAAGCCTTTACACAACAAGTTGCATTTGCTTTTTGTCAAGTATATCATCCATTTGGAATTCTCATAAGTACTATTTAATGATCAACGATGTTTAAGTGATCCACGTTGACCAAAGGTGTTGTAGATCCATTAGAGGATTGGTAGAACCAAAGCCTCCACATAATGAATCTCAAGGTTATTGGATCAAAGAGATCAAATTAACATACTTGGGCTTACAATCATAAGTTTGGGCCACGAATGATCATTTATTCGAATCGGGACAAAATTTAGCGCTATGTTAAGCAATCGTAAGTGGACTTATATAGAAGTCACACCTATTTTGAGGCCGGCCAATAGCAATCTATGCACCATTTGTTTTGAGACATGATATAGAGATCATGCTCCAACAACATTTGTTGCAAGAAGAATGGAATGAGATGAAGAGGAATTAGGGTAAAAAAGAAAACCACATTTGAATTAATATTTAATCAAACTATTATTAAAATCATTCATCCATTTTTATGGAGTTAGACTCAACACCATGGATCCAATGATGTTAATAAAGCCATGACCAAAAAATCAACCCAAGACAGCCAAAAAATATTCACAAAATGATATAATATTTAATATATATATTAAAGCAAGAAAAATGTTAAAATAAACTAAAAAATAATGGGGAAAATATCAATAATATTCAAATTAATCAAGAAAATAAAAAATAAAACCATAGAAAAATCAGAAATGGGTCCAAATATTTTTATAAAAATTTTGGGAATTTTTAAAAGTCAGAAACTATTTTTAAAAATTAAAATAAATGGGTAAAATAAACAAAAATGGTAAAAAATAGTAAAGTCAAGAACAAAAATAAAATAAAGTCACCGATATTTGTCACAATATTATTGGATCATTCCATAATTTTTTTAGAATTTAAAAATGTGTAAAAGTATTTTTAAACATTTTAAATAAATCAAATAAGTGTAAAATTCATAAAAAATACCAAAACATAAAAATAAATTGTGAAAAAATAAAAATCAGAAAGAGAATAATCAAAAATATTTTTCATAATTTTTTTCAGATTTTTTGGACTAAAAATGAATTTTCTATGATTTTTTAAAATTTAAAACAGTTAAAATATAAAAATCAGAAAAAGAAAATAAAAGAAAATGGCGCGCTGTGTATATCATGGTCTTTAGTGAATAATATACAGAATTATTAATAAATCAGATTTTTGAAAAAAACAAATGACACGCTTTCATTGGTTAGAAGGTGACACGTTGGTCATCTTCAACCTCCAGCCCTCACGAATTACAGGTCTCTCAAACTGTAAAATCAGAAGCTCAGACCTATGCCATTCGCTTCATCTCTTCAAGATGAAGACAACCATACCCTCGCGCCATATTTATATAAACTATAACTCAAGCAATTTGGAAAGAAAGTTTTGAAAAGGGATTTGAAAATTCATGGTCAAAACGTGCTTCCAGATAAAAGTAAGTGTTGCGACTAGAACCAGGGAAATGAGAGCAACACAATGATACCAAAGTTTTGAAGAATTGATGAAGGAATCTACCTATTGTAGTTAAGTTGCAGTGCTCTGAAACTGGACTTCTATGGAGCAATGTAGGGCACGATTCTTGAATGTAAATGTATGGTTAGGTTCAGGGAAGATCAAGGAAGGTGAATTGATGGAGAAAATGGATTGAAAAAGGCTTGAGAATAGGATTCAAAGTAGTTGAATTCTGAGTTGTGGAGTAAGTTTGGCAAGGTGATTCTGGCTATCTAAGCTTGGGAAATTAAATGGGGGATGACCCTCTATTTATAGGGAATCAAATGGGATGCTCAAGCGTGTGGAATGATGCAAATTGGAGGGAAATCGCGTGAACCTGATGCACGAGCAAAGTGTGATCTGATTTGCATCAAAACTCATCAAATCCTTGCGTTTCAAGGCTCTAATCCACTTTGGAAACTTAGTTAAACATGTTTAGATCACAAACGCGTGCTAATTTGATGTTTAAAGGCCAAAACATGGATTTCAAATTCTGACTTATGGTGAAACTTCAGTTCCAAGCTACCAAGTTCAATCCACTAGCATTTCCTCCTCAGGGGGTCTTAGGGAAAAATTCTGGATGCTTTGGAAAGATGAGGTAACAAGCTTTGCAATGGAAAAAGAATGGAATAAAATGGAGGCTTGAGCTGAAAATTACATGGAGTCAAATTTGATGAAAAAGAGTTGACTTTCCATACTTAGAAATATTTCAAATGCTTCTTTATAAATGACCTATAATCTCTTGCATCCAAACATGGCCTTCCATTTAGAATTTTATCTTGACCCAAAAAGATGGAATGAAGTAGATCTCTTGAATGACATTTTGCAATTTGAACCACTCAAAATCTTCAAAAATTTAGAAAGTTATGACTTGTTGAAGTTGGCCAAAAATCATGAAATGACCTATAATCTCTTGCATTCTTAAGGCAACTTCCATCCATTTTCTTACTTTGCAAATAAAATAAGGCATGAAGTACACATCCTTAGGGTCATCATGAAAAATGAATGGGCTCAAGGTGATAAAAATTGACCAAGTTATGACCATTTGAAGTCACATATGGAAAATTAGGGACTCATCTAGATGACTTGTAATCTTTCTTCTTCACCAAGTTCTTTCCAAATGAAAACTCTTTGGAACTTTTGAAGTGATTTGTTGGTAACTCTTTGAAGAGAAGAATGTTTTTGGAATCACTCAAAAATACCAAAAGATGAGCAAGATATGCCCCTTTGAAGTCCAAAACCCTAACATCTAGATCCAAAGAAAGCTTGGTGGATCTTTGCCAAGTTTGAACAAACTTTTTATGCCAATATTCTTCCTTTGTGAATAGAAATTGTTGAGGATGATGATGAGGACCTATGGCCACAAAAACAAATTTCATACCAACTTCAAAACAACTTCAATGGCGAGGTTTGAATCTATCAAGCTTTTGACTAGGGCATGGAAATAAACTCATAAACCCATGAAGCAACTTGCTAAACCTCATTACCTTTACCTACATTATCAACAAGTAAGACAAACCAATATTGCATTTTGTTAATTAGAGATAAAAAATCAAAGTACAATATCTATGATCACAAAAGCAAACAAATCAAGGTGCTTGGTAACTCCTCAGAAGAGCAAGGCTAAAGATAGGGAGAAGAATCAAAAGCCCCAATGTGATTTTGTTGTGATTGAAACAATATGGTATGATGAAGGGATCTTAGGGGAAAAAATTGGGGTACAACATCGGTCATGAAAATGGTATATTTTTTGTCCGCTTTCGCCATTTGAATCTGGTTGTATCCAGAATATGCGTCCATAAAAGATAATAATTTAAAATCGGCCGAGATGTCGACCAGTTTGTCAATATTGGGGAGGGGATAAGCATCTTTCGGGAAAGCCCGATCCAGGTTAGTATAATCAATGCACATGCATTATTTTCCATTATATTTCTTTATAATAACTACATTTGAGAGTCAGGTTGTGTACTGGGATTAAAAAATAAAGTGTGCCTCTAGGAGGTCTTTTACAACTAGTTCGACAACCTCCGATTTTTGGGGGGACCGCTTTCTTCTGTGTTGGGCGACCGGCTTGAGGGTAGGGTCTATGGTCAGGTGATGACATGCAATCTCTGGGTCCAATCCAGGCATCTCAATTGCACTATAAGCGAACATATCATCATTCTCCATCAAGTAAGCTTTAAGTTGCCTCTTTGTATAGTCGGGGAGGTCAGCTCCGATCTTTACTCCTCTGGTGGGATCATTCCTAAGGGGGATGGTCTCGAAGTCTCCGTCTGAAATGGGTCGTACAAGATCCGTGAGTTCCTCGCTACTTGCAGCTAGGGATAAACCTTTGCCTTCAACCATGGGCTCTTTCCCTTTCCTCCTCTTCTCTACGTGATCCTCTTTGGAGAAGGGACTATCGAGGTCGATGGCGTCGACCCTTGGTAGTGGCTTGGCCTTCTCGGAGCTAGAGAGTAGGGCGGCCCCAATGGTTGTTCGGGGTTGAGCGTTGATAGAACTCAGGCCCCTGGCTGAGCTTTTAAAACATCTTCTTTCCGCCTGGACGTCCACATGGAGGGTGGTGACCAAATCCTCTACAGTGTAGTATTTCATTTTGAGGTGTACGATGGAGGGCACCGCAATCAGTTCGGCTAGAGTGGGTCTCCCGAAGATACATTGATAGAGAGACAGACAATCCACTACTAGGAACTGAGTCTTGATGGATCTCGCGGTCACCCCTCTTCTGAAGGTGAGGATCAACTCGACATACCCCTAGAGTTTGGTACTGGCCCCGTTGAAGCCCTGGAGGTCTGAACCCACGTATGGCGTAAGGTAGTTTTTGTTCAGTTGTAGGGTAGCAAATAACTTGGTGTACAAGATGTCCACAAAGCTCCCTTGATCGACTAGTATGCGACGAACATCAAAGTTTGCCATGCGAGCCTGCACGAGCAGTGGGATAGTCGAGTTGGGGGCTCCGCCGACAGTTCCTCCCTGTAGAAAGCGAGGGGATGAGAGCCTCCTCAGAACTTGTCTAATGTGGCATCCATGTCAGAGTTAGCTTTGATAAGTTGCTCAAACCTTCTTTTTATAGGTCCCACTGTATGCTTGTTGAATCCCCCATCAGAGATGACCATTGTAGCGGGGAATGGATCGCAAGGACTGTGAGAGGAGAAGTACAATGCGATGTTCTCCATGTCTGGGAAGTAGAAATCTTCTGGTTGTGAGATACTAATGGCGACCAATATTGTGTTGATGTCGGGAGACTCCTTCCACTCTTCGACACTCTTGGTTTCTAGAGCCTCCTTGCGGGCACTCTCTTTATTCTTGTACTACTTGAGGTGCCTGTCTCAGATTAGTATCTCGATCGCATCCTTGAGATGGATGCAATCGTCGGTGTATTGACCATGACTTTTGTGGAACCTATAATACTTGCTTTTATAAGTTCCGGGCTTAGAGGGTGTCTGGCGAGGAAAGCATAACCTGTTTAAATTCAGAGTTGGCACATTTGGACATAATATGTCCTCTTGAAGTGGTCAAAGGGGTGTAGTCATGGAATCGACCAGCATGGCCCTAGTAATCTTTGGAGTCTCGAGATATATCTTCCCGCTTTCTCTCTCCCTCCCGACGGGATGTCGAGGGCTCGTCGCTTCACGAGGGTTTGGCACTCTCTCGGTGCCTTGAATCCCTGGCATTGTTGGCCACTTCTTTCTCCTTGTATTGAATGTACGCTTGAGCCTTGAGGAGGAGGGAGTCGAATTTGGCTGGGGTTTCGATGCCCACAGCATTCGCGAAGTCGTTATGGGGAAGTAGCCCTCGTTTAAGAAGTTACTTATTTATTGCATCGGTCGTGGAGACCTGCACGGCTTCTTTGTTGAAGCGCTCGATATATGCACGTAGAAATTCATCTCTGCCATGGATAATCACTTTAAGTGAAGCCTCTGATTTTGGATGCTGACGGGAGGCGGTGAAGTGCCTCAAAAATATCTTTCCCAGTTGTTTCCAAGAAGTGATAGCTTCAGGGGGCATGCTTTTGTACCAAGCCATGGCACCTTTTCTCAAAGTAGTCGGGAACAAACTTCATTTGATTATGCCCTTCACGCCTTGGTAATCAAGTAGGGCATTATAATAGGGTGGAAGAACTGACTTTTGGTTTTGCATTTTATCGCAAATGTTGCGGATAGCAAGAGTCGCCACCGACTTTTCTTTTATCTAATAAAGGAAAGAGTGAAAAGAACAGGAAAGAACTTTTGAGAATTTTCTTGAGTTCGGGGGGTTGGTTATGAAAAGGGAAGGTGTTAGTACTCTTTTCATCCGTATTTATCTACAGGCTCTTAATCGCTAGCTCACTTTGAAATGCTTTGTATTTGTGTATGTTTGAAAATATTTTGAAAATACCTAAGTGCGAAAATTTTGTAATGATTCTCGTATTGTTGAAAATGTATACAAAATGTTTATTTTAAAAACATTTATGAAGGAGAGTGTTGTTTTGTGAAAGGATGTTTGAAAATGCCAATGTAAGGCAATTTGCTTTATAATAACCCTTGTATCAGTCCTCAAGAGTGTTTATAAAGCATTTTGAAAGTAGTTATTTTGAAAGTCTGAGGTGTGAAAATTGTTTTAGTTTGTGAGCAAGCGATTATGAGCGATCTACCTACTCAATGGTCTTTATTCTTTTCCTCCTCCTTTAGATAGTGTCATCCTACCATTAGTTAGTAGGAAGCCCTACCATTGGATGTGAGGGACATGCATGGGTTATCATACAATCATAGAAGGCAACTTGTAAGACGCTTTAGCAATGGTTGTAAGGGACTAACATCATTTATCAAAGGTAGCATCGAAGGGTCATCGAGGGACTAGGATATTTTAACCGAGGGTCTTTGCTAAACATCCCTAGTTCGAGGGACATGACTGTTTTTTATCCGAGGCAACAAGTGAGGGTAACCCCAGAGGTGCATGTGTGCAAAGTGTTTTAATTTCAACTATTTATCTTGACATTAGGGTTTCTAATAGTTGATTTTAGTCTTGCCATGCAAACCCTAATTACTAGCAGTAATAAGGAAAGCAATAAATTGTAGAAATTAAATGTTCTACGCTATTACAAGGCTTCGAGAATGGGGGTACAAATTTATGAATGGGGATGAAAAGCAATAAAACCTAATTATCTATTACAAAATTTTGACAGTTACATAATTGTATTAATGCGAAAAACAAATGCGCATAGATAGAAAGGGGGAAGATGCAAAAACCCTAAAAATTCTAAGTATTTTAAGAAAATATTTTGTTGTTTCTTTATTTAGAAAAAATATGAAATAAAAATTGGACCTAATTCTAATTAATTTGAAATTTATTTAAAATAAAACAAAGTGTAATTAAATTAATTAATTTTACGAGGACTAAATTAAATTAATTAAAACCTAAGGAATTCTAAGTATTTAGAAAATATTTTTGTATTTTTTATTTAGAAAAATAATTGAAGTATAAAAACCTAGTCTTAATAAAATAAAATTAAGGTGATTAAAATAAATCAATGTTTATTTTTCAAAAATTAAATTAACTAATTAAAAAAACCTAAATCGAATTTTTATCATTTTTATGATTTTTTTCTGATTTTAAATATAATTATTAAAAAGAAAACAAACAATTTAAAATAAAAAGAAATTTAAATGGGTCTGGCGCTGTAAAAGAAAAATGGGGGTATGAAAAGAAAGAAATGTTAGGCCCAATAATAGTTTTTTTTGTTGAAGCAGAAAATAATGAAAAAAAAGTAATAGATTGGGCATGCGTTTGTAAAAGCAATTGGGGGGGGGGGGGGGGGGGGTGCTGAAAAGCAATAGATCCTAGGCCCAAAAGTGCTGGCCTGGATACCTGTGTGATCTAGTGAGGCTGATTTTAGGAAGCCCACCATGGATCTGGCTGTCTGGAGCGCTGGATGTGTGATCTTGAGATCTGATGGTCAAGATGTGAGATATACCATGTACGTTATTGCCTTGTTTGTATTGAATCTACAAGAAACAAATGTGTGGAAAATAAAAGGGTACCGTTGGGGCTCGAACCCAAGTCCCTCTAGTTAGCGTGTGTTTGTTTTACCACTGGGGTGGCTATTTCATCCGGTTATGAAACTCTCCCAGTAAATATATTATAAACCCATTTCAAATTTGAAATTCTGCCTTCTTCTTCCCCGCGTGCACAACATAACAACAACACCATTGTTAAAATTTCTAACTCTTTCAATTCTCAATCATTTTGAAAAATGTAAACACCAAACTTGCTTGATTTTTCACTACGAATTCAACCATGTAACTTTTGAAAGCTATAGATTAATGGTTAAGACGAATTTTGTTTGGTACCAAACTGAAACCTAATATTTCAGAAACTTCAACTCCAATATTCTCATACATAGTTAACATAAATTAAAACTAAGGACGTGGTTAGTTTCAGGGCCATCATATCTACATTTTATCTTTTGAAATTGAAAGCAAATGATGTGTGTATAAGGATTTCAAAGTTGGAGAAACTTACCTCTGAAGTGAGAATCGATTTTGAAGTTAGAGCACTTCTGGAGGTGTTAGGATAATCTGGATAGCTTTACTGAACTCTCAGGAAGATTTTGCAATGCCTACCTTGGATTGAGAGTGCCTCAATTCTTATGGACAAGTCAAGTTACAGAGGTGTAAAGTGAGGTTTGGACAATGATGGTGGAGGTGTTACAGTGATGAAACAGGGGCATGGATGGCTTCTATATGATGTATAGATGATGTTTGAATGATAAAAAAGGAAAACACACGAGTGGATTTTAAGTTGGGTATTGGAAGTTTTAAATGTGCAACAATGGGGTTTTCTTGGTGATTCTGAGTTTGAGAGTGTTTAAGGGCTGGTTCGTTCGTGTGTTAGCTTGCAAATGACCTCTCTATTTATAGAGAAAAGGTTTGACATCTTGAAGTAACCAGAATCTTGAGATCATAAGTTATGATTTTTAAGCTTGGTTTTCAAGTGACTTGCAAAGTCATGGTTCCAAGGCAATGTAGGTTGGGTGATAGGCTTAAAGATGTTGCTTCTGAGCATTCATGTTGAGTGTGATCAAAATAAACAAGTTAGAGGCTCAAGGAGTGGAGTTTGTGATTAAAGTCACTTTAAAAGAATGGAGTATTATCTTTTTTCCTTAAATGGCCAAATGGATTATGTTGTACCCAAAAATTTTCCCTCTCTTATCTCAAAACATTTCTCAAGATCAGTGGACTGATAAATGAAATTTGGTCAACTAATGAAAAAGTCAACAGTACACTGAAAAGTCAAATTTTGACTTTTTGGTCAACATTAAGTTTCAAAGATTAAAATTCATTAAGACATTCAAGAATATCAAACTTGATCATCAAGAAATCAAAAAATCAAGAAAGTCAAAAGTCAATGTGAAAAGTCAAACTTTTCAAGACTTAGAAATTTTTCTAAGTGTTTTTTTATACATGATAATTTAATTTCTTCATGCTAACTTTTCATCATGATGCAAGATGATTCAAGGAAAACTTCCAACATAAAAGTTGTAGATATCAATGATATCTAAAACATTGTAGTATAATACTTTTTCTAGAAATTCTTGGATTTTAAGTTATAGATTCATGAAGTCATGGCATTTTTGAATAAACACTTAAAGATATTTTCAACAAATTTTGGTCAGGATTTTATCCCAACTTCTTAGATTTTTTTCCACATAGTTATAAGATTATTTTGTCAAAATGGCCAAATGAAAGTCATAGAAGATGCTTCAAGCTTTCCAAAACATATAAGAGCACAAATTTATTATACTTGAGCAAAGAGATTCAAGGGCATGAAGTTGGGCATCCATTCTTGAATTGCAAGTCATTTTAGTGAAGAACACATAACAAAACCCTTATGATATGATGCATAATCTTGTGTTGAAGGCCTTCTTGTTTGAAAATCTCATCATAATTTAATACTTACACCCACTCTTGAGCTATTACTCAAGTGTTTAAGCCATAGTCCAAAAGATATTTCCATTTATGGCATAAAGGCACCATTGCTATTCTTGAAAAGCAAGCTTTTTGTACAAAACTTGTCTTGAACCCATACCTTGTTTGTTTCTAATTTTACTCCACCATAAATCATGGAAATTAGCCCCTATAAACCAGTAACTTTGGTACTTCATCTTGGGACCATGACATAACTTGATATTTGCAATCCAACCTAGCCATAACTCCATAGTTTGTAAACTAGATCAACTTGTTCACAAACCTCTTGCCTATAAATAGGAGAAGCATTTGCAAGGGAAAGAGGTCAGAAAAATAGAGAGAAAAACCAAAATTTTTGTTGATAAACCCTCAAAAAATATCATATCCATAAAAGCCATAATAGTCCATAAAGCTTCCACTCTTGAGTTTTAAAGTCCAAACCTTTGAACCTCTCATACTTTTCAAATTCTGTCAGAACATCTAAGCACCTCACATACATTACTTAGAAGTTGTTCAAACTCAAGAACAAGCTTCTGTAACATCTCTATTTTACAAGCTCAAGAACACTCAAGGGAGCAAATCAAGCTCAAGACACAAGTTCTAGTTTCAAGGTAAGTCTCATTGACTTTAAACCCTTCATTTCAAGTATCATTAGTTGATTCATCTTCGAAGATAAAAATGTAATAACCATTCCCCTTGAAGCTAACTTTGTTTATCTTTCATTCTTGTCATTTATGTGTTGAGAACTAACCCATGTATGCAGTAAAACAAAAATAGAGTGAAAAAAATAACAGTATGAGTCGACACATAGCCTTATGAGTCAACACATCTTAGTGGAAAAAAAGGTTATGAGTCGACACATAGTCTTATGAGTCGACACATACTGCTATACAGACCCAAAATAGAAGGAAAAATAGTGTATGAGTCGACACAAAACACGTATGAGTCGACACATGCAGTGTATGAGTCGACACATACCATTATGTATCAACTCATACTGAGTTGATTTGGCAAAACAGGGGCATGGGAAGGTTATGTGTCGATACAAAAGAGCAAGTGTCGACACAATGTTCAAAAATGCATTTTTATTTCTTTTTCCTTTGTTTTTACATGTTCCACATAGTTTCTTCATGGCTATTCAATATTGTTGTAATATTTAAGCTCCTATCCATCATCATTTGTAAATTGTACCCCATCCCCCTAAACGATGTAATAGTGTAGGACTTTATTTTCCGTAATTTACCATTTTCAAATACAAATGCTAGTAACTAGGGTGTATGGAAAGACTAAAATCAATCCTAGACAACCCTAATCTAAGATAAACTCAATCATAAAAAATAAACACTTGTACACTTGCACCTCTAGGGTTAACTCCACTTGTTGCCTAAAATGGTCATGATATGCATGTGAGACATCTTAGCAAAAACAATAAAAAATACAAGATCACTGTCCCTTGATGATGCTACGAATGTTGCCTTACAAATGATTTTAGTCCCTTAAGAAAAATGCATCTTATGACTATGCGATGACCCGCGCCCGTCCCTTCACATCCAAAGACAAGGCTACTTACCAATCAATGGTAAGATAGAAATATCAAAGGAAGAGAGAAATGAACAAAAGACTTTTGAGTAGGTAGAACGTTCTTAGTTTCTTGCTCACAATCCATCTTCAAAACAAGACATCTTTCTAAAATACACCAAACACTTTCAAAAACATGAAATATTTTCAAAAGTCCAACACTTTGTATGCATTCTTATAGAGACGAGAATCATTACAAAGTTTTCCTAAACGAAGGCGCTTTTCAAAAATACTTTCAAAAATCACCACAAACACATTTCAAACAAAGAAATTTCAAAAATGATCTAGCAAGCAACTAAGAGCCCATAGATGACTATGGATGAAAAGGGTGCTAACACCTTCCCTTTTCATAACCTACCCCCCAAACTCAAAAAAATATCTCAAAGGTCTTTCCTGTTATTTTCACCCTTTCCTTATTGGATAAAAGAAAAGTCGGTGGCGACTCTTGCTATCCGCAACAATTGCAATAAAACACAAAACACCCAAGTCAGTTCTCCCACCGTATCACAGAACTGGAGACTCTGTTGGGGAATGAATTTTAAAGTGGGGTTAGCTTAGAGACTAGAACACATTTAAATGCTTTCTTTGTTTGATTTGTTTTCTTTACATTTGTGGGTCCTTGTTTGGGTTTGTGTTGATTTTCTACCCGGATATGGGAACATCATTAGGTAAGTAACAATAGATTGTGGAAATTATATGACGTAGATCGATATGGTTGAAACAACGGCTACGTTAGTGTGAAGCATTTGTTGGTACCGGTATACCTCGTGTTGAATCGAGAAGAATACGGGGCCGCTGAGTAGTGTCATGAAGCACTAACTGACCTTAGAACCTTTAATTGAACAACTTGGCCATTATGAAGTAGTGAGATAGCCGGTTTCGATGGAAAGCTGAAAATTGGTTGATACTCGATACTATGCTTATTGATATCAGACTTTTGGGATATCTCGGTTGCAATAAAAGATTGATTGTGTTGAGATAATTCCCAATGAAGAAAGATTAATGATATTGAGATTCCCTAGAACTCAATTACTTTGTAGGACAGATTGAACAAACTAAACTTCAAGAGGGTACCTACCTTTGAAACCCATGCAAGCCTAAACCTAAGCGTTTTGTGTGTTTTGTTTGTGATTATTATTCATGTCATCATAAACATTATAACATCATAAGCATTCTCACTAACCATTTCAAGGATTTAGGAATTTATCTTTGTTCTATTTTATAGGTCATGACTTCCACCCGTAGGAATACCATCTGAGTCAACTTCGTGAAAGTGCATCCTCAACTTCAAGAGTTAGCATCAAGAGTGCCTGGAGATTCTCCCTTCACCAAGAAATATGGTCGATTTCTCAATTTGGCTACCTCAAACTTCCAAGAAGAAATGATGTGTGTGATCTTCCAATTCTTTGATCCTATGCATCATTGCTTCACCTTTCCTGACTACCAATTGATACCTATGTTAGAAGAATTCTCTAATTTATTAGGAGTGCATGTGCTTGATCAAATGCCATTCACCGGTTTAGAAGAGAGTCCAAAGACTGAAGTTATTGCCAAAGCCTTGCATTTGAAGAGATATGACATTGTGGAAAATTGGGAGACAAGAAGTAGAGTTAAGGGTTTCTTAGCCAAATTTCTGTTGGAAAAGGCTCGTTTGTTCTAGGAAGATATGGATATTCAAGCTTTTGAGGATGTCTTGGCTCTTATCATCTATGGGATTGTTCTCTTCCCTAATCCAGACCAACTCATAGATGAGAATGCATCAATATTTTCCTCTCTTGTAATCCTGTACCTACTTTGCTTGGATACATTCTACATTGTTTCCATACCCACACCATGAAGAAAAGGGGTACTCTTTTGTGTTGCATTCCATTACTGTCTAGGTGGTTTATTTCGCACCTACCTAGATCAATGTTGAATAATGAGCAAGGATTGACTTGGTCTCAAAGGATGATGTCACTCACTATTGTACCCCAAAATTTTCCCTCCTATTTTACTCAACATATGTTCATGGAGATCCTTAACTTGCTCAAGGATGCCCAAGAGTTGACCAGACAAACTCTCTCCTAAAGCAATGAACCTCCAACTAGGGTTTCCATTTTCACCAAGATAGGTGAGCTACAAAGGCCTCATATGATCTCCAAAGTCCTAATATGTCCTCAAGATCATCCATGCCAAGTTTTATGTCTTGCACAAGAAGTTTGCTCAGTCAAACTGCTCAAATGCTTGAGAATCGACTATATTAGGTCAAAAGTCAACTGTGGCCCACATACAGTCAAACTTCAGGATTTTTGGTTAACATCAACATTTTGAAGTGATAATCATAATTTGATCAAGGGTTGATCATGATTCCTCAAGGAATGCTCCTAATTCATCAAAACTCAAAAGTTACTAAATTAGGGTTTCTCAGGAAAAGTCAACCAAACTTTGACCAAGCATAACTTTCTCATACTTTATCAGAAATTTCTCATACAAAGCTCATTTTGAAGGGAATTCAATTTCCTATAATTCATATTCATCCCTCAAGTTCAAGAAATTCACTCATAAAAAGATATGGATTTCTACATTATAGGTCCTTTTGAAAAGTCAACAAAAACACCTTTTGGGTCAAAGCTTCTTACATGAACATGGAGGACCCAATTGAAATGAGACCAAAAGAGTTATTTAGGGGACATCCTAAGATTTCTAAAAAGTCCAAGAACACCTCTCTAGGGTTAAAATTGGAAGAAATATGCATTTTCAAAGTTGACCATTTTTGGAAAATTGCCAAAAGTCAAATGTGCTCAAAAGTGCATTTTTTGTCAAAAGGGCCTAGCATTTCAGGATTGTATCTTGTTAAGGACATGGTCCACGAAGCAAATCAACAGCCATATCTTATTTTCCCTATTTATTTATTTTATTTTGATTTTTATTTACTAAAAATCACATTAAATCAAATAAATAACAAAAAATATCAAAGATTATTTTGATGATCTGATTTTGATGAAGATCAAATCTAATTAAGATGGCCTAATCAGATCAAATCGAATCAAGGGAATTTGAGGCAAAAAAGGCATGATTTGGCCAAGTTTGGAATGAAAGAATATGGCTTAAAGATCAAAGATTTTATCCATCAACTCCCAAGATTGGATCCAAAATTGTTAACCTAATTAAACTCAATACATTTACTGAGAGGCGTAGCTGCTCAAAAGATACCTTGTACAAAAGCTTGAAATTCAAGGAAAAATGATCATTGAATTTAGATTTTGAGGCAGATTCAAGAGGTTCTAAAGGTTGCAACGCATTCATGGAGACACACTGAGACTAATTGCATTGTTTTCAAGTGTCAAAACTCTCAGAATCACGACTAATCTGATCACGATTTGCATTTACTTTTCAAAAACAATTACAATCATACATGCGTTATAAATGCTTTTTGATCATGCATTTTTAGAATTAATTTATCACGCGTTGTATGGATTTTTGAAGTTTGTAGGTTTATGGCTATGAAGCTTTGTCCGTAGGTATATATCTGATACCTAAGACGACAGACAGGGAAGAAGATGATGATTTGTAACCATCCCAGTGGCCAATTTGAATTCACGCGCGTTTTTCATCATCACTGACCATTATTCCAATATAATATATTTTGTCTATTCATATAAACAAAAGACAATATTACAAGGTGGTAAAGGGAAGCGTTTGCAAATGGGAAAACCTGGGTTCGATACCCAGGTCCAAAGTTTTTTCATTTTCACATTTGTTCATTGTAGATCCAGCGTACTCCCTTGCCTAACACCCATCATACGCCCCATTGATCCAGCCACTGGATCATTGCCAACACAGATCCAACGTTCAATCCAAGGAGAGACCATGGTGGACCTTCCAAGCGTGCCAACACAGAATCAAGCGCATGAGTGGGCCTGGCCATAATTCAGAAAGCCACCCCCTATTTGCTCATGATACAGGCCCAAGTCCTACTTTTTATTTTATTTTCAATTCTTTTTCTTGTTATTTATTAATTATATCTTTTTTTAATAACACCAAAAAATCATATTTTTTATTTAATCAAAAATCATAAAAAACATAAAAAATGTTTTATTAATTAATTAGTTTAATTAAATTAGGGTAATTTAATGTCTTTTTATTATAATTCAAAATAATTAGAATTAGGGTTAACTTTGTACTTAACCTAATTTTTCCTCAAAAACAACATAAATATTTTCTCAAATTAGATTTTTAGGTCGTCTAATTATTTCTCGCATTTAATTTGCCGCGCGCTTTTAATTTTCCTTTTTTATTATTATTTGTAACTGCTCAGAGTTTGTAATAGATTTAAATAGGGTTTTAATTCCGCATTTTATTTTCAGTCAAAATAATTATGTATCTGCCCAAAGCCATGTAATAATTAGGACTCTAACTGCTCGCATTTTAATTTCCGCAAACTATAATCTGCTTAGATGTATGTATAGGATTGTATGGAAAGACGAATTGAAATTAAAACAGTAGAAAACCCTAATTGTGTAAAGATAAATAAACTGAAAAAAAAACACACTTGCACATGCTCACTCCTAGGGTTTACCCCACTCTGGTTGCCTTCGGTAAACGGTCATGAAGTATAGGGAATGTTAGTGGTCGTCCTCTAGTTCCAAAAGATCTAAAATGACCCATTCGGATGTTGCCTCAGAAAAAGATCTTTAAGGCTTTAGGATGATTACTAAAATTTCCTAACATTGCTTTTGTGATCGTATTTGTCTTTTCAAACGTCCCTTAAAACTTCAACGACGGTGCTACCTATTCCTTAATAATAGGATAGCGCTGTCTAAAGGAAAACGAACAGACTTTTTTTTGAGTAGGTAAATTAGCTCCTAGGTACTTGCCCGAACAAAACTTTTCACACAAACACTTTTAAAAACAATTTTCAAAACAACTTCGTCACACTCTTGAGGACTGATACAAGGGTTATCACGAAGTAAAACTTTTTCAAAACAAGCACACACAAGCAATTTTAAAAATGAGCAAAGTACCTAAGAGCCCATGGAAAACCATGGATAGAAAGGGTGCTAACACTTTCCCTTTCTATAATCTACCCCCCGTACTCAGAAACATTCTCGAAAAATGTTTTTTCTGTTCTTTTTCCTTTCCCTTAGTTGGATGAAATAAAAGTTGGTGGCGACTCTTGCTTACCGCGACATTTGCGAATACAAAATGCAAACCAGTATTAATAGTCAGTTCTGCCACCGTATCATAGAACTAGCGACTCTGTTGGGGACTTTAATAAGTGGGGTATACCTTAGGATCTAGGTCATTTAATTGCTTCTCTTGCTTGTCTTGATTGCTTTATTTTTAAGGGATTGTTTGGGTTACTATAGATCCTACACCCGGATCTGGGGAACACCTTTTAGGTAAGTAGCAATAAACTGTGAGGGAACGGTGTGGGGTATATTGACATGGTTGAAGCAGTAGCTACATTGATGTGGCACTTTGGTTGGTACCGGTAACCCTTGAGTTAATCAGGGAGAGTACGGGGCCGCCGCGTGGTGTCGCGAAGCATCAATTGACCTTAGAACCTTTAATTGCACAACTTGGCCAGTAGGACGTAGCGAGATGGTCGGCTTTGGTGTATTCCCAAGGTCGACAGATACTCGATGCTACACTCATTGAGGTTTGGCTCTTGAGTTTTGTTTGGTTGCGAGTCAATCGCCTATTGAACAAAGCTGGGAGAAAGATCAGTGATATTGAGATCCCTTAGAACTCGGTTACTATTTATAGGACAGGTTGAACTAATCCAACTTCAAGAGGGTATGACCTTAAAACTCATGCAGGCCTTAAACCTAAGGACTTGGTGTGACTTGTTTGTTGTTTGCTATACCTGTGGTTTTCTAACATAATCACGACATCATAAGCATGGCATATCATGACTAACCATTTCAAGGATTTCCTAGGGCTCATTTTTGCCTTGTTTTGTAGGACATGGCATTCGCCCATAGGAACACTATACATATTAACCTGGTGAAAGTGTCTCTCCAACTAAAGGACCTGACATTAAGGGTTCTTGAAAGTTCTAATTTCACTAAAAAGCATGGTCAGTTTCTCAATTTGGTCACTGCAAAACCTGATGAAGAGTTATTAAAAGTGTTGTTTCAGTTCTTCGATCCTGTGCACCATTGTTTCACCTTCCGGGATTACCAGCTAGTACCTACAATGGAGGAATTTTCTCAGTTGTTGGGGGTACCTATTCTTGATCAGTTACCTTTCAACGGCATGGAAGAACATCCAAATCCTGAAGAGATTGCTAGAGCTCTGTCTTTACAATTGTCTGACATAGTGACAAATTGGAAGACTAGAGGGAGTGTCCAAGGAATTCCGGTTAATTTTCTATTAGAGAAGGCTTACCATTTTTGGGATACCTTAGATTTACAAGCTTTCGAAGAGGTGCTGGAACTTCTCGTTTACGGGACGGTACTTTTCCCTAATGCAGATCAACTCATAGATGTGAGCACTATTAAGGTTTTTCTGTCTCATAATCTAATGCCTATATTACTCGGGGATATTCTGCACTCTCTGCATGCTCGCACTCTAAAGAGAAGGGGGACCCTCCTGTGTTGCACACCTCTATTGACTAGGTGGTTTATTTTGCACCTACCCAGGTCTGTTTTGAAGAATGAACAGGGTTTGAAATGGCCTCGTAGGCTGATGTCCCTTAAGCATTCAGACATTCATTGGTGTTCACGGTTCTCGGAAGATATTACCATCATCGATCTTTGTGGTGAATTCCCTAATGTCCCTCTCTTAGGCATTAAGGGAGGAATACCTTACAACCCTTGTTTGGCACTGCATCAGTTTGGTTATGCGAGAAGAGATGGTCCTCACGACACGCTTATCCAAGGAATCGCCTTCAACTATGAGAATGATGCTCAGGGGTGCCGCAAGAGGTTCATAAAAGCTTGGGGCATGGTGCATAAAACTGATAGCAAGACACTAGGGCACAAGAATTACATTCCTCTTGAGCCTTATCTCCGGTGGGTACGAGCTCGCGCCCAAAGCCTCATGATGCCTTACCCTACTGTCCTACCAGTAACTCTGGAGCCAGCTATTGAAGGAGATACTACTTCACTTGGTCATCATCCTAACATGCCAACCGATCATGAAGAGTTACAGAAGCCATGGGTTTAACTCAAAGAGGAGCGTGACACATTTGAAGCTCAGTTCTATGCTAGCGAGAAGAAGGTCCCGGAGCTCACTAGGCTACTTCATGAAGAAAGGAACATAAACGCCTACATTTCACCAAAAAGGATGCGCTCTTGGGAGACCTAGTTTCTTTTTTGCTTTAAGTTTGGTGTTGTTTAATTATAAGCCTAAAATGCATTCTTTGTAACAATTCGAACTTATTAATGCAATTAACATGTGTTTCTTTTGGTTAAACAAATCTGAGCCTTTAAGAATCCTTGAAATCATTGCATATGCATCCCATTCATAGCATCGCATAAACAGGTACCATTACAGGTTTCTCATCTTCTTCGCTGTTTATTTCAGTAGAAATGTCTTCCGAACAAAGCATCAAGGATCTTCAGGCACAAAATGCCCAATTCCAGCAGATGTTCATAAATCTGGCGAAAGGACAGGAGGATCTAAAGGCCCTTATCCTGAAAGAGAAAAATAAAAAGAAGAAGGTCGCCGGTATTCTGAATATGGGTAGAAGGTTCAGGGGGCCGTTAAAGCAACAAGTCGATCTGACCTCTTCATCCAAAGAAGGGGAAAATCAAGAAGAAGAGACAAGGGAAAAGGACCCCAGTCCTGAAGTTTTTGACAATGATACAGATTATAATAATGAGCAGTATCCTCCTACTGAGGATAAATACAAGTAGTTGGAAGATCGTCTGAGTGCTATGGAAATCCAGAGGATACCCGGGTTGGATTTCGAAGAATTGGGATTGGTGTCGGGAGTGGTCATCCCGCAGAAGTTCAAGGCTCCAATTTTTGAAAAGTATGATGGGGTATCTTGTCCAAAACTCCATCTCTGCTCCTACGTCAGAAAGATCCAGCCCCACACCGCTGATAAAAATTTGTGGGTTCACTTATTTCAAGACAGTCTGTCAAGGACTTAGCTTGAATGGTTCTACCAACTGGAGAGAGCCATGTCCAAAATTGGGAAGATCTGGCTGCTGTTTTTTATAAGCAGTATCAATACAACACCGACCTTGCTCCTACTCGTACTTAACTCCAGATTATGTCCATGGGTGCAAGTGAACGCTTTAAGGACTATGCACAGAAGTGGAGAGACTTGGCTAGAAGAGTTCAACCCCCGTTGTCTGATAGGGAGTTGGTCGATATGTTTTTGGGGACGCTATCTGGTCCATTCTTTAATCATTTGATCGGCAGCTCGTCAGCTGGTTTCACCTAGCTGATTCTAACTAGAGAGAGAGTAGAAGCTGGGATTCGGAGCAGTAAGATACAGAAGGATGCCTCTTCGAGTTCGGTGAAGAAGCCTTTTACTGGTAAGAAGGAAGCCAGTGCCATCTATAGTCCGAGAGGCCAAAGCAGAGCTGAACACCGTCAGATAGTAAGTGCCGTAATAGTACCCAGACCTGCAGTTGCTCCACAATGCAACAATCAACAAAGGGTGGAAACACCACAACGACAGTTTACCCGGATCAACATGATGTTGGCTGAAGTTCTACCCCATCTGCTGAGATCCAACTTGGCAACCTTGAAAGAGGCTCCCAAGAATTCAAACACCACATCTCCCTGATATAACCTAAATGCTCGGTGTGCCTATCATTCTGAGAGTCCTGGCCACAATACCAATGACTGATGGGCTCTGAGAAATAAGGTACAAGATCTGATCAAAGGCAAGGAGATTGAGTCCGATGCTCCGGAAAAGCACAATGTCATAACTGCTCCCATGCCTAAGCACGATCATGGAGTTAATGCTATTGATATCGATCTGTTTGTGACCTTAGTGGATAAAGTTTCTACTCCTCTTATGACGATTAAGAAGAATTTGTTGTCGGCCGGTTTATTTCCGAGTTGTGGTGAAGGTTGCCATATGTGTTCATTTCTTCCTTTTGGTTGCCATTTGCTGAAGTCAGGTGTTCAGCGCCTGATGGACAACAAAGAAATTTTGTTCGAGAAAACTTTGATTCCCATTGTTCCATTTGAAGACGTTTCTATTATAACCATTTCCTCCAATCCTTCCAAGGTCTCCTCAAGAAGACCTGTTAGGATTACATCTGTTCCAAGAGTCGCTTTGCTAATAATCACCGCTCCTGTCCCGTATGCCCCAGACAAAGTTGTCCCCTGGCATTATGGTGCTGATGTATACTATCATGGCATCAAACAAGATCTGAAAAATGAAGAGGCTGATCCTGATGTCAGTAACATTGTCGGGACCAGCAAGGTTACCCGAAGCGGAAGGGTTTTCTCCCCCGAGATTTCCCCGAAGATTGTCAATAGGTCTGTTGCTATTCCATCTGCTGTTCCTATGGGTACTCCAACTACTCCTGTTCTTACTCCAATTATTAATCCCACCATCGAGTCATCTGAGACCCGAGGCGAAGAAGTTATAGGTGAGCCTGCCCGGACGGAGGCACCTAGAAAAATTGTCGCGGAAGCCTCTAAGCAAGAGATAGAGGAAATACTGAAAATAATCAAAAAGAGCGACTACAATATGGTCGAGTAGCTGGGGAAGACCCCCTCAAAGATATCCATGTTGTCCCCGCTGTTGTGCTCCGAGGCCCATGCGAAGGCTTTGATTGCATTCCTCAAGACTGCGTATGTGTCGCAAGAAACCTCAGCTGATCAATTCAAAGATTGTGTGGCCAGCCTGACTGCTGACAATGAGCTGGGTTTTTCAGATGCAGACTTGACACCGAAAGGGAGGAAGCATAATGATGCTCTGCATGTCTTGATTGAATGCAGGGGCACCACTATGGCTCATGTGATTGTAGATATTGGGTCTTCACTGAATGTTCTGCCTAAGAAGGCGTTGGATCGGCTGTATTGCGAGGGATTGACCTTAAATCCTAGTAACATTGTAGTGAGGGCTTTTGATGGGTCGAAGAGAATGGTGCATAGGAAAGTGGACATCCCCGTCAAAGTAGGTTCCCAGACTTTTGAGTCCACTTCCTATGTAATGGACATTCGACCGTCATACTCTTGTTTGTTGGGTCGTCTTTGGATCCATGAAGCTGGGGCAGTTACTTCTACACTGCACCAAATGCTGAAGTATCCAGTGAAATGGAAGATTATCACTGTGCATGGTGAGGAGGAGTATATGGTGAGCCACCTCAATTCCTTCAGGCACATAGAGATGGACGGGGAATTCATAGAGACTCCTTGCCAAAACTTTGAAGAGGCTCCCCAAATCTTGGCATCGGCTGAAACTACTACCAACAAACCTCCTCTGAAGATGGCTTCCCTCAAAGACGCCAGAGCAGTGGTTGAAGAAGGTGGGTATACCAATTGGGGAAAACTACCTGATTTTACTCACAAAACTAACAAGTTTGGTTTGGGCTTTACTTCAGGAGCTCAAAGGGCTGTTCGACGCGCTCGGGCTGGAGGACCTCCCCTACGCATCAGCAATCGGGGAATTAATGCCATTGAAGACAGCGAGGAAGATTCAGACATTCACAGCTGGATTTACCTAACTACCAACAGTGGACCGAGTAACTGGACGGATAAGGACTTTATACCAGTTTCTTTTATTCCGTAGTAATTGTATTACTTGTTTTAAACAATTTAAACTCTACAGCCTTGTGTCTTGCCCGAGGCACATTGGCTTTGTTTGTGAGGGCTATTATTTGTCATTTCATATATCATCAATAAAGCATTGGACGTTCTTTGCACACATATTTTGCGCTCTCTGTTTTTCTTTTCTGTTTTCACTTTATCAAAACAGCTATGCTCTTACACACACTCATGTATCATATTGCAGATCTATATCCACTCTGGATCCCATTGATAACAACTCTACTACTGTCCATTATGACTTCGAAAATCTGATCAACCAAGCCGAAGACGAAGGTGAGGATGATTGTGAGGTGCCTGGAGAACTTGCTAGACTATTACAGCAGGAAGAAAGGGCTATTCAACCTCATGAAGAGCCAGTTGAGACGATAAATCTGGGCACGGAGATAGACAGAAAAGAAGTCAAGATCGGTGCAAATTTGGAAATTAAGATCAAATAACGGTTGATGCAAATGTTGCACGACTACATTGAGATCTTCGCCTGGTCATATGAAGACATGCCTGGTTTAGACACTGATATTCTAGTTCATCGTCTGCCGACCAAAGAAGATTGTCCTTCGGTTAAATAGAAGGTCCGCCGTATGCGCCCTGAAATGTCATAAAAGATCAAGGAAGAGGTCATGAAGCAGTTCGCCACAGGGTTCTTAGCTGTCACCTCCTATCCACAGTGGGTTGCTAACGTCGTTCGGTACCTAAGAAGGACGATAAGGTACATATGTGCGTGGATTACAGAGATCTGAATAGGGTAAGCCCCAAGGATGATTCCCACTTCCTCACATTGACGTTCTAGTTGACAACACCGCGCAACACAAAATCTTCTCCTTCATGGATGGTTTCTCTGGCTACAACCAGATCAATATGGCTCTTGAAGACATGGAGAAGACAACCTTCATCACACAGTGGGGCACCTTCTATTACAAGGTGATGCCTTTCGGGTTGAAGAATGCTGGGGCAACTTATCAGCGCGCCATGGTCACTTTGTTCCATGATATGATTCATCACGAGATCGAAGTTTATGTTGATGACATGATAGCCAGGTCTCAAACTGAGGAAGAGCACCTTGATTATCTACAAAAGTTATTCGACAAGTTGAGGATATACAACCTAAGGTTAAATCCGAACAAGTGCACCTTCGGGGTAAGGTCTGGTAAACTTATGGGTTTCATTGTCAGCGACAAAGGCATCCAAGTAGACCTTGCAAAGGTAAAGGCCATACAAGATATGCCAGCTCCACGTACAGAGAAGGAAGTTAGAGGTTTCTTGGGACGCTTGAATTATATCGCCAGGTTCATTTCACATTTGACTGCTACTTGTGAGCCCATCTTCAAGCTTCTGAAGAAAGATCAAGTGGTAAAGTGGAATGACAAATTCCAGACAGCTTTCGAAAGAATCAAGGAATACCTTCAAGAACCGCCCATTCTGATGCCTCCGATTGAAGGAAGACCTTTGATATTGTACTTAACAGTGCTAGACAATTCAATGGGGTGTGTGTTGGGGCAGCATGACGAGTCTAGTCGAAAAGAGCACGCGATATAATACCTTAGCAAAAAGTTTACTGACTGTGAGACAAGATACTCACTGCTTGAGAAAACTTGCTGTGATTTGGCATGGGCTGCTCGCCGACTAAGACAGTATATGCTGACCCACACTACTTTGTTGATATCTAAGATGGATCCAATCAAATACATCTTCGAGAAGCCCGCTCTCTCCGGAAGAATAGCAAGATGGAAAATGATATTAACCGAATACGACATCCAATATACAACCCTGAAAGTAATCAAGGGAAGTGTATTGGATGATCATTTGGCTCATCAGGCCGTGGATGACTACCAGTCCATGAATTTTGAGTTCCTGGACGAGAATATTATGCTAGAGTCTGACTATGAAGAACCTGGACCGGATGAAGGACCTGAAGAAGGATCCCGATGGACTATGGTTTTTGACGGAGCTTCGAATGCACTCGGTAATGGCATTGGTGCTGTTATCGTATCTCTTGAAGGCTGTCATACTCCTTTCACTGCCCGACTATGCTTCAATTGTACTAACAACATGGCGGAGTATGAAGCCTGCATCATGGGTCTCAAGGCCGCTATCGACCTCAGGATCAAGTTCCTGGATGTTTTCGAGGATTCAACCTTGGTAATAAGTCAGATCAAAGGCGAATGGGATACGGAACATTCGAATCTCATCCCATACAAAGAGTACATATTGACATTGCTCCCACACTTTGAGGAGGTAACTTTTGAACATTTCCTGCAAGAGGAGAACCAGTTAGCGGACGCGCTAGCTACCATGTCTTCTATGTTTAAAGTCAGGTGGGACAACGAAGCTCCCCAAATCACCATTGAGAGGTTGGATGAACCAGCACACTGCTGTGAAATTGATACCGAAGAGGTGGCAGACAAACCCTGGTTTCACTAAGTCAAAAGGTATCTCGAGGCTCAAGAGTATCCCGAAGGGGAATCTGTCAATGATAAGAAGTTTCTGAGAAGGTTCGCTATGAAGTTCTTCCTCAGTAATGGAATCCTCTACAAGCGTAATCATGACTCTAAATTACTACGGTGTGTAGACAAGAGCGAAGTGGAGAGGATTATGACGGATCTACATGAAGGTACCTTCGGGACCCATTCCAGTGGACATACCATGGCTAAGAAGATCCTACGGGAAGGATATTACTGGTCCGCTATGGAAGCCGATTGTTATCAACACTCTCGAACTTGTCATAAGTGCCAAATCTATGCTGATAAGATGCATGTGCCTCCGGTTCCCTTAAATGTCTTGACAGCTCCGTGGCCCTTTGCAATGTGGGGCATTAACATGATTGGAGAAATCAGGCCTACTACTTCCAATGGACATCGCTTCATCCTAGTGGCCATTGATTACTTCACGAAGTGGGTTGAGGAGTCCTCTTTTGCTACAGTAACCAAGAACGTTGTGGCGCAGTTTATTTGACATAATCTGATATGTCGATATGGCGTGCTAGAGAGGATTAATACTGATAATGGTACGAATATCAACAACAACATGATCACCGAGCTCTGTAAAAAGTTCAAGATACAACATCATAACTCTTCTCCTTACCAGCCGAAGATGAACGGCGCTGTTGAATCGGCTAACAAGAACATCAAGAAAATTGTACAGAAGATGATAGTGACGTACAAAGACTGGCATGTGATGTTACCATTTTCTCTTTATGGATACTGTACCTCAGCGTGGACGTCGATATGGGAAACACCCTACTCTCTGGTATATGGTATGGAGGCAGTCCTACCCATCGAATTCCAGATGCCTTCTCTCAGGATTATGAAGGATGCAAGTTTGAACGAAGATGACTGGATTCAAACTCGACTTGATCAGCTAAATCCAATCGACGAGAAGAGACTTACCGCTGTCTGTCATGGTCAGACGTATCAAAAGCGAATGATCAAGGATTTTAACAAGAAAGTCAGACGTCAAGAATATCAAGTTGGGGATCTAGTGATTAAGCGCATCATACTGCCGCAAGGTGATCCCAGGGGAAAATGGACTCCCACATATGAAGGGCCATTTGTGGTTAAGAACATTTTCTCGGGTGGAGCTATGATTCTAACCACCATGGACGGTGACGACCTTCCTCACCCTATCAATACAGACATAATGAAAAGATACTACGCCTAATCAAAAGACCCACTAGGTTGATTGGCCTAGGAAAAAATAAGGGCTTCCCGGCGAACCAAAAGGGTTCGGGCAAAAATAAGGGATGAAAATGAAAAAAAATCTGTACACCCGGCAAGTCAAAAACATGAAAAGGCGGCTTGGGCAAAAAGGGGTATCCTGGTGGACTGATAACCCGAAAGGGCAGTCCAGGCAAAAGTTAGGGATGTAAAGCGTATCACTATGTCCCATTGGATCACTTTGCGACCAGACTTCAGTATCAATTATCAAGCTCGAACGACATCGATCAACCTAATCAACTTCGAACAAATAGCAAAGTGATGTGACGCTCGAAGACATAGGGGAAATAGCAGAGTTAGAACTTAATGGGATTGTTTCACATAGCTGTTTTCTTTTACACAAATTTGTATAGCTTCTATTTTTACGGCGGCGTTCTCTTACTAGAACGTCAACCTCCTTGTACGAAAGGCCAACTTTAAAAAATCAATACAAAATCATTTTCACAAGAAACTTTGAGTTTTTCTTTTTCAGTTTTGTTTTGCAAGAACGTCCAATGATTTATTTTTGACATATGAATTTGAATATGGTCGCTGCTCATAAATATTTACATAAAGAAACAAAAAGACAATTACTCGTAATTCCAGAAACAGGGGCAAAATCGAGAAGTGTCAAACCCGACAGTTACTCTGCCTAACAGGTATCGGGACAAAGACATCTTTGGAGCATAATCATCAGTACATACAATCCCTACATAGTAAAAATATCCAAAAGCATTGATGTCGGCTTTCCCGAAACAGGAAGTAATCTCCCCAGCCAGGGTCATTCAGAAACTTGACAGCTATGTTCCCCAACTGAATTTCATAATCACGAGCGGGTCAGTAAATTTCATCTCCCAAGAAGATTTTATTTCTCTGGATATAGAAGCTCAATCCCCGACATAGTTTATCCCTTCGGCTATGGAGGTTCATCCTCTAACAAAGTTATTCCCCCGCATAATTATTCTCAAATGGAATCTCTTCCTGACAGAATATTCATAAATAACAAAGAGTAAATCTTCAACATATTCATTTCTGTTCACCATCCTTGACGGAAGTAGAAAAACTACAATTCTCTACAACAGTCAGGAATGCTATACTCTCTAGCAGCAGTCAGGGATTTATTTTCCCAGGCTCGGACATGTCCCAACAGCATTTCATGTGCATACATCATGACGTGCACATACATATCATATACGGCATAATCTCATTTATTTTGAGAACATCATCTCACGAGGAATTTCATGCATTGCACATATAATTAACCCTGTTATCTTTTCAGGAAAGACAATTATCACCAACAATTCCAGCAGCTGTATGTTGTTATATCTACAGGCAGCCAGTGGAAAATCAGTTCCCAAATATCAAACGGGTCAACTAATCTATGTAACCAAATGAGGTAACCCTACTATCTAGGTTCCTTCTCATAAGCCCTACTATCCAGGCTCTTATCTCGAAGTAAACCTACGACCCAGGTTCCTTCCCATAAGCCCTACTATCTAGGCTCTCATCTCGAAGTAACCCTACGACCCAGGTTCCTTCCTATAAGCCCTACTATCCAGGATTTCATCTCGAAGTAACCCTACTATCCAGGTTCCTTCTTATAAGCCCTACTATCCAAGATCTCATCTCGAAGTAACCCTACGACCCAGGTTCCTTCCCATAAGCCCTACTATCCAGGATCTCATTTCAAAGTAACCCTACGACCCAGGTTCCTTCTCATAGCCCTACTATTCAGGCTGTCATTTTGAAGTAACCCTACGACCCAGGTTCCTTCATATAACCCTACTATCCAGGCTCTCATTTCGATGTAACCCTACGACCTAGGTTCCTTCTCATAAGCCCTACTATCCAGGCTCTCATCTCGAAGTAACCCTACGACCCAAGTTCCTTCCCATAAGCCCTGCTATCCAGGCTCTCATTTCGAAGTAACCCTACGACCTAGGTTCCTTTTCATAGCCATACTATCCAGGCTCTCATTTCTAAGTAACCCTACGATCCAGGTTCCTTCTCACAGCCCTACTATCCAGGCTCTAATTTCGTAGTAACCCTACGACCCAGGTTCCTTCTCATATCCCTACTATCCAGTGTCTCATTTAGAAGTGACTCTATGAACCAGGTTCCTTCTCATAATCCCTACTATCCTGGATTTCATCTCGAAGTAACACTACTATCCAGGTTCCTTCTCATAGCCCTACTATCGAGGCTTTCATCCCGAAGTAACCATATTATCCAGGTTCCTTCTCATAGCCCTACTATCCAGGCTTTCATCCCGAAGTAAGACTATTATCCAGGTTCCTTCTCATAGCCCTACTATCCAGGCTTTCATCCCGAAGTAACCCTACGACCCAGGTTCCTTCTTGCAGCCCTACTATCCAGGCCTTCACCTCGAAGTAACCATACAACCCAGTTTCCTTCTCGCAACCCTACTATCCAGGCCTTCACCTCGAAGTAACACTACGACCCAGGTTCCTTCTCATAGACCTACTATCCAGGCTCTCATTTCAAAGTAAACCTATGACCCAGGTTCCTTCTCATAGCCCTACTATCCAGGATCTCATTTCGAAGTAATCCTACGACCAGGTTCCTTCTCATAGCCCTATAACCCAGGCTCTTATTTCGAAGTGACCCTACGACCCAGGTACCTTCTCATAAGACCTACTATCCAGGCTTTCATCTTGAAGTTTCCTTCTCATAGCCCTACTATCCAGGCTTTCATCCCGAAGTAACCCTACTATCCAGGTTCCTTCTCATAGCCCTACTATCCAGGCTTTCATCCCGAAGTAACCCTATTATTCGAGTTCCTTCTCATAGCCCTACTATACAGGCTTTCATCCCGAAGTAACCCTATGATCCAGGTTCCTTCTTGCAGCCCTACAATCCAGGCCTTCACCTCGAAGTAACCCTATGACCCAGGTTCCTTCTCGCAGCCGTACTATCCAACCCTTCACCTCGAAGTAACCCTACGACCCAGGTTCCTTCTTATAGCCCTACTATCCAGGCTTTCATCCCGAAGTAACCCTACTATCCAGGTTCCTTCTCATAGCCCTACTATCCAGGCTTTCATCCCGAAGTAACCCTACTATCCAGGTTCCTTCTTATAGCCCTACTATCCAGGATTTCATCCCGAAGTAACCCTACTATCCAGGTTCCTTCTCATAGCCCTATTATCCAAGCTTTCATCCCGAAGTAACCCTACTATCCAGGTTCCTTCTCATAGCCCTACTATCCAGGATTTCATTCTGAAGTAACCCTACTATCCAGGTTCCTTCTTATAGCCCTACTATCCAGGCTTTTATCCCGAAGTAACCCTATTATCCAGGTTCCTTCTCATAGCCCTACTATCCAGGCTTTCATCCCGAAGTAACCCTACTATCCAGGTTCCTTCTCATAGCCCTACTATTTAAGCTTTCACCCCGAAGTAACCCTACTATCCAGGTTCCTTCTTATTGCTCTACTATCCAGGCTTTCATCCCGAAGTAACCCTATTATCCAGGTTCCTTCTCATAGCCCTACAATCCAGGCTTTCATCCCGAAGTAACCCTACTATCCAAGTTCCCTCTCATAGCCCTACTATCCAGGCTTTCACCCTGAAGTAACCCTACTATCCAGGTTCCTTCTTATTGCTCTACTATCCAGGCTTTCATCCCAAAGTAACCCTATTATCCAGGTTACTTTTCATAGCCCTACTATCCAGGCTATCATTTCCAAGTGACCCTACAACCCAGGTTCCTTCTCATAAGCCCTACTATCCATACTTTCATCTCGAAGTAAACCTACTATCCAGGTTCCTTCTCATAGCCCTACTATCCAGGCTTTCATCCCGAAGTAACCCTACTATCCAAGTTCCTTCTCATAGCCCTACTATCCAGGCTTTCATCCCGAAGTAACCCTACTATCCTGGTTCCTTCCCATAGCCCTACTATCCAGGCTTTCAACCCGAAGTAACCCTACTATCCAGGTTCCTTCTCATAGACCTACTATCCAGGCTTTCATCCCAAAGTAACCCTATTATCTGGGTTCCTTCTCATAGCCCTACTATCCAGGGTCTCATTTCGAAGTGACCCTACGACCCAGGTTCCTTCTCATATGCCCTACTATCCAGGATTTCATCTCAAAGTAACCCTACTATCCAGGTTCCTTCTTGCAGCCCTACTATCCAGGCCTTCACCCCGAAGTAACCCTACAACCCAGGTTCCTTCTCATAGCCCTACTATCCAGACTTTCACCCCGAAGTAACCCTATGATCCAGGTTCCTTCTCGTATCCCTACTATCCAGGCCTTCACCTCGAAGTAACCCTATGACCTAGGTTCCTTCTCATAGCCCTACTATCTAGGCTTTCACCTCGAAGTAACCCTACAATCCAGGTTCCTTCTCATAGCCCTACTATCCAGGCTTTCATTTCAAAGTAACCCTACTATCCAAGTTCCTTCTCTCTTATCTCCAGACAACAATTTACAACACTATAAGACCTGGACCTGACTAGATACAATCGATTTCACATTTCCCCAGTAAGTCGATGTGCAGTCGGGACCCATACCAGATATGCATGTCAATTCCATCTCCTCAATCAAGAATTAACTCCTCATTAGAGTAATGGACAACCTAAGCTCCTAGACTCAATTTCTCAAGACATAAATCAACTTTCCTCGGTGAAGTCCTCCTTAGCAGTAGGTATAGGAATTCTTGCAAAGAAATCTCTTATGCAACCGATATCTTTTCTAGATTGCAACTTTAAGCCCATCTCCGATGATTCTCTGTCGACTTAAAAATGTCATCTGTAAGCCTATTCCCTATAGCACCAATCAATATTATTTCATGTGAGTGCAAATTTCTGGGCACTCTAAGTGTTCAATAATCTTCTACCTTTAGATCACGAAGGGCAAAACAACCAATCTACATCCTCAGGTTTAAGAAGATTGAACAGGGGCAGCTGTTGTACCCACAAATTTCCCCTCCCATTTTACTCAACATATGTTCATGGAGTTCCTCAACTTGCTCAAGGATGCCCAAGAGTTGACCAGACAAACTCTCTCCTAAAGCAATGAACCTCCAACTAGGGTTTCCATTTTCACCAAGATAGGTGAGATTCAAAGGCCTCATATGCTCTCCACAATCCTAATATGTCCTCAAGATCATCGATGCCAAGTTTTATGCCTTGCACAAGATGTTTGCTCAGTCAATTTGCTCAGATGCTTGAGAATCGACTGTATTAGGTCAAAAGTCAACTATGGCCCACATACAGTCAAACTTCAATATTTTTGGTCAACATAAACATTTTTAAGTGATAATCATCATTTGATCAAGGGTTGATCATGATTCCTCAAGGAATTCTCCTAATTCATCAAAACTCAAAAGTTACTAAATTAGGGTTTCTTAGGAAAAGTCAACCAAATTTTGACCAAGCATAACTTTCTCATACTTTATCAGAAATTTCTCATCCAAAGCTCATTTTGAAGGGAATTCAATTTCCTACAACTTATCTTCATCCCTCAAGTTCAAGAAATGCACTCATAAAAAGATATGGATTTCTACATTATAGGTCCTTTTGAAAAGTCAACAAAAACACCTTTTGGGTCAAAGCTTCTTACATAAACATGGAAGACCCAACTGAAATGAGACCAAAAGGGTTGTTTAAGGGACATCCTAAGATTTCTAAAAAGTCCAAGAACACCTCTCTAGGGTTAAAATTGGAAGAAATATGCATTGTCAAAGTTTACCATTTTTGGAAAATTGCCAAAAGTCAAATGTACTCAAAAGTGCATTTTTTGTCAAATGGGCCTAGCATTTCAGGATTGTATCTTGTTAAGGACATGGTCCATGACCCAAATCAGCAGCCATATCTTATTTTCCCTATTTATTTATTTTATTTTGATTTTTCTTTACTAAAAATCACATTAAATCAAATAAATAACAAAAAATATCAAAGATTGTTTTGATGATCTGATTTTGATGAAGATCAAATCTAATTAAGATGGCCTAATCAGATCAAATCGAATCAAGGCAATTTGAGGCAAGAAAGGCATGATTTGGCCAAGTTTGGAATGAAAGAATATGGCTTAAAGATCAAAGATTTTATCCATCAACTCCCAAGATTGGATCCAAAATTGTTAACCTAATTAAACTCAATACATATACTGAGGTTTGTTTGAACCCTAGGAGGAGGAAAGAGAGGCGCAGCTGCTCAAAAGATACCTTGTACACAAGCTTTAAATTTAAGGAAAAGTGATAATTGAATTTGGTTTTTGAGGCAGATTCAAGAGGTTCTAAAGGTTGCAACGCATTCCTGGAGACACACTGAGACTAGTTGCATTGTTTTCAAGTGTCAAAACTCTCAGAATCATAACCAATCTGATCACGGTTTGCATTTTCTTTTCAAAAACAATTACAATTATATATGTGTTATAAATGCTTTTTGATCATGTATTCTTGTTTGTATGGATGTTTAGAACATGTTTGAATTGTTTAATTGATGTTTTGATGCATATACTGATGATTACCATGATTAGGGTTTAAGAAGCAGTTTTGGGGCTTCTCTATACAGGTAAAATTAGACCAAGAAAATGATGCCATGATACTTGTGAGATCAAGACGAGTTGATTGGTGTATTTAGAATTAATTTATCATGCGTTGTATGGATTTTTGAAGTTTGCAGGTTTATGGCTATGGAGCTTTGTCCCTAGGTATAGATCTGATACCTAAGACGATGGACAGGGAAGAAGATGATGATTTGTCACCATCCCAATGGCTAATTTGAATTCACGCGCGTTTTTCATCAGCACTGACCATTATTCCAATATAATATATTTTGTCTATTCATATAAATAAAATACAATATGGCCAGGTGGTAAAGGGAAGCGTTTGGAAAGGGGAAAACCTGGGTTCGATACCCAGGTCCAGAGTTTTTTCATTATTTCATTTGTTCATTGTAGATCCAGCATACTCCCTTGCCTAACATCCATCATACACCCCACTGATCCAACCACTGGATCATTGCCAACACAGATCCAACATTCAATCCAAGGAGAGACCATGGTGCACCTTCCAAGCGTGCCAACACAGAATCAAGAGCAGGAGTGGGCCTAGCCATAATGGGCCAGGACAAAATTCAGAAAGCCACCCCCCTATTTTCTCATCATACAGGCCCAAGTCCTACTTTTTTTTTATTTTCAATTCTTTTTCTTATTATTTGTTAATTATATCTTTTTTTAATAACACCAAAAAATCATATTTTTTATTTAATCAAAAATCATAAAATACATCAAAAATATTTTTTTATAAATTTTTTTTATTAATTAATTAGTTTAATTAAATTAGGGTAATTTAATATCTTTTTATTATAATTCAAAATAATTAGAATTATGGTTAACTTTGTACTTAACCTAATTTTTCCTCAAAAACAACATAAGTATTTTCTCAAATTAGATTTTTAGGTCGTCTAATTATTTCTCGCATTTAATTTGCCGCGCGCTTTTAATTTCCCTTTTTTATTATTATTTGTAACTGCTCCGAGTTTGTAATAGATTTAAATAGGGTTTTAATTCCGCATTTTATTTTTAGTCAAAACAATTATGTATCTGCCCAAAGCCATGTAATAACTAGGACTATAACTGCTCGCATTTTAATTTCCGCAAACTATAAACTACTTAGATGTATGTATAGGATTGTATGGAAAGACGAATTGAAATTAAAATAGTAGAAAACCCTAATTGTGTAAAGATAAATAAACTGAAAAAAAAACACACTTGCACATGCTCACTCCTAGGCTTTACCCCACTCCGGTTGCCTTCGGTAAACGGTCATAAAGTATAGGGAATGTTAGTGGTCGTCCTCTAGTCCCAAAATATCTAAAATGACCCATTCGGATGTTGCCTCGGAAAAATATCTTTAAGGCTTTAGGATGATTACTAAAATTTCCTAACATTGCTTTTGTGATCGTATTTGTCCCTTCAAACGTCCCTTAAAACTCCAACAATGGTGCTACCTATTCCTTAATAATAGGATAGCGCTGTCTAAAGGAAAACGGACAAACTTTTTTTCGAGTAGGTAAATTAGCTCCTAGGTACTTGCTCAAACAAAACTTTTCACACAAACACTTTTCAAAACAATTTTCAAAACAACTTCGTCACACTCTTGAGGAATGATACAAGGGTTATTACGAAGTAAAACTTTTTCAAAATAAGCACACACAAGAAATTTTAAAAATGAGCAAAGTACCTAAGAGCCCATGGAAAACCATGGATAGAAAGGGTGCTAACACCTTCCCTTTCTATAATCTACCCCCCGTACTCAGAAACATTCTCGAAAAAGGTTTTTTCTGTTCTTTTTCCTTTCCCTTAGTTGGATGAAATAAAAGTTGGTGGAGACTCTTTCTTACCACGACATTTGCGAATACAAAATGCAAACCAGTATTAACAGTCAGTTCTGCCACCGTATCACACTCACGTATTCTGATATTCATTGGTGTTCTCAATCCTTGGAGGACATTGCTATTATTTACCGTTGTGGGGAATTCCCTAATGTCCCTCTACTTGGCATTAGGGGAGGTATTACCTACAATCCTTGTTTGTCTTTGCGATAATTTGGATATGCTAGGAGGGATGGCCCTCATGATGCACTTGTCCAAGGAATTGCATTTGACTATGAAAGCGATGTCCAAGGTTATCGTCAGAGATTCATACGAGCTTGGGGAATAGTTAACAAGGTTGATAACAAGACGTTGGGGCATAAGAACTCCATTCCTTTGGAGCCTTATCTCAAGTGGGTGTGAACTCGCGCCCAAAATCTCATGATGCCTTATGAAGCCATCCTACCTATCATCATGGAGCCTATTGCCGAAGGAGATGTTCCATATACTATCCTTTATCCTGACATGCCTACTTCTCTTGAAGATTTGCAAAGAGCTTGGATTCAGCTAAAGGGGGAGCGAGATACCTTTGAAGCCCAGTTTCGTGCTAGGGGTGAAAATGATCAAGCTTTCGAGGATGAAGACTAATTTGATAAACAATACCCACCTACCAAGGATAAATACAAGCAGTTAGAGGATAGACTAAAGGCTGTTGAAATTCAAGTCGTGCCTGGCTTGGATTTTAGTGATTTGGGCTTAATACCTAGGGTCGTCATTCCCCATAAGTTCAAGATACCAATATTCGTCAAGTATGACGGGGTTTCCTGCCCGAAACTTCATCTAAGGTCTTATGTGTGCAAGATACAGCCGCACACTACCGACAAAAAGCTATGAGTACATTTTTTCCGAGAGAATCTAGCTGGGACTTAAATAGAATGGTTCTATCAATTGGAGGGTTCCCTCATTCACAATGGGAAGATCTGGCCAATGCTTTTTATCATTAATATCAATACAATGCTTATTTAGCACCAACAAGAGTTCAACTTCAAGGTATGACAATGGATACTAATGAAGGGTTTAAAGAGTACGCCCAAAAGTGGAGGGATCTTGCTGGTAGAGTACAACAACCCCTAAATAACAGAGAACTAGTTGATATGTTCATGGGTACATTAACTAGCCCATTTTTCAACTTGTTAATTGGAAGTTCTTCGTCTGGTTTCACCGAGTTGATCCTAACTGGTGAAAGGGTCGAAAGCGGCATTAAGAGCGGAAAAATTCCCATGGCATATGCTTCTGCATCCAACTCTGTAAAGAAGCCCTTCATTGGAAAGAAAGAAACAAATGTTGTGTATGGGGCAAAAGCCCATACCAAGAAAGATCACCATCCATCTATTAATGCTGTTTTGGTCTCTAACCCTCCATCTTCTCAAAGACAATCATCCAACAATCAACGATCTGAAGTTCCTCGAAGACAGTTCACGAGGATAATCATGCCACTATCCCAAGACTTACAACATATGTTGAAGGCCAAATTAGTGACATTTCTTGATCTACCATCCAATCCAAATACTACATCACTGAAGTACAATCTGAATGCCAAGTGCGCGTATAATTCCAATAGCCCTGGGCATGAAACTGATCAATGCTGGGCTCTGAAGAATAAGATTCAATATCTGATAGACAATAAAAAAAATTGAATTTGATCCACATGCTACTCCAAATGTGATAACTGCACCAATGCTGAACCATGGCAAAGGTGTCAATGCGATTGACGATACTACTTTTGTTTCCTCCATTGAGGATTTAACAACTCCATTAACTACTGCGAAGGATAACTTGCTGAGAACCAGGGTGTTCCCTGGCTGTTCTAAAGATTGTGTTTGCTGTGATCAACATGTAAATGGGTGTAAGCGGATGAAGGAAGGTGTGCAACGCCTGATAAATAGTTGCACGATTCTGTTTGGGAAGATTCCTACCATCAAGAGTTTAACCAACAAAGTTGAAGACCTTACAATCATAACAATTTCCAACAAACCTATTAGGATCTCCTCAAAAGGTCATATTAGGATCTCAAATGAACCAATCATTACTCCTTTAATAATCACTGCCCCTGGGACGATTCCTTACTCCTCTGACAAAGCAGTTCCATGGAACTATGGTGCCGAGGTTTATTATCATGGGATAAAACAAGATTCTTGGATCAACGAAAATGAAGCTGATGTTACTAATATTACAGGTTCTAGTAAAGTAACAAGAACAGGGAGGATCTTTTCCCCTTATATTTCACCTCTCATTACTACAACAACTCCCGTCCACATAACCAATGATAAGTCTAGTGCAAACACCAGAGGCAAAGAGAAAGAAGATGTGCCTGCTGGATTATAGGCACCTACCAAAGATACTGATGCTGAAGAGCCCTCTGCTCGAGAGATGGAGGAAATCCTGAAAATCATAAAGAAGAGCGGCTTCAAAATAGTGGAGCAACTGGGGCAAAACCCCTCCAAAATATCCATGCTGTCATTGTTACTTTATTCGGATGTTCATGCCCAGGCTCTAATCAAGTTATTGAAGAAATCCCGTGTGCCCCAAGAAACCATAGCTGACCAGTTCGAGAACTGTGTAGTAAGTTTAACGAATGACAATGGACCGGGGTTCTCTGACACTGATTTGACTCCTATGGGAAGGAACCACAACAAAGTCTTGCATGTCTCTATTGAATGCAAGGGGACCACCTTGGCTCATGCCCTAATTGATATTGGCTCATCTCTAAATGTGTTACCCAAAGGTGCTTTGGACCGGCTAGATTATGAAGGACTGGTATTGAAGCCAAGCGATATTGTTGTAAGGGATTTCGCTGGGTCTAAAAGGATGGTTCATGGAGAGGTGGATCTCCCAATTAAAGTTGGCTCACAGATTTTCAACTCTACCTTCTACATAACGTACATCCGTCCCGCTTACTCCTGTTTACTTGGGCGCCCTTGGATACATGGGGCAGGGGCAGTAATATCCACCCTTCATCAAAATTAAAGTATCCAGTCAAAGGGAAGGTCGTTACTGTTTACGGCGAAGAAGAATTTATGGTAAGTCACCTCAATTCCTTCAAGTATGTGGAAATGGATGGTGAGTTTATAGAAACTCCATTCCAGACTTTCGAAGTTGTTCCTCCTATGGTTACAGTCACCAAAATCTCCTCTGACATACCAAAAGCTGATAAAGTTGTGCCAAGAATGGTTTCGCTTAAGGATTCTTATGCCGCAATCGAAGACGAAAGTTGTACTACCTGGGCGCAACTCCCCGAGATTCTGTTTAAAGCAGACAAATTTGGACTAGGTTTCACCATCAAGGCTCAAAGAGAGGTCAGACGCATTCGCGTGGGAAAGCCACCTCTTTGCATCGGAAATTCTGAAGTAAATGTTGTCGAAGATTCTGATGATGAATGCGCTTTTGAAGAGTGGATCTACCGTACTGCCGGAGGAAAGCTCAACAACTGGAATGCAAAGGATTTCACTCATATCTCCTTCATTGAGGAGTAATTACTATTTACTGTTTCATGTCAATTCAAAAACTTTTATCTGTAATCTTGATTTCCAAACAATGACTTTTAAGCCATGTGCCTTGCCCGGGACACTATGGTCCATTTGTTAAGGGTTTTGTTCATGTTCATTTAACATGTGATCATTTAATATAAACCATTGGACCTTTTGCATTCAAATTTTTGTGTTCATTGTCTTTCTTTTCCTTTATTACATTTATTCAATAGCCATATATCTTACATGCATACATACATACACACACTTGCAGATCTTTATCCACTCCGGATCTCATTGCCAACGACTCTACTATTGCCAGTTATGACTTCGAACATCCAGTTAACCAAGCCGAAGACGAAGGCGAGGAAGATTGTGAAATACCAGGAGAATTATCCAGGCTTCTAATGCAAGAAGAGAAAGCTATTAAACCTCATGAAGATCCAGTCTAGGTTATCAACTTAGGTACTGAGACATATAAGAAAGAAGTCAAGATCGGTGCCAACCTTGAAGATGCTATCAAGAGCAGATTGGTTCTTATGTTACATGACTATGTTGAAGTGTTTGCTTGGTCGTATGAAGATATACCAGGTTTGGATACCGGCATTGTGGTTCATCGTCTGCCAACGAAGGAAGATTGTCCTCCAGTTAAGCAAAAAGTACGTCGTATGCATCCAGACATGTCTGAAAAGATAAAAGTTGAGGTAATGAAACAATTTGATGCAGGTTTTCTGGCTGTCACATCTTATCCTCAATGGGTTGCGAATGTGTGCCAAAGAAAGATGAAAAGGTTCGTATGTGTGTAGATTATAGGGATCTGAATAGGGTGAGCCCCAAAGATATTTCCCTCTACCTCATATTGACGTCTTGGTTGACAACACTGCTCAACATAAAGTCTTATCCTTCATGGATGGATTTTCTGGCTACAACCAAATCAAGTTGGCTCCCGAAGACATGGAAAATACCACCTTTGTTACACAATGGGACACCTTTTGTTAAAAGGTCATTCCGTTCGGATTAAAGAATGCAGGGGCAACATATCAAAGATCTATGGTAGCTTTATTTCATGATATGATCCATCATGAAATAGAGGTATATGTGGATGATATGATTGCATGGTCACAAACTTAAAAAGAGCATCTCGATCACCTACACAAGCTATTTGAGAGGCTGAAGAAGTACAAGTTGAGGTTGAACCCTAATAAGTGCACATTCGGAGTAAGGTCTGGAAAGCTTCTAGGTTTTGTCATCAGTGGTAAAGGTATTGAAGTTGATCCTGCAAAGGTAAAAGCCATTCAAGAAATGCCAGTTCCCCGTTCTGAAAAGGAGGTTAGAGGATTCTTGGTTCGTCTTAATTACATTGCCCATTTCATATATCATCTAACTGCTACTTGTGAGCCAATCTTCAAACTCCTGAAGAAAGATCAAGTAGTCAAATGGAATGAAGATTGCCAAGCTGCCTTCGACAAAATCAAGGAATATTTGCAAGAACCTCCTATTCTTATGCATTAGTGGAAGGAAGACCATTGATCATGTAATTGACTGTGCTAGAGAATTCTATGGGGTGTGTGTTGGACCAACATAACGAGTCGGGCCGAAAAGAACATGCGATATACTACCTGAGCAAAAAGTTTACCGACTATGAAACCATATATTCATTGCTCGAGAAAACTTGTTGTGCTCTAGAATGGGCTGCTCACCGGCTAAGACAATATATGTTGACTCACACCATTTTATTGATTTCTAAGATGGACCCTATCAAGTACATATTCGAGAAGCCCGCTCTCTCCAGATGGATAGCAAGATGGAAAATGATTATGACTGAATACAATATTCAATATACAACACAAAAGGTCATCAAAGGAAGTGTATTGGCAGATCATTTGGCCCATCAAGCTGTTGATAATTATCAATCTATGAACTTTGACTTTTCGGATGAGAATATCTTGTTAGTGACTAACTGTGCAAAACTCAGATCATACGATGGACCTGAACAAGGATCCCGATGGACTATGGTTTTTGATGGGGCTTCCAACACTTTGGGTAATGGAATTGGTGCTGTGATTATTTCTCCTGAGGGTTGCCATACTCCTTTCACTGCTAGATCGTGCTTCGATTGTACAAACAACATGGCTGAGTATGAGGCGTGTATATTGGGTTTAAAGGCTGCCATTGACTTAAGAATCAAGCACTTAGATGTATTCAGAGACTATGCTATAGTGATCAGTCAAGTCAAAGGAGAATGTGACACTAAGCATCTGAACCTTATTCCTTACAAGGAACTCGTGTTAACCTTGATACCATACTACAAGGAGATCACCTTTGAACATTTCCCTAGAGAAGAAAATCAGTTGGCTGACGCCTTGGCAACAATATCTTCCATGTTCAAGGTCAAATGGGACAACGAAGCTCCCTTGATTACAATAGAAAGATTCGACGAACCTGCGCACTGCTATGAGCTTGACACTGACAAAGAGAAACCATGGTACCATGAGGTGAGGAGATATATTGAAGCACAAGAGTATCCTGAATTAGCTTCCATCAATGATAGGAAATTCTTGCAAAGATTTTCATCCAAATTCTTTCTAAGCAACGAAATCCTGTACAAGCGCAACCATGATTCTACTCTAATCCGGTGTGTGGACAAGATGGAGGCAGAGAAAATTATGGAAGACATGCATGATGGCCTCTTTGGGACCCACTCTAGTGGATACACTATGGCCAAGAAAATCCCGAGGGCTGGTTATTATTGGTCCATAATGGAAATTGATTATCATCATCACTCAAGGACTTGCCACAAGTGTCAAATCTATGATGACAAGGTCCATGTATCTCCTATTCCTCTAAATGTCATGACTTCTCCGTGGTCGTTTACAATGTGGGGCATTGATATGATTGGGGAGATCAAACCCACCGCTTCTAATGGACACCATTTCATCCTTGTTGCTATTGATTACTTTACCAAGTGGGTCGAAGTTGCCTCATATGCCTCAGTCACCAAGAACGTTGTAGCCAAGTTTATCAAGCATAACCTCATTTTCCGTTACGGTATCCCCGAAAGGATCATCACTGACAATGGAACCAACCTCAACAATGCTATGATTACAGAACTTTGTACTCAGTTTAAAATCAAGCATCATAACTCTTCTCCGTACAGACCCAAGATGAATGGCATAGTGGAAGCTGCCAACAAAAATATCAAGAAAATTATGCAAAATATGGTGGTGACATATAAAGACTGGCATGAGATGTTACTGTTTTCTCTCCATGGCTATCGTACTTCAGCTCGAACATCAACTGAGGCAACCCAATTCTCCTTGGTCTATGGCATAGAGGCTGTCCTACCTGTCGAAGTTTAGATTCCTTCTCTAAGGATAATGAAAGAATCATATTTAGGTGAATACGAATGGATTCAGGCTAGGTTGGATCAGTTGAACTTGATTGACGAGAAGCGACTGGCTGCTGTTTGTTATGGTCATATGTACCAAAAACATATGATCAAGGCTTTCAACAAAAAGATCAAGCCTCGAGTATATCAGACTGGCGACCTGGTATTAAAGCGGATCATTCTTCCACAAGGCGACCCCAGGGGAAAATGGACTCCCACTTACGAAGTACCATTTGTTGTAAAGAAAGTTTTCACTGGAGGTGCCATGATGCTGACTACTATGGATGGCAAAGACTTCCCACATCATGTGAACGCGAACATAGTTAAAAAATACTACGCATAAAATGACCCGCTAGGTTGACATACCTAGGCAAAAATAAGGGCATCCCGGCGAAACAAAGAGGTTCCGGCAAAAGTTAGGGATATACGCAAAAACAATTATACACTTGGCGAGTCGAAAACCCAAAAATGCAATTTGGGAAAAAAAGGGTATCCTAGTGGACTGAAAACTCGAAAGGGCGGTCCAGGAAAAAGTTAAGGAATAAAGCGTATGATTATGTACCACAAAACCTCTACAACCAACTTTATTACCAAGGTCCAAGTCCACGGGTCCAAGATCATTCCAATCAATCTCTTTCAACGATAAGGGATGATGTTCGAAGACATAGAGGGCGGTAGCAGAATTGGAACACAATGAGATCACTTCCATATGGCTATTTATTTTTGTTTCCACTTTGTATTCCTTTCGACGATTTCCTCTTACTAGGATCTCCATCTCTTTGTACAAAAACGGCTACTTATGGGTAAAACATCAATATAAAATATACTTTGAAGTGTAAAACTTTTTTGTTTTTTCTGTTTTGAGTGCAAAAAACGTCCAATGGTTAAAATTGAATGAACATATGCTTATGAACATGATTAAACTATTTAGCAAGTGTGTGCTTGAAAACAGTAACAAGCATCTCTTTAATGCAGTTGAGATATCCCCATAGATTTATCTTATTAACATCATCCCTACAAAGTTGAATTCATGCAATCCCCAACCAGAGTCTCAATCTCCGGAAAACCCTCTTCCCAGTTGAGTTGGTCATAAGAAGAAGCCTTGAGGATTTCTGTCAAAAGAAAACACCTCCCCGACAGATCATCAATTAAATAGGGTTTATTTCCCCAACAAACTACAAATTCCCCAGCTCGAGCTTGCTTTCAGACTGTTACAAACCAATGGACGAAACCCCTTAATCCCCAAAAGTTACTATGAAACTTGGACACGAACAGATAATAGTTTAACTTCTTCAAATCCTATTCCCTAGTAGAGTTTACCAGTATCCTCAGTGAGTTACTATGAAGCCTGGAATCTGACCAGATAACAATTAACTTTATTCCCCCAGCAAGTTGTTGCGAATCCTGGATCCCGACCAAATAACAACTAACTTTCATTCTCCCAGTCGAGAGTTAATTCCCCAGTAGAGTGATGGACAACCAAAACTCCTGAACTCTATTCCCAAACGGATTTCTCCTCAAACAAGACAAGCAAGAATCCCTAGCGGAAACATCCTAAACAAAGTTCAAAGATACACGTACTCTTCATCTCCAACAACATTCTAGGATTTAACTTCCAAAAACTCTCCCAGCATTTGTCAAGGATTTATTTTCCTACACAAAGATACTTCAAAAATCATATCGCATTCATACATCATATCATATACATGACAAATAAATATATCATAATCTCATTTATTTTGAGAACATCATCACACTGTGCATACTTCTGCATGAAACTAACCCTCTTCCTTGCAGGAAAAGTCAATCGAATCAAAGACCTCTTCTGGTTAGATTTATTTCTTCCGGTTAAAGACAGGCGAATCAAAGACCTCTTCTGGTTAGATTTATTTATTCCAGTTAAAGACAGGCAAATCAAAGACCTCTTCTGGTTAGATTTATTTCTTTTGGTTAAATATAGGCGAATCAAAGACCTCTTCTGGTTAGATTTAGTTCTTCCAAATTAAAGATAGGCGAAACAAAGACCTCTTCTGGTTAGATTTATTTCTTCCAGTTAAAGACAGGCGAATCAAAGACCTCTTCTGGTTAGATTTATTTCTTCCAGTTAAAGACATGAGAATCAAAGACCTCTTCTGGTTAGATTTATTTCTTCCAGTTAAAGACAGGCGAATCAAAAACCTCTTTGGTTAGATTTATTTCTTCCAGTTAAAGACAGGCGAATCAAAGACTTCTTCTGGTTAGATTTATTTATTCCATTTAAAGACAGGCGAATCAAATACCTCTTCTGGTTAGATTTATTTCTTCTGGTTTAAAAACAGGCAAAAGACATATGTTGTTTCAGTATAAATCGACCAAAAGATTTATTCTGATACTTCTTCCATTTTCTACCAACAGTCACTGTGGATGGCATCTGTAAGCCCATCTCTGAAAAAATCTTCATCACTTCTCCAAATGACATCTCTAAGCCCATTCTCGATAATCAACAAACAACTCACCTCATACACAAGCGAGTGCAAATTTATGGGCACTTAGGTGTTCAATCATCTTCCACCTTCAAGTCACGAACGGCGGATCCTCCAGTATAACTCTTCAGATTTAAGAAGATTGAACATGGGCAGCTGTTGTACCCTAAAATTTTCCCTCTCTTATCTCAAAACATTTCTCAAGATCAGTGGACTGATAGATGAAATTTGGTCAACTAATGAAAAAGTCAACCGTACACTGAAAAGTCAAATTTTGACTTTTTTGTCAATATTAAGTTTCAAAGATCAAAATTCATCAAGACATTCAAGAATGTAAAACTTGATTTTCAAGAAATCAAGAAATCAAGAAATTCAAAAGTCAATGTAAAAAGTCAAACTTTTCAAGACTTTGAAATTTTTCTAAGTGTTTTTTGTAAATGATAATTTCATTTCTTCATGCCAACTTTTCATCATGATGCAAGATGATTCAAGGAAAACTTCCAACATGAAAGTTGTAGATCTAAATGATATATAAAACATTGTAGGACAAGACTTTTTCTATAAATGCTTGGATTTTAAGTTATAAATTCATGAAGTCATGTCATTTTTGAATAAACACAAAAATTTTCAACAGATTTTGCTCAGGATTTTATCCCAACTTCTTGGAATTTTTTCACATAGTTACAAGATGATTTTTTCAAAATGTCCAACATGAAAGTCATAGAAGATGTTTCAAGCTTTCCAAAACATCCAAGAGCATGGATTTATCAGACTTGAGCTAGGAGATTCAAGGGCATGAAGTTGGGCATCCATTCTTGAATTGCAAGTCATTTTAGTGAAGAACACATAACAAAACCCTTATGTTATGCTACATAATCTTGTGTTGCAGTCCTTCTTGCTTGCAAATATCATCATAATTTAATTCTTACACCCACTCTTGAGCTATTACCCAAGTGTTTAAGCCATTGTCCAAAAGATCTATTCGTTTATGGCATAAAGGCACCCTTGCTATTCTTGAAAAGCAAGCTTTTTGTATAAAACTTGTCTTGAACGCATACCTTGTTTGTTTTTGATTTTACTCCATCATAAATCATGGAAATCAGCCCCTCTAGACCAGAAACTTTGGTACCTTATCTTCGGACCATGACATAACTTGATATTTGCAATCCAACGTAGCCATAACTCCATAGTTTGTAAACCAAATCAGCGTGTTCAAAAACCTCTTGCCTATAAATAAGAGAAGCATTTGCAAGGGAAATTGGTCATAAAATAGAGAGAAAAACCAGAAGTTTTGTTGATAAACCCTCAAAAAATATCATATCCACAAAAGTCATAATAGTCCATAAAGCTTCCACTCTTGAGTTTTAAAGTCCAAACCTTTGAACCTCTCATACTTTGCAAATTTTGTCCAAACATCTAAGCACCTCACATACATTACTTAGAAGTTTTTCAAACTTAAGAACAAGCTTCTGTAACATCTCTGTTTTACAAGCTTAAGAACACTCAAGGCATCAACTTAAGCTCAAGACACAAATTCTAGTTTCAAGGTAAGTCTCATTGACTTTAACCCTTCATTTCAAGTATCATTAGTTGATTCATCTTTGAAGATAAAAATGTAATAACCATTCCCCTTGAAGCTAACCTTTATTTATCTTCCATTCTTGTCATTTATGTGTTGAGAACTAACCCATTTATGCAGCAAAACAAAGATAGAGTGAAAAAAATAACAGTATGAGTCGATACATAGCCTTATGAGTCGATACATCTTAGTGGAAAAAAAGGTTATGAGTCGACACATAGCCTTATGAGTCGACACATACTGCTATACATGCCCAAAACAGAAGGAAAAAAATAGTGTATGAGTCGACACAAAGCACGTATGAGTCGACACATGAAGTGTATGAGTCGACACATACCATTGTGTATCGACTTATACTAAGTTGATTCGGAAAAACAGGGGCATGGGAAAGTTATGTGTCGATGCAAAAGAGCATGTGTCGACACATAATGTTGAAAAATGCATTTTTCTTTCTTTTTCCTTTATTTTTATATGTTCCACATAGTTCCTTCATGTCTATTCAATATGGTTGTAATATTTAAGCTCCTATCCATCCACATTTGTAAATCATACCCCATCCCCCTAAACGATGTAATAGCGTAAGACTTTATTTTCCGTAATTTACCGCTTTCAAATAAAAATGCTAGTAACTACGGTGTAAGGAAATACTAAAATCAATCCTAGACAACCCTAATCTAAGATAAACTCAAGCATGAAAAATAAACACTTGCACACTTGCACCTCTAGGATTAACTCCACTTATTGCCTTAAAAAATGGTCATGATATGCATGTGAGACATCTTAGAAAAAATAATCAAAAATACAAGATCATAGTCCCTCGATGATGCTACGAATGTTGCCTTACAAATGATTTTAGTCCCTTAAGAAAAATGCTAAGGTATCTCGCAACATTGCATCTTATGACTATACGATGACCCACGTCTGTCCCTTTACATCCCAAGATAGGGCTACTTACCAATCAATAGTAAGATATAAATATCAAAGGAAGAGAGAAATTAACAAAATACTTTTGAGTAGGTAGAACGTTCTTTAGTTGCTTGCTCACAATCCATCTTTAAAACAAGACATCTTTCCAAAATACACCAAACACTTTCAAAAACATGAAATATTTTCAAAAGTCCAACACTTTGTATGCATTCTTATAGAGATGAGAATCATTACACAGTTTTCCTAAACGAAGGCGCTTTTCAAAATACTTTCAAAAACCACCACAAACACATTTCAAACAGAGCAATTTAAAAAATAATCTAGCAAGCAACTAAGAGCCCATAGATAACTATGGATGAAACGGGTTCTAACACATTCCCTTTTCATAACTACCCCCCGAACTCAAGAAAATATCTCAAAGGTCTTTCCTGTTCTTTTTACCCTTTCATTATTGGATAAAAGAGAAGTCGGTGGCGACTCTTGCTATCCGCAACAATTGTGATAAAACGCGAAACACCCAAGTCAGTTCTCCCACCATATCACATATTGGATAATGCTTGAATCACTTGGATAATGGCTCAAAATTTTGTGTAATATTCTGATTATGAATTGATTAGGAGGTTAGAAGCCTGTAAAGTAAGATTATGCCGCATGGCTTGAAGATTTGGTTATGAACTTGTCACAAAAATGACCTATAATGCAACCTAAGATACCCAACTTCATCTCTTAGAAACTTCTAGCTCAAGCATGATAAAATTGTTTTATTTGACATTTTGGAAAGCTTGAAACACTATCTACAACTTTTATGTTGTGAGTTTTGGCTAAATCAAATGGGAACTTGGTGAAAATTGGCTAAGAAGTTGAGAAGAAAAATTGACCAAAACTTGTTGAAATTTTTTCTAAGTGTTGGATAAAAAATATCACAACTTCATGGTCTCATATCTCTTAATCCAAGCATTTTTTTGGAAATCAACCCTCATTTACAAAGTTGTAGAATTCATCAATCCCTACAACTTTCATGTTGAAAGTTTTATTTGAATCAACTTGGATCTTAGTGAAAAATGGCTATGAAGTTAGGACTTTTGTTAAGAACAAAAACACTTAGAATTTGTCTAAGTGTTAGAAAATTTTACAAATTTTTTACTTTTATTTACTTTTTGATTCTTGATGATCAAGTTTTATAGTTTTTAATATCTTGAAGATTTTTATTTTTTGAATTGCAATGTTGACCAAAAAGTTAAAGTTTGACTTTTGTGTGACCGTTGACTTTTATTCAACTGATTCTATTCTTCCACTACCAATCACTTGCATCTTTGGAAGTATTTTTAACCATGTAATTAGGTCAAGATGCTTTATTTTAGCTCTTGAGTTCATGCTTCAAGTCATTAGGTCATGCACTAGGTCAAAAGTCAATGATCAGTCATCTTCAATCAAAACCTTAATTTGGGCAAATTTTGACCTCTGGTGATTTGAGGGTTTTCCTTGAAGAATCATGATCAACCCTTGATAAAATGATGAATATCACTTCAAAATGTTGATGTTGACCAAAAATCTTGAAGTTTGACTGTATGTTGACCATAGTTGACTTTTTGTCCAATACAATTGATTTTTAGTCATCTGAGCAATTGACTGAGCAAACTTATGATACAAGGCTTAAAATTTGACATGAGCATTGCTGAGGACCTATGATGAACCATGAAAGTTATATGAGACCTTTGAAAACCAATCTTCTTTGAGAAGCACCAAACCCTAGTTGAGGACCCTTGCTTAGGAGGTGAGTTTGTCTGATCAACTCTTGAGAATCCTTGAGTATTTGAGAATCTTAGAAGAATGCCTTGAAGAAAATGGGAGGGATAATTTTGGGGTACAAAAACTGACCCTATTCAATATTATTAAACCTAAAGATTTAGATTGGCATGTCCGCCATTCGTGACTTGAAGGTGGAAGATGATGGAACACATAAGTCACCAGAAATTTGCACTCGCATGTGCACAGAGTAACACTGTTGGTTGATTATACTGGGAATGGGCTTAAAGGTTCCATTTGGATAGGTGATGGAGAGTTGTTAGAGATGGGCTTATATATTCCATACAAAGTAATTATGGATATAATTTAGACTAAGTGTGCGCTCGACTTCAACTGGAAGAAGTATCAGAATAAATCTACGCTCGATTTAAACTGAGCCAGAAAAGGTCTTTTTTGTCTATCCTTAACTGGAAGAAGTATCAGAGTAAATCTCATGGTTGATTTAACCTGAGCCATAAGATGTTTTTGTCTGTCTTTAACTGGAAAAAGTATCATAATAAATCTATGGTCGATTTAATTTGAGCCAGAAAAAGTCTACTGGAAGAAGTATCAGAATAAATCCATGGTCGATTTAATCTGAGCCAGAAGATGTCTGCACCAATCTTTAACTGGGAGAAGTATCAGAATAAATCTATGGTCGATTTAATCTGAGCCAGAAAAAGTCTACTAGAAGAAGTAATAGAATAAATCTATGCTTGATTTAATCTGAGACAGAAAAGGTCTACTGGAATAAGTATCAGAATAAATCCATGGTCGATTTAATCTGAGCCAGAAAAAGTCTATTGGAAGAAGTATCATAATAAATCTACGCTTGATTGAATCTGAGCCATAAAAGGTCTACCAGGAGAAGTATCAGAATAAATCTATGGCCGATTTAATCTGAGCTAGAATATGTTTGCGTCCGTCTTTAACTGGAAGAAGTATCAGAATAAACCTATGGTCGATTTAATCTGAGCAGAAAAGGTCTTTGAAGGAAGTATTCGTCATGTAGATAGTCACCCCGTCCTGTTTTGGGAGTTCATACCACTTGGTGATAAAGATAGTCACTCCGTCCTGTTTTGGGAATTGATCTTCATCTGACCATAAAGAAAGAAAGATAGTTTCCCCATCCTTTTTCGGGAGTTAATCTTTACTTAGTTGTATAGATAGTTTCCCCGTCCTGTTTCAGGAATTAATCTTGGACCCATTTGAGAATTGTTGATGATATTCATCTGTTGATTGATCTTTCTTGAAAAGGTAAAGAGTTAGTTGTATGCAATGTCATGATGTATGAAATGCATCGCGTAATGATGTTCTCAAAATAAATGAGACTATGCTATATGCGTTTCGTATGCATATTCTATGATGTTTGTAAATGATGTATGAATGTGAAATGTTGTTGGAAGTGTATCAGCAGTTCCATATGACGTCTTGTTGGGGAAAATGAATCCCTTACTGATGTCGGGGATGAAGAAAAAGTGTAATCTTCAACCTTGTCTAGAATGCTTCCGCTGGGGATTCTTGCTTGCTGTTTGAGGAAACTCCACTAGGGAATGTTGATTTCTGTTTTGGGAGAAGAGTTTAGGAACATTAGTCATTCATCGCTCTACTGGAGAGTTTAACTCTCATATACTCTGACTGGGGATAAAAGAGATGGATGACATTCCGACTTGTCTGAGAAATTTAATTCTTATATACCTTGACTGGGGATAAAAGAGATGGATAACCTTCTAACTCGTGTGGAGAGTTTAATTCTTATATTCCCTGACTGGGGATAAAAGAGTTAGATAACCTTCCGACTCGTCTAAAGAGGATAAATTTGACTGATATCTGGTCTTGTTTCAGGTTTCATAGTAACTCTCTGGGGATAGTGTCGACTTCACTGGGGAGAGGAATTTTAGAGGTGATTCGTAGCCATCTGAGGAATAGACTCAAGCTGGGAAGACTGTAATCTGTTGGGGAGATAAACCCTGTTGGGGAAATAAACCCTGTTGGGGAAATAAACCTCATTGATAGAGAAATATTTAGATGAGGAAACAAGCTCTATTGGAGAGAAGAAATATGAAAGGGGTTTTGCAGTTTTGGAGGAATAAGCTCGGTTGGGGATGATAATCTCCATGAACTGTATTGATTGGAACTCCCTAGGTGGGTGATATTGCTGGGAAAAGGTCATATTCTTTTATCCGCTAGAGTGATCTGACAGGGAAATTACAGGGAATGTGTCTTCATTGAAGGTGAATTTGTGAAGATTACTCTGGGGATAATCTCATGGATGTGGCTCTGTGGGGATTTATGGACAGCTTGAACGTCATCCCAACTCCTAGAGTTTCGAGTAAATGCTCATTCATGTTCTTATGCATATATTTGTTGACAGTTAATCATGTTCATATGCATATGTTCATTCAATTTTAGTCATTGGACGTTTTTGCAAACAAAACAGAATGAATAAAACAAACAAAAAAGTTTGAACTTTAAGGTGTATTTGTATTGATAGTTTGCCTATAAACAGGCGATCTTGTACAAAGATACATAAATCCTGGTAAGAGGAAATTATAGTGAAATGAAAAGAGTACAAAGTGAAAATAAAACATATAGCTATGTGGAAATGATCTTGTTGGGTTCTAACTCCGCTATTGCCCCTATGTCTTCGAACATCTCATCCCTTGTTGTCGGAAGAAGGTGATTGAACTAATCTGTACCATTTGAATTTTGACTTTGGTAATAAAGCTTGTGGTAGGTGATCCAATGAGACATAGTCATACGCTTTTAATCCCTAACTTTTGCCTCGACCTCCCTTTCGGGTTTTCAGTCCACCGGGATACCCTTTCTTATCCAAGCTGCTTTTTCAGGTTTTCGATTTGCCGAGTGTAGAATCCTTTATATATATATCCCTAATTTTTGCCTGAACTCTTTTGGTTTGCCGGGATGCCCTTATTTTTGCCTAGGCCAGTCATCCTAGCATGTCGTTTTTATGCGTAGTATCTTTTGACTATGTCGGCATTCATAGAGTGCAGGAAGTATTCACCGTCCATGGTGGTTAATATTATAGCACTGCCCGAAAATACTTTCTTAACAACAAATGGCCCTTCGTAAGTGGGAGTCCATTTTCCCCTGAGATCACCTTGCAATAGAATGATGCGCTTTATCACCAAGTCATCATCCTGATATACCTGATGCTTAATTTTCTTGTTGAATGCCTTGATCATACAATTTTGATACATATGATTGTGACCAACAACCGCCAGCCTTTTCTCGTCAATAAAATTCAACCGATCCAACCTAGTATGAATCCACTCGTCTTCGTCTAAGTCTGAATCTTTCATAATTCTCAGAGAAGGAATTTGAACTTCAACAGGTAGGCCCGCTTCCATGCCATAGACCAGAGAGAATGGGGTTGCCCCAGTTGATGTTCATGCTGAAGTGCGATAGCCATGAAGATAAAATGGTAACATCTCATGCTAGTCTTTGTAATTCACAACCATCTTCTGTATGATCTTCTTAATATTTTTGTTGGCAGCTTCTATTGTGCCATTCATCTTTGGTCGATACAGAGAAGAGTTGTGGTGCCTGATCTTGAACCGCGAGCAGAGTTCAGTGATCATAATGTTATTGAGATTAGTACCATTGTCCGTAATGATTCTCTAAGGGATGCCATACTGGCAGATAAGATTATGTTTTATGAACCGGGAAACCACATTCTTGGTAACAGAGGCGAACGAGGCTGCTTGAACCCATTTTGTGAAGTAATTAATGGCGACGAGAATGAAGTGATGTCCATTATAAGAAGTAGGCTTGATTTCTCCGATCATATCAATGCCCCATATTGCAAATGGACAAGGAGCAGTCATCACATTCAAAGGTACCAGAGGCACATGAACTTTATCAGCATAAATCTGGCACTTATAACAAGTTCTCGAGTGATGGTGACAGTTGGTTTCCATAGTCGAAAAATAGTAACCTTCTCTTAAAATCTTCTTAGCCATAGTATTCCCACTAGAGTGAGTACCAAAGATGCCTTCGTGCATATCCTCCATAATTTTCCCTTCCTCCTTCTTGTCTACACAGCGAAGTAGAGTTGAATCATGATTACGCTTGTATAAAATTCTATTGCTCAAGAAGAGCTTAGCCGAGAACCTCCATAGAAATTTCTTATCATTGATTGATGCCCCTTCAGGGTATTCTTGAGCTTCAAGGTGCCTTTTCACTTCATGAAACCAAGGTTTTTCTTCTACACCATCAGTATCAATTTCATAGCAGTGTGCGGTTCGTCGAATCTTTCAATGGTAATTCTGGGATCCTCATTGTCCCATCTAACCTTGAACATGGATGACATGGTAGCTAAGGCGTCCACCAATTGATTCTCTTCTCTTGGGACATGCTTAAAAGTAATCTCTTCAAAGTACGAAATCAAGGTTAGAACATGCTCTCGGTATGAAATGAGATTTGGGTGTTTCATATCCCAATCTCCCTTGATCTGACTAATTACCAAGGCTGGGTCCCTATATACACTTAAAAACTTGATTCTCAGGTCAATAGCAGCTTTAATTCCCAGGATACACGCTTCATATTCAGCCATATTGTTGGTGCATTCAAAGCAAAGTCTGGAAGTGAAGGTGTATGGCAACCTTGAGGAGAAATAATTATAGCACCAATTCCATTTCGAAGTGCGTTAGAAGCTCCATCGAAAACCATAGTCTATTGAGATCCTAGCTCAGGTCCTTCATACGGTCCAGGTTCTTCATAATCTTTAATTAGCATGATGTTCTCAACCAGAAATTTGAAGTTCATAGATTGGTAGTCGTCTACAGCTTGATATGCCAAATGATCGGCCAGTACACTTCCTTTGATTGCCTTTTGAATGGTGTACTGAATGTCGTATTCTGTTAAGATCATTTGCCATCGGGCTATAATTCCGGAGAGAGTTGGCTTCTTGAATATATACTTGACAGGATCCATTTTAGAGATCAATAGAGTAGTATGAGCCAACATATATTCTCTTAGTCGGAGAGTAACCCATGCCAAAGCACAACAAGTTTTCTCGAGTAGTGAATATCTTGTTTCACATTCGGTAAACTTTTTGCTAAGGTAGTATATTGCAGGCTCTTTTCGATCAGACTCGTCATGCGGCCCCAATACACACCCCATTGAATTCTCTAGCACTGTTAGGTATATGATTATAGGTCTTCCTTCAACTGGTGGCATCAGATTTGAAGGTTCTTGTAAGTACTCCTTGATTTTATCAAAAGTTATTTGATAGTCGTCATTCCATTTTACTACTCGATCTTTCTTAAACAGCTTAAAGATTGGCTCACAGGTAGCAGTAAAATGAGAAATGAATCGGGCAATGTAATTCAGTCATCTTAAGAAACCTCTGACATCCTTCTCAGTACAGAGAGCCGACATTTATTGAATAGCTTTAACTTTTGCGGGATCAACTTCAATACCTTTACCACTGATGATGAAACCTAGGAGTTTTCCAGACCTCACCCCAAAAGTGCATTTGTTCGGATTTAGCCTTAGCTTATACTTCTTCAGCCTTTCAAATAACTAATGCAGATGATCAAGATGTTCTTCTTCAGTTTGTGACCTTGCTATCATGTCATTGACGTAGAATTCTATTTCATGATGAATCATGTCGTGAAATAAGGCTACCATGGCACGTTGATAAGTTGCCCCGAAGTTCTTCAACCCAAAAGGCATGATCTTGTAACCGAAAGTTCCCCACTGAGTGACGGAGGTAGTTTTCTCCATGTATTAAAGCTCCATCTTGATATGATTATACCCTAAACCATCCATGAAATAGAATACCTTATGCTGAGCAGTGTTGTCAACCAAGATATCAATATGTGGCAACAGGAAGTCATCTTTGGGGCTTGCCCTGTTCAGATCCCTGTAACCTACACACATACGTACCTTGACATCTTTCTTCGGTACTGGAACAAAATTATCAACCCATTGAGGATAGGATGACATTTCTATGAAACCAGCATTGAATTGCTTCATAACCTCGACCTTGATTTTCTCTGATATTTTAGTACGCATACGATAAACCTTCTGCTTAATCGGAGAACAACCCTCTTTCATTGGCAGACGATGAACCACAATATCAGTATCGAGCCCTGGCATGTCTTTGTATGACCAATAAAATACCTCAACATAGTCGTGCAACATTTGAATCAATCCGTCATTGACCCTGCCCTCTAAGTTGGCACCTATCTTAACCTCCTTTTTGTCTGTCTCAGAATCCAAGTTTACCACTTCGACTGGCTCTTTGTGCGGTTGGATAGCCTATTCTTCTTGTATTAAGAGTCCAACAAGTTCTCTAGGTATTTCACAATCTTCCTCACCTTCGTCCTCGGCTTGGTAGATCGGATTTTCAAATTCATAAGCGACAATAACAAAATCATTATCAACGAGATCCAGAGTGGATGGGGATTCGCAATGTAGTGTGTGGTGTATGTAAGAACACATAGCTATTTGAAAATATAATAAAGTAAAAGAAAGACATAGAGCATAAAATTTGAATGCAAAACATTCAATTTTTTCATTAAATAAAAATATGACATATGAAATGACAATCCTTAACAAATGGACCATTGTGCCCCATGCAAGACACAAGGTTTAAAGTCATTGTTTTAAAATAAATTACATAACCAAACTTCTTAAAGAGATAAAACAGAAATAGCTATTACTCCTGGCTAAAGGATATGGAGATAATGTCTTCTGCTTTCCAATTGTTGAGTTCGTTTCCCGTGGTAGGAAAAATCCAGTTACTGAGATCACAATCAATGTCAGCATCTTCTATAGCATTAACTCCATTGTTTCTGACACAAAATGGAGGTCTTCTAGCACGAGCGTGACGAATAGCCCTCTGAACCTATGCAGTAAAGCCTAAGCCCAACTTATCATATTTGTAAGGGATGTCAGGAAGCTGACCCCAAATAGTACAACCACCTTCTTCTATAGTAGCTTTGGCATCTTTCAAGGAAGCCATCTTGTGCAGAACCCTGGTAGTCTTTGGAATGGTAGAAACATCTTCATTAGCAGCAGGGGAAATTAATTTAAAATCTTGTCAGGGAGTCTTGATGAATTCTCCGTCCATCTCCACGTATCATAATGAATTCAGATGGCTGACCGTGTACTCCTCCTCTCCGCAGAAAGTAACAATCTTCCGTTTCACAGGATACTTTAATTTCCGGTGCAAAGTGGAGGTAATAGAGCTTGCCCCATGAATCCATGGGCATCCTAGTTGACAAGAATAAGTTGGACGGTTTTCCATTACATAAAAGGTGGATTCAAAGATTTGTGATCCCACTTTGATCGGGAGGTCCACTTCTCCATGTACCATTCTTTTTTATTCGTCAAAGGCTCGAAGTATAATGTCACTGGGTTTAAACACCACCCCTTCATAATCCAATATGTCAAGAGCGCCATTTGGCAGAACATGCAGAGAAGAACCAGTATCAACTAACACATGAGCCAACATAGTGCCCCTGCATTCAATGGAGACATACAGGGCCCTATTATGACTTCTCCCCTCCGGAGTCAGGTCAGTATCGGAGAAACCTAATCCATTTTTAGTCATTAATCTAGCCACATAAATTCCAAATTGATTGGAAGAAATCTCGTGTGGTACATGAGCAGTCTTCAAAAATTTCATTAAAGCTTGCACATGGGCTTCAGAATACAATAGTAAAGATAACATGGAGATTCTGGACGGGGTCTGCCCTAGCTGTTCAAAAATTTTGTAATCGCTTCTATGAATGATCTTAAAAACTTATTCCATTTCTTGTCCAAATGTATCCTTGACTGTAGCTTCTTTTGGTGCCTCCGTCTGAGCAGACTCTATCATTGGCTCTTTACCTCGAGCTTCAGCAAGTGTCTTGGTAATTGTAACTTGAACAGGTGGAGAGATTTCTGGAGAGAAAATTCTTCCACTTCTAGTAATTTTTCTAGTCCCTGTTGTTGTACCCCAAAATTTTCCCTATCATTTTATTCAAGACATACTCATAGAGATCCCCAAATGCTCAAGGTTGACCAGGAATTGGCTTAGACAAATTCTTCTCCTAAGCAACGGACTTCCAAATAGGGTTTCACTTTCAACCAACAAGTTTGGGTTTCAAAGGCCTAAAGTGATTTCCATAGTTCCTAATATGTCCCAAAGAATGCTCATGCCAATTTTCATGCCTTGCATTACAAGTTTGCTCAGTCAATTACTTAGATGACTGGAAATAAACTATATTAGGTCAAAAGTCAATTATGGTCAATATAAAGTCAAACTTCAATATTTTTGGTCAAAATAAACATTTTGAAGTTATATCCATAATTTGATCAAGGGTTGATCATGATTCCTCAAGGAATTCTCTCAAATTATCAAGAATCCAAAAGTGCAAAATTAGGGTTTCCTAGGAAAAGTTAACTGAAGTTTGACCAAACATAAATTTCAGATGCTTCATCCATTTTGCCCCAACCAAATATAATTGTGAAGAAAACTCAATTCCATACAACTTTTCTTTTGTCCTCAAGTTCAAAAAATACACCATTGAAAAGATATGAGCCAGTACATTACAGGTCTTTTTGAAAGTCGACAAAAAGGCATTTTTTGTCAAGGCAAGTTACATCAAGATAATTTCTCCAAATGAAAAAATGGTAAACATATATACTATTGGGGACATCTTGAGCTTTCCAAAAATGCAAAGATCATTCTCAAAAGATAAAAATTGATAAAGTTATCACCAGTACAAACTGGGAAAATTGGTGAAAGTGCAAAAAGTCAACTTTGAGAAAAAAATGCATTTTTAAGTTCATAGACCTATTTTGTGGGATTAAAATATGCTTATGACTTACTCAAGGACAACTAAATTCACTCTCACCTTGATTTGCATTTTTCTCTATTTTATTCATATTTATTTTGTTTTTATTAAAAAAAACACAAAATAAATTGCATAAAATAATAAATAAAAAGTATGGACACATGGACTGATGATTTGGGTTGATATTGGGCCTTAGAATTCATGCAAGGAATGAGGAAAAAGACCAGGTTCATTGCATCTCAAGAAGGGCAAGTTTTTCACAATTTTGGAAACATTTTAATATGTTTGATATTGCTTTGAAAGGGGGCCTTAATGCTATGATTCTTGCCATGTTTATTCACCAATCCACTCCTCTATAAACTCAATGCATTGTAAGACCAAATGGGGCACAAAATACCTCTTCAAAAATCTCTCCAATTGCCTAACAAAAGCTCTACAAAATTTTCAAAAAAAATCTCAAACTAGTGCAAAGTCGTATATGCATTTCAAAGCCCCAACAATCCAAACAAGTGATCAAATCACCTCTTTGAGGCATCCAGAAATCGAATCCAACTCATAACTGAGTCCCTTCATGTTCATAACGATCACTACGATCATCACTGGTTTGGTATAGTTTCCTTGGATTCAATTTGTTAATATATATATATATATATATATATATATATATATATATATATATATATATATATATATATATATATATATATATATATATATATATATATATATATATATATATATATATATATATATATATATATATATATATATATATATTGTTAACTAATCTAACGCATGCATATATGTTTATGGCAATGATTAGAGCAGGTTTAACGTATCATATGTGAGTTTAAATGATTAAATCACAGGATGCCATTTTTAGGGCTCAAGAACATTTGAGCTTCGTAACTCAAAATGCATGGAATTTCAGGCCAAACTAAAGCCAAATCTAAAGACTCAAAGGCGCGTTCCCACCATACATCCTTCAAGGGCCATACGTACAGGATCCTGTGCAAATACGTGGGCTCTGATTTATTGGGCTTGGAACGTTTTCAGATTCTCACCCCATATTTCCTTGTCGCAACATGTCCCATATTATCCTTTGTCTTATTTAGTTTCTTTTGTTTTAATTAATTCCTTTTTCTTTTTATATAAAACAAATCATTAAAAAATCATAAAATCAAAAAATACAAAAAAATATAGAATTAGTTTTCTTTATATTAATTTTAATTCTCCTTAATATTTAATATTTTTCTTTAAGATTAAATCTAGTTTAGTTAATTTTTTTTATTATTTAAACATTTTTCTTAAAATAAAACAAAAATAATAAAAAAATTTCTTAAATTACTTAGACCTTTCTTATGGTTTCGAACATTCTTTTAACCCCCGCGTGTTCATTTTACTTCCCACATTATTATTTCCTTATTATTGTATATGCTTATGGTTTTTAACAGTTAAAAATTAGGATTTTATTTACCGCTTTTATCCCCAATTTTTAGATTTGTAATTTTCCCCCTCCCTGAAGCCATGTAATAGTTAGATTTAATTTCTGCACTTTAATTTCCTGTACATATATTAACTATTAGATGTATGTCTAATAGGATTGCATGACAAGAATTAAAAACTAAAACGTTAGCAAACCTAACATCAAAGAAAAATAACTGAATACAACACACTCGCACATGTGCACCTCTAGGGTACTCCCACTTCGGTTGCCTTCAGAACAAAACGGTTACGATTATCGAATGTAAGGGATTTTAGTGGCTACCCTTTGGTTTAAAAAGATCATAAGTCCCTCGATGACCCTTTCAATGATGCCTCAGTAAAATGACCTTAAAACTTTAGGGTAATTACTAAGATGTCTTACAAGTTACCTTTATGACCGTACGATGACCCTCGATTATTCCTCAAACATCCAACGATAGGGATACTTACTCACTAATAGTAAGATAACACTGTCTAAAGGAAAAGAGGAAAAGAACAAACTTTTCAAGTAGGTTGATAGTTCTTAGTCGCTTGCTCAAACAAAACATTTTTCCATACATATACCTCCTTTTCTAAAATATTTTAAAGATAAAAACCTTTATATATGTTCTCAGCAATACGAGAAACATTACAAAGTTCTCCGCACTAAGGCGTCTTTTCAAAATATTTTCAAACACACAAACACAAAGTAATTTTCAAAATGAGCTAGCAACTAAGATCCCTTAGATAACTACGGATGGAAAGGATGCTAACGCCTTCCCTTTCCATAATCTACCCCCTTACTCAGAAATAATCTCGAAAGGTCTTTTTCTGTTCTTTTCACCCTTTCATTTGTTAGATAAAAGAAAAGTCAGTGGCGACTCTTGCTTACCGCAACATTTGCGAATACAAATGCAAAACCAATATAACAGTCAGTTCTCCCACCGTGTTACACAAGCAATATTATCAATATCTTCGTCAGATAACTCTTGTTTAACACCATAGTAATAGACGTCAGACCCATAATTCCATGGAATAGCCTTCTCTAAGGAATATGGGAATGGGTCCAGGTTTTGTAATGATTAAGGAAGCAGTTTTTGGATTGGCAGTAATTCTTACAAGACCCTTGGAAGTGATCTTGAAAGGAGTACCAGATATGACAGACAAATCTCGGCATAAATTCTCAGCATAGGGAATTTTCTCAATCAAAATTACATGTTCATCCATCAAGCATTGAATGCCTTCCTTAAGTAACCTGCAACCATTGGGTTGATCTACACAACAATAACATTCTTTAACACAACCCGGAAATAAAATGGCTTGTAGTAAATTCTTCTTGACTACATAGAGAGGAGTAACCACATCACTTACGGAGGTAACCTACAAACCATCTTCAATAGCACTTATGTATTTGTCATGCTTCGGTATAGGAGCAGTAATCACGTTCAGAGTCTCAGGAGGTTTGAGTCAAACTCAATTTCCTTGTTATTAATCATGTCTTAGGTTTTGTTTTTCAGGGACCAATAATTGTTGGTGTCGTACCCAGGATTGTTCGAATGATAGGCACATCTTGCATTTGGATTGTACTTCAGAGAGGATGTGTTGGGATTAGGAGGAGGATCCCAGAGTTTTATGAGGTCAACTTTTAACAAATGTTTTAATGCTTGAGATAAAGGCATTCTAATTTTGGTGAATTACCTCCTCAGAGTGTCTGACCTACGCATGTTGCCCTATTGTTGTTGTTGAAGATATGCTGGATTAGAGATCAATACCGCCCACACAGACTGATGGAGATCATTTTTATTAAGGATTTTCTGGCTATAGACAACATTGGTTTCTTTTTTACCAATGAAAGGCTTCTTCACAGCATTAGAAGATGTAGCCATCAGAAACTTCCCGCTCTTGATACCACTTTCAACTTGTTTGCCAGTCAAAATCAGCTCAGTAAACCTGATGAAGAACTCCCAATCAACAAATTAAAGAATGGACCTATCAGAGTTCCCATGAACATATCCACCAATTTCCGGTCATTCAAATGAGGTTGAAACCTTATAGCTAAACCTTTCCATTTTTGTTCATATTCCTTGAACCCTTCATTCGAGCCCATGGACATGTTTTGTAATTACACACGAGTTGGCGCCATGTCAACATTATATTGATACTGCTTGTAGAAATCAGCAACCAAGTCTTCCCATCTGTGGATGTTGGTTCCCTCCAGCTGATAGAACCATTCTAGTTGAGTGCCAGCCAAACTTTCTTGGAAGAAATGGACCTATAATTTTCGGTCAGTAGTATGAGGTTGGATTTTTCGAACATACGACCTTAGATGAAGTTTGGGACAAGAGACCTCGTCATATTTAGCAAAGATAGGGACTTTGAATTTGTGAGGGATGACCACCCCCAGGATCAGACCTAGCTTCCCAAAATTCAATCAAGGCACTTTCTGGATTTCCACAGCTTTGAGTCGGTCTTCCAACTGCTTGTATTTGTCATCTGTAGGAGGATACTGTTTATCATAGTAGTCTTCTTCTTCGAAACCATGATTGTTTCTATCTTCACCCCTGACACTTCTACCATTCTCCTCTTGGTTGTCGTCTTCCTCAGAGGAAACATCATTCACTCGAACTGGTTGAGAAGGACGTTTGAATCTTCTCCCCATGTTGAGGATAACAACCCGCTTCTTAGTCTTCTTTTTCGTGGTGAGTGTAGCGGTATAAATGTTCAAGACTAAGCCATTGGATTGACTAGACTTTATATAAATAAAAAATAAAAATCGCCACCGCGCTTTATTGTTTCCAAAGGAATGGGAAAAGAGCGAATAACCCAAAAAGAGGGGAAAAGATTCAAGGTAAAGGGGTTTGTTATGCAAAGGGAAGGTATTAGCACCCTAAACATCTATGGTACTCCGCAGGAACCTCTTTGTAAAATCTGTATATTTTATCTATAAAATATGTTGTATAGAAATAGATGGTGGAGTTGAGAAGAGAAATATTTTTTATGATTTTTGCACTCGCCGCGGTTGCAAACCTTTAGTGCCTATGTACTACCTTTCGTACAATAGGGGATCAGGGTACACGTAGTTCCTCTTTTAAAAATTTGAAACACAAGTGTGTTGGTTAATTTTATAAGATAAGACATCATCGTCATTGTCCGTGTGGAAAACATACTTACTACCCACAATCATGAGAAAGGAGAATTTGCATCATCTCAAAGTGAAGGATAATGGCTTGGATTTTAAAATCAATAATGCCTCACTCAACACCCAAGTGGAAAATATCTCACTTCACTACATATTGTAGAAGTATAGTTGTTTGCATCACTACAAGGATTTACAAGAGTCTAACCTTTTAAGAAAAGTTTAAAGATAAAAAGCCAAAGTGGAAAAATGGTTTGAAATGAGATTGATTGACTTTTAGTCTTCTCACAAAAAGTGTCAAAGTATTATTAAATTGATTGAAGTTTATTGATGAAAATGTTTTGAAAATGCATGGACTTAAGTCCAAGTTTATTATGAAAGTGTTTCAAGTTTAGAAACAATAAGAGTTTCAAAACGAGGGTGAAGATTTTTGAAATTAAAGAAGATGGGAGGAGTAGAAGAGGCTATCCTAAAGCATAAGGTAAAATCTAAGGATAAGGATCATCTAACCAACAAGAAGCTAAAACTTGACATTATGAGCCAATATAGTATTCCCATTCTTTGGATTGAAACCAAGCAAAGATACTAGACCTCTTCAAATGTATTAAGTCTTCACAAAAATTGGGCAGAGTAACGACTGTATACGGGTGAATTCCAGATTACAAACAAAGTATGTAATCACAAAAACCTACACACAAAAACAAACAAGCAACCCAATGTCTTGAGGTAAACCTCAAGAACTCCAGACAAAATAATCAGATAAGGTCACAAGGTCTCCAAGATAGGCCAATATTTCTAATCCTAAGTCCAAGAAATAGTCTCATGCTCCATAATGCCAAGGATAGTAACCAAATAGTCCAAGTACCATTAAGAGTTTTTTAGGGTTTATGTTGATTATTAAGTATCTTAAGAAAAGAAAAGAAATGCTCAAGTGAGAAAAGTAAAAATGACAAGAAAATAAATGCTCAAATGAGCAAAGATGAAAATGGCATGAAATGAAAATGCTAAAAAAATAAATATTACATAAAGCATAAAAAGAATAAAAGCATAAGATAAACAAGTCAATAATTAGTGGTTAGTTGGATGACCATCTTGAAACTTGCATTTGGAACTCATTAGAGGATTGGTAGAACCAAAGCCTCCACACAACAAGTTGCATTTGCTTTTTGTCAAGTATATTATTTATTTGGAATTCCCATAAGTACCGTTTAATGATCAACAATGTTTAAGTGATCCGCGTTGACCAAAGGTGTTGTAGATCCATTAGAGGATTGGTAGAACCAAAGCCTCCACACAATGAATCTCAAGGTTATTGGATCAAAGAGATCAAATTAACATACTTGGGCTTGCAATCATAAGTTTGGGCCACGAATGATCATTTATTTGAACCGGAACAAAATTTAGCGCTATGTTAAGCAATCGTAAGTGGACTTATATAGAAGTCGCACCTATTTTTAGGCAGGTCAATAACAATCTATGCACCATTTGTTTTGAGACATGATATAGAGGTCATACTCCAACAACATTTAGTGCAATGAGAAGAGGATGAGATGAAGAGGATTAGGTCAAAAGATGAATAAACCACTTTTTAATTAAAAATTTAATCAAACTATTATTAAAATCATTCATCCATTTTTGTGGAGTTAAACTCAACACCATGGATCCAATGATGTTAATAAAGCCATGATAAAAAAATCAACCCAAGACAGCCAGAAAATAATCACAAAATAATAATGTATTTAATATATACATTAAAAGATTTAAAAATGTTTTTAAAAAAATGGAAAATAATGAGGAAAATATCAATTATGTTCAAATTAATCAAGAAATGAAAAATAAGACCATAGAAAAATCAGAAAAGAGGCCAAGTAATTTTACAAAATTTTTGGTAATTTTTAAAAGTCAGAAACTATTTTTAAAAATTAAAATAAATGGGTAAAATAAACAAAAATAGTAAAAAATAGTAAAGTGAGAAACAAAAATAAAATAAGATCACCAATGTTTGTCACAATATCATTGGATCATTCCATAATTTGTTTTAGAATTTAAAAATGTATACAAGTATTTTTAAACATTTTAAACAAATCAAATAAATCTAAAATTCATAAAAAATACCAAAACACATAATTAAATTATGAAAAATTAAAAATCAGAAAGAGAATAATCAAAAATATTTTTCATAATTTTTTTAGATTTTTTGGACTAAAAATGAATTTTCTATGATTTTTTGAAATATAAAACAATTAAAATATAAAAATCAGAAAAAGAAAATAAAAGTAAAAGATGTGGACCATTGGATGAGAGTCAAAATGCGTTAGTAATCAAATCCAAGGGATCTGACACACTGTTCATATCATGGTCATTAATGAATAATATACAAAATCAATAATAAATCAGATTTTTGAAAAACACAAATGGCACGCCATCATTGGTTGGAAGATGACACGTATGTCATCTTCAACCTCCAGCCAACGTGATTTACAGTTCTCTCAAACTATAAAATCAGAAGCTCACACCTATACCAATCGCTTCGTCTCTTCAAGATGAAAACAAACACACCCTCGCGCCAAATTTATATAAACTATAGCTCAAGCAATTTGGAAGGAAAGTTTTGAAAAGGGATTTGAAAATTCATGGTTAAAACGTGCTCCCAGTGAAATGTAAGTGTTGCGACTAGAACCAGGGCAATGATAGCAACACAATGATATCAGAGTTTTGAAGAATTGATGAAGGAATCTACCTATTGAAGTTGAGTTGCAGAGCTCTGAAACTGGACTTCTATGGAGCAGTATAGAGCATGATTCTTGAATGTAATTATATGGTTAGCTTCAGGGAAGATCAAGGAAGGTGAATTGAGGGAAAAAATGGATTGAAAAAGACTTGCGAATAGATTTTTAAGTTGCTGAATTCTGGGTTGTGTAGCAAGTTTGGCAGGGTGATTCTGGCTATCTAAGCTTGGGAAATTGAATGGGGGATGACCCTCTATTTATAGGGAAGCAAAAGGGATCAAAAGGAATAGCAAATGATGCGTTTTGGAGGGAATTCGTGTGGATCTTCATCATGAAGAAAGTGTGACTCAAACTTGATCAAAACTCAGCCAAATCGTGCGTTTCATGATGCTAATCACTTCTAGCAAGTTTCTAAACATGATTAGAAACAAAAACACATGGAAATCTTGTGATTAGAAGCCAAAACAAAGATTTCAAAATCCTGACTTTGTGCAAAATTCAGTTTCAAACTACCCAATTCAAATGCATGGCCTTTCCACCTCAAGGGGTCTTAGGGCATAATTCTTGATGCTTTGGAAAGATGAGGTTACAAGCTTTGAAATGGAAAAAGGATGGAATCAAATGGATGCTTGAGCTGAAAGTTACATGGAGTCAAAGTTGAAGAAAAAGAGTTGACTTTCCATACTTAGAAATATTTCAAAATCTTCTTTAAAAATGACATATAATCTTTTGCATCTAAACATGGCTTTCCACTTAGAATTTGCTCTTGACCAAAAAAGATGTAATGAAGTAGATCTCTTGAATTACATTTTTCAATTTGAACCACTCAAAACTTACAAAAATTGAGCAAGTTATGACTTGTTGAAATTTGCCAAAAATCATGAAATGACCTATAATCTTTTGCATCCTTAAGGCAACTTCCATCCATTTTCTTACTTTGCACATAAAAGAAGGCATGAAGTAAACATCCTTAAGATCATCATGAAAAAAGAATGGGCTCGAGGTGATAAAAATTGACCAAGTTATGACCATTTAAATTCACATACGGAAAATTGGGGATTCATCTGAGTGACTTGTAATCTTTCTTCTTCACCAAGTTCCTTCCACATGAAAACTCCTTGGAACTTTTGAAGTGATTTCTTGGTAACTCTTTGAAGAGAAGGATTTTCTTGGAATCACTCAAAAATACCAAAAGATGAGCAAGATATTCTCCTTTGAAGTCAAAAACCCTAGCCTCTAAATCAAGAGAATGCTTTGAGGAAATTTGCCATGTTTGAACAAGCTTTTTGTGCCAATATTCTTCCTTTGTGAATAGAAGTTGTTGAGGATGATGATGAGGACTCATAGCCACCAAAACCACTTCCATATCTTGAAATTAGAGAGAAATATGCTCTTGTGACCATTAGGAACAAGACCTTGTCCAATCATGACAACTTCTTCCCTTAACCCTTTGTACTTTTGAATCAATTTTGATAACTTTGAAATATGTTGAACCAAAATGAGCCTTGTCATGCCATTTCTTACAAAATCACTCCAATAGTGAAGTTTGAATTTCTCAAGCTATGTTGACTAGGGCATGGAAATAAACTCATGAACCCATGAAGAAACTTGCTAAACCTCATTGCCTTTACCTACATTATTAACAAGTAAGACAAACCAATGTTGTATCTTATTAATTAGAGAGAAAATCAAAGCAAAATATCCATGATCACAAAAGAAAACAATTCAAGGTGCTTGGTAACTCCTCAAAAGAGCAAGGATAAAGATAGGGAGAAGAACCAAAAACCCTAATGTGATCTTGTTGTGATTGAAACAATATGGTATGATGCAGGAATCTTAGGGGCAAAAATTGGGGTACAACAGCTGCCCTTATTTAAGTTTCTTCTATCCGGAGATACGAAGGTTAAAAATATTCGTGTCGACATGATCGAAGATACTTAAATATAAAACAAACCCTATTTTTGGCCCTAAGATGCCATGCAAATGCTTATGCATATGAATGCATATGAACAGAACCAAAGAGACGCAAAGTAACATTGGGGATGCAACAAAAATGAAGAAACAAAGGAGCAACCCCACCAGGAAAAAAAATCACTGGTAAACCATAAGAACAAAATCAGAGAGGAAGATAACAAGCATCGACGTTCACTGCCGATGTCCTACCAACATTCACTGAAGGTAGAAAGAGAATGCATATCATATCATCGCCGTTCACTAACGATGAACTATTAACATTCAATGAAGATAGAAAAAAGATAATAAACACCGACGTTCACTGCCAATGTACTTCCAACATTCACTGAAGGTAGAAAGAGAAAATATAACATACCACCGCCGTTCACTGACGATGAACTATCAACGTTCACCTGAAGATAATAAAAAGATAATAAACACCGACGTTCACTGCCGATGTACTACCAACGTTCATTGAAGGTAGAAAGAGAAAATATATCATATCACTGTCGTTCAATAACGATGAACTATCAACGTTCACTGAAGATAGAAAAAAGATAATAAACACCGACGTTCACTGCCGATGTCCTACCAATGTTCACTGAAGGTAGAAAGAGAAAATATATCATATCACAGTCGTTCACTGACAATGAACTATCAACGTTCACTGAAGATAGCAAAAAGATAATAAACACCGACATTCACTGCCGATGTCCCACCAACGTTCACTGAAGGTAGAAAGAGGAAATATATCATCAAGTTTTCCCCAAAATTTTGGCGTTTTACCTAGAACGGGCCTCAACTTCTTCTTTAACCAAGGAAATCTTCCTGGAAAAGATAAAACATAAGTTGTCTCAAATAACGAGACTTGTTACTCATTTCCACAGGGAATTGCAAAAAGAAATGACTTTATGGAGATAGAAATATGACTTCCCGGGGAAATGCCACGATATTCCTGCTGAGGAAATAAAGTCTTCTCGTGCAAAATAAATGCACGAACCAAAACTCAAAGTTTTCAGAAATCCAAAGTAAATAATATTGTCATGCAACCACAGATCCAAATCAGAGATAAATTGGAGCAAGACGGCCAATGAAGATACATCCCTTGAGAAATAAACTCAAGAGGAAAAACCAAATTCAACTACGCAAAGAGCGTTGCAGGAAGGTCATAACACAATGTAAATGGACGATGGTTTTTAGCCATGCATGATGTATGTATGAATGTATGAGTGTTATCATGCATATGCTGGTAAAAGGATACATAATCAGTACAAACAAACAAAACCGCCTCAGGTACTAACAACATTGGGATAAACTTCAACCAGAAATATCATTCCAAGAAAGGTAAAACCAAATGCGGAAACCAAACCTATTGCCTGCCTTAACTTCACTAAGGAGAAACATAATCCAGATGTAGCCAAATCAAACAGATACCGGGATAGAATATCCTTCTTCTGGTTTCATCAGAGAAGCAGTTTTCCAAAAGAAACATGCCTAATGGAGATTGCAAGACCAACCTCAAATAAAGCAGACTGATACCGACACAACCAAACCTCACTGGGGGATTCAAGCCTACCTCCCTGGAGAAAAAACTGCGGATTGAAAATTTTCATCACGAACACTCATTCCAACAAGTGATGCCCTAGGATAACCTTCCCGGGAAATCAAGAAGTCAACACTAGTGCCAATACTGAAAAAAGAGCGACATCTCATCACACCAAGGGAATATAACCTTTCATCTTATGAGGGAAGACTTTGCTGGGGAATCTAGGACGGAGGCTTTTGACCATGCAAACCTAAAATGAAAAGTGAACCAAGACTTGACTGGGGATAATGGAATCACAAACCCAATATTGTACCTTGCACCCACTGATATCGTCTTTAACTATCTGAGAAACACACAAAGATTGTGCACATACCAGCAAAATGACCTGAGAAAACTTTCATGAAGGGATTAAATCTTCTTAAAATAACTGGAGTTTGTTCATTCTTGGGATCACCATTCTTGTTATCATTGTTTCATCACAAATCCCAAAGTAAATTGAATTGTAAAGATCTCTTTTTTTGAAAAGTCAATTTTGCTTTTTTAATCTTTTGCTTTAACAGTTATTATCAGTGATAAATGGAGTCTTTGCAAGCTAAATAAAAATAAGAATACAAAGAATTGGGCAAAATCTCAAATTTCATTAATAGAATGGTAGTCTGCGAATGGCGAGACTCCATGGATGATTACAAAGTTTGGGAAATGGTAATACATAATGGAAAAGATGCATTGAGATACAATGACCATAATTCCACCTAACAACTTTTGAAATCCTGAGCAGCAGCTTTTGTTGAAGTATGGTGAGGATCCGAGAAGATTGTTGCTTCAACGATCAAGTCTTGTCTAATGTAGTTACTTTCCAAGAAAATCCTTAACTTTTGCCTAAGCCGCCCTTGCGGGTTTTCAACTTAGCGGGAAATTTATTCTGTTTATGTCTCTAATTTTTGCCTAGACCGCCCTTTCGGGTTTTTGGCCTACCGAGATGCTCCTTTTTGCCTAAGCCGCCCTTTCGGGTTTTCAACTTAGCGAGCTGTTCTTTTATTTCTTTAGGCGAAGTATTTCTTGACTGCGTCAGCATTCATGGGACATGGGAACACTCGCCATCCATAGTTTCAAGAATTAATGCACCACCAGAGAAGTCTTTCTTGACAACATACGGGCCTTCAAAATTGGGAGTCCACTTTCCCCTAGAATCAGTGTTGAAAGACATGATCTTCCTGAGCACGAGGTCGCCTTCTCTGAATTTACGAGGTTTGACCTTTTTATCAAATGCCTTCTTCATTCTTTTCTGATATAACTGCCCATGACATAAAGTTGTCATCCTCTTTTCTTCAATCAAATTCAATTGGTCGAACCTGTTGTTGTACCCCTAAATTTTCCCTCCCATATTTCTCAAAAATATTGCAAGAAAGATCCTCAAGTTGCTCAAGGTAGTCCAAGGGTTGGCCAGACAAGCTCTCTCCTAAGGCAGTCTACCCCAAATTAGGGTTTCATGTTGCATCAAGATATTTGAGTCCAAGTGGTCCCAAATGCTCAACATTGTCTTAATATGTTCTCAAGATCATCCATGTCAAGTTTCAAGCCTTGCAGAGGAAGTTTGCTTAGTTAATTGCTCAAAGGTCCAAAAATCGACTATGCTAGGGCAAAAGTCAACTGTGACCCACATACAGTTAAACTTCAATATTTTTGTTCAACATCCTCATTTTGAAGTATATTTCATCATTTGATCAAGGGTTGATCATGATTCATCAAGGATTGCTCATAATTCATTAAGACTCAAAAGTTGCTAAATTAGGGTTTTGTAGGAAAAGTCAACTCAACTTTGGCCAAGCATAACTTTCTTATACTTTATGAGAAATGACCCATCCAAATCTCATTTTGAATAGGATACAATTCCCTACAATCCATTTTCAGCTCCCAAGATCAAAATATGCACTCACAAGAAGTTATGAATTTGGACATTATAGGTCATTTTGAAAAGTCAACAACTACACCTTATTTGTCAAAGCTTCATACATGAGCATGGAATATCAAAATTAGATGATATAAAAAGGGTTGATTAGAGGACATCTCAAGATTTCTAAAAAGTCAAAGAACACCTCCAAAGAGTCAAAATTGAGGAAGTTGTGCATTGTTGAAGTTGGCCTTTTTTGCAAAATTGCCAAAAGTCAACTATGCCCAAAACTTCAAATTTTGCCAAATGGGCCCAGTCTTTTTCACTTGTTCTGAGTTGGCAACATAGCCCACGTGCTCTAGCCTTTTCCACTTGTCCATATCTTATTTTTATTATTTATTTTGATTTTTATTTGAATTAATTGAATTTAAATCAAATAAAATCAAATAAAATCCAAAAGCATTGATAACAAGGATTTTATGATCATTTCAGGTCTCAAATCACAGCTAGCCCTCATTCAAATTCGCATCAAAGCTTGTGTGCACAAAAAGATTCAAGATAGGCCATGTTTGGAAAGATTTTTAAAGCAAATCAAATCAATATCAAAATCATTGATGGAGAGGGATTTGGATGCAATATTCAAACCTAATGCCTTCATTAATACATAAGGATGGTGTGCAGACCTAGAAAGAGGTTGGAAAGAGGCGCTAGAGCAAGAAAAACATTTTCAAAAACAAGCAAAAATTGTGAGATCGAATTGGTTGTTAGAGGCGTCCTCAAGGCGTGGTATTTGTCCCAATCGTTTCTTGGCATTCTCAGGAACCTAAAGCAATCAAAACCAAACGTTTTCAAGCCCTCCCACGCGCTGTAAGTCCGTCACAATATCACCCTTTTCTTAAATTCGAAAAGATTTATTCTTGCATCCATAGTGTAAAATAATTGCATATTCTTGATCACCATGATGTTTGCAAACTTTTTACAATAGCCAATTTCATTTATATGGCATGTGCTGTAACTCACCATTGTTAGGTTTTCAAGCTTTGGTTTAGGGCTTTTTATTTCAGGAACAATTAGCCTTCATAATGGGCATGGTAGTGATCAGGAAGACGAGACGAATCTAACCATGGTGTTAGATTCCATTTACATGGACTGTGCAAGGTTTTAAGAATGCTTGGTTTGTAGCAACGTACATTTGTTCGTGGGTATAGGTATTTCAGGTTTTAGTCACAGAGAGAGGAAGGAGATGATGCGTTGTCACCCCCCCCCCCCCCCCCCCATAGGCCAATTCAAATTCCAGCGCGTTTTTTTATTTTTGTTTCCACCAATATTCATTTTCTTATATTATTATTGGTTTGTATTATATTAACAATAAAAAGAAAATGGCGTAGTGGTTACCAAGTGTGTGTTCAAGGCGTTGAAGGCTGGAGGTCAGGGGTTCGATCCCTGCCTCCAGCATTTGTTATTTTTCCTAATTATTTCAGGTGATTCAGTGTGCGCTTAGGCCTGATGCCCATCATATTCCCTCACCATCAATCACGCCAGGTGGTTTGGGATCCAGATCTGGTGGCCACCATTTGAAGGCACACCATAGACCAAGGTCAGTGCAACACACATGATCAAGAAAGTCAAATGGACCTCCACAAATGGGCCCAGATTATTGCTATTGGCACCCCACTTTCTCAGGCCCAATCTCTATCTCTTTATACTTTATTTTATTTCAATTAGTTATTTTATTTTATTTTATTAACAAAAATTATTTTCTTTTTATCAAAAATCACCAAAAACATTTTTTTATCCAATTAAAATCAGAACTTTTATTTTTCATCAATAAATATTAATTAATTAATTAGGTTTTTAATTCTAGATAACTTTAATTTATTTTACAAATAATTAAAATTAATTAGAATCAATAGGTTTTAACACTAATTTAATTATTTTATTTCTTTCCTAAAATAACCAAAAATCCAAAAATAGGCCTAAATTATTTTTCATTAATTAATTTAATTCACCAATTAATTTAGCATTTAACTTTAGGATTTAATTTCTTTTCTTAAAAAATACTAAAAACAACAAAAAACATCTTCTTTTAATTAAGAGGGTCAAAACCCTAGTTCTCGCATTCGATCTAATTTTATCGCGCGTTTTAATTTTGTACAATTATTGTATCTGCTCCCAGTTTGTAATAATTTTAATTAGGACATTTGGTTATTTTTTCCGCTTTTAAATTTCAAAGGGTTTGTTTTTGGCAATGTAAATACCCGACGCCTTGTAATAGCGTAGTTTAAATTCCGTACTTTAATTTCTGCAAATATTCAACTGCTAGATGTTTGATAATAGGGTTTGCATGACAAGAATGAATGACTAAATTTAAAATAGTTAGATCACCCTTAATTGTGCAAAGATAAAAATAACTGAAATCAACATACTCGCACATGTGCACTCCTAGGGTACACCCCACTTGGTTGCCTTTGTAAACGGTCATTGAGTATAGGTTGTTTTAGAGGTCGCCCTCTTGTCTAAAAGATCATAAGTTGCCTCGGAAAGGTTGCCTCGGATATCTTTGCCTCAAGTAAATGATCTAAGACATTAGGGTTACCACTAAGACGTCCTAACGTTGCTTTAGTGATCGTATGTCCCTCTTTCGAATTGACCCTCAAACTCCAACGATGATGCTACCTACTCGTTAATAGTGGGATAGCATTGTCTAAAGGAAATCGGCATAGAACAATTCCTTTTTCGAGTAGGTAGATTAGTTCTTAGATACTTTCTCAGCCAAAACAAAACTTTTTTCACACTTACACTCCTTTATAAACAAAGTTTTCAAAAACACTTCATTACACTCTTGAAGACAAAAGCAAGAGTTAAATCAAAGTCAAAACTAAAACTTTTCAAAGCGCACAAACACAAAGAAAACAATTTTGAAAATGATGAGCAAGTACCTAAGAGCCCGTAGATAACTACGGATAGAAAGGGTGCTAATACCTTCCCTTTCTATAAATCTACCCCCTGTACTCAGAAATATCTCGAAAAAGGAATTTTTCGGTGCTTTTTTCCTTTCCTTGTTGGATAAAATAAAAGACGGTGGCGACTATTGCTTACCGCGACATTTTGCGAACACAAACGCAAAACGCAAACCAGCAAAATTTCCTTAACGAAATAGGGAAACCACGTAACAGTTCTGGCCACCGTATCACACTTGTTCTGGACCCACTCAACCTTTGTCAACTTGGTTTCCATTATCACACGCAACGAAGGAATCTCTACCTCGACAGGGAGTACAACTTCCATTCCATACACTAGGGAGAAAGGGGTTGCTCCTGTTGAAGTGCAAACAGATGTTCGATATCCATGCAGAGTAAAAGGGAGCATTTCATGTCAATCCTTATAAGTGACAACCATTTTCTGGATAATTCTCTTGATATTCTTATTAGCAGCTTGATGTGTCTGCGATCGACCTAATGTCTAACGGTATCTTAACTGCAAGCGCACAGCCTATCGCGGTAGTAATAAAAGATTGTCGAATCAACATGGACTTTGTAATCACTCTAGTGCGAGAAAGTAATGCTAGTTTAGCTAAGGCGGAAATTGTCACGTTTGGTTTTGGGAAGGTTAAGGAAGGTAAACTAATTGATTTTAAAGTAATTATAAAATGAAATGGTCGGTATGCAATAGAGTCGACCTAAAGGATCTAATCGGACCTAGGCATATAAGGATGGTCAGCTTGGTTTATCTGTAGAATTAATCAGTTTAAAAACCCTCAACTCACACTTTCATGGTCTTATCTCGGATTATACGTCTAAAGCCCTATACCTGCTTTCGCTAGCCTATAAGTGTTTAGAAGTATTTTTTGGAAACTTAATTAATTCTAATTTGGTTTAAAGCGCTTTCACTGTATTTAAATCAAATGCCTAACTTTAGCTATCCGGTTAAAAACCTCACACTTTCGTGGTCTCGATCTAACCTATTTACTTTTCTTACTTTCGTAACAAAGGTTTTATTGTTAAGCATAAAAAGTTATAACCAGAGTTAAGTTGATTAAAGTTTTAGCCTAAGTTTGATCAGATGCCTAATGTCTCTTACTATCCCATACCGACGCTAAAGGTTTAGCTAGCCATGGAAATTATAATGAACGTACTGGAAATAAAAACAAACAAATATAGATTGGGCATTATAAATAATAAATTAAACATGCATTAATTAATTAAAAGGTATGTAATACAACTGCAAAATAGAAACCTGAAAATAAAGCCAATACTTCAATCCCTCTTCCACAAATCGGAAACTCGGACTTGGTATCGGTAATATGACAAATTCTGAGGCTTGAATAATAAATCCTAAACTATAATAATAATTTCCTGATGTTGGAAATTATTATTCGGGCAATGAAATTAAAAGAACGGAAATAAACGAATGCAGAAAAATAACAACTGAAGGAATAATGGTTTTGATTTCGGCAGAGCTTCCGCACAAGTAAACTGTAATATGCTCTCTACTTCTAACGTTGAATGTTGAGGTATTTATAGAGGAATGAATTTGGCAGTTGGCTTGAAGACTTGTAACGAAGCTTTCCTTAAAAATCTCCACAAATGTAGGAACGTGGGTAGTTGAGGAAGAAGTGGTGAACGTGGGGTTTGACTGGAGAGAAATAAGGAGTTTGAAAACTCCTTATGTTTTGCTTTGTCACGATCTGCACTTTCAAATAACTGATATGCGCATTACGGTCGTCACTGAGGCGTTACGAGCAGGTTTGGTGTTTCTCCGTGTTACGGTCGTGGCAAATGTATTACGGTCGTAACACGCTTCATGATGGCTTACGGTCGTGGCAGATGTGTTACGACCGCCACAACTACAAAATCTGTAATTCTTGACAGATTTATCTTTTTCTTCTATTCTTTTGATGCTTTCTTGCATTGTTTCATGTTTTCTTCTGTTTTGAGCTGAGTTATGAATACCTGCAAAAAGTAATGACAAACTCGAAATATTCGGGAGTTAATCGGGTCAAAATAATACAGAACGGGTAAATTTCATGGAAAATAAACGATACAATTTCGTGTTATCAAATTCCCCCATACTTAAACCTTTGCTTGTCCTCAAGCAAAATAATCAATTAAAAATATCGGACAAGTTTTTATAAACGCACATAACTAGTATACCTTTCGTTTTCAAATAATTTCAAGAAATCCTAAGTTAGTTCGGCCGAGAAAATCGAATGAAACAACAACGATACGTAAATGAAACAAGCAACGAGCTAGTCGACGACCATCCGTTTTAAACGAAACGTCCAATTATACCGTTATAATTCAACTCAAGTTTTCTCGTTCATATTTCACCCGGTTTCATTCTTGCGCAATCACATTAAGCCCATTATCCTTGCACGCACGTAGTGGAATAGCCGGTTAGTGGTTCTGATCAAAACACGACGGTTTCTGGAACAATTATGTGGCAACCTCTTTTATCCAATTGCAAGATGCGGGGGACCAAACCGTAGTCTGCCCTACCGAGTTCAGTACCAGATGCTTCTGAACCACCTAGACAATGGATTCTCATGTTACTTAGTGGAAGCTTTTGCATCCGTTGGATTAAACGATCGGGTGAGGATCGCCCAATTTAATTGGTGCAATACCTATTTCCTTAAAGCATGTAACATTCTATTTAAATCAATTTGCAAGATCATCCACTTATATTCATCGACTTTCCACGTGGATTGTGTTAAGACTGGTGCCGACTGCTAATATAAACTACTAGGGGCTAATTTAAGACTTAAAACTCAAAGTATCAGTATAATGAAAATGGAGACGATTCGCGTAAGTAGGGAGTCGAAGGTGTCATAATCGTATAGTTCTCGTTGGATCACTCTCGGCCTTCTAACTAAGATTTCAGTTAAAGTAGGTAACTAACGGTTATGCGAATATAAAAGGCGAAAATTTTTGGTACGACTAAATAAAACGGGGAGAAAATGAAATAACGAAATATAACTGAAATAGAAATGAAATTACTCGTTCTGAAATTAAGAATGCAGTGCTCCTCCCACACTATATCAAACATTGTCTCAATGTTATGATATAATGGCGAGGTTAAATGAAAAATACATCGGAAAGACAAGGAAAACACAAGAAAAGGAAAAAAAACTACTGGCGACCACGGCGGCTTCGGGTTCGTGACCGTCTGGAAGGAGTAGCTTCAGAGTCAGTGCCCTGGGGTTCAAGAGATGTAACATCCATCCTTAAAGCATTAAGCTCGCATAACACTTCATCAAGCCTTTCATTCGTCGAGCGTTGACCACTCAAGATTTGGGCATTTTGCGCGAGTAAGGCGTCGAAACGCTCCTGATGCTTTCCTTCAAGAGCTACAGCCATCTGATTTTGCTGATGGAGGGCTCTGAGGACGTCCTCCATAGTAAAAGGAGGTGGTGCAGAAGAGGACGACTCAGGAATGTCAGGCACGGGAACAGCTCGATCCAGTTCTTCCCGTATCTCATCAGCGGGGCCGACATGAGGTTCTTCTTGAGCAGCAGCATGGCCTTCAGGGTCTTCAAGGTTAAATAGCCAGTTGGCTCGGTTTTGAGGGTCAATTCGGTCCCTGCAAGGCAAAACAATGTTAGTGTAAACTCGGTTCTGTATCACTGGATGGAATTTTCCGTCGTCCCGCTCGTAGATGAGGTGGGCTGATTTGCAATGATCTAAAGTAAGCAGGACCGATGGTCGGGAAGGCAGATGAACAAGGGTGTCACCATGGTTTAGTGCTAAAGCAAGAGAAGTGACAAGCCCTCCGAAATAGAAAGGTTTGCCGCCTCTTGTGCAGATGGAGTGAATATGGGCCAGGAGGAAAGGTGCGGCATTAATTTTCTGACCCGAGAATGCACAATGCATGAAAAATAGCTCCTTGGAGTTGAGCTTGTGGTTACTATCCCTTGCAAAGATGGTGTTGGATAAGATGTGGTGGAAGTAGCGAATGGCGGGGTTGTGGATTTGGGTAGCATTGAGGTGATCATATGAGTTAGCCCGATTATTGGTCAAGCTATGCCAAAGGTTGAAGGATTCCTCATGAAAGGTGTCAGGCACACGTAGGTGAGCGCCTTAATCAGTACAGAAGTCTAGTAGGCGACCGAATGCATTCTGAGAGAAATCGTATTCGGTGCTGAAAATGCGGAACCTTACCGCACCAGTAAGTTGATTTCTTGTGCCATTTGGAGTGATGTAGCAAAATGAACTGAGGAACTCAAGGGTGAGATTCTCGTACGTTGGTTGTGGATGGCTACATAGGGTCCAAAGGTTGACATTCTGTAGGAGGTGTTGGACACTTTCAAGTAACCCGAGGTTTCGGAGGCAGTCAATGTCGACGAACCTCGTAGGATGGATGCCTCGGCGTTGGAACTTCAGGAACCGCGTGCACTGAGTTTCACCTGCTTCGCCATTTCGTAGGGTAATGCCAGGAATGGGTTGGAGATTGTTCGCCATTTGCATGCAAGAGTGTTTGAGTGAGAATGGTTGTGGTTGGTGAATGAGAGAATGAGAAGATGATACAGGTAATGGATGTATATATGGTGGAAGGAGATAGTGGAAGTTTGAAAATTGATAGGGATTAATGGTGGGTTGAATGGGGTTAATGGGTAGTTAATGGAGGAAGTGGGATGGTTGGGGAGTTATGGAAGAAGAAGAGAGAAAGGTTGGGGGAAGAAGAAAAGGGAACGTTCTGCTAACAGGGTTACTGATGTAGCCCGTGTTACGGTCGTAACACCAAGCTGACGAGCGTAACGCTCTGAAAGGCGCGTGACGGTCGTGGGGGATGGATTACGATCGTGGCAGCTACAAATTTTGCAAATTTTTACAGAACAGAACACAATTACACAGAGTATATATTTTTATAGCAGGCAGAACATCTCAGGAATTCCAACATAAACACAACATTAATTTATTCAACATATAATCCAATATATATAATTCGCAATAGAGTAGAAAACGATAAAACATTGTAAGCAGCATAATGATTGTAAGTTTAAAATTGAAAACAAACAATTGCATTAATTCAAATTGAGTAACTTGTTCTTTTTGACAGAAAATAAATGACTTGTAAATTGAAATGCAGTAATTTAACAAAAAATTGAAACTACCTAGAAACAAAGCAGAATGGAAAAAATCTAAAAACTAAGAATTGAAAAACTGAAAACTGAAAAACTAAGAAACTAAAAACTGCTTCATCCAATCTTTTCTTTTAATATCTCTAAAGCTTGGGTGATGTTATAGAATTGCTCCACCGAGATGTCAGTTAAACCAATAAGATCCAAACGCATAGTCTTCAACTCATTCTTTATTCCATCAATGTCAGTTTATAAGCATCCAAAGTGGTCAGAATGGTGTTTAATTGTGTAGTATATTCTCCTTGGTTTATATCAGGGGCTACTTGTGCTTCAGCCATATTTGTAAAGTCATGGTAACCAGGAGGAGTTTCAGGATCTGTTTCGTTTTCAGACATGAAATTATTAGCAACAAAATATGATTGTGGTGTTTCTGGTGTCGAAGGATGGTCGGGTGGATTCAATTCGTACAACCAATTTTCACGGTTATGGACACTTATTCGGGCATGGTTCGGAAGGGTAAAAAGAGTAACAACTTCGTTTCTGATCAGGTAATCATAAGGTGCAGGGCCTAAATTTCCTATTATCATGTTGTTGAAACAGAAATCAATATTCATAGGCCTAATTGATCCAAATGGTGCACATTTATTAAGTTGGTAACGGGGTCCAAGAGCATGTGCAATCATTGTAACTAATCCTCCCACACTGACAGGAACATTAGGGTCCTCACTAATGCGGGTAAAGGTTTTCATCAAGAGTGGGATAGCATTGACAGGGCGTCCTAGATTCATACAATAAAGCAGAGATAATTCATCCTTGGATACAACATTTTGATTTTGTTCTTTTCCAAACAGAGTGTGGGCAAGAATCCTATGGAAATAACGGATGGCTGGGTTATGTATCTCATTGTTATCCATATTTTGTGGGTCAGGGTGATAGTTTCCGGTTAAAGTACCCCAGAAGTAATCCAACTCAAAATCCAATAAATCGGCCTCAGGGGTAGTAAAAGCTAAGGGTCCGCTGGCGAATCCCAATAAAGCAGCTAAGTCCCTATGGTTATAGGTGAACTCAATACCAAAAGGTATGAAGGTAATGATTCCTTTTCGGGCTCCGACACCGTGTTCAGGGATGTAAACTAGAGAACTTAAGAACTCAAGGGTAAGCTCTCGGTAAGTGATAAACCTATTTTTCAGGTGGGCTTTCTCCCATCCCAACTGGTTAAACATGTAGTAAACACTGTCAGTAATGCCTAAAGAGTCCATAGTGGGTTCATCATGATACAGGGTTAAACTGATGTCTCGCTGAGACAAAGCCTCAAATCTTCTTCGTTGGTTTCTACCTCTAAAGGTGGTTTCCATAAAGTTCTGTGGAGGAGCCATAGCAAAAACAAAGCGGGGAAACAGAGTAGAGGAGAAAGTAAAGAGAAAAAGACTATTCAGAAATCCTGTGGCAAGTAAAATTGTTTTGAAATCAGCAGCAGTTTCATAAAAGTTTTTAAAAAAATGAAAAATACTTACATAGCAAGCAAAAACAAATAATACAAACAAAATAGCAGGTAAAAACAAATAAAATGGGTTGCCTCCCATGAAGCGCTGTTTTTAACGTCATAAGCCTGACGAAATACCTAGTGAAAGATTAGTTGGGAGAAATAGGGTGCAGTTCTACGAGTGTAAGCTTATTCGTATAATCTCTATTATCTATATGATGATATTGTTTTAACCGCTGCCCGTTTACAATAAACGGGGCGCTATTTCTATACTTAATTTCTACCGCTCCGCTAGGAAAAACTCTTGTAATTTCGAAAGGACCGGACCATCTAGATTTAAGTTTTCCAGGGAAGAGTCTAAGTCTAGAATTAAATAAAAGTACGACATCTCCCACACTAAATTCTTTCCGAGATAAACGCTGATCGTGCCATTTTTTAGTTCGGTCTTTGTATATTTTAGCGTTTTCGTAAGCGTCTAGTCTTAATTCTTCCAGTTCATGTAAATCGAGGATTCGTTTCTCGCCAGCAGCAGTGTAATTAATATTGAGTGTTTTTATCGCCCAATAAGCTTTATGCTCTAATTCTACCGGGAGATGACATGATTTTCCGTAAACAAGTTTGAAAGGTGTAGTTCCGATAGGAGTCTTGTAAGCCATCCTATAAGCCCATAAAGCTTCGTTAAGCTTGGATGACCAATCTTTTCGAGATATCGCGACATTTTTTTCTATAATTTGTTTAATCTCTCTGTTCGAAACTTCGACTTGTCCGCTAGTTTGCGGATGATAAGGTGTTGCTACGCGGTGTTTCACTCCATATTTAGATAGTAATTTATCAAATATCTTCGAAATAAAATGAGATCCACCGTCACTGATAACAAGTCGGGGAACACCAAAACGCGGGAAAATTATATTCTTGAAAAGCTTTATCACTACTCGTGTGTCATTTGTAGGAGAAGCTATTGCCTCGATCCATTTTGAAATGTAATCGACAGCGACGAGTATAAACTTGTTTCCAAAAGAAGATGGGAAAGGTCCCATAAAATCTATTCCCCAAACATCAAAGACTTCAACTTCAAGTATTCCTTTCTGAGGCATTTCATCGCGTCTTGAGATATTACCAGTGCGTTGGCATCGGTCACAGTTTTTAACAGCGACGTGGACATCCTTCCATAGGTTAGGCCAGAAAAGGCCGGCTTGGAGAATTTTGGCACACATTTTAGAGGTGCTAGTATGTCCGCCATAAGGAGATGAATGACAATGGGAAATGACGTTTTCTATTTCTTCGTCGGGTATACACCGGCGGAAAATTCCATCAGGTCCTCGTTTAAATAAAAGTGGTTCGTCCCAATAGTAACTCTTGAGATCATGGAAGAATTTCTTTTTCTGTTGGTAAGTTAAGTCAGGTGGAAGCGCTCCGACAGCTAAATAATTAACGATGTCAGCATACCAAGGCAATCCTATGGTCATGTCGATGGCTTCCACGACTTCTTTAGCTTCTGGTTTATTTAAATCCAATTGAGCTAGGTCGCTTATCATATGTGCTATCAGATGTTCATACGGAAAATCATCGTTAATTGGCACTTGTTCGGGTTTTATACCTTCTAAACGGGATAAATGATCCGCTACGACGTTTTCGGTTCCTTTCTTATCTTTAATTTCCAAGTCGAATTCTTGTAAAAGTAAGATCCATCGGAGGAGTCTGGGTTTTGCATCTTTCTTGGCAAGTAAATATCTGATAGCAGCGTGGTCCGTGTAAATGATGATTTTTGCTCCTACAAGGTAAGAACGGAATTTGTCAAGCGCGAAGACCACGGCTAAGAGTTCTTTTTCAGTGGTGGTGTAGTTCATTTGAGCTGAGTCTAGCGTTCTGCTGGCATAGTAAATTGCGTGAAGTTTCTTATCTTTCCTTTGTCCAAGAACTGCGCCTACAGCGAAATCACTTGCATCGCACATGATTTCGAAAGGTAACCTCTAATCGGGCGGTTGCATGATTGGTGCAGAAATAAGTGCGGCTTTAAGGGTTATAAAAGCTTTAAGACAATCGTCATCGAATATGAACTCAGCATCCTTCATTAATAGACCGGTAAGTGGTTTTGTAATTTTCGAGAAATCTTTAATAAAGCGTCGGTAAAAACCGGCGTGTCCTAGAAAACTTCGTATCTCTTGAACGGTCTTTGGTGGTTAGAGTTCTTTAATCACTTCTATCTTAGCTTTATCAACTTCAATTCCTTTATTAGAAATAACATGTCCAAGTACGATTCCTTCTCTGACCATGAAATGGCATTTTTCCCAGTTTAGCACAAGGTTTACTTTCACACATCATTCTAAAACACTTTCTAAATTAGATAGACATCCTTCAAAGTTTTATCCACACACAGAGAAGTCGTCCATAAACACTTCCATGATGTTGTCAATGAAATCTGCGAAGATGGCCATCATACATCGTTGGAAAGTTACGGGAGCATTACATAATCCAAATGGCATTCGTCTGTACGCGAACGTTCCATAGGGACACGTGAATGTAGTCTTCTCTTGATCATCAGGGTGAATCAGAATTTGGAAAAATCCAGAATAACCGTCTAAATAGCAGAAATAGGAGTGTTTGGCTAATCGTTCTAACATTTGATCAATAAAGGGTAAAGGAAAATGGTCTTTCCGAGTAGCTTTGTTCAGTTTTCGATAATCAATGCACACTCTGTGTCCACTAACTACTCTTTGTGTTATTGATTCGCCTTGTGCGTTTTTCACGACAGTGACACCTCCTTTCTTAGGTACGACATGCACTGGGCTAACCCATTTACTGTCGGAGATCGGGTATATAATTCCAGCTTCCATTAGCTTTTTGATTTCATCTCTGACTACAGTGCTTAGAATCAGATTGATTCTTCTTTGAGGTTCTCGAGAGGTTTTGCAATCCTCTTCTAATAGAATACGGTGCATACAAATTGAAGGACAAATTCCTTTTAAGTCTGATATGTTGTAACCTAACGCAGTAGGGTATTTCCTTAGAATGTCTAAAAGTTTCTGAGTTTTGAGCGTTCCTAAACTAGAATTCACTATTACAGGTCGAGTTTGTTCAGTATCAAGGAATTCGTATCGCATATTTTTAGGTAGAACTTTCAATTCTAGTTTTGGTTTCTTGGAACATGGCATATGATCGGGTGTAAGTGCTAGACTTTCGCTTAGACTGTCATCTTCATATGGTTCTCGCCAATTTTCGTCTTCGAATATCAGAGGGGTTTCAATTTTCATTATTTCGGAATATGTGGTTTGTTCAACTTCCATTTCTCTCACGCACTCGTCTATAATATCGAGTAAATAACATGTGTCATTCATGGCGGGTGCTTGTAGAAATTGAGTGAGGATGAATTCCACTTTTTCCTCTCCGACTTCGAATGTTAATCTGCCCTTCTTGACATCAATTATAGCTCCAGCTGTGGCTAGGAATGGTCTTCCTAATATGATAGGGGTAACTGAGTCCTCGATTATGTCCATGATGATGAAATCGGTAGGGATATAGAATTGACCTATTCTAACTAGAACGTTTTCCAGTATACCTACAGGGTATTTAACCGATCAGTCGGCTAATTGGACAGACATTTTCGTGGGTCTGAGTTCTCCTATCTCTAGCTTTTTGCAGATAGATAAGGGCATGACAGTAATGCTTGCTCCTAAGTCACATAGGAGGCATATTGTTTTGAATGATCGCGCTACACTCGGCAGTGAGTGTAACTGTTTCGTTATCCTCTATCTTCTTCTTGTTGGATAGGATTTCCTTAAGAAATTTAGCGTACAAGGGCATCTGAGTGATGGCTTCTGTAAAAGGTATTGTTATATTGAGTTGTTTCAGAAGTTCAACGAATTTCTTGAACTGGCCCATCGTTTTGGAATTTGTAAGTCTCTGAGGATACGGGATTGGTGGTTTATAAGGTGGTGGAGGTACATAAGGCTTCTCTTGCTCCACTGCCTCTTGAGTTTCGTTTTCCTTTTCTTTTTCTCTAGGTTCATTGGCTTGTTCAGGCGGCTCGCTCTGCTTTTGGTACATGGCTGGATTTTCTAGTCTCGGGTCAACAGGTCCGTCGAGTTCTTTTCCACTTCTCAGTATCACAGCATTAGCATGTCCTTTCGGGTTGGGCTGTGGTTGACCAGGAAAAATTCCAGTCGGTGCCGCAGTAGGTGCTTGTTGTTGAGCTACCTCTGAAATTTGCGTCTCAAGCATCTTGTTATGGGTGGCTAAAGCATCAACCTTGCTAGCTAATTGTTTTATCTGCTCATTAGTATGTAAATTTTGATTCATAACGTCTTTATTAGTCCGAGCTTGGGAAGCAACGAAGTGTTCAATCATGATTTCTAGGTTAGATTTCCTAGGAGCATTAGGTCCATTACCAGGATGATTTGGGATAGCTTTTGGATAACCGGGTGGTGTGGCAGGAGCTTGTACAGGCGCGTATAACGCGTTGTTACTTTTGTATGAAAAGTTCAGATGATTTTTCCAGCCTGGGTTATAGGTATTGCTATAAGGGTTCCCTTGTACATAGTTTGCTTGTTCAGCTGGAACTCCTGTTAGAAGTGGGCATTCTGGAGCAAGATGTGATTGAAGACCACATAGATCGCAAGTTTGGACAACTGCAGCCACGGTAGCTGCAGGAGCAGTGGTAAGGTTTTCTAGCTTTTGGGTAAGAGCTTCCACTTTAGCATTGACTTGGTCCAGGATATTCACTTCAGACATTCCACCTTTGGTTTGGGATTTCTCCACATTAGCTCTTTCGCTTCCCCATTGATAGTGGTTCTGGGCCATACTTTCGATAAGTTGATTTGCTTCGGCATATGGTTTATCCATCAGTGCGCCACCAGCAGCGGCGTCTATAGTCATTCTTGTGTTATACAACAGACCGTTATAAAACATATGAATGATTAGCCATTCTTCTAAACCATGATGAGGACAGAGTCTAATCATGTCCTTGTAACGTTCACATGCTTCGAAAAGTGATTCGTTATCTTTTTGTCTAAAACCGTTGATGTTAGCTCTAAGCATAGCAGTTTTGCTTGGTGGGAAATATCTAGCCAAGAAGACTTTTTTCAATTCATCCCATGTGGTGATTGAATTTGAAGGAAGGGATTGGAGCCAGGCTCGGGCTCTGTCTCTTAAAGAAAAAGGAAATAGGCGCAATCGTATTGCCTCGGGGTTTACACCATTCGCTTTTACAGTGTCTGCGTACTGCACAAACACTGACAGATGTAGGTTAGGGTCATCAGTAGGAGATCCAAAAAATTGGTTCTGCTGAACGGCGGATAGAAGCGAAGGTTTCAGCTCGAAATCGTTTCGAGCGATAGCAGGGGCGGCAATGCTGTTGTGAGGCTCCGCTTGCGAAGGAACTGCGTAGTCCTTAAGAGCGCGAGGCGGATTTGGTACGTCAGCCATTGTCGATTCTTTGGTAGATTCCGATAACGGGATATCAGGAATTTTCGTCGGAGGAAGATTGTTGAGAGATCGGTATTCTTGAATTCGGCGTCTTAATCTTAAGTAACACTCGATATCGTTAATTTGTAAATGCAAAGGCTCATTTTGAGAACGAGTGTTTGTCATACAACAGAGGGAAATATAAAAAGTTGCCTTAGTCTAGACAATGTTGTTTTCAGATTACACTAGTGACTAAACTAAAGTCCCCGGCAACGGCGCCAAAAACTTGATGTGTCTGCGATCGACCTAATGTCTAACGGTATCTTAACTTCAAGCACACAGCCTATCGCGGTAGTAATAAAAGATTTTCGAATCCACAGGGACTTTGTAATCACTCTAGTGCGGGAAAGTAATGCTAGTTTAGCTAAGGCGGAAATTGTCACGTTTGGTTTTGGGAAGGTTAAGGAAGGTAAACTAATTGATTTTAAAGTAATTATAAAATGAAATGGTCGGTATGCAATAGAGTCGACCTAAAGGATCTAATCGGACCTAGGCATATAAGGATGGTCAGCTTGGTTTATCTGTAGAATTAATCAGTTTAAAAACCCTCAACTCACACTTTCATGGTCTTATCTCGGATCATACGTCTAAAGCCCTATACCTGCTTTCGCTAGCCTATAAGTGTTTAGAAGTATTTTTTGGAAACTTAATTAATTCTAATTTGGTTTAAAGCGCTTTCACTGTATTTAAATCAAATGCCTAACTTTAGCTATCCGGTTAAAAACCTCACACTTTCATGGTCTCGATCTAACCTATTTACTCTTCTTACTTTCGTAACAAAGGTTTTATTTTTAAGCATAAAAAGTTATAACCAGAGTTAAGTTGATTAAAGTTTTAGCCTAAGTTTGATCAGATGCCTAATGTCTCTTACTATCCCATACCGACGCTAAAGGTTTAGCTAGCCATGGAAATTATAATGAACGTACTGGAAATAAAAACAAACAAATATAGATTGGACATTATAAATAATAAATTAAACATGCATTAATTAATTAAAAGATATGTAATACAACTGCAAAATAGAAACCTGAAAATAAAGCCAATACTTCAATCCCTCTTCCACAAATCGGAAACTCGGACTTGGTATCGGTAATATGACAAATTCTGAGGCTTGAATAATAAATCCTAAACTATAATAATAATTTCCTGATGTTGGAAATTATTATTCGGGCAATGAAATTAAAAGAACGGAAATAAACGAATGCAGAAAAATAACAACTGGAGGAATAATGGTTTTGATTTCGGCAGAGCTTCCGCACAAGTAAACTGTAATATGCTCTCTACTTCTAACGTTGAATGTTGAGGTATTTATAGAGGAATGAATTTGGCAGTTGGCTTGAAGACTTGTAACGAAGTTTTACTTAAAAATCTCCACAAATGTAGGAATGTGGGTAGTTGAGGAAGAAGTGGTGAACGTGGGGTTTGACTGGAGAGAAATAAGGAGTTTGAAAACTCCTTCTATTTTGCTTTTCCATGATCTGCACTTTCAAATAACTGATATGCACATTACGGTCGTCACTGAGGCGTTACGAGCAGGCTTGGTGTTTCTCCGTGTTACGGTCGTGGCAGATGTGTTACGGTCGTAACACGCTTCATGATGGCTTACGGTCGTGGCAGATGTGTTACGACCGTCACAGCTACAAAATCTGTAATTCTTGACAGATTTATCTTTTTCTTCTATTCTTTTGATGCTTTCTTGCATTGTTTCATGTTTTCTTCTGTTTTGAGCTGAGTTATGAATACCTGCAAAAAGTAATGACAAACTCGAAATATTCGGGAGTTAATCGGGTCAAAATAATACAGAACGGGTAAATTTCATGGAAAATAAACGATACAATTTCGTGTTATCACAGCTTCAACAACCCCATTCATCTTTGGCCTGTATAGAGATGAATTGTGATGGACAATCTTGAATTCTTCGCACACTTTTGTCATCATCTTGTTGTTCAAATTTGAGCCATTGTCAGTGATGATTCTGCTCGGCACACCATGCCGGAATATAAGATTATTTTTGATGAAATGCACGACCACCTGTTTGGTAACATTGGCATATGAAGCAGTCTCTACCCATTTGGTAAAGTAGTCAATTGCTACCAAGATGAAACGATTTCCATTCAAAGCTTTGGGTTCTATCATCCCGATCATGTCAATACCCCACATAGAGAAAGGCCATGGGGAGGAAATCAAATTGAGAAGTGTCAGAGGCACATGGATCTTATCTGCATAAATCTAGAATTTATGGCACTTCTTTGCAAATTTGTAACAGTCAGATTCCATTGTCAACCAATAATAACATTCCCTTAGCATCTTTTTAGCCATCGAATGTCCATTAGCATGAGTGTCAAATGAACATTCATGAATCTCATGCATCAACATGTCCGCTTCGTGTCTATCCACACATCTGAGCAGGACCATGTCATAATTTCTCTTGTATAACACATTTTCACTTTGAATTTTGCTGTGCTATCCACTAACATGTCGATGTGAGGAAATGGAAAATCATCTTTTGGACTAGATTTATTTAGATCTCTGTAATCTACACACATGCGGACTTTTCTGTCTTTTTTCGGCACTAGGACAATATTGGAAATCCATTAAGGATACACTGACGTCACAAGAAAACCAACATTAATCTACTTTAGGATCTCCTCTTTGATCTTTACTGCCATATTCGGGTGGGTTCTTCTCAACTTTTGTTTAACTGGCAGACACTCTGGCTTCAACGGCAAGCGATGCTCGACAATGTCTGTATCTAGACCAGGAATATCTTGATAAGACCAAGAAAAAATATCCACATACTCTTTCAACAGCTCAATCAACCCGCTCTTTACATCAGGATGCAATGATGCTCCAATCTTGACTTCCTTCGGATCTTCTTCTAAACCCAAATTAATCACTTCCAAAGGCTCCTTATATGGCTGAATGGTATTTTCCTCGTGCTCAAGCAACCGTGAGACCTCTTCTGGAATCTCATCATAATCTTATTCTTCAGCCCCAAACACAGGACAATCAAAGTTGGGAGAGGGTGCAGCAGGGTCATTGTATTCAACGGGTTTTTTAATTAATCTGCACATTTGTCTTATGATTGCTTTTAGAAACTGACACATATAACAAGTGATCATGCAGATTAATTTTCAGTTTTTATTTATTTTGAAAAGGTCTTTTTTATTATTACCATTTCCCAAGAAAAAAGCAAAAAATAAAAGACATAATTTTGGAAGCAAATACAACTTTTATTAATGATCTTAAAAGTTATAGCAAACAGATAAGCCCTGCAACATTAATACTTCTACCTTGGGCAGAGTGAAAGCTTTTCAAAAGAAAGAAACAAATTAATAAAACAAATTACTTTGAAACATGTATGCAAGAAGGAACATCAATGGTGACCCAGTTCTGAACTCAGACTCCATGCGTCACATAATTCGGTACTTCCTGCTATGCTTCATCCTCTTCAACAACATTAATTCCAAAACCAATTGGATGGAGGTAACCTCTGCTGCGGAAAACATCATGATAACTGTTCACAGAAGACTTTGACTTCAAATTTTCGCCTTTTTCATCCCACGAAGAGAAACCCAAACCAACTCCGTTTTTGTTCACGGGTAGATCCACAAGTTGTCCCCAAACTGCATTATGACCATTGCGCACAACCTGCTGCGCGTCCTTCAGGGAAACCACAAAATTCTCATTCCTCCTTATGTTGTCAATGGATAGGGCTTGGAACTGGGTTCCAACAGTAGCCTCATCCGCTTCTACAATACTGAAAGAGGATAGATGGGATATCAACAACACCTGCTCCCCATTTATGATCACTACCTTCCCTTCATGCACACATTTTAGCTTCTAATGCAGAGTTGAAGTGACAGCCCCTTCTTCGTGTATCCACGGCCGTCCTAGCAAACAACTATATACGGGAATAATGTCCATGACCTGGAAGGTTATCAGGAACAAATGTGGTCCTATATGGATGGGCAAGTCCACTTCACCGATGACAGATTTCCTCGACCCATCAAAATCCTTCACAATGATGCCACTCGGGTGCATAGGTGTTCCCTGATGCTTTAACTTCATGAGGGTACTCCTCGGTATAACATTCAACGCGGACATCAAAGTAATAACGCATTTGAAATACTGGATTTTTTTAATTATAATTACATCGAAATGAATTACAAGTTTCAATGATCCCAAGTACAAGATGAGAATACAATCTAAAAGTCTTGAGAAAAAGAACTGATAGAGATCAATCTGCACGCTGGCGCTTCCCTGTGAGCCTGGCAATCTGAGCTCTCAACCTCTGGTTTTCTTCCACATGTATGATGGCAACCTCCTTCCAATCATATGGATCAGGAAATGAGTAATCAACACCTGTTTAAGGCTTAGGAGAAAATAAATCCCCTTGCCTCTCCATATACTCCACCGCTCGACTCTCGAGGATCTCGATCAAATCGTCTTTCTCCTTTAGATATGCTCTGTAGGAACTCTCTAAAGTCTGGAACTTGTTCTTCTAAGCATCCCTTTCATGTTGCATCCTGACCAAAGCAAGCTGCAGCTCTTCTAGATCATCTAATAAGGGAGGAGTGGTATTCACAAATAGATCAGGCATGGGTGTCTCCCGAGTATACGGCATCTTTAACTGAATGGCTCTCGATCAAACCCACTGAAGGTATGGCTCCAAAGAAACAGAACCCCTTGGTCCCAAATCCTTCCTACTCTTCTTATGAATGTGACTCCAGGCCTTCGCAATCTGCTCTCTACCTTCCATATGGTCTTCTCCTTCCTTCAGAAAGAAACTACTCAAATGAATACTGTTCGGTTTATCCCTCATCGGATAACCAAGCTGTCGCCATGCAAGAACAGGGTTATAGCTAATTCCTCCCTTTGTACCAAGAAGAAGTACATTGGGGAAACTACCACAACTATCAATAATCTCTATATCCTGATAAGCTCAATGATACCAATCAATATCCAAGTGATTAAGTTCCATGATCTTAGGAGCCCAATGGGGTTCCTTCTTGACATCCCAAAAAGCATCAGACTGAGGCATATGAGAGATAAACCACCAGTACAACAGAGTCGTGCAACAGATAATCATTCCTCCATGATAAGAACTCCGAAGATGAACAGAGTAATAAACATCACCCAACAATGTAGGAACTGGGTTTCCAATCATGAAAATCCTGATAGCATTAATGTCGATAAACTTGTCCACATTAGGAAATAAGAACAACCCGTAAGCAAGTAAAGCAAAGATGGCCTCAAAAGCGACTGTACTCTTCATCCTGGCAAAGTAACGAGCTTTCTCCAATAAGAACTGAGCTGGTAATCCTCTAATTCATCCTTTGGTAGTCATATGGGCTTCCACCTCAGACTTCCCCAGATGAATCAAAGCAGCTATCTCATGTGGTTTTGGCTCACCCTCCAAACTAGTAAAAGGAACACGATCGGTAACAGGTAAATCCAATAGGAATACTTAGACCTTTATTATGGTTTTGAACACTCTTTTAACCCTCGCACGTTCATTTTACTTCCCACATTATTATTTCCTTATTATTGTATATGCTTATGGTTTGTAACAGTTAAAAATTAGGATTTTATTTACCGCTTTTATCCCCAATTTTTGGACTTGTAATTTTCCCCCTCCTTGAAGCCATGTAATAGTTAGATTTAATTTTCGCACTTTAATTTCCTGTACATATATTAACTATTAGATGTATGTCTAATAGGATTGCATGACAAGAATTAAAAACATAAACGTTAGCAAACCTAACTTCAAAGAAAAATAACTGAATACAACACACTCGCACATGTGCACATCTAGGGTACTCCCACTTCGGTTTCCATCGGAATAAAATGGTTACGATTCTCGAATGTAAGGGATTTTAGTGGCTACCCTTTGGTTTAAAAAGTTCATAAGTCCCTCGATGACCCTTTCGATGTTGCCTCAGTAAAATGATATTAAAACTTTAGGGTAATTACTAAGATATCTTACAAAGATCATAAGTCCCTCGATGTTCGAATGATAGGCACATCTTGTATTTGGATTGTACTTCGGAGAGGATGTGTTGGGATTAGGAGGAGGATCCCAGAGTGTTATGAGGTTAACTTTTAACAAATGTTTTAATGCTTGAGATAAAGGCATTCTAATTCTGGTGAATTGCCTCCTCAGATTGTCTGACCTATGCATGTTGCCCTGTTGTTGTTGTTGTTGAACATATGCTGAATTAGAGATCAATACCGCCCCCACATACTGATGGAGATCATTTTTATCACGTATTTTCTAGATATAGACAACATTGGTTTCTTTTTTACCAATGAAAGGCTTCTTCACAGCATTATAAGATGTAGCCATCAGAATCTTCCCGCTCTTGATACCACTTTTAACTCGTTTTCCAGTCAGAATCAGCTCAGTAAACCTGATGAAGAACTCCCAATCAACAAAATTAAAGAATGGACCTATCAGAGTGCCCATGAACATATCCACCAATTCCCGGTCATTCAAAGGAGGTTGAAACCTTCCAGCTAAACCTTTCCATTTTTGTTCATATTCCTTGAACCCTTCATTCGAGCCCATGGACATGTTTTATAATTGCACACGAGTTGGCACCAGGTCAGCATTATATTGATACTGCTTGTAGAAAGAAGCAACCAAGTCTTCCCACATGTGGATGTTGGTTCCCTCCAGCTGATAGAACCATTCTAGTTGAGTGCCAGCCAAACTTTCTTGGAAGAAATGGACCTATAATTTCCCGTCAGTAGTATGAGGTTGGATTTTTCGAACATACGACCTTAGATGAAGTTTGGGACAAGAGACCCCGTCATATTTAGCAAAGATAGGGACTTTGAATTTGTGATGGATGACCACCCCCAGGATCAGACCTAGCTCCCCAAAATCCAATCCAGGCACTTTCTGGATTTCCAAAGCTTTGAGTCGGTCTTCCAACTGCTTGTATTTGTCATCTGTAGGAGGATATTATTCGTCATAGTAGTCTTCTTCTTCGAAACCATGATTGTTTCTATCTTCACCCTTGACACTTCTGCCATTCTCCTCTTGGTTGTCGTCTTCCTCAGAGGAAATATCATTCACTCGAACTGGTTGGGAAGGACGTTTAAATATTCTCCCCATGTTGAGGATAACAACCCGCTTCTTAGTCTTCTTTTTCGTGGTGAGTGTAGCGGTAGAAATGTTCAAGACTAAGCCATTAGACTGGCTAGACTTTATACATATCAAAAATAAAAATCGCCACCGCGCTTTATTGTTTCCAAAGGAATAGGAAAAGAGCAAATAACCCAAAAAGAGAGGAAAAGATTCAAGGTAAGGGGGTTGGTTATGCAAAAGGAAGGTATTAGCACCCTAAACATCTACGGTACTCCGCAGGAACCTCTTTGTAAAATCTTTATATTTTGGCTATAAAATATGTTGTATAGAAATAGATGGTGGAGTTGAGAAGAGAAATATTTTTTATGATTTTTGCACCCGCCACAGTTGTGAACCTTTAGTGCCTACGTATCACCTTTCACGCAATAGGGGATCAGGGTACACGTAGTTCCTCTTTTAAAAATTTGAAACACAAGTGTGTTGGTTAATTTTATGAGATAAGACATCATCGTCATTGTCCGTGTGGAAAACATACTTACTACCACAATCATGAGAAAGGAGAATTTGCATCATCTCAAAGTGGAGGATAATGGCTTGGATTTTAAAATCAACAATGCCTCACTCAACACCCAAGTGGAAAATATCTCACTTCACTACATATTGTAGAAGTATAGTTGTTTGTATCACTACAAGGATTGACAAGAGTCTAACCTTTTGAGAAAACTTTAAAGATAAAAATCCAAAGTGGCAAAATGGTTTGAAATGAGATTGATTGACTTTTAGTATTCTCACAAAAAGTGTCAAAGTATTATTAAATTGATTGAAGTTTATTGATGAAAATGTTTTGAAAATGCATGGACCTAAGTCCAAGTTTATTATGAAAGTGTTTCAAGTTTAGAAACAAGAATAGTTTAAAAAGGAGGGAGAAGATTTTTGAAATTAAAGAAGATGGGAGGAGTAGAAGAGGCTATCCTAAAGCATAAGGTAAAATCTAAGGATAAGGATCATCTAACCAACAAGAAGCGAAAACTTGACATTATGAGCCAAGATAGAATTCCCATTCTTTGGATTGAAACCAAGCAAGCAAAGATACTATACCTCTTCAAATGTATTAAGTCTTCACAAAAATTGGGCAGAGTAACGGCTGTATACGGGTGAATTCCAGATTACAAACAAAGGATGTAATCACAAAAACCTACACACAAAAACAAACAAGCAACCCAATGTCTTGAGGTAAACCTCAAGAACTCCAGACAAAATAATCAGATAAGGTCACAAGGTCTCCAAGATAGGCCAAGATTTCTAATCCTAAGTCCAAGAAATAGGCTCATGCTTCATAATGCCAAGGATAGTAACCAAATAGTCCAAGTACCATTAAGAGTTTTTTAGGGTTTATGTTGATTATTAAGTATCTTAAGAAAAGAAAAGAAAAGCTCAAGTGAGCAAAGTAAAAATGACAAGAAAATAAATGCTCAAATGAGCAAAGATGAAAATGGCATGAAATGAAAATGCTAAAAAAATAAATAGTACATAAAGCATAAAAAGAATAAAAGCATAAGATAAACAAGTCAATAATTAGTGGTTAGTTGGATGACCATCTTGAAATTTGCATTTGGAACTCATTAGAGGATTGGTAGAACCAAAGTCTCCACACAACAAGTTGCATTTGCTTTTTGTCAAGTATATCATCCATTTGGAATTCTCATAAGTACCGTTTAATGATCAACGATGTTTAAGTGATCCGCGTTGACCAAAGGTGTTGTAGATCCATTAGAGGATTGGTAGAACCAAAGCCTCCACACAATGAATCTCAAGGTTATTGGATCAAAGAGATCAAATTAACATACTTTGGCTTGCAATCATAAGTTTGGGCCACGAATGATCATTTATACGAATCGGGACAAAATTTAGCGCTATGTTAAGCAATCGTAAGTGGACTTATATAGAAGTCTCACCTATTATGAGGCAGGTCAATAGAAATCTATGCACCATTTGTTTTGAGACATGATATAGAAATCATGCTCCAACAACATTTAGTGCAATGAGAAGGGGATGAGATGAAGAGGATTAGGGCAAAAGATGAATAAACCACTTTTGAATTAAAAATTTAATCAAACTATTATTAAAATCATTCATCCATTTTTGTGGAGTTAAACTCAACAACATGGATCCAATGATGTTAGTAAAGCCATGATAAAAAAATCAACCCAAGACAGCCATAAAATAATCACAAAATAATAATGTATTTAATATATACATTAAAATATTTAAAAATGTTTTTAAAAAAATGGAAAATAATGAGGAAAATATCAATTATGTTCAAATTAATCAAGAAATGAAAAATAAGACCATAGAAAAATCAGAAAAGAAGCCAAGTAATTTTATAAAATTTTTGGTAATTTTTAAAAGTCAGAAACTATTTTTAAAAATTAAAATAAATGGGTAAAATAAACAAAAACAGTAAAAAATTGTAAAGTCAGAAACAAAAATAAAATAAGGTCACAAATGTTTGTCACAATATCATTGGATCATTCCATAATTTTTTTTAGAATTTAAAAATGTATAAAAGTATTTTTAAACATTTTAAACAAATCAAATAAATGTAAAATTCATAAAAAATACCAAAACACAAAATTAAATTGTGAAAAAATAAAAATCAAAAAGAGAATAATACAAAAAAAAATTTCATAATTGTTTCAGATTTTTTGGACTAAAAATGAATTTTCTATGATTTTTTGAAATTTAAAACAATTAAAATATAAAAATCAGAAAAAGAAAATAAAAGTAAAAGATGTGGACCATTGGATGAGAGTCAAAACGCGTTAGTAATCAAATCCAAGGGATCTGACGCGCTGTGCATATCATAGTCATTAATGAATAATGTACATAATCAATAATAAATCAGATTTTTGAAAAACACAAATGTCACGCCATCATTGGTTGGAAGATGACACGTAGGTTATCTTAAACCTCCAACCAACATGATTTGTAGGTCTCTCAAACTGTAAAATCAGAAGCTCAGACCTATGCCAATCGCTTCGTCTCTTCAAGACGAAAACAAACACACCCTCGCGCCAAATTTATATAAACTGTAGCTCAAGCAATTTGGAAGGAAAGTTTTGAAAAGGGATTTGAAAATTAATGGTCAAAACATGCTCCCAGTGAAATGTAAGTGTTGCGACTAGAACCAGGCAATGAGAGCAACACAATGATATCAGAGTTTTGAAGAATTGATGAAGGAATCTACCTATTGAAGTTGAGTTGTAGAGCTCTGAAACTGGACTTCTATGGAGCAGTATAGGGCATAATTCTTGAATGTAATTATATGGTTAGCTTCAGGGAAGATCAAGGAAGATGAATTGAGGGAAAAAATGGATTGAAAAAGACTTGAGAATAGATTTCGAAGTTGCTGAATTCTGGGTTGTGAAGCAAGTTTGGCAGGGTGATTCTGGCTATCTAAGCTTGGGAAATTGAATGGGGGATGACCCTCTATTTATAGGGAGGAAAAAGGGATCAAAAGGAATAGCAAATGATGCGTTTTGGAGGGAATTCGTGTAGGTCTGCATCATGAAGAAAGTGTGACTCAAACTTGATCAAAACTCAGCCAAATCGTGCATTTCATGATGTTAATCACTTCTGGAAAGTTTCTAAACATGATTAGAAACAAAGACGCGTGGAAATCTTGTGATTAGAAGCCAAAACAAAGATTTCAAAATCCTGACTTTGTGCAAAATTCAGTTTCAAACTACCCAATTCAAATCCATGGCATTTACACCTCAAGGGGTCTTAGGGCATAATTCTTGATGCTTTGGAAAGATGAGGTTACAAGATTTGCAATGTAAAAAGGATGGAATCAAATGGATGCTTGAGCTAAAAGTTACATGGAGTCAAAGTTGAAGAAAAATAGTTGACTTTCCATACTTAGAAATATTTCAAATTCTTCTTTAAAAATGACCTATAATATTTTGCATCCAAACATGGCTTTCCATATAGAATTTGCTCTTGAACAAAAAAGATGGAATTAAGTAGATCTCTTAAATGACATTTTTCAATTTGGACCACTCAAAATTTCCAAAAATTGAGCAAGTTATGACTTGTTGAAGTTGGCCAAAAATCATGAAATGACCTATAATCTTTTGCATCCTTAAGCCAACTTCCATCCATTTTCTTACTTTGCATATAAAATAAGGAATGAAGTAAACATTCTTAAGATCATCATGAAAAAATAATGGGCTCAAGGTGATGAAAATCTACCAAGTTATGACCATTTGAAGTCACATATGGAAAATTGGGGATTCATCTGAGTGACTTGTAATCTTTCTTCTTCACCAAGTTCCTTCCACATGAAAACTCCTTGGAACTTTTGAAGTGATTTGTTGGTAAATCTTTGAAGAGAAGGATGTTTTTGGAATCACTCAAAAATACCAAAATATGAGCAAGATATGCTCCTTTGAAGTCCAAAACCCTAACCTCTAAATCAAGAGAATGCTTTGAGGAAATTTGCCAAGTTTGAACAAGCTTTTTGTGCCAATATTCTTCCTTTGTGAATACAAGTTGTTGAGGATGATGATGAGGACTCATAGCCACCAAAACCACTTCCATATCTTGAAATTAGAGAGAAATATGCTCTTGTGACCAATAGGAACAAGACCTTGTCCAATCATGACAACTTCTTCCCTTAACCCTTTGTACTTTTGAATCAATTTTGATAAATTTGAAATATGTTAAACCAAAATGAGCGTTGTCATGCCATTTCTTCCAAAATCACTCCAATAGTGACGTTTGAATTTCTCAAGCTATGTTGACTAGGGCATGGAAATAAACTCATGAACCCATGAAGCAACTTGCTAAACTTCATTGTCTTTACCTACATTATTAACAAGTAAGACAAACCAATATTGTATCTTATTAATTAGAGAGAAAATCAAAGCAAAATATCTATGATCACAAAAGAAAACAAGTCAAGGTGCTTGGTAACTCCTCAAAAGAGCAAGGCTAAAGATAGGGAGAAGAACCAAAAACCCTAATGTGATCTTGTTGTGATTGAAACAATATGGTATGATGCAGGAATCTTAGGGGCAAAAATTGGCGTACAACAGTAAGGACCACCATCATCTCTTGTTTCCCTTTGGCCAAATTCATAAGAGTCTCTTGAAATTATGCATGTTGAGTTTGGAGATACTTGACAATTTGTTCGAGTGCCATCTTATACTGAAATAAACAGTAAATAGATGAGGAAACCTATATTGGAAAACCTGCTTATGAAATGATGCATGATATATGGATACAATGTTTTCAAGGACCTTAGGAGATTTAAATTTTCTAGCCAAAAGGAAACAGAAACGGAGATTGCATTAATAAGTTCAAGATTACAAACTGCCTTCTAGGCTTACAATAAAAAAGCAAAAAGGGTCTCAAGGAGACAACAATATAAACTCCTAAAACCTAATACTAAAGTCTCCCACGTACGCTTCCTCTTTGTGTCGATGTATGCATTAAGGTTTTGCTCCTCGTGAAGTTTCTTTGTGAGCTCCAACAATTTCTTCTCGCTTGCGTAGAATTGAGTTTCAAAGGTGTCCCATTCTTCATTGAGTTAAATCCAAGACTTATGAAATTCTTCAAGGTCAGTGGGCATGTCCAGATGAAGGATGATACGAGAAACGTCTCCTTTGACAACAACCTCTAAGATCACCGGTAGAACAGCTGGATATGGATTCATAAGGTTTTGAGCGCAAGCTCGTACCCATTGGAGATAGGGCTCCAAAGGGATAAAATTATTTTGTCCTAAAGTTTTTCTATCAACCTTGTTTACCATGCCCTAAGCACGTATAAATCTTTGACGAAAACTTTGAGGATCATTTTTGTAGTCAAACATGATTCCTTGGATAAGTGCATCATGAGGACCATCTCTTCGTGTATAACCAAATTATCAAAAAGACAGAGAAGGGTTGTAAGTAATACCCCCCCTAATGCCAAGGAGTGGAACATTAGGGAGTTCCCCGCAGCGGTCAATGATAGTAACATCTTCTAAAGATCGGGAACACCAATAAATATCTGAATGAGAGAGCGATATCATCCTTTGATACCACCTTAAACCTTTTTCATTCTTCAATACTGACCGGGGAATGTGTGAAATAAACCACCTTGATAGCAGAGGTATGAAACACATAAGAGTCCCTCGCTTCCTCATAGTATGAGTGTGAAGAGAATGCAGAATGTCTCCGAGCAAAGTAGGCACAGGGTTACGAGAAATAAATATTTTGATGGTATTCACATCTATGAGTTGGTCTGGATTATGGAATAACACCAAACCATAGATCAACAAAGCCAAGATTTCTTCGAAAAATTGAAAACTCATAGCATCCAAAAATAGTCGAGCCTTCTCTAAATGAAATTTAGCTAGAAAACCCTTGACTCCACTTCTTGTTTCCCAATTAGGTACAATGTCAGACCGCTTCAGATGTAAGGTTGCTGCAATTTCTTCAGGTTGTGGATCTCTCTATAAACCAGTGAAAGGTATTTGATTGAGAATAAGTACTCCCAGTAATTGAGAAAACTCCTCCATTGTGGGTACCAACTGATAATTTGGGAAGGTGAAGTAGTGATACACATGGTTAAAGAACTGGAATAGAACACTCATTATATCTTCTTCAAAACCCAAGGTAACCAAACTGAGTAGTCGACCATGCCTTTTGATGAATGGAGAACTTTTGAGAACCCTTGAGACTAACTCCTTAAGTTGAGAAGGTATCCTCATAAAACTAATCCGAATAGTATTTTTGAGAGCGGAAGCCATAACCTACAAAACAGAACAAAGATAAATCCCTAGGTCCTTGAAGTGGTTAGTGAAAATGATATGTGTAATGATGTCGTAATGTTATGATGTCATGAACAATTAATCATACTGTAGTTGTTTAGGTATTGGCTTGCATTTTTGGTAAAACCCAAGTGTATGTGTGAATGTCATGACTGATGTCATAACATTCTAGTTTAGTTTGTACTGATTCATTAGGTACCTTTGCAGAAAAATATTGTCATTCAGGTACTGATGTTTATAAGTGTGTATCTGAGCATTTTGCAAAATGATCACATTTTCCTAAATCAGTAGACAGGTTCCTCAGATGTCATAACAGATGTTAAGACATCCTGTTCTGAACTAACAGGTTTGCAGGTTGGTTAATTCTGAGTTTTTTCAGGAAAATAACTCAGTCTTTCCAGAACAGAATCCTGCGTTTTCTGAGGGTTAACCTAGCTCAACCCTAACCTGGTTAATAAAGTCCTGTGACCTAGTCTTAAGGTCAAACGGAATTAACCCTAGTTTTTTGTGGAAACCCTAACTGAAGTTGCAGCTGCTATATATTCAACAGAGCTGCTGTTTTGCAAGCAATCCCTTCTTGGTCAGAAGATCATTTTGTAAACTGTATAGGTTTAATTATTGTACTCCAAGCAATTATCATTGTGATAAGTGACTTGGAATAGGTTTTTAATTGTAAGGGTTGTGTAGCACTCAAAGCTTTGAAGCAAGAGTGTTTGAATGTTTCTTGACTAAAGCTGTGAAGCAGAGTCAAGTTAAGTTGTGTATCACTCAAAGCTGCGAAGCAAGAGTGGTTGTGTTGCTTGATTAAAAAGTTGTGAATCTTAATCAAGTGTATGTTTTTGAAGAGTGTCTTCATCAATTCATTAGTCAAATTGTTTTATGTATCACTGCTGTGATTGAGGGGGAGTGAGTAGGAACTCAGGTTTAAGTTGTACTTAGATTGAAATTGCATTGGGTAGGTCTTAAGTGAAGGAGATAAACTGGTTGGTTTATTCCTGAATTAACATCTCTTATAGTGGATTTCCTCCCTGGCTTGGTAGCCCCCAGAGTAGGTGTTGTTGCACACTGAACTGGGTAAACAATTGACTGTGTTCTTTATTGTTTTTGTATTTACTGTCATATAGTAAGTCAGATACGGTGTCATAACATTGAACGTGACATTGAGTATCTGCAGCCAGAATTTCAATTGGCATCAGAGCAGGCACCCTGCCTGTATTACTGGGTGAGATCTAGGGATATCACTTTCTGGCACTATGGACAAAGAAGGAGTTTTTGGAAATAGACCACCCATTCTGGATGGAACTAATTATGACTACTGGAAACCTAGTATGATTGCCTTCCTAAAATCTCTGGACAAAAAGGCTTGGAGAGCTGCTGACAAAGGATGGATCCATCCCACCATAACTGAGAAAGATGGGACAATCAGTCTGAAGCCTGAGGAAGATTGGAGTAAAGAAGAAGATGAGTTAGCCCTGGGAAATTCCAAAGCTTTAAATGCCTTGTTCAATGGAATTGATAGAAACATTTTCAGACTAGTACATCAATATGAACTGGCCAAGGAAGTTTGGGACACTCTCAAAACTACTCATGAGGGCACTTCCAAAGTAAAAATGTCAAGGCTTCAGATGTTGACTACCAAGTTTGAGAATCTAAAAATGATGGAAGATGAAACCATTCATGAGTTTCACATGAACATCTTGGAGATTGCCAACACCTCAGGAGCACTGGGAGAAAAGATGTCAGAAGAAAAACTGGTGAGGAAGATTCTCAGATCCTTGCCTAAAAGATTTGCAATGAAGGTAACTGCCATAGAGGAAGCCCAGGACATCAGCAAGTTGAAAGTGGATGAACTTATTGGGTCTCTTCAGACTTTCGAGATGGGGATCACTGATAATGGTGACAAGAAAAACAAAAGCATAGCACTTGTATCCAACACTGATGTTGAAAACAAGGAGGATGAAGAAGAGAATATTTCAGAAGCTATTGCGATGCTTGGAAGACAGTTCAACAAGCTCATCAAAAGATTGGATCCAAAGTCAAGGTCTAATGTTCATAGCATTCCCTCTGACATTGACAGTTCCAGCAGAAGACCAAGGTCAGAAGAAAAGGGATACCAAGGCAGAGGTATTCAATGCCATGGATGTGAAGGATATGGACATATTCGAGCTGAATGTCCTACCTTTCTTAAGAAACAAAAGAAAGGAATGACTGTTACTTGGTCTGACTATGATTCAGAAAGTAATTCTGAAGAAGAATCTGCCAAACTAGTTACTGCTCTAACTAGTGTTTGTAATTCTGAAAGTGACACTAGTGATGAAGAAGTGACATTTGAAGAACTGGCTGATACCTACAAGAAATTGTGTATCAGAAGTGCTGAAGTCTGTGTACAGAATGAGAAACAATCAAAACTCATTATAAAGCTGGAGGCTGAAAAAAGGGCAGATCTTGAAACTATAAGTCACCTAGAAGGGGAAGTTCAATTACTGAACTCACAACTGAACCAAATGACAAAATCTGTCAAGATGTTGACCAATGGATCAGATAAATTGGAAGAGATCCTTCAAGTTGGACAAAATGTGGGAAACAAATCTGGTCTAGGATTTGTGGAAGCTAAGAAATCTGGTGCAGACAAGAAGATTAGGCATGTTAAACAATTGTCAAAGCAGATGTCTCAACACAACTCTCAACATCAGAAATACATGAAGAAAAAATACCAAAGATGGAGATGTCATCATTGTGGGAGGTATGGAAACATAAAGCCCTTCTGCTTCAAATTGCATGGATACCCTAATCAAAACTCAGGTGCTAAACCTAAGCCAAAAAGGGTACCACATACTCCTCATTGGAAGAAAAAGGCTACTGCCCTGATAGCCCATACTTCCCTGAGAATGTCTGCAAAGGAAGGCTGGTACTTTGACAGTGGATGTTCCAGACACATGACTGGAATCAAAAATCTCCTCAATAATGTTAAGCCTCACACCACCAGTTTTGTGACCTTTGGAGATGGTGCTAAAGGTGAAGTCAAAGGAGTTGGTAATTTGGACTGCCCTGGAGTTCCAAGTCTGAATAAAGTACTACTGGTAAAAGGGTTGACTGCTAATCTCATTAGTATCAGTCAATTATGTGATCTAGGATTCAAGGTCAACTTCTCAAAATCTGAATGTCTAGTAATTAATGAAAAACTAGAAGTTGTAATGAGAGGAATCAGATCCAAAGATAACTGCTACTTGTGGCAGCCTGAGAACACTGATAAGTCCACTATGTGTCCAATTACCAAAGAAGAAAAAGGGATGAAATTGTGGCAACATAAGCTTGGTCATCTTCATCTAAGAAGAATGAAAAGAGCTACCTCTATGGAAGCAGTCAGAAGGACTCCAAAACCACAGGTTGATAATGGCTGTGATGTGGCAAATAAACTTGAAGAAGGATGTGTTGTCAGAACCATAAGTTATCTTGACAAGGATGTTGGAAATAACAAGTCTAATAAATTCTGTTTCCCTGAAGAAATGAGGCTTGAAGTCTCCTCTCCTATAACTCTCCATTAAAATGGACTGGACAAAAAGAAAATCATTCAAGAATCAACCAGAACTATGATTCATATCAAAAGAATGCCTTCCCAACTCTGTGCGGAAATAGTTGCTGCAAGGAATAACTGTTCTCAAAATATCTGGTCAAAACAGATGCTCACTGAGTATAATGTCTCACAAGATGTTGTGACATTGTGTTGTGACAATCTGAATACAATCAATATTTCCTTAAATCCTATTCAGCATAATAGGAACAAGCACATTGACTTTGTAGAGAAGAAGTCATTTAAACTGGAACATGGTATCTTTAAGCTTCAGCTGACTGATTCTTCTACCAAGGCTCTTGTTGGAAATAAACTTGAAAACTTGAGGGGCAGGTTGGGTATTTACCAACATGAGAAATTATAGCAATTAATTTTGCTTAAAACAAGGGTTGAAGGAGTTAATTTTATTAAGTCTATTTTTAGTGGGTTAATCATATGCTTTCCCAATTCTTTCAAAATCCTTAAGAAGTTGAAAAGACTCTCTTTTGCCTCCTACCTCTCTCGTCTTTGCAACCTGTTCCCTCCTCTCAATCAAAGATTTTTCTCAAATTGCCACTAGTACTCAAAGTCAATCAAAATGTCTCAGACATCATCTTTAACCAAGGCGACTTCATCATCCTCATCATCCTCATCATCTGATCAAGACTCTAGAGCAATCACCACATGCATAGAATCTGAAGTTCTTGAGGTCACTCCTCTCAGGTAGATGGCAACTGACCCAACCAAAGTCAAAAAGCTAAGAACCAGACATGCAGGAAGAGCTCAAGCTGCAACCTCTGGTAATCCTTCTCATCCTTCTTCTTTTGTTCCAAATAGAGAAGGATCAGTTCAAGTTCATCAAGCTATTGCTAGGCTTGTTACTAGTATACTAAGCGGAAACAAACCTGTACCGGGGATTTCTGTCCCTTTAAATCAATCAGAAAGCCCAAATGTGGACATCTCTGAGAATGTAGATGTCTCTGAGAATGTTGTGACACAAAAAGACAACATTCAGAACTCCTCAGAAAAGACTGCTGATCCACCTATCATTGATGTGGATGAGGATTACTCAGATAATGATCTAATTGCCAATGTAAACCCTAGCATAGCTAGGAGATTGATGAAAAGAAAAGGTAATCAGAATGATAAACCTGCTATTAAGAAATCCAAGGCTGAAGGCATGGCTGAGAAAAGTATTCAGACAAAAGGGAAGAAGGCCCAGGTGCATACTGCTAGACAACCAATTTCAAAGAAGAGAAAAGAACCTGAATCTTTTGATTCTGATGAGGAATCAGAATTTGAGATTGATGCTGAAGAAATTCCTATTAGAAGGAAGCTCCCCTCCAGCAAAATTGCTAGAGTGCCTGAAGTCCCAACAGACAACATCTCTTTTCATCATCCTGACAATGCAAACAGATGGAAGTATGTTTGCTTAAAGAGAATAGCTTTAGAAAGAGAACTCAACAATGATGCCTTGGAGTGCAAAGACATCATGGACCTGATCAAGAATGCTGGACTGATGAAGACAGTGATAAAATTTAACAAATGTTATGAAAATCTGGTCAAGGAGTTTGTAGTGAACTTGTCTAATGATTGTGCTGATGGAAGGTCAGCTGACTTTGAAAGTGTTTTTGTTAGAGGAAGAAGGGTCAAGTTCTCTCCATCAGGAATTAACAAGTTTCTTGGAAGAACAAATGAGGATTGTCCTGGTCTGGAGGCCACTGACAATGAAGTTTGTCAAACCATCACAGCCAGGCAAGTGAAGTGCTGGCCCTTGAAAGGCAAGCTGAATGCCAGCAAACTCAGCATGAAATTTTCCATCCTGCATAAGATAGGTGCAGCCAACTGGGTGCCTACAAATCATAAATCAACTATCTCCACAGGATTGGGGAGATTCATTTATGTTGTGGGAACCAAGACTGCTTTTGACTATGGCAGGTACATCTTTGAACAAACTTTAAAGCATGCTGGTAGTTATGCTGTCAAAGGACCAATCGCCTTTCCCTCCCTCCTTTGTGGAATTATCCTTGCACAATACCCTGATATCCTTGTGGCAAGAGATACAGCCTGCAAAAGAGCTCCTGCCCTTGGCTTGCACTACAAACTGTTTCAGGGATCTCATGCTCCAGATATTGTCATAACATCAGCTGAGACATCGTCTGTGAAGACCCAGTCCAAGACATCTGATGTCATAGCTGTTTTAAAATAGACTTGCAAAGAGCTGGATGCTAGGAAAAAGACCCTAGAAATCCTAATTGCCAGGTTAGAAAAGGAGGAAGCTGAAGGAAACAGAAGGGAAGAAGGTGTAGAAGCTGAAGGTCATCTCAACATTGAAGAAACTAGCTCCTCTGAGTCTGATGACAGTGCTTAAAGGTTGGTTGCTGTTTGGTGGTGTTGCTGGTTGGTGCTGATATCTGGTGGAGTTTGGAAGTGTGTTCAGTTTTTTTTCTGCTGCTGCTCTTATTATTTGGATAACTGTATAATCTTTATGAACATGTATCTTTGTCCCATTTGTGGCTAAAGAGGGGGAGAATATTTTGGTACTTACTTAATTAGTACTTGCTCAATTAGACATTCTATTTTTCTGCAATCATTTCTTTCTGCTGCTATCTATCTCTGATTGCTTAGGGTCTTTAGCCAAAAATCTGCCAAAGGGGGAGTTTGTAGTTGTTTAGGTATTGGCTTGCATTTTTGGTAAAACCCAAGTGTATGTGTGAATGTCATGACTGATGTCATAACATTCTAGTTTAGTTTGTACTGATTCATTAGGTACCTTTGCAGAAAAATATTGTCATTCAGGTACTGATGTTTATAAGTGTGTATCTGAGCATTTTGCAAAATGATCACATTTTCCTAAATCAGTAGACAGGTTCCTCAGATGTCATAACAAATGTTAAGACATCCTGTTCTGAACTAACAGGTTTGCAGGTTGGTTAATTCTGAGTTTTTTCAGGAAAATAACTCAGTCTCTCCAGAACAGAATCCTGCGTTTTCTGAGGGTTAACCTAGCTCAACCCTAACCTGGTTAATAAAGTCCTGTGACCTAGTCTTAAGGTCAAACGGAATTAACCCTAGGTTTTTGTGGAAACCCTAACTGAAGTTGCAGCTGCTATATATTCAACAGAGCTGCTGTTTTGCAAGCAATCCCTTCTTGGTCAGGAGATCATTTTGTAAACTGTATAGGTTTAATTATTGTACTCCAAGCAATTATCATTGTGATAAGTGACTTGGAATAGGTTTTTAATTGTAAGGGTTGTGTAGCACTCAAAGCTTTGAAGCAAGAGTGTTTGAATGTTTCTTGACTAAAGCTGTGAAGCAGAGTCAAGTTAAGTTGTGTATCACTCAAAGCTGTGAAGCAAGAGTGGTTGTGTTGCTTGATTAAAAAGCTGTGAAGCTTAATCAAGTGTATGTTTTTGAAGAGTGTCTTCATCAATTCATTAGTCAAATTGTTTTATGTATCACTGCTGTGATTGAGGGGGAGTGAGTAGGAACTCAGGTTTAAGTTGTACTTAGATTGAAATTGCATTGGGTAGGTCTTAAGTGAAGGAGATAAACTGGTTGGTTTATTCCTGAATTAACATCTCTTATAGTGGATTTCCTCCCTGGCTTGGTAGCCCCCAGAGTAGGTGTTGTTGCACACTGAACTGGGTAAACAATTGACTGTGTTCTTTATTGTTTTTGTATTTACTGTCATATAATAAGTCAGATACGGTGTCATAACATTGAACGTGACATTGAGTATCTGCAGCCAGAATTTCACATACACAAACAAAACACACAAGGCCTTAGGTTTAAGCTTTTATGAAGTTTGTAGATAAGTACCCTCTTGAAGTTTAGTTGGCTCAACCTTTCCTAAAAGAAGTAATTGGATTCTAGGAATCTCAATATCATTGATCTTTCTCTCAGACATTGTTTCAGCACAAGCATATGAATTGCGACCAAAATATCCCGAAAGTCCAATCTCAATGAGTGTAGTATCGAGTATCAACCAACTTCAGTCTACACCAAAGACAACTATCTCACTACTTTCTAATGGCTAAGTTGTGTCAACTAAGGTTCTAAGGTCAGTTAGTGCTTATGACACCATGTAGCAGCCTAGCATTCTCCTTGACTGACTCAAGAGACACCAGCACAAACCAATGCGTCGCACTGACGTAGCCATCATTTCAACCATATCGATCTTTGCCATACAATCTTCACGATCAATTTCTACTTACCTATAATTCCCCCAGATCCGGGTATAGGATCTATACAAGAAATAAACTTAAGCATATCCCGAAATATAAAACATACAAGGAAAATAAGTAAAGCAATAAAGATGAACTATCTCTTAAGGTAACCCCACTTTTAGATTATCCCCAGCAGAGTCACCAATTCTGTAATATAGTGGGAGAAATGACTTTTGGTTTTGCGTTTTATCGCAAATGTTGCGGATAGCAAGAGTCGCCACCGACTTTTCTTTTATCCAATAAAGGAAAATGTGAAAAGAACAGGAAAGACCTTTTGAGAATTTCTTGAGTTCGGGGTTGTAACACGGTGGGAGAACTGACTTGGTTGTTTTGTGTTTGATCGCAAATGTCACAGTTAGCAAGAGTCGCCATCGACTTTTCTTTTATCCAAAAGGAAAGGCTGAAAAGAATAGGAAAGACCTTTGTGATGTTTTCTTGAGTTCGGGGGGTAGATTATAAAAAGGGAAGGTATTAGCACCCTTTTTATCCATGGTTTTCATGGGCTCTTAGTTACTTGCTAGATCACTTGCTTTTGTTTGAAAATGTGCTTTGTGTGGTTTTTGAAAGTATTTTGTAAAGAGGCCTTTGTTTAGGCAAACTTTGTAATGATTCTCGTTTGTAAGAATGTATACAAAGTGTTTGATCTTTTGAAAATGTTTTCAAGTTTGAAAGATGTTTTTGAAAGTGTTGGTGTTTGTTTTGAAAATAGCAAGGATGTTTTTGTTTTGAAATTGAGCAAGTAACTAGGAACATTCTACCTACTCAAAAGTCTTTATAATTTATTTCCTCTTTCCTTTGACATTGTTATCTTACCATTGATTTGGTAAGTAACCCTATCTTTGAATGTAAAAGGGACGAGCATGGGTCATCGTATAACCATGATTAGCAATGTTGTAAGATATCTTAGCATTTTCTTTAAGGGACTAAGATCATTTTGAAAGGCAACTTGGATTTCGTCATCGAGGGACTATGATCTTGTATTTACTTATTTTTGCTAAGATACCTCACATGCATAATATGGCCATTTTGTAAGGCAACAAAGTGGATTTATCCTAAGGGTGTTTGTGTGCAAGTGTGTTGGTTTACATGCTTGATTTGTCTTGATTAGGGTTTTCGATTTGTTGATTTTATTCTTGCCATACAAATCCTAATTACTAGCCTTTGTATATAAAGCATTTAAATTGCGGAAATTAAAATTACTACGCTATTACATCATTTAGGAGAGGGGGTGTACAAATTACAAATGGGGAATTGCAAGAATTAAATCTAAATAATTATTACAACCATATTGAATTTGCATAAATGTACAAAATTAAATAATTAAAAATGCAAGAATATAAATGTAAAAAGAAATGTGATTTTTGTTTGTTTTTTTTTTCATGAAAAGGGTTTTTTGACCTAATTAATTAAAATAAAATAATTAACTAAAAATAAGAAAATTATTATTAAGTTAGTAAAATAAATTAATTTAAAGAAAATAAGTTTTTTAGGGTTTTTATGAATTTAATTAAATTAGTAAATAAAAATAATTAAATAATTATCCTAAGTTCTAAATTGATTTTATTTTACAAAATAATGTAATAATTAAATTTTTTTATCTAAGTATTTAAAAAAAGGGAAATTAATTTATTAAAGAAAATGTTTTTTTGTTCTTTTATTTTTATGAAAAATAAACTAAATAAATAGAAATAATAATATAAAATTATTTTTGGATTTTAAAATAATAATAATAATAATAATAACAATAATAACAATAATATTAATAATAATAATAAAAGATGAAATAAAATAAAAATATAAAATTAAAGTCAGGGAGGTTAAAAATGAATTTGGAGGTTTATTAGCATAACCGTTTTTTGAATATGGCCCAAAATAAAGTTTTTGTTTAGAAATCAGAAAAAAAAAGGGATATGGGTTGTGTGGTATGAGCAAACAGGGGGGTTAGGTTGAGAAAAAAGTGCAAAGCCCAAGAGGGGAAGACCCATGCGCGTTGGAAGGATAATAAAATGTAAGAAAATGAGAGAAAAAGCAAAAGGCGAACCCATGACCTCTTGGTTACCAGCGCGTTGCCTTACCACTGGGGTGGCTATACATCCGTTAATATAACTTAAATGATAAATATATAAGGCAAAACAATTCCTGAACACACTTCATCTTCAACCTCCAGCCAGACCACCTGTAACTTCACCATTTCTCAACAAAAAAGGAAAATGCAAACATGAAAGTTGTTCCATTTTTCCATACGAATCTAACCATATAAGTATCATGAACTATAAATCAAAGATGAATGAGAATTTTTGAAAGTACCAAATTCTGACCTAATTATTTTAAGAAGTTCAACTTCAAAATTCTAACTACTCAGGAAATAATAATGAAATCTAAGGACACGGTTAGCTTCAGGACAATGATATATATATTTCTTATTCACAAATAAACCATTAATGATGATTGTAGGAAGAGTTCAAATGTCAGAAAACTCACCTTGCAAGAGGGTATCGTGTTTTGAGTTTGAGCAGCTTTTGAGGAGTTCCAGTGATTGGGTTAGCTTCCTCAAGTTCCCAGGAAGCTAATATGATGCTTGGCTTGAGCTGAAAGTGGCTGAGGAGTTCTGGAAAAGTCAAGGTGCAAGGTGCTGTTTTTGAAAATGGTGGATGATGGTGGAGGTGTTACAATTATGTTGCAGTTGTTGGAATTGTTTATGTTTGTTATTTAGAATCTTTTGAAAGTAAAAGGCCAAGAAACACACGAGTAAATTTGGAGATTGGATTCAAAACACAGAAATTACAAATTTTGAGATGTTTTTGGTGATTCTGTGTTTTTGGGAGTTTCAGGGCTTGAGCATGCGTGTATTTTCTTGCAAATGACTTGTGTTTTTGTATGGAAAAGGTTTGGATACTTGAGGTGGTCATAAGTACAAGATCACATGTATTGGCTTCTTGACTTGTTTTTGAAGTAAGGTTGACAAACATGGTTTCAATGCATAGTACAAAGCTATCTAGAGTGGTTACCAACTTTAAACATGCTTATCTGACTTTGTAGAAGAATTTTGTGCAGAAGGAACAAGTGCAAAGCTCAATGCAAGTTGACTTTGCATAAAGCTTGCTTTATGTAAATGGGAATGGTGCCTTTGTTCCATTAATGGAAATTTTACTTGGATAAAGCTTGAATCAAGTGGATAATAGATCAAAAGCAAGTGTAATCTTCTGATTATGGAGAGATCTTGAGGTTTATAGGCCTGTAAAGCAAGATTGTGCAACATAGGTTTGAGATTTTAATTTTGTTCATCACAAAATTTGCCTTGTAAAATAACTTGAAACGCCAACATCTGACCTTTGATTCTCCTTGCTCAAAAATGATATCAAGGAGTTCTTTGACATTTTGGAAAGCTTGTAATGTGCTCTACAACCCCTATTTGAATCAATTTTACAAAGTCCAAATGGAACTATGTGAAACTTGGGTCAGAAGTTAGGTCAAAATCCTGACCTAAAATGTCCAAAACTTCACTAAGTGTTTTAGTTTCATGACCATGACTTCATGGATTAATAACTTGAGATCCAATCATTTCTAGGAGAAGTTTTGTAAATAAATGTTGTAGATCTCATGGATATCTACAACTTTCATGTTGAAAGCTTCTTTTGAATCATCTTGCATCATGGTGAAAAATTGGCTCAAAGTTGTGAAAAATATGAAGTTTTCAACACTTAGAAAATTTTCTAAGTTTGAAAACTTTGACTTTTCAAAATGAAATCTTGACTTTTTGATTTCTTGATGAACAAGTTTCATATTTTTACATGTTTTGATGAATTGTGATTTTTGACACTTGATTTTGACCAAAAAGTCAAAGTTTGACTTTTCAGTATACAATTGACTTTTGATCAGTTGACTGAAAATCAACTATCAATCAATTGATCTTGAGCAATGTTTTGAGTCATGACATTAGGTCAAAATGATGCAATTGAACTCTTGAGATCATGCCTCAAACTAATTAACCATTTGCTAGGTCAAAAATCAGAAATTGCCCTTTCTCAATCAAAACCCTAATTTTGACCATTTTGCCCTTTTGATGATTTGATCAAATTTCTTGAGGAATTATGGTCCAAACTTGACCAAATAATACATATGAGTTTATAATGTTTATATAGGTCAAAAATTATGCAGTTTGACTGTAAATTGGCCACAATTGACTTTTTCCCCAATACAGCTGATTTTTAGGTCAACTGCTCAATTGACTGAGCAAAAATGTGATCCAAGGCTTGAAACTTGACATGAGTAATCTTGGGGGTCCATAATGGTCCATGAAAGTCATATGAGGCATTAAAAGTTCAAATATCCTTGTGCAATCTCAAACCCTAATTTCAGTCATCAATGCTTAAGGAGGTGTCTTGAGCTGATCAACCCTAGTTCAGTCTTGAACCAAAGGAGATCTTGTGAGAAAATATTTGATAAATGAGAGGGAAAATTTTGGGGTACAACAGCTGCCCATGTTCAATCTTCTTAAACCTGAAGAGTTAGATTGGCGGATCCGCCATTCGTGACTTGAAGGTGGAAGATGATTGGACACTAAAGTGCCCATAAATTTGCACTCAAGGATGGATTGTGAATGGGCTTATAGATGCCATTTGGAGGAATGGTGGAGATTTTCCAGAGATGGGTTTGTAGATGTCATCCAAAGGTGATTGTTGACAGAGACTGTACTAAGTCTGAACTTGATTTCAACTGGAAAAGAATTAGAATTAATCTTTGGAGCGACTTATCTGAACCAGAAGAAGTCTTGTATGTTGTTTGACTGGGAAGAATCAAAATAAATATTGGGGCGATTTATCTGAACCAAAAGTATTATTTTTGGAAATTATCAGGATAAACCATTGAGGGGTTTACACCGAACCAAAAGAAAATTTGAATGTTCTTTAACTGGAAAGAATTAGAGTAAATCTCTGAGTGATTTATCTAAACCAGAGAAAGTGCTTATGGGAAATAATAAGAATAAATCATTGAGAGACTTATCTGAACCCGAAAGGTTCCTTTGGAAAGTATAAGGATAAACCGTTGAGGGGTTTAAACTGAACCAAAAGAGGTCTTGAATATTCTTTAACTGGAAAGAATCAGAGTAAATCTTTGTGCGATTTATCTGAACCAGAGAAAGTGTCTAAACTAGAGAAGACAACTGCAGGAAAAGAATCAGAATAAATCGTTGAGATATTTATCTGAAACAAAGGGATTTGGAAAAGAATCAGAACAAATAGTTGATAGATTTATCTGAACCGGTAGGGATCTGGAGAAGAATCAGAACAAATTGTTGAGGGATTTATCTGAACCAGAGAAGACAGCTGCGGGAAAAGAATTAGAATAAATCGTTGAGATATTTAAACTGAACCGGCAAGAGTCTGAAAGAAACATCTGTTGTGTAGATGGTTAACCCATCCTTTCTTGGGAATTGATCTGTAATTGACTTGTTGAAATTTTGACGATAATTTTCTGTTGATCGATTTTTCCTGAAAAAGATGAAAAGTTAGTTGCATGCAATGTCATGATGTATTGATGTTCTCAAAATAAATGAAATTGTGCCATATGTATTTGTGTTGTCAATTTTATGACGCATGGATGTAATGTATGGACACATTAATTATTATGTCGTAGTGTTGCTGGGGAAGATAAATCCTCGAGTATCGCCGGGTATAAAGGGTGTAAGTCTTCAGGTTTTGAAATTTCTGATGAGTTGATGAGCTTCCATTTGTTATAGAAATAAACTCTGTTGTGAAAGGGAAACTATGTGTACTACTTGTGAAATCATGTTGGGGAATCCTGAGAAATTGGGCGACTTTTACTAGGGAGTGATAACTGGAAGTTTTGTTCCGCCGGGGATGTGAGAGAGCTTGATATCATTAAGCTGCACACTGTGGGGGATTTTATGGAATAGTCTAAAGATATTATCCTATTTCTTAAAGCCATTAGTGATTGTCTTTCTATTTTCTGTTCCTTTGTAAACAGTAGTTACGTTAAAATGCATATGTTTAAAAATAAATCATTGGACGTTTTTGTAAACAAAACACAGAAATAAAAACAGATAGTTTTGCGCTTTCAAAGGGATATATTTGTATTAACTTGAATAAGTATTTTGTACAATGAGACGAACATCCTAGTAAGAGAATTTCGTCATAGAAAAAAAATGAAAATTTGATACAAAGAAAAGATAGCCATCTGCAATAATTCCATGGGGTTCCCATTCTGCTATAGCCTTCGTGCCTCTGAGCGTCTTGTCCATTTTCTGCCTCTTCCGAAGTTAATTGGATTGATCAGAACCGTTGATTTTGTCAGTAGATGCTAAAGGTTGTCTGTAAGGTGATCCAACAGGACATAGTCATACACTTTTATTCCCTAACTTTTGTCTGGACCGCCCTTTCGGGTTTTCATTCCACCGGGATACCCTTTTTTCCCAAGTCGCCCTTTCAGGTTTTTAGCTTGCCGGGTCTACAGATTTTTTTATTTTATCCCTAATTTTTTCCCGAACCTTTGTGGTTCGTCGGGATGCCCTTGTTTTTCCTAGGTGTGTCAACCTATCGGGTCTCTTATGCGTAGTATCTTTTGACTATGTCTGTGTTCACAGGGTGCCGGAGGTTGCCGCCATCCATAGTGGTTAAGATCATTGCTCCACCAGAGAATATTCTTTTGATCATAAACGGTCCTTCATATGTGGGAGTCCATTTTCCCCTAAGATCACCTTGTTGTAGGATGATGCGCTTGATTACCAAGTCACCAATCTGATATACCTGACTTTCTTGTTAAAAGCTTTGATCATGCATTTTTGGTGCATCTGGCCGTGACAGACAACCGTAAGCCTCTTCTCATCAATTAGGTTCAACTGGTCAAGTCGAGTTTGGATCCAATCGTCTTCACTCAGCCCTGTATCCTTTATGATTCTTAGAGAAGGTATTTGTACTTTGATTGGTAGAACAACTTCCATGTTGTATACCAAGGAGAAGGGAGTTGCCCCTGTTGATGTGCGCTCCGTGGTACGGTAACCGTGGAGAACGAATGGTATCATCTCATGCCATTCCTTGTAGATTACTATCATTTTTTGTATGATCTTCTTAATGTTCTTATTTGCGGCTTCGACAACGCCATTCATCTTTGGCCGGAAAGGGGAAGAATTATGGTGTTGGATCTTGAATTACGCGCATAGTGCGGTGATCATAGTATTGTTGAGATTCGTACCATTGTCTGTGATGATTCTCTCTGGGATGCCGTACCGACAGATGCGATTTCGTTTGATGAAACGGGCCACAACATTCTTGGTAACGGAAGAGAAAGAAGCTGCCTCAACCCACTTCGTGAAATAGTCAATGGCTACCAAGATAAAGCGATGTCCATTTGAAGCTGTAGGCTTGATTTATCCAATAATATCGATGCCCCACATCGCTAATGGCCAAGGAGCAGTTAGGACATTTAGAGGAACTGGAGGCACGTGCACTTTGTCAGCATAGATCTGACACTTCTGGAAGGTTCATGAATGCTGATAACAATTTGCTTCCATGGTAGACCAATAATAACCTTCCCGTAGGATTTTCTTAGCCATCGTATGCCCACTGGAATGGGTGCCAAAAGTGCCTTCATGTAGATCAGCTATGATCTTTTTTGCCTCAACCTTATCTATGCAACGAAGCAAAACAGAGTCATGGTTGCGTTAGTATAGAATGCCATTACTGATGAAGAACTTAGCATAGAATCTCCTTAAGAACTTATTATCGTTGACTGAAGCTCCTTCCGGATACTCTTAAGCCTCGAGATACCTCTTGACTTCATGGAACCAAAGTTGGTCCACTTCTTCTTCAGTATTGATCTCGTGACAGTAAGCTGGTTCATCCATCCGTTCAATGGTGATCTGGGGAGCCTCGTTACCCCACTTGAGTTTAAACATGGATGACATTGTGGCTAGCGCGTTCACTAGTTGATTTTCCTCTCGTGGAAAATGCTCAAAGGTAATTTCCTCAAAGTATGGTATTAATGTCAACACATGTTCTTTGTAGGGGATGAGGTTAGGGTGCTTCGTGTCCCATTCTCCTTTGATCTGGCTGATGAATAAGGCCAAATCTCCAAATACACTTAAGGACTTGATTCCCAAATCTATGGCAGCTTTGAGACCAAAAATACACGCTTCGTATTCTGCCATGTTATTTGTACAATTGAAACAAAGTCTTGCAGTGAAGTGAGTATGACATCCTTCAGGGGATATGATTACAACACCTATTCCATTTTAGAGTGTGTTGGACGCCCCATCAAAAACCAGGGTCCATCGGGATCCTTGTTCAGGTCCATCATATGGTCTGAGTTCTTCACAGTTGTTTACCATTATGATGTCTTCATCTGGGAATTCGAACTCCATGGACTGATAGTCATCCACAGCTTGATGAGCAAGGTGATCGACTAGTACACTGCCCTTTATTGCTTTTTGGGTAGTGTACTGAATGTCGTATTATGTTAGGATCATCTTCTATCTTGCTATTCTCCCAGAGAGGCCAGGCTTCTCAAATATGTATTTTATTGGATCCATCTTGGATATCAATAAGGTAGTATGGGTCAGCATATATTGTCTTAGCTGAAGAGAAGCCCATGCCAGAGCGCAACAAGTTTTCTCGAGAAGTGAATATCTTGTTTCATAGTCGGTAAACTTTTTGCTCAGGTAATAAATAGCATGCTCTTTTCGGCCAGACTCGTCATGCTGCCCCAGCACACCCCCCTGAATTTTCCAAGACAGTTAGATACATGATCAAGGGTCTTCCCTTGACTGGTGGCATTAAAACAGGAGGCTCTTGTAGGTACTCTTTGATCTTGTCGAAGTCAGCTTGGCACTCATCATTCCATTTGACTACTTGATCTTTCTTCAGTAATTTGAAGATTGGTTCACAAGTAGCGGTCAAGTGAGAAATGAATCTGGCAATGTAGTTTAGCTGTCCTAAGAATCCTCTGACTTTCTTCTCGGTGCAAAGAGAAGGCATTTCTGGTATTGCTTTTACCTTGGTAGGGTCCACTTCGATACCTTTACCACTGATGACGAAGCCTAGGAGTTTACCAGACCTCACCCTAAATGTACATTTACTCGGGTTCAACCTCAGCTTGTATTTCTTTAGTCTCTCAAACAGTTTATGCAAATGATCAAGATGCTCCCTTTAGTTTGAGATCTGGCTATCATGTCGTCCACATAGACCTCTATTTCGTGATGTATCTTTTCGTGAAATAGAGATACCATGGCACGCTGATAGGTTGCCCCAACGTTCTTCAACCCGAATGGCATAACCTTGTAACAGAACGTGCCCCACTGTATGATGAAGGTCGTTTTCTCCATGTCCTCAGGTGCCATTTTGATTTGATTGTAGCCTAAGAAACCATCCATAAATGAGAACAATTTATGTTATGCGGTATTGTCAACCAGAATGTCGATATGGGGGAGTGAGAAATCATCCTTGGGGCTTGCCCTATTCAAATCTATGTAGTCCACGCACATTCGTACTTTGCCTTACTTTTTAGGCACTGGAACAACATTGGAGACCCATTGTGGATAGGAGGTAACGACTAAGAATCCAGCGTTGAATTGTTTCACGACTTCGACCTTGATCTTCTCTAACATGTCTGGCCGCATGCGACAAACTTTCTCTTTTACCAGAGGGCAGTCTTATTTTATCGGTAGAAGATGGACCACAATATCAGCATTAAGTCCTGGCATGTCTTCGTATGACCAGGCAAAGACCTCAACATAATCATGTAGCAACTGAGTTAGACGCTTCTTGACACTGGGTTCCAGATTGGCACCCACCTTGACTTCTTTCTTGTCCTCTTCGGTACCTAGGTTAGTTGTGTCCACTGATTCTTCGTGGGGCTGTATGGTCCTTTCTTCTTGTTGTAGTAACCTAGCTAGTTCCCATTGCATTTCACAATCTTCTTCACCTTCGCCTTCGACTTGGTAGATTAGATTTTCAGAGTCACAAAAGGCCATAACAGAATCGTTAACCATGGGATCCCGAATGGATATAGATCTGCATTTTGAATGTGAGTGTGTGTAAGAGTATAACTATATTTGAAAGAAAAAAATGTAGAAAAAGAAAGACAAAGAGCACAAAGTTTGTATGCAAAAACGTACATGATTCATTGATGACATATGAAAATGAGGTAACAACCCTTACAAATGAACCGTTGTGCCTCGGGTAAGACACAAGGTTTTTAAAAGTCTGAATTGTTTAATTATTACAAGTCCGACAAAAATTTAAAAATAATTACTGTTGGATAAAAGTAATTGATACAAAATATTTAGCTTCCCAGTTACTGAGTCCTCCATTGAGGGTTGGGAAAATCCAATCTTCCAGGTCGTAGCTGTCCTCATCATCCTCCACTGCGTTGGCTCCATGGTTGATGATCCTCAAAGGAGGTCCCCCGGCACGAGCACAATGTACAGCTTTCTGGGCTCCTAAAGTGAAACCCAAACCAAATTTGTCAGATTTGTAAGGGATATCTGGGAGTTGGCCCCAAATAGTACACCCACCTTCTTTGATTACGGCCTTGGCATCTTTTAGTGAAGACATCTTTAGTGGAGGTCTTGTAATCTTTGGGACTTGGGAAACAATTTTGGTTACTGCCATGATTTGTGGGACTTCCTCGAAATGCTGAAATGGAGTTTCAATGGATTCACCATCCAATTCCACGTATCTGAAGGAGTTCAAGTGACTTACCATATATTCCTCTTCTCCATGGACAGTAATGATTTTCCCCTTGGTCGGGTATTTCAGCATTTGATGTAATGTAGAGGTGACGACACCAGTGTTGTGAATCCATGGTCGGCCCAATAAGTAGGAATAGGAAGGGAGAATGTCTATCACATAAAAAGTTGAATCAAAGGTTTGAGTTCCAACTTTTATGGGGATGTCCACCTCCCCATGCACCATTCTCTTTGAACCGTCGAAGGCCCTTACCACTATGTTGCTGGGTTTTAAGGTCAGACCTTCACAGTCGAGTCTATCGAGAGCTTTATTAGGTAGCACATTCAAAGACAAACTGATATCCACCAAGACATGGGCCAAAGTTATGCCACTGCAGTCGACAGAGACATGCAATGCCTCGTTATGTTTCCTCCCTCTAGGTTTCAAGTCAGCATCAGAAAAGCCTAAACCATTGCCAGCGATCAAACTAGCCACACAGTCTTGGAACTGATCAATAGAGGTTTCTTATGGTACATGGGAAATTTTAAGGAATTTCACCAAGGCCTTCGCATGAGCCTCGAAACACAACAATAAAGCCAACATGGAAATCTTTGACGGAGTCTACCCTAGCTGTTCGACTACGTTGTAGTCGCTTCTCTTTATAATTTTCAGAATTTCTTCCATCTCCATTTGGGAGGATTCAGGGATAGATACTGATTGCGCCTTCATCTGGACAGGCTCAACCAGAATGCCTTTGCCCCGAGTCTTGGTCGACTCGGTGGTAGAAGTGTCAATAGGGGTAAACATAGGGATTATAGTAGTAGTGTCAATGGGAATAGAAGCAGGGATGATCACAGGACCGGTAATAGTTTTCGGAGGAGTCATCTCGGGAGAGAATACTCTACCACTTCGGGTTATCTTGTTGGTTCCCACAATGTTGTCGATGTCGGGGTCAGCTTTCTCAAGAATTGAGTCTTCATCAGCCAGCCAATACTGCTTGACGCTGTGATAGTAGACGTCGCCACCATAGTTCCATGAGAACGTTTTATCTGAGGAGTACAGGATCGGCCCTGGCATAGTAATTATCAGTGGAGCCACTTTAGGAACTAATGTAATCCTAACGGGTCTTTTGGTGGAGACCCTAGAAGTATTGGCGGAAATGGTTACTATTAAAACATCATTGTAAGAAATGGTTGGAACGGGAGTCTTTTCAAACAAAATCTCTTTGTCATCCATTAGGCATTGGACACCTGGTTTCAGTAAATGACAACTAGTTGGTAGGGATAAATAGAGGTGGCAACTTTCGTCACAACCCGAAAATAAACCGGCTTTCAACAGGTTCCTCTTAACAGTCAAGAGAGGTGTAACAAGTTCATCAACAGTAGTAACAAACATATCATCTTCAACAACGTTAACATCACGACCATGCTTGGACATAGGAGCGGTGATAACATTTGGGATCTCAGGAGCATCAAATTCAATTTCTTTTGCTTCGAGAAGGTCATGCACATTGTTTTTCAAAGCCCAACAGTTGTTGGTATCATGGCCTAGACTTTCTGAATGGTAAGCACATCAAGCATTAGGATGGTAATGAGGAGATGCGGTGTTGGGATTCATCGGGGCTTCCTTCAAGGTTACTAGATTAGATCTCAACAAATGTGGCAGGACTTGAGATAGTTTCATATTAATCCAGGTAAATTGTCTTACCGGTCTTTCTGTTCTAGGCTGATTGCTCCTTTGTTGAGTAGGTGCCGACTTAGGGATCATGAAAGCCCCTACCATTGGACGGAGTTCAGTTCTATCTTGATTTCTTTGAGGATACACAACACTAACTTCTTTCTTTCTGATAAATGGTTTTCTCACGGCAACTGAGGATGCGTCTTTTTGGATCTTTCCACTCTTAATCCCATCTTCCACTCTTTCCCTGGTCAAGATTAATTCAGTGAAGCCTACTGAAGAGCTTCCAATTAGATGATTGAAAAATGGACCAGACAAGGTCCCTAGAAAAATATCCACTAGTTCCCTTTCAAACAGGGGAGGATGGACTCTTCCTGCTAGGTCCCTCCATTTCTGAGTGTAGTCTTTGAAACCTTTGCTTGAAACCATTTCCATACTCTGGAGTTGAGTACGGGTGGGAGCAAGGTCTGCGTTGTATTGATACTGTTTGTAAAAAGTAGCAGCAAGGTCTTCCCAGTTATGGATATTGGCCCTTTCCAATTGATAGAACCAATCTAGCTGGGTCCCAGATAGATTGTCTTGAAAGAAGTGGACCCACAAATCTCTATCAGCAGTGTGAGGTTGTATCTTCCTCACATAAGATCGGAGGTGCATCTTGGGACACGAAACCCCGTCGTACTTAGCAAACACTGGTGCCTTGCATTTTGGTGGAATAACAATCCCAGGTACCAAACCCAACTCTTCAATGTCCATCCCGAGCACTTTCTGAATTTCCATTGCACTTAGACGCTCTTCCAGATGTTTGTATTTGTCGTCAGCCGGGGGATATTTCTCTTCATAGTAATCCTCTTCTTCTTCCTCTTCAGATTCTGGCTGGGCAGTCACCTCCTTGCCTTTCCCTTCTTGATTATCCTTTTCTCCAGAGGATGTTGCGAAGTCTACGGTCCATCTGGCTTATCCTTGGAACCTTCTTCCTAGATTCATAACTCCGGTTGTTTTCTTTGCTTTGTTCTTCTTTTCTTCAATCAGTAAAGTTTTCAAATCCTCTTGTCCTTTGGCTAGAGTCAAGAACATCTATTGAAACTGAGCATTCTGCGCCTGGAGGTCTTTTATTGTCTGCTCGAGATCCATCTTACTGAAATAAACAGTAGAAAGATGAGGATACTTGTTGTAAGAAACCTGCTTATGTTATGATGAATGGAGATGCACATGCAAATGATTTCAAGGAAATTAGAGATTTAAATTTGCTTTAGACCAAAAAGGAACACACGTTATATTAATAAATCAAAGTTTGAGTACATCATGCCTCTTTTGGGCTTACAAAAAATACAAAAAACTCTAAGATAAAAAAGTTGTGCACATCCTCTTTGGTGTAATGTAGGCGTTCAGACTCCGCTCCTCATGAAGTTGCTTGGTGAGTTCTAGAACCTTCTTCTTGCTGGCGTAGAATTGGGTCTCGAAAGTATCCTCTCCCCTTTAAGCTGTATCCAATCCCTTTTCAAGTCTTCAAGAGAGGTGGGCATGTCAGGATGCAGGATAGTGTATGGAACATCTCCTTCTACAACAGGCTCTATGATAACCGGGTGAATGGAGGGGTAAGGCATTATAAGACTTTAAGCATGGGTTCGTACCCATTTGAGGTAAGGCTCAAGAGGGATGGAATTATTGTGCCCCAATGTCTTGCTATATACCTTGTTCAACATCCTCTAAGCTCAGATAAACCTCTGACGGTGACCTTGATCGTCGTTCTCGTAGTCAAATACCAAACCTTGAATAAGCATCTCATGGGGACCATCCCTTTGGGCGTAACCAAACTGTCTTAAGGCTAAGCAGGGGTTGTAGGTGATACCTCCTCTAATTCCAAGTAAGGGGACATTAGGGAATTCTCCATAACCGTCGATGATAGTAACATTCTCTATAGATCGGGAACACCAATGAATGTCTAAATGTTTGAGCGTCATCAACCTATGTGACCACCTTGAACCTTGCTCGTTCTTTAATACAGATTGGGGAAGATGCAAAATAAACCATCTTGCCAAGAGAGGAGTACAACACATAAGGATACCTATTTTCCTCATAGTGCGAGTGTGAAAAGAATGTAGGATGTCTCATAGCAAAGTAGGCACCGGGTTACGAGACATGAAGATTTTGACGGCGTTCACATCTATGAGTTGGTCAGGATTTGGAAACAAAACCATCCCATAGATGAGGAGGCCACAATTTCCTTAAAAGCTTGCAAATCCAAAGAGTTCCAACAATTTTGGGCTTTCTCAAACAAGAATTTTGATAAGAAACCTTTGACACCACTCCTTGTTTCCCAATTAGTTGTGATATCAAATGATTGCAAGTGTAGGGCTTGAGCAATCTCTTATGGATTTAGATCTCTTTTTGTACCGTTGAAAGGTAGTTGATTGAGAATGGGAATCCTCAAGAGTTGGGAGAGTTCTTCCAAAGTTGGCATAAGTTGATAATCGGGAAATGTGAAGCATTGGTGTAGAGGATCAAAGAACTGGAAGAGTACCTTCATCATGTCTTCATCAGTGTTAGAGGTAACCAAGTTTAGTAGGGGACCATGTCTTTCGATAAATGGAGAATTTTCAGTAATTCTTGATGCTAGCTCTTTAAGTTGAGGAGGGATCCTTACAATATTGACTTGGATGATTTTCCTGCGAATAGAATCCATGTCCTACAAAACAGAACAAAGATATATCCCAAAATCCTTGAAATGGTTAGTGAGTATGAGTATGATTTTTATGATGTTTATGATGTTATGTACAAGTAAATATATACAAACAAAACAAACAAGTCCTTAGGTTTAGGCTTGCATGGAGTCTTATAGGTAAGTACCCTCTTGAAGTTTAGTTGGATCAAACCTGTCCTAGCAATAGTAACCGGGTTCTAAAGGAGCTCAATACCACTGGTTTGTTTCCTCAGGAATTGTTTCAGCGCAAGCCTCTTTAATGGCGACCAAAACATCCCAAAAAAACTAAACCTCAATGAGTGTAGTATCGAGTATCTAACAACTTCGGAGTGCACCAAAGTCGGTCATCTCACTACGTCCTAATGGCCAAGTTGGTCAAGTAAAGGTTCTAGAAGTTAGTTAGTGCTTCATGACATCACTCAGCGGCCCCGTATTCTCCTTGACTACTCAAGGGCTACCGGTACCCACAAATATGTCACACTAACATAGCTATTGCTTAGACCATGTCGGTATACCCTGCACAACTTCCACAACGTATTGCTACTTACCTATAAGGTATCCCAAATACGGGTAGAGGATTCAAATCCAAACAAAGAACCAAAATGTAAAGCATACAAGTCAAACAATGAAAGCAATTAAATGTGATCTAGCCCTAAGGTAACCCCACTTTTATAAAATTCTCCAACAGAGTCGCCAGTTCTGTAATGCAGTGGGAGAATTGACTTGGTTGTTTTGCGTTTGATCGCAAATGTTGCGGTTAGCAAGAATCGCCACCAACTTTTCTTTTATCCAAAAGGAAAGGCTGAAAAGAACAGGAAAGACCTTTGAGATGTTTTCTTGAGTTCGGGGGGTGTATTATAAAAAGGGAAGGTATTAGCATCCTTTTTATCCATAGTATTCCATGGGCTCTTAGTGACTTTCTAGATCACTCGCTTTTGTTTGAAAATATGCTTTGTGTGGTTTTTGAAAGTATTTTGTAAAGAGGCCTTTGTTTAGGAAAACTTTGTAATGATTCTCGTTCGTAAGAATGTATACAAAGTGTTTGATCTTTTGAAAATATTTTCAAGTTTGAAAGATGTTTTTGAAAGTGTTGGTGTTTGTTTTGAAAATAGCAAGGATGTTTTTGTTTTGAAATTGAGCAAGTAACTAGGAACATTCTACCTACTAAAAAGTATTTCATATTTATTTCCTCTTTCCTTTAACATTGTTATCTTACCATTGATTTGGTAAGTAACTCTATCTTTGGATGTAAAAGGGACGGGCATGGGTCATCGTATAACCGTGTTTAGAAATGTTGTAAGATATCTTAGCATTTTCTTTAAGGGACTAAGATCATTTTGAAAGGCAACATGGATAGTGCCATCGAGGGGATATGATCTTGTATTTACTTGTTTTTGCTAAGATACCGCACATGCACAATATGGCCATTTTGTAAGGCAAAAAAGTGGATTTACCCTAAGGGTGTTTGTATGAAAGTGTGTTGGTTTACATGCTTGATTTGTCTTGATTAGGGTTTTCGATTTGTTGATTTTATTCTTGCCATACAAACCCTAATTACTAGCATTTGTATATAAAGCATTTAAATTGTCCAAATTAAAATTACTATGCTATTATATCATTTAGGGGAGGGGGTGTACAAATTACAAATGGGGAATTGTAAGAAATTAAATCTAAATAATTATTACAACCATATTGAATATTCATAAATGTACAAAATTAAATAAGTAAAAATGCAAGAATGTAAATGTAAAAAGAAATGTGATTTTTGTTTGATTTTTTTTCATGAAAAGGGTTTTTGACCTAATTAATTAAAATAAAATAATTAACTTAAAAATAAGAAAATTAAGATTAAGTTAGTAAAATAAATTAATTTAAAGAAAATAATTTTTTTAGGGTTTTTATGAATTTAATTAAATTAGTAAATAAAAATAATTAAATAATTATACTAAATTCTAAATTGATTTTAATTTACAAAATAATGTAATAACTAAAATTTATTATCTAAGTATTTAAAAAAAGGGAAATTAATTTATTAAAGAAAATGTTTTTTTGTTCTTTTGTTTTTATGAAAAATAAACTAAATAAATAGAAATAATAATATAAAAATATTTTTGCATTTTAAAGTAATAATAATAATATTAATAATAATAAAAGATGAAATAAAATAAAAATATAAAATTAAAGTCAGGGAGGTTAAAAATGAATTTGGAGGTTTATTAGCAAAACTGTGTTTTTGAATCTGGCCCAAAATAAAGTTTTTGTTTAGAAATCAGAAAAAAGTAAAAAGGGATATGGGCTGTGTGGTATGAGCAAACAGGGGGGGTTAGGTTGAGCAAAAAGTGAAAAGCCCAGGAGGGGAAGGCCCATGCACGCTGGAAGGATAAAAAAATGTAAGAAAATGGGAGAAAAAGCAAAAGGTAGTGCGCTGAGGTTCGAACCCATGACCTCTTGGTTACCAGCGTGCTGCCTTACCCCTGGGGTGGCTATACATCAGTTAATATAACTGAAATGATAAACATATAATGCAAAACAAGTCCTGAACACACTTCATCTTCAACCTCCAACCAGACCACTTGTAACTTCACCATTTCTTAACAAAAATGGAAAATGCAAACATGAAAGTTATTCAATTTTTCCATACGAATCTAAGCATATAAATATCATGAATTATAAATCAAAGATGAATGAGAATTTTTGAAAGTACCAAATTCCGACCTAATTATTTTCAGAAGTTTAGCTTCAAAATTCTAACTACTCAGGCAATAATAATGAAATCTAAGGACATGGTTAGCTTCAGGACAATGATATCTACATTTCTTATTCATAAATACACCATTAATGATGCTTGTATGAAGAGTTCAAAAGTCAGAAAACTCACCTGGCAAGAGGGTATCCTGTTTTGAGTTTGAGCAGCTTTTGAGGAGTTCCAGTGATTGGGTTAGCTTCCTCAAGTTCCCAGGAAGCTAATGTGATGCTTGGCTTGAGCTAAAAGTGGTTGAGGAGTTCTAGAGAAGTCAAGGTACAAGGTGTTGTTTTTGAAAATGGTGGATGATGGTGGAAGTGTTGCAGTTGTGTTGCAGGTGTTGGAATTGTTTATGTATGTTATTTAGAAGCTTTTGAAAGTAAAAGGCCAAGAAACGCATGAGTAAATTTGGAGATTGGATTCAAAACTCAGAAATGGCAAGTTTTGAGATGTTTTTGGTGATTATGTGTTTTAGGGAGTTTCAGGGCTTGAGCATGAATGTATTTTCTTGCAAATGATTTGTGTTTCTGTATGGAAAAGGTTTGGATACTTGAGGTGGTCAGAAGTACAAGATCACATGTTTTGGCTTCTTGACTTGTTTTTGAAGTAAGGTTGACAAACATGGTTTTAATGCATAGTACAAAGCCATCTAGAGTGGTTACCAACTTTAAACATGCTTATCTGACTTTGTAGAGGAAGTTTGTGCAGAAGGAACAAGTGCAAAGCTCAATGCAAGTTGACTTTGCATAAAGCTTGCTTTATGTAAATGGCAATGGTGCCTTTGTGCCATTAATGGAAAATTTACTTCGATAAAGCTTGAATCAAGTGGATAATAGCTCAAAAGCAAGTATAATCTTCTGACTATGGAGAGGTATTGAGGTTTAGAGGTCTGCAAAGCAAGATTGTGCAGCATAGGTTTGAGATTTGAATTTTGTTCATCACAAAATTTACCTTGTAAAACAACTTGAAACCCCAACTTCTGACCTTCGATTCTCCTTGCTCACAAATGATCTAAAGGATTTCTTTGACATTTTGGAAAGCTTGTAATGTGATCTACAACCCCTCTTTGAATCACTTTTGCAAAATCCAAATGGAACTATGTGAAACTTGGGTCAGAAGTTAGGTCAAAATACTGACCTAAAATGTCCAAAATTTCACTAAGTGTTTTAGTTTCATGACCATGACTTCATGGATTAATAACTTGAGATACAATAATTTCTAGGAGAATTTGTGTAAAGAAATGTTGTGAATCTCATGGAGATTTATAACTTTCATGTTGAAAGTTTCTTTTGAATCATCTTACATCATGTGAAAAATTGGCTCAAAGTTGTGAAAAAAATATGAAGTTTTCAACACTTAGAAAATTTTCTAAGTTTGAAAACTTTGACTTTTCAAAATGAAATCTTGACTTTTTGATTTCTTGATGAAAAAGTTTCATATTTTAACATGTTTTTCTGAATTGTAATTTTTGACACTTGATTTTGACGAAAAAGTCAAAGTTTGATTTTTCAGTATACAATTGACTTTTGATCAGTTGACTGAAAATCAACTATCAATTAATTGACCTTGAGCAATGTTTTGAGTCATGCCATTAGGTAAAAATGATGCAATTGAACTCTTGAGATCATGCCTCCAACTAATTAACCATTTGCTAGGTCAAAAATAAGAAATTGCCCTTTCTCAGTCAAAACCCTAATTTTGACCATTTTGCCCTTTTGATGATTTGCTCAAATTTCTTGAGGAATTATGGTCCAAACTTGATCAAATAATACATATGAGTTTATAATGTTGCTATAGGTAAAACATTATGCAGTTTGACTATAAATTGGCCACAATTGACTTTTCCGCAATACAGCTGATTTTTAGGTCAACTGCTCAATTGACTGAGCAAAAATGTGATCCAAGGCTTGAAACTTGACATGAGTAATATTGGGGGTCAATAATGGTCCATGAAAGTCATATGAGGCATTAAAAGTTCAAATATCCTTGTGCAATATCAAAACCTAATTTCAGTCATCAGTGCTTAAGGAGGTGTCTTGAGTTGATCAACCCTAGTGCAGTCTTGAACCAAAGGAGATCTTGTGAGAAAATATTTGATAAAGAGAGGCCAAATTTTGGGGTACAACAGCTGCCCCTGTTCAATCTTCTTAAACCTGAAGATTTAGATTGGCGGATCCGCCATTTGTGACTTGAAGGTGGAAGATGATTGGACACTAAAGTGCCCAGAAATTTGCACTCGGGGATGGATTGTGAATGGGCTTATAGATGCCATTTGGAGGAATGGTGGAGATTTTCCGGAGATGGGTTTGTAGATGTCATCTAAAGGTGACTGTTTACAGAGACTGTACTAAGTTTGAACTTGATTTCAACTGAAAAAGAATTAGAATAAATCTTTGGAGCGACTTATCCTTTATATATATCCCTAATTTTTGCCTGAACCTTTTTGGTTCACCGGGATGCCCTTATTTTTGCCTAGGCCAGTCATCCTAGCAGGTCGTTTTTATGCGTAGTATCTTTTGACTATGTCTGCATTCATAGAGTGCGAGAAGTATTCACCGTTCATGGTGGTTAATATTATAGCACCGCCCGAAAATACTTTCTTAACAACAAATGGCCCTTCGTAGGTGGGAGTCCATTTGCCCCTGAGATCACCTTGCGATAGAATGATGTGTTTATCACCAAGTCATCATCCTGATATACCTGATGCTTAATTTTCTTGTTGAATTCCTTGATCATACGCTTTTGATACATCTGACTGTGACCGACAACTGCCAGCCTTTTCTCGTCAATCAAATTCAACTGATCTAACCTAGTATGAATCCACTCGTCTTCGTCTAAGTATGAATCTTTCATAATTCTCATAGAAGGAACTTGAACTTCGACAGGTAGGACCGCTTCCATTCCGTAGACCAGAGAGAATGAGGTTGCCCCAGTTAATGTTCATGCTGAAGTGCGATAGCCATGAAGAGAAAATGGTAACATCTCGTGCCAGTCTTTGTAATTCATAACCATCTTCTGTATGATCTTCTTAATATTTTTGTTGGCAGCTTCCATTGTGCCATTCATCTTTGGTCGATACAGAGAAGAGTTGTGGTTCCTGATCTTGAACCGTAAGTAGAGTTCAGTGATCATAATGTTGTTGATATTAGTACCATTGTCCGTAATGATTCTCTAAGGGATGCCATACTGGCAGATAAGATTATGTTTTATGAATCGGGTAACCACATTCTTGGTAACAGAGGCGAACGAGGCTGCTTCAACCCATTTTGTGAAGTAATCAATGGCGACGAGAATGAAGTGATGTCCATTAGAAGTAGTAGGCTTGATTTCTCCGATCATATCAATGCCCCATATTGCAAATGGACAAGGAGCAGTCATTACATTCAAAGGTACCAGATGCACATGAACTTTATCAGCATAAATCTGGCACTTATGACAAGTTCTCGAGTGATGGTGACAGTTGGTTTCCATAGTCGACCAATAGTAACCTTCTCTCAAAATATTCTTAGCCATAGTATGCCCACTAGAGTGAGTACCAAAGATGCCTTCGTGCATATCCTCCATAATTTTCTCTGCCTCCTTCTTGTCTACACAGCGAAGCAGAGTTGAATCATGATTACGCTTGTATAAAATTCTATTGCTCAAGAAGAACTTAGCCAAGAACCTCCATAGTAATTTCTTGTCATTGATTGATGCCCCTTCATGGTATTCTTGAGCTTCAAGGTGCCTTTTCACTTCATAAAACCAAGGTTTTTCTTCTACACCATCAGTATCAATTTCATAGCAGTGCGCCGGTTCATCGAATCTTTCAATGGTAATTCTGGGAGCCTCATTGTACCATCTGACCTTGAACATTGATGACATGGTAGCTAAAGCGTCTGCCAATTGATTCTCTTCTCTTGGGATATGGTCAAAATTAATCTCTTCGAAGTACGGAATCAAGGTTAGAACATGCTCTCGGTATGAAATGAGATTTGGGTGTTTCATATCCCAATCTCCCTTGATCTGACTGATTACCAAGGCTGAGTCCCCATATACACTTAAAAAATTGATTCTCAGGTCAATAACAGCTTTAATTCCTAGGATACACGCTTCATATTCAACCATATTGTTGGTGCAGTCAAAGCAAAGTCTGGAAGTGAAGGTGTATGGCAACCTTGAGGAGAAATAATTATAGCACCAATTCTATTTTGAAGTGCGTTAGAAGCTCCATCAAAAATCATAGTCTATCGAGATCCTAGCTCAGGTCCTTCATACGGTCAAGGTTCTTCATAATCTGTAATTAGCATGATGTTCTCATCTAGAAATTTGAAGTTCATAGATTGGTAGTTGTATACAGCTTAATATTCCAAATGATCTGCCAGTACACTTCCTTTGATTTCCTTTTGAGTGGTGTACTGAATGTCGTATTCTGTTAAAATCATTTGTCGTCGGGCTATTCTTCCAGAGAGAGTTGGCTTCTCGAATATGTACTTGACAGGATCCATTTTAGAGATCAATAGAGTATTATGAGCCAACATATATTGTCTTAGTCGGCGAGTAGCCCATGCCAAAGCATAAAAAGTTTTCTTGAGTAGTGAATATCTTATTTCACAGTCGGTAAACTTTTTGCTAAGGTAGTATATTGCATGCTCTTTTCGACCAGACTCGTCATGCTGCCCCAGTACACACCCCATTGAATTCTCTAGTACTGTTAGGTATATGATTATAGGTCTTCCTTCAACTGGTGGCATCAGAATTGAAGTTTCTTATAACTACTCCTTGATTTTATCAAAAGTTATTTGATAGTCGTCATTCCATTTTACTACTCGATCTTTCTTAAGCAGCTTAAAGATTGGCTCACAGGTAGCAGAAAAATGAGAAATGAACCGGGAAATGTAATTCAGTCGTCTTAAGAAACCTCTGACATCCTTCTCAGTACAGGGAGCCTACATTTCTTGAATGGATTTAACTTTTGCGGGATCAACTTCAATACCTTTACCACTGATGACGAAACCTAGGAGTTTTCCAGACCTCACCCCAAAAGTGCATTTGTTCGGATTTAGCCTTAGCTTATACTTATTCAGCCTTTCAAATAACTAATGTAGATGATCAAGATGTTCTTATTCAGTCTGTTACCTTGCTATCATGTCATCGATGTAGACTTCTATTTTATGATGAATCATGTCGTGAAATAAGGCTACGATGGCACGTTGATAAGTTGCACCAGCGTTCTTCAACCCAAAAGGCATGACCTTGTAACAGAAAGTTCCCCACTGAGTGACGAAGGTAGTTTTCTCCATGTCTTAAAGCGCCATCTTGATATGATTATAACCTAAACCATCCATGAAAGAGAATACCTTATGCTGAGCAGTGTTGTCAACCAAGACATTAATATGTGGCAGCAGGAAGTCATCTTTGGGGCTTGCCCTGTTCAGATCCCTGTAACCTACATACATACGTACCTTGCCATCTTTCTTCGGTACCGGAACAAAATTAGCAACCCATTAAGGATATGATTTCATTGCTAAGAAACATGCGTTGAATTGCTTCATAACCTCGACCTTGATTTTCTCTGATATTTCAGTACGCATACGACAAACCTTCTGCTTAATCGGAGAACAACCCTCTTTCATTGGCAGACGATGAACCACAATATCAATATCGAGCCCTGGCATGTCTTTGTATGACAAGGCAAATACCTCAACATAGTCGTGCAACATTTGAATCAATCTGTCATTGACCCTGCCCTCTAAGTTGGCACCTATCTTAACCTCCTTTTTATCTGTCTCAGAATCCAAGTTTACCACTTCGACTGGCTCTTCGTGCGGTTGGATAGCCTATTCTTCTTGTATTAAGAGTCCAACAAGTTCTCTAGGTATTTCACAATCTTCCTCACCTTCGTCCTCGGCTTGGTAGATCAGATTTTCAAAGTCATAAGCGACAATAGCAGAATCATTATCAACGAGATCCAAAGTGGATGGGGATTCACAATGTAGTGTGTGGGTGTGTGTAACAACACATAGCTATTTTAAAATATAATAAAGTAAAAGAAAGACAGAGAGCATAAAATTTGAATGCAAAACATTCAATGTTTTCATTAAATATAAACATGACATATGAAATGACAATCCTTAACAAATGGACCATTGTGCCCCATGCAAGACACAAGGTTTAAAGTCATTGTTTTAAAAGAAATTACATAACACAACTTCTTAAAGCGATAAAATAGAAATAGCTATTACTCATGGCTAAAGGATATGAAGATAATGTCTTCTGCTTTCCAATTGTTGAAATCGTTGCCCGTGGTAGGAAAAAACCAGTTACTGAGATCACAATCACTGTCAGCATCTTCTATAACATTCACTCCATTGATGCTGACACAGAATGGAGGTCTTCTAGCACGAGCACGACGAATATCCCTCTGACCCTCTGCAGTAAAGCCCAAACCCAACTTATCAGATTTGTAAGGGATGTCAGGAAGCTGACCCCAAACAGTACAACCACCTTCTTCTATAGTAGCTTTGGCATCTTTCAAGGAAGCCATCTTGTGCGGAACCCTGGTAGTCTTTGGAATGGTAGTAACATCTTTAGTAGCAGCAGGGAAAATTAATTCAAAATCTTGACAGAGAGTCTTGATGAATTCTCCGTCCATCTCCACGTATCAGAATGAATTCAGATGGCTGACCATGTACTCCTCCTCTCCGCAGAAAGTAACAATCTTCCGTTTCACAGGATAATTTAATTTTCGGTGCAAAGTGGAGGTAATAGCGCTTGCCCCATGAATCCATGGGCATCCTAGTTGACAAGAATAAGCTAGACGGATGTCCATTACATAAAAGGTGGATTCAAAGATTTGTGATCCCACTTTGATCGGGAGGTCCACTTCTCCATGTACCATTCTTTTTGTTTCATCAAAGGCTCGAACTATAATGTCACTGGGTTTAAACACCACCCCTTCATAATCCAATCTATCAAGAGCACCATTTGGTAGAACATTCAGAGAAGAACCAGTATCAACCAACACATGAGCCAACGTAGTGCCCCTGCATTCAATGGAGACATACATGGCCCTATTATGATTTCTCCCCTCCGGAGTCAGGTCAGCATCAGAGAAACCTAATTCGTTGTTAGTCATTAATCTAGCCACATAAATTCCAAATTGATTGGAAGAAATCTCGTGTGGTACATGAGCAGTCTTCAAAAATTTCATTAAAGCTTGCGCATGGGCTTCAGAACACAATAGTAAAGATAACATGGAGATTTTGGACGGGGTATGCCCCAGCTGTTCAACAATTTTGTAATCGCTTCTACGAATGATCTTAAAAACTTATTCCATTTCTTGTCCAGAGTTATCCTTGAATGTAGCTTCTTTTGGTGCCTCCGTCCGGGCAGGCTCTATCATTGGCTCTTTACCTCGAGCGTCGGCAGGTGTCTTGGTAATTATAACTTGAACAGGTGGAGAGATTTCCGGAGAGAAAATTCTTCCACTTCTAGTAATTTTTCTAGTCCCTACTGTTGTAGCCCAAAATTTTCCCTCTCATTTTATTCAAGATATACTCATAGAGATCCCCAAATGCTCAAGGTTGACCAAGAATTGGCTTAGGCAAATTCTTCTCCTAAGCAATGGACTTCCAAATAGGGTTTCACTTTCCACCAAGAAGTTTGGGTTTCAAAGGCCTAAAGTGATTTCCATAGTTCCTAACATGTCCCAAAGAATGCTCATGCCAATTTTCATGCCTTGCATTACAAGTTTGCTCAGTCAATTTCTCAGATGACTGGAAATCAACTGTATTAGGTCAAAAGTCAATTGTGGTCAATATACAGTCAAAATTCAATATTTTTGGTCAACATAAACATTTTGAAGTGATATCCATCATTTGATCAAGGGTTGATCATGATTTCTCAAGGAATGCTCTCAAATCATCAAGAATCCAAAAGTGCAAAATTAGGGTTTCCTAGGAAAAGTCAACTGAACTTTGACCAAACATAACTTTCAGATGCTTCATCCATTTTGCCCCAACCAAATATCATTGTGAATAAAACTCAATTCCATACAAATTTTATTTTGTCCTCAAGTTCAAAAAATACACCATTGAAAACATATGAGCCAATACATTACAGGTCTTTTTGAAAGTCGATAAAAAGGCATGTTGTGTCAAGGCAAGTTACATCAAGATAATTTCTACAAATGAAAAAATGGTAAACATAGATATTGTAGGGGACATCTTGAGATTTCCAAAAATTCCAATATCATTCTCAAAAGATAAAAATTGAGAAAGTTATGACCAGTACAAATTGGGAAAATTGGTGAAAGTGCAAAAAGTCAACTTTGAGCAAAAATGCATTTTTAAGTTCTTAGACCTATTTTGTGGGATTAAAATATGCTTATGACTTACTCAAGGACCGCTAAATTCACTCTCACCTTGATTTTCATTTTTGTATATTTTATTCATATTTATTTTGTTTTTATTATAAAAAACATAAAATAAATTGCATAAAATAATAAATAAAAAGTATGGACACATGGACAGATGATTTGGGTTGACATTGGGCCTTAGAATTCATGCAAGGAATGAGGAAAAAGACCAGGTTCATTGCATCTTAATAAGGGCAAGTTTTTCACAATTTTCGAAACATTTTAATATGTTTGATATTGCTTTGAAAGGGGGCCTTAATGATATGATTCTTGCCATGTTTATTCACCATTGCACTCCTCTATAAACGCAATGCATTGTAAGACCAAAGGGGGCACAAAATACCTCTTCAAAAATCTCTCCAATTTCCTAACAAAAGCTCTACAAAATTTTCAAAAAAAATCCCAAACTAGTGCAAAGTCGTATCTGCATTTCAAAGCCCCAACAATCCAAACAAGTGATCAAATCACCTCTTTGAGGCATCCAAAAATCGAATTCAACTCATAACTGAGTCCCTTCATGTTCAAAACGATCAATACGATCATCACCGGTTTGGTATAGTTTCCTTGGATTCAATCTGTTAATATATATATATATTGTTAACTAATCTAACACATGCATATATGTTTATGGCAAGGATTAGAGCAGGTTTAACATATCATATGTGAGTTTAAATGATTAAATCACAGGATGCCTTTTTTAGGGCTCAAGAACATTTGAGCTTCGTAACTCAAAATGCATGGAATTTCAGGCCAAACTAAAGCCAAATCTAAAGACTCAAAGGCGGGTTCCCACCATACATCCTTCAAGGGCCATACGTACAGGATCCATTGCAAATACATGGGCTCTGATTTATTGGGCTTGGGACGTTTTCAGATTCTCACCCCCTATTTGCTTGTCGCAACATGTCCCATATTATCCTTTGTCTTATTTATTTTCTTTTGTTTTAATTAATTTCTTTTTCTTTTTGTATAAAAAAAATCATTAAAAATTGTAAAATCAAAAAATACAAAAAAATATAGAATTATTTTTCTTTTTATTAATTTTAATTCTCATTAATATTTAATATTTTTCTTTAAGATTAAATCTAGTTTAGTTAATTTTTATTTATTATTTAAACATTTTTCTTAAAATAAAACAAAAATAATAAAAAAAATTCTTAAATTACTTAGACCTTTCTTATGGTTTCAAACATTCTTTTAACCCTCGCGCGTTCATTTTACTTCCCACATTATTTCCTTATTATTGTATATGCTTATGGTTTGTAACAGTTAAAAATTAGGATTTTATTTACCGCTTTTATCCCCAATTTTTGGACTTGTAATTTTCCCCCTCCCTGAAGCCATGTAATAGTTAGATTTAATTTCTGCACTTTAATTTCCTATACATATATTAATTATTAGATGTATGTATAATAGGATTGCATGACAACAATTAAAAAAAAACGTTAGCAAACCTAACATCAAAGAAAAATAAATGAATACAACACACTCGCACATGTGCACCTCTAAGGTACTCCCACTTCGGTTACCTTCGGAATAAAACTGTTACGATTCTCGAATGTAAGGGATTTTAGTGGCTACCCTTTGGTTTAAAAAGATCATAAGTCCCTCGATGACCCTTTCGATGTTGCCTCAGTAAAAAGATCATAAAACTTTAGGGTAATTACTAAGATATCTTACAAGTTGCCTTTATGACCGTACGATGACCCTCGATTGTTCCTCAAACATCCAACGATACGGATACTTACTCACTAATGGTAGGATAACACTGTCTAAAGGAAAAGAGGAAAAGAACAAACTTTTCGAGTAGGTTGATAGTTCTTAGTCACTTGCTCGAACAAAACATTTTTCCATACATATACCTCCGTTTCTAAAATATTTTAAAGATAAAAACCTTTGTATATGTTCTCAGCAATACGAGAAACATTACAAAGTTCGCCGCACTAAGGCGTCTTTTCAAAATATTTTCAAACACACAAACAAAAAGTAATTTTCAAAATGAGCTAGCAACTAAGAGTCCATAGATAACTACGGATGGAAAGGGCACTAACACCTTCCCTTTCCATAATCTACCCCCTTACTCAAATAATCTCGAAAGGTCTTTTTCTGTTCTTTTCACCCTTTCATTTGTTGGATAAAAGAAAAGTCAGTGGCGACTCTTGCTTACCGCAACATTTGCAAATACAAATTCAAAACCAGTATAACAGTCAGTTCTCCCACCGTGTTACACCTGCAATATTATCAATATCTTCGTCAGACAACTCTTGTTTAACACCATAGTAATAGACTTCATACCCATAATTCCATGGAATAGCCTTCTCTAAGGAATATGGGATGGGTCCAGGTTTTGTAATGATTAAGGAAACAGATTTTGGATTGGCAGTAATTCTTACAGGACCCTTGGAAGTGATCTTGAAAGGAGTACCAGATATGACAGATAAATCTCGGCATAAATTCTCAGCATAGGGAATTTTCTCAATCAAAATTACATGTTCATCCATCAGGCGTTAAATGCCTTCCTTCAGTAACCTGCATCCATTGGGTTGATCTACACAACAATAACATTCTTTAACATAACCCAGAAATAAAATGGCTTGTAGTAAATTCTTCTTGACTATTGAGAGAGGAGTAACCACATCACTTACGGAGGTAACCTACAAACCATCTTCAATAGCACTTATGCCTTTGTCATGCTTCGGTATAGGAGCAGTAATCACGTTCGGAGTCGCAGGAGGGTCAAGTCAAACTCAATTTCCTTGTTATTAATCATGTCTTGGATTTTGTTTTTCAGGGACCAACAATTGTTGGTGTCGTACCCAGGATTGTTCGAATGATAGGCACATGTTGCATTTGGATTGTACTTCGGAGAGGTTGTGTTGGGATTAGGAGGAGAATCCTAGAGTGTTATGAGGTCAACTTTTAACAAATGTTTTAATGCTTGAGATAAAGGCATGATAATTTTGGTGAATTGCCTCCTCAGAGCGTCTGACCTACGCATGTTGCCCTGTTGTTGTTGTTGAACATATGCTGGATTAGAGATCAATACCGCCCCCACTGACTGATGGAGATCATTTTTATTATGGATTTTCTGGCTATAGACAACATTGGTTTCTTTTTTACCAATGAAAGGCTTCTTCACAGCATTAGAAGATGTAGCCATCAGAATCTTCCCGCTCTTGATACCACTTTCAACTTGTTTGCCAGTCAGAATCAGCTCAGTAAACCTGATGAAGAACTCCCAATCAACAAATTAAAGAATGGACCTATCAGAGTTCCCATGAACATATCCACCAATTCCCGGTCATTCAAAGGAGGTTGAAACCTTCCAGTTAAACCGTTCCATTTTTGTTCATATTCCTTGAACCCTTCATTCGAGCCCATGGACATATTTTGTAACTGCACACGAGTTGGAGCCAGGTCAACATTATATTGATACTGCTTGTAGAAAGCAGCAACCAAGTCTTCCCATGTGAGAATGTTAGTTCCCTCCAGCTGATAGAACCATTCTAGTTGAGTGCCACCCAAACTTTCTTGGAAGAAATGGACCTATAATTTCCAGTCAGTAGTATGAGGTTGGATTTTTCGAACATACGACCTTAGATGAAGTTTGGGACAAGAGACCCCGTCATATTTAGCAAAGATAGGGACTTTGAATTTGTGATGGATGACCACCCCCAGGATCATACTTAGCTCCCCAAAATCCAATCCATGCACTTTCTGGATTTCCACAGCTTTGAGTCGGTCTTCCAACTGCTTGTATTTGTCATCTGTAGGAGGATACTGTTCGTCATAGTAGTCTTCTTCTTTGAAACCCTGATTGTTTCTATCTTCACCCCTGACACTTCTGCCATTCTCCTCTTGGTTGTCGTCTTCCTCAGCGGAAACATCATTCACTCGAACTGGTTGAGAAGGAGGTTTGAATCTTCTCCCCATGTTGAGGATAACAACCCTCTTCTTAGTCTTCTTTTTCATGGTGAGGAGCACCATCATCTCTGGTTTCCCTTTGGCCAGATTCAGAAGAGTCTCTTGAAATTGTGCATGTTGAGTTTGGAGATCCCTGACAAGTTGTTTGAGAGCCATCTTATACTTAAATAAACAGTAAATAGATGAGGAAACCTATATTGGAAAACCTGCTTATGAAATGATGCATGATATATGGATGCAATGTTTTCAAGGACCTTAGGAGATTTAAATTTGCTAGCCAAAAGGAAACAGAAACAGTGATTGCATTAATAAGTTCATGATTACAAACTGCCTTCTAGGCTTACAATAAAAAAGCAAAAAGGGTCTCAAGGAGACAATAATATAAACTCCTAAAACCTAATACTCAAGTCTCCCATGGACGCTTCCTCTTCGTGTCGATGTATGCATTAAGGTTTTGCACCTTGTGAAGTTGCTTTGTGAGCTACAACACTTTCTTCTCGCTTGCATAGAATTGAGTTTCAAAGGTGTCCCATTCTTCATTTAGTTAAATCCAAGACTTATGAAATTCTTCAAGGTCAGTGGGCATGTCTGGATGAAGGATGATGCGAGAAACGTCTCCTTTGACAACAGGCTCTAAGATCACCAGTAGAACAACTGGATATGGCTTCATAAGGTTTTGAGCGTAAGCTCGTACCCAATGGAGATAGGGCTTAAAAGGGATAGAATTATTTTGTCCTAAAGTATTGCTATAAACCTTGTTTACCATGCCCCAAGCACGTATAAACCTTTGACGATAACTTTGAGGATCATTTTTATAGTCAAACACGATTCCATGGATAAGTGCATCATGAGGACCATCTCTTCGGGTATAACCAAATTATCGAAAATCCAGAGAAGGGTTGTAAGTAATACCTCCCCTAATGCCAAGGAGTGGAATATTAGGGAGTTCCCCGCAGCGGTCAATGATAGTAACATCTTCTAAAGATCAGGAACACCAATAAATATCTGAATGAGAGAGCAATATCATCCTTTGAGACCAACTCAAACATTTTTCATTCTTCAATACTGATCGGGGAATGTGTGAAATAAAACACCTTGATAGTAGAGGTATGAAACACATAAGAGTCCCTCGCTTCCTCATAATACGAGTGTGAAGAGAATGCAGAATGTCTCCGAGAAAAGTAGGCATATGGTTACGAGAAATAAATATTTTGATGGCATTCACATCTATGAGTTGGTCTGGATTATGTAATAACACCAAACCATAGATCAACAAAGCCAAGATTTCTTCGAAAACTTGAAAACTCATAGCATCCAAAAATAGTCGAGCCTTCTCTAAAAGAAATTTAGCTAGAAAACCCTTGACTCCACTTCTTGTTTCTCAATTAGGTATAATGTCGGACCGCTTCAGATGTAAGGCTGCTGCAACTTCTTCAGGTTGTGGATCTCTCTCTAAACCAGTGAAATGTATTTGATTGAGAATAAGTACTCCCAGTAATTGAGAAAACTCATCCATTGTGGGTACCAACTGATAATCTGGGAAGGTGAAGCAGTGATGCACATGGTTAAAGAACTGGAATAAAACGCTCATTATATCTTCTTCAAAACCCAAGGTAACCAAATTGAGTAGTCGACCATGCCTTTTGATGAATGGAGAACTTTCGAGAACCCTTGAGACTAACTCCTTAAGTTGAGAAGGTATCCTCATAAAACTAATCCGAATAGTATTTCTGAGAGCAGAAACCATAACCTACAAAACAGAACAAAGATAAATCCCTAGGTCCTTGAAATGGTTAGTGAAAATGATATGTGTAATGATGTCGTGATGTTATGATGTCATGAATACTTAATCATACACAAACAAAACACACAAGGCCTTAGGTTTAAGCTTGTATGAAGTTTGTAGGTAAGTACCCTCTTGAAGTTTAGTTGGCTAAACCTTTCCTAAAAGAAGTAATAGGATTCTAGGAATCTCAATATCATTGATCTTTCTCTCAGACATTGTTTCAGCACAAGCATCTGAATTGCGACCGAAATATCCCAAAAGTCCAATCTCAATGAGTGTAGTATCCAGTATCAACCAACTTCAGTCTACACCAAAGATAACTATCTCACTACTTTCTAATGGCTAAGTTGTGTCAACTAAGGTTCTAAGGTCAGTTAGTGCTTATGACACCACGTAGCAGCCTAACATTCTCCTTGACTGACTCAAGAGAGACCAGCACAAACCAATGTATCGCACTAACGTAGCCATCGTTTCAACCATATCGGTCTTTGCCATACAATCTTCATGATCAGTTGCTACTTACCTACCATTCCCCCAGATCCGGGTATATGATCTATACAAGAAATAAACTCAAGCATATCCCGAAATATAAAACATTCAAGGAAAATAAGTAAAGCAATAAAGATGAACTAACTCTTAAGGTAACCCCACTTCTAGATTATCCCCAGCAGAGTCACCAATTTTGTAATATAGTGGGAGAACTGACTTTTGGTTTTGCGTTTTATCGCAAATGTTGCGGATAGCAAGAGTCGCCACTGACTTTTCTTTTATTCAATAAAGGAAAAGGTGAAAAGAATAGGAAAGACCTTTTGAGAATTTTCTTCAGTTCGGGGTTGTAACACGGTGGGAGAACTGACTTGGTTATTTTGCGTTTGATCACAAATGTTGCAGTTAGGAAGAGTCGCCACTGACTTTTCTTTTATCCAAAAGGAAAGGCTGAAAAGAACAGGAAAGACCTTTGAGATGTTTTCTTGAGTTAGGGGGGTAGATTATAAAAAGGGAAGGTATTAGAACCCTTTTTATCCATGGTTTTCCATGGGCTCTTAGTTACTTGCTAGATCACTTGCTTTTGCTTGAAAATGTGCTTTGTGTGATTTTTGAAAGTATTTTGTAAAGTGGCCTTTGTTTAGGCAAACTTTGTAATGATTCTCGTTCGTAAGAATGTATACAAAGTGTTTGATCTTTTGAAAATTTTTTCAAGTTTGAAATATGTTTTTGAAAGTGTTGGTGTTTGTTTTAAAAATAGCAAGGATGTTTTTGTTTTGAAATTGCGCAAGTAATTAGGAACATTCTACCTACTCAAAAGTCTTTCATATTTATTTCCTCTTTCCTTTGACATTGTTATCTTACCATTGATTTGGTAAGTAACCCTATCTTTGAGTGTAAAAGGGACGGTCATGGGTCATCGTATAACCATGATTAGAAATGTTGTAAGATATCTTAGCATTTTCTTTAAGGGACTAAGATCATTTTGAAAGGCAACATGGATAGCGTCATCGAGGGACTATGATCTTGTATTTACTTGTTTTGGCTAAGATACCTCACATGCATAATATGGCCATTTTGTAAGGCAACAAAGTGGATTTACCCTAAGGGTGTTTGTGTGCAAGTGTGTTGGTTTACATGCTTGATTTGTCTTGATTAGGGTTTTCGATTTTTTAATTTTATTCTTGCCATACAAATCCTAATTACTAGCATTTGTATATAAAGCATTTAAATTGCGGAAATTAAAATTACTACGCTATTACATCATTTAGGGGAGGGGTGTACAAATTACAAATGGGAAATTGAAAGAAATTAAATCTAAATAATTATTGCAACCATATTGAATTTGCATAAATGTACAAAATTAAATAAGTAAAAATGCAAGAATGTAAATGTAAAAAGAAATGTGATTTTTGTTTGGTTTTTTTTCTTCATGAAAATGGTTTTTTAACCTAATTAATTAAAATAAAATAATTAACTAAAAATAAGAAAATTAATATTAAGTTAGTAAAATAAATTAATTTAAAGAAAATAAGTTTTTTAGGGTTTTTATGAATTTAATTAAATTAGTAAATAAAAATAATTAAATAATTATCCTAAATTCTAAATTGATTTTATTTTACAAAATAATGTAATAATTAAAATTTATTACCTAAGTATTTAAAAAAATGGAAATTTATTTATTAAAGAAAATGTTTTTTTGTTCTTTTATTTTTATGAAAAATAAACTAAATAAATAGAAATAATAATATAATTTTTTTTTGGATTTTAAAATAATAATAATAATAACAATAATATTAATAATAATAATAATAAAAGATGAAATAAAATAAAAATATAAAATTAAAGTCAGGGAGGTTAAAAATGAATTTGGAGGTTTATTAACAAAACCGTTTTTTGAATCTGGCCCAAAATAAAGTTTTTGTTTAGAAATCAGAAAAAATAAAAATGGATATGGGCTGTGTGGTATGAGCAAACAGGGGGGGTTAGGTTGAGCAAAAAGTGCAAAGCCCAGGAGGGGAAGGCCCATGCGCGCTGGAAGGATAAAAGAATGTAAGAAAATAGGAGAAAAAGCAAAAGGCGAACCCATGACCTCTTGGTTACCAGCGCGCTGCCTTACCACTGGGGTGGCTATACATCCGTTAATATAACTTAAATGATAAATATATAAGGCAAAACAAGTCCTGAACACACTTCATCTTCAACCTCCAGCCAGACCACCTGTAACTTCACCATTTCTCAACAAAAATGGAAAATGCAAACATGAAAGTTGTTCCATTTTCCCATACGAATCTAACCATATAAATATCATGAACTATAAATCAAAGATGAATGAGAATTTTTAAAAGTACCAAATTCTGACCTAATTATTTTTAGAAGTTCAACTTCAAAATTCTAACTACTCAGGCAATAATAATGAAATCTAAGGACATGGTTAGCTTCAGGACAATGATATCTACATTTCTTATTCACAAATAAACCTTGCAAGAGGGTATCGTGTTTTGAGTTTGATCAGCTTTTGAGGAGTTCCAGTGATTGGGTTAGGTTCCTCAAGTTCCCATGAAGCTAATGTGATGCTTGGCTTGAGCTTAAAGTGGCTGAGGAGTTCTGGAGAAGTCAAGGTGCAAGGTGCTATTTTTGAAAATGGTGGATGATGGTGAAGGTGGTAAAATTGTGTTGCAGGTGTTGTGTTGTACCCCAAAATTTTCCCTCTCATTTTATCAGGATTTTCCCCACAAGACTCTTTGGACTCAAGATCAGATTAGGGTTTGCTCAGCTCAAGACATCTCCTTGCACTGATGACCTGAAATTAGGGTTTGAGTTTGCACAAGGATTTTTGGACTTCCAATGCCTCATATTACTTTAATGCTTCATGTTGGACTTATAAGATTGCCCATACCAAGTTTCAAGCCTTGAATCAAATTTTTGCCCAGTCAATTGGACAACTGATCTAAAAATCAGCTGTATTGGAGAAAAAGTCAATTGTGGCCAATTTACAGTCAAACCTCATAATTTTTTATCCATATCAACATTATAGATTCATATGAACCATTTGATCAAGTTTGGACCACAACTCCTCAAGAAATTTGATCAGATCATCAAAAGGGTAAAATGGTCATTTTTAGGGTTTTGACTGCAGAAGGGCAATTTCTGATTTTTAACCTAGCCAGTGGAAAATTGGGTTCATGCATAGTTTCAAGGACTCAATGGCATCATCTTGACCTAATCAAAAGGTTCAAAAGATCTCAAATGCATTGGATTGACAAATGAATTTTCTAGTCAACTGATCAAAAATCAACTGTACACTGAAAATTCAAACTTTGACTTTTTGGTCAGAATCAAGTGCCAAGGGTCATTTTTCATCAAGATGTGTCAAAACATGAAACTTTTTCACCAAGAAACCTAATTTTGAAAATTAGGGTTTAAAATGGAAAATTTTCATAACATAAATTTTCTAAGTTATGAAAATTTCTTATTTTTCCCCAACTTTTCCCAACTTTTTCACCATGATGCAATTGGATTCAAAGAAAACTTCCAACATGAAAGTTGTGGTCCTTCACAAAATCTACAACTTTGATTCAGAAAGTTTTCCCAAAAGATGCTTGGATCTCAAGTTATGAGTTTGTGAATAGGGGTCCAAAAACTTTCTAACTTAGTGAAATTTTGCCCTAGTTTAGGCAGGATTTTGACCTATCTACATGGAAATTTTTCACATAGTTCCAAGTGGAATCTCAAAATTAATTTCAAATATGGATTGTAGAGCATTTTACAAGCTTTATAAAATGTCCAAGAACTCTCCAAGATCATTTGTGGTTAGGGAGAATCGAAGGTTTGAAAATGGAATTTTCTCACTTTTGGCAAAGGCATTTTACACCATGCTACAAGTTGCAAAATCTGTCCAAACCTTGCTTGTACTTGTTTTACAGGCCTTAAACCCTTCAACACTCAAAAATTGAATGCAAACACATTGGATTAAGGCTTTGTTCTGAGCTTTAGAAGATTGCACATTGAATTAATCCATTTTTGGCAAAAAGTTAACAATGCCATTTACATAAAGCACACCTTTTGCAAATTTGTTTATCTTGAGCATTGGACCAAGCCTTTTTCTGCAAACAAAGTTCCCTAATATCAGGAAAAGTACACCAACTATGTGCATGCTTTGAGCTAGCCTGTACAGGCCATAGCATTGTCAAAATCACCTTTTACTTTAAAACCAAGCAATTGTGCAAAAGGTCAACAACTCTTGAATCTGATAAGAGAAAGTGTTGTATTCATTTCAAATAAGTTTTTCACATTTCCTAAGGACAGAAACACGATTCCATAAGCTCTCAAACACCCTCTAACATCAAAACACCAACTTCTTGCAAAACAAGGCAAGTTCTGCAAATCAGAAGCCGAAACCATTTCCACTCGTGCGTTTTGTCCCAAACCAGTTCCAACACACTCCATACAACATACCTAAACTATCCCAACCATTCCCAAGCCATTGTAACTCCATTTACACACTTCACCATTTTCAAATTCTGAGTTTGCAGGTTGAGTTCTACAAGAAGTTTCAGACCATTTCAAAGCAAGCTAAGCATTGGGAAAGGTCAAGGGAACATCAAGCAAGCTCAAAAGAACCTCAGGCCTCACTGATAGTTGCTGCATTACCATACTCGAGCTTGACTGAAACAGGTAAATTTCAAACTTCTATCTCCTTATTTAGGAATCATTAGGCTTAGGTTTGTGAAGCAAAAATGTAGTCCTCATTGTCCTTGAGCTGTACATATGCATAGAATTCATTTATGTTAACTGAGCTAGGAGTATTTGATAGTTGAACTTTCAGAAAAAACTAGGTCAAGATTTAGGGCCAATGAAATTCTCTCTGGTCTTTGAGAGTTAGATCAAGTTTTTTACATGGTTAGAATCGTGTGATCAAGAGTTATAACTTTCATGTTGCAAGTTTTTGTTTTTAAGCACAAATGCAGGAGTTACCAGTTTGAACACAGGGCGCGCGTTTCTTGTTTCTGAAGGACAGGGATGAAGTGGAAATGGGCTGGGCCTGGCTTTGTCTTGCTTTTTGCACCCCTATGCTTGCTTTTCACACCCCCTTGGCCCATTTGATTTATTTTGTATATTTTTTTATTTCCTTTGCATTTCTGACTTTTTATTTATTTTTCTAAATGTTAAAAATTACTAAAAATATTCTCTTAATTTTTCACATTTTATTTTATTTTTTTTATTATTTTTTGGACATAGAAATAATTACTATAATAATATATTTTTATTTTCTTAAATAAAAACTTGTAAATAATACAAAAATATCATATATTTTTATTATTTATACACTTAAATAATATTTTCTCACACATTTTTATTTTTTAACACTTTTGCATATATTTTTATTTATTTTTTTGTACATAAATAAATAATATAATATATATATTTTCTTAAAACAAAAACTAGGGTTTCTACCCTTTCAAAAATAATCATTAATATTTTTCTTATTTTTGAGACATTAAATAATTTATTTTACATACATAAAATAAAATACAAAAAAACATCATTTTGCATATTTATATTTATTTGCATATTTAAATATTTGTTCATTTATTTATTTGTACAAATAAATTCAATATGGTTGTAATAGTTTTTAGGGTTTATTTTTGAGCAATATCCCCTTATTCAAACTTGTATCCCCCTTCCCATATAATGTTGTAATAGCTTAGATTTATTTTACGCATTTATCGCTTTCATATACCATGATAGTAAAAACTAGGGTTTGTATGATAACCAAAAATCAAAACAAATAGCTTGACTAGTACAAGATGAAAATGCATGAAAAATGACAACATAATGCACACAAGCACCCCTAGGGTTTCATCCACTTGTTGCCTTAAAAACATGGCCATGGTATGCATGTTAAGTATCTTGGCAAAACAAAACAAAACAAAAGATCATAGTCCCTCGATGACGCTATCTTGGTTGCCTATACAAAATGATCTAGTCCCTCAAAACTTGCTAAAGATACTTAGCACCATTGCTATCATGGTCATACAATGACCCACGCCCGTCCCGTTTAACAACCAAACACAAGTTTGTTTACCAAATACAATGGTAAAACAACAATGTCAAAGGGTTAAAAATGTGTAGGAAAGATCTTTGAGTAGGGTAGACAACTCCTAGTTACTTGATCATTTGCAAACATCATTGCTAATTTCAAAACACACAATTTCTAAACATTTCACAAAACAAACTTTCGAACATTGGAACATTTTTCAAAAGATAAACACCTTTGTATACATTCAAACAAGAATTATTACAAAGGTTGCCTAAACAAAGGCCTCTTTTCAAAATATTTTCAAAACCACACAAAGCACCATTTCAAACAATTGGAAAAGCAAAGCAAGTGATCTAAACAAGTAACTAAGAGCCCATGGAAAACCATGGATGAAAAGGGTGCTAGCACCTTCCCTTTTCATAATCCACCCCCCGAACCCAAGAAAACATCTCAAAGGTCTTTCCTGTGCTTTTTGACCTTTCCTTTGGATAAAATAAAAAGTCGATGGCGACTCTTACTAAACCGAAACATTTGCGAACACAAACGCAAAACCTCAAGTCAGTTCTCCCACCGTATCACAGAACTGGCGACTCTGTTGGGGATATCTTCTAAAAGTGGGGTTACCTTAGGGTTTAGATCACCTTTACATGCTTATCTTGTTTGCTTTGATTGCTTTACATTTGGTTCTATTGTTTGGGTTTGAATCCTCTACCCGGATTTGGGAAACATTCATAGGTAAATAGCAATACATTGTGGAAACTGTGTGGGGTATACCGATATGGTTGAAGCAATAACTATATTAGTGCGACATATTTGTGGGTACCGGTAGCCTTTGAGCTAATCAAAGAGAATACGGGGCCGCTGAGTGATGTCATGAAGCACTAATGGACTTTTAGAACCTTTACTTGACCATCTTGGCCTTTTTAGGGGTAGTGAGATGACCGACTTTGGTGTAGTCCGAAGTTGGTAGATACTCGATACTACACTCATTGAGGGTTGTTTTCTTGGAATATTTCGGTCGCCAGTAAAGTGGCTAAACTGAAACAATGAACACAGAAAATGATCCAATGATATTGAGCTCCTTAGAACCCGGTTACTATTTATAGGACAGCTTGAGCCAACTAAACTTCAAGAGGGTACTTACCTATGAAACCCCATGCAAGCCTGAAACTAGGATCTTATGTGATTTGTTTGTACATATACTTGTGCATACATCATGAGCATCATGAAGCATCATATGCATCCACTAACCATTTTAAGGGCTTGGATCTTCATCTTTGTTCTTGTTTTGTAGGTGTGATACGGTGGGAGAGAACTGACTGTTTTTTGGAATGCTGGTTCGCATTTTGCGTTTGTTTTCACAAAATGTCGCGGTAAGCAAGAGTCGCCACCGTCTTTTATTTTATCCAACAAGGAAAGGAAAAAAGCACAGAAAAATTCCTTTTTTGAGATGTTTCTCGGGTCCGGGGGGTAGATTATAGAAAGGGAAGGTGTTAACACCCTTTCTATCTGTGGTTATCCACGGGCTCTTAGGTACTTGCTCAAAGTGTTTTCAAAATTTTCTTTTCTTTGTGTTTGTGGGTTTGAAAGAGTTTTTTGTTTGAAAAGTGTAAGTGCGAAAAGTTTTGTTTTGTTTTAGAAAGAGCAAGTACTTAAGAACCATCTACCTACTCGAAAAAGGAATCAATCTGTGCTAATGTCCTTTAGACAATGCTATCCCACTATGAATGAGTAGGTAGCGTCGTCGTTGGAGTTTAAGGGTCAATTCGATTAAGGGACGTGCGGTCACTAAAGCAACGTTAGGACGCCTTAGCGGTAACCCTAATGTCTTAGATCATTTTTATGAGGCAACCGTTTCAAGGCAACTATGATCTTTGGACAAGAGGGCGACCTCTACAACTTTCTATACTTAATGACCATGTTTGAAGGCAACCAAGCGAGGTGTACCCTAAGAGTGCGCATGTGTGAGTGTGTTATTTCGGTTAAATTTATCTTTGTACATGTCATGGGTGAGCTATGTTGATTTTAGGTTCAAACATTTGATCTTGTCATGCATTCCCTATTATCAAACATCTAACAGTTTATATGTTGCGGAAATTAAATCTAACTATTACAAGGCGTTGGGTATTTACATCGCCAAAAGCAACCCTTGAAATTAAAATGAGGAAAATAAATAAAGCTATAAAAAATAGTAAAGGTCCTATTAAACTATTACATTCCGGGAAACAGATACAATATTTAATAAAAATGGATCGCGTGTAGAAAATTAAATTGGGCGCACTCTAGGGTTTTGACCCTTTGATTTATTAAAGAAAAGATTTTTTTTTGTTATTTTTTGAATTAAAAGGAGATAAACTAAGTTAATTAAATAAATTAATTAATTATTTAAGAAAAAGATATTTTTTGGATTTTTGGATATTTAAAGAAATAAAAACAAATTTGATTAATGTTAATAAAAACCTAATTATCTAAATTAATTTTAATTATTGAAAAAATATTAAAAGTTATACCTAATTAAAACTAAATTAATTAAATTAAATTTTATTTACAAAAATAAAGTGCTGAACTTAATTTTAATAAATAAAATATATTTTTTGGTTTTTGATTTTATTAAGAAAAAGATTAATTGGTTAGTTTAAATGATATAAATAATAATAAAAAATAAATAAATAAATAAATAAAAGAAAGAAAAAGAAATAACCAAGGGGTTTTGGGCCTGATCAGGGGGTAAGATAAGCAATTTTCATGGCCCAATAGTGCAAGCCTGCGCTGACTTTTCTGATTCCCTATGCATTGGTTGACTTGAGAGCATGACGGTCATCACATCTGGACCACCAGATCTGGCCTGGGGCCATCTGGCAGGCATCTGGGTGATGGTGTATGATGGACCATAATTGCTGAAGCGCGCCTGAACACCTGAAGAAAAATAGCAAAGTAATATGGGGGGACCTGGGATTCGAACCCAGGTCTTGTTAGCCATTAGACAACACGTCTACCACTGCGCCACTGCTTTTCAATTGTCATAGTATTAGGTAATAACAATAATATGGGAAACAAGCCAATATGCCAGAATTAAAAAAAAAATAAACGCGTGAAATTATGAATGGACGAATTGGAAAGGGCCACGTCTTCGTCTTCTCCACTCAGCCCTTGTTTTTTTACCTGCGGATTTGCATCCGCAGCTGAATCCGTAGCTTGCTCCTAAAATTAGTTCTAGGCTATAAAAATCAACCCCAAGACCATAGTCATGATCGTCTCTTCCTCCTGAACACGTCTATGTCCATTAATGGTGTTGACTTTACCTATAGAGAAAACGCCCAAAAAAACCATCCAAGAACCCTAGATTCGGCTAGGGGGTTACAGGCTATGAAAATGCAATCCAATAATGCAAAAAGCTTCTAAATGGAACGATAAGCATGAATATGCAAAGATTTTGTTCAAAAGATGCAGAAATATGAAGTTGTGATTTCAAATACAGGGTGAGGTTTAGAGAGACTTACATCGCGATTCAGAGGGTCTTGGAGCTTACTTTTGATTGCTACTGACTCAGTGGATGTCCAGCAATTGATCCACGTTGAGTTTTGGTTCTGAATTCGCCTCTAGGAGTGATTTCAGTTTCAAGCTTTTTTGACAATTTTCCAAGTTTGATTCTTGTGATTTAGCAGCCTCTAACCTCTGATTCGTGTGCCTCTAGCTTCTATATGTAATGAGCATTGGATTAGGTCAAACAATAAGTCTTGAATCTTTGTGCGTTGATGTTTTAGGATTTGATATGATCGTCCATTAAAAAGCTTCCAATTTGATTCCAAATCCAATATTTTGTTCATGATATGGCTTGATACAGATTTGATCATGTCCATGATGACATTTAAGACCTATATCAATCAAAAAGATCTTAAATGATCAATATTTGGATTTTATTTGGATTTAAATTGATTTAAAATGAATGAATTCAACAAAAATCAAATAAAATAGAAAAATTAATAAGTGGACACAAGGCTGAAGCTAGGACGCGTGTGTAGTTTGACAAGACCAAATCAAGTGGAAAATAATGGGCCCATTTGGCAAAATTTGAAGTTTTGGGGATAGTTGACTTTTGGCATTTTTGGAAAATGCCCAACTTCAACAATGCATAACTTCTTCAGTTTTGAACTTTTCGAAGTGTTCTTGGACTTTTTAGAAAGCATGAGATGTCCTCTAAGCAACCCTTTTGGTATTATCTCATTTTGATGTTCCATTCTCAAGTTATAAGCTTTGGAAAAAAAGGTGTTTTTGTTGACTTTCAAAAATGACCTATAATGTCCAAATTTGTAACTTTTTGTGAGTGCATTTCTTGATCTTGGGGTATGAAGATGGACTGTAGGAAATTTCATCCTATTCAAAATGAGCTTTGGATGGGTCATTTCTCATAAAGTATGAGGAAGTTATGCTTGGTCAAAGTTGAGTTGACTTTTCCTACAAAACCCTAATTTAGCAACTTTTGAATCTTGATGAATCTTGAGCAATCCTTGATGAATCATGATCAACCCTTGATCAAATGATGAAATATCCTTCAAAATGATAATGTAGACAAAAATCTTGAAGTTTGACTATTTGTAGGTCACAGTTGACTTTTGCCCTAGCACAGTCGATTTTTGGACCTCTTGAGCAATTGACTGACCAAACTTCCTCTGCAAGGCTTGAAATTTGGCATGGATGAACTTGAGAAAATATTAGGACATTTGGGAGCACTTGAGGTCATTTGGATGTAAGGATCTTGATGCAACACAAAACCCTAATTTTGAGGTTGACTGCCTTAGGAGATGACTTGACTGTCCAACTCCTGAGCAATCTTGAGCAACTTGGAGATTATTCTTGCCATGTCTTGGGAAATATGGGAGGGAAAATTTTGGGGTACAACAGCTGCCCCTGTTCAATTTTCTTAAACCTGAGGATATAGATTGGCTTTCGAGCCTTTCGTGATTCGAAGGTGGAAGATGATTGAACACTAGAGTGCCCAGAAATTTGCACTCGCATGAAGTGGTATCCGCCTGGTGATGTTGGGAATGGGCTTACAGATGCCATTTGGAGATTGTTGATAGGTGATCTGAACTTCAACAGGAATATGAATCAGGGAGATCTTATCGGCGATCTAACTGAACTAGAGGAGGTCTTGGATTGACTTTGACTGAATCGGCATCAGAAAAATCTTTAGGAATCGATTTAACTGAACCAGAGAAGGTCTTGGATTAACTTCAACTGGATCGGCATCAGAAAAATCTTTAGGAATCGATTTAACTGGACCAGAGGAGGTCTTGGATTAACTTTGACTGGATCGGCATCAGAAAAATCTTTAGGAATCGATTTAACTGGACCAGACAAGGTCTTGGATTAACTTCAACTGGATAGGCATCAGAAAAATATTTAGGAATCAATTTAACTGGACCATAGGAGGTCTTGGAATAACTTTTACTGGATCGGCATCAGAAAAATCTTTAGGAATCAATTTAACTGGACCAGACATGGTCTTGGATTAACTTCAACTGGATCGACATCAGAAAAATCTTTAGGAATCGATTTAACGGGACCAAAGGAGGTCTTGGAATAACTTTGACTGGATCGGCATCCGAAAAATCTTTAGGAATCGATTTAACTGGACCAGACAAGGTCTTGGATTAACTTCAACTAGATCAGCATCAGAGAAATCTTTAGGAATCGATTTAACTGGACCAGAGGAGGTCTTGGATTGACTTTGACTGGATCGGCATCAGAAAAATATTTAGGAACCGATTTAACTGGACCAGACAAGGTCTTTGAATAACTTCAACTGGATCGGCATCAGAAAAATATTTAGGAATCAATTTAACTGGACCAGAGGAGGTCTTGGAATAACTTTGACTGGATCGGCATCAGAAAAATCTTTAGGAATCAATTTAACTGGACCAGACAAGGTCTAATAACTTCAACTGGATCGGCATCAGAAAAATCTTTAGGAATCGATTTAACTGGACCAGAGGAGGTCTTGGATTAACTTTGACTGGATCGACATCAGAAAAATCTTTAGGAATCGATTTAACTAGACCAGACAAGGTCTTGGGATAACTTTAACAGGATCGGCATCAGAAAAATCTTTAGTAATCGATTTAACTGGACCAGAGGAGGTCTTGGAATAACTTCAACTGGATCGGAATTAGAAAAATCATTAGGAATCGATTTAACTAGAACGGAGGAGGTCTTGGAATAACTTTGACTTGATCGAAATCAGAAAAATATTTAGGAATCGATTTTACTGGACCAGACAAGGTCTTCCACATAATTGAGAATTTAACTGCATCTTTCCTGAAAGGCAAAGGTCAGTTATATGCAATGCATGATATGGATCAAGCAATGATGTTCTCAACATAAATGAGATTGTATTATATGATGCCTATATGCATCTATCATGATGTATGGAAATGTGATGTTTTAGCTGGGGAAAATAAATCCTAGAGCTGCTGGAGGATAGAGTTGAATTCTTCGCTTCCGCTGAGGATGATGAACGAAGGTGATTGCGAGAATAAACTTGCAGGAGAAGAGAACTCCGTTGGGGGATAAACTGATGAGGAGATTACTCTGTGGGGAGGGGATTCTCTACTGAGGAATCCACTGATAAGCTCTGTTGGGGATGGATTACCGTTGTTGGTGATACTGAATCTGTTGAGGATTGAATTCCTGCTTGTGAAAGGAAAGAACTTTGATGGGGATGATCTTCAGTGGCAACTTGCTGGGGATAACCCTGTTAGACTTTTGTGGGGATAACCCTCATAATTCTACTGGGAATGATCCTTTGAACTTGGCTGGGGAGATTTATTTTTGTACTCCACTGGGGGTAAACTTCCAGAGTCTATTGGGGATGATGCCTCAACTCCGTTTGGGAAACTTTTTCAAACCGTGTTGGGGAAATATTGACTCCACTGGGGGTATCTTGTATTCTGCTGGGGAACCTTCTTATACTCTGCTAGGGAATATTAAGACTGTCGGGGATATCAAGCCTTTCTAGTGCTGATGGTAGATAAACTCTGCTTGGGGAGCGTCTTACCGATTCATTCACAGTTGCAAGCCTCTGCTGGGGAGAGCTACCATTACTATCTTACTCTGCGGGGAGTGACAGTATCTTGGTCATATTCTTCAGATGAATTTACCCTGTACCTGATGGACAAAGCAACTACACAATTTGGACACTTCTTATTGCCCCTGTTTCTGCTATTACTAGCAATTCGTCTTTTTGTTTCGCATGTAAATATTTATGAGCAACAATTAATGTCAAATGCATATATCAAAAATGAACATTGGACGTTCTTTGCAAAACAAAACAGATAAAGGAAAAACAATTTGAAATTTCTTTGAAAATGAATTGTATTAATTTTGAAGTTTGGCCTGTAAATAAGCGTTTTTGTACAAGAGGTTGACGTCCTAGTAAGAGAACGCCAGCGAATAATAGAATTTATACAATTTGTAAAAAATAAACAAAACAGCTATGTGAATGATCCCACTTGGTTCCAACTCTGCTATTGCCCTTATGTCTTCGAGCATCTCATCACTTTGCTACTGGTTGAAGATGAATAAGATTGATTAGTGTCGTCCGAGCTTGATAGTCGATACCGAAGTCTGGATGCAAGGTGATCCAATGAGACATAGTGCTACGCTTTGATCCCTAATTTTTTCCTGGACCGCCCTTTATGGTTTTCAGTCCACCGGGATACCCTTTTTTTCCCAAACCACCTTTTCAAGTTTTCGACTTTCCGGGTGTACAAATTTTTTCATTTTCATCCCTTACTTTTTCCCGAACCCTTTTGGTTCGCTGGGAAGCCCTTATTTTTGCCTAGTCCAGTCAATCTAGCGGGTCTTTGATTATGCGTAGTATCTTTTCACTATGTCTGCATTGACAGGGTGAGGAAGGTCGTCACCATCCATGGTGGTTAGAATCATAGCTCCTCTTGAGAAAATGTTCTTAACCACAAATGGCCCTTCGTAAGTAGGGGTCCATTTGCCCCTGGGATCACCTTGAGGTAGAATAATGCGCTTGATTACCAGATCCCAAACTTGATACTCTTGTTGTCTGGCTTTCTTATTAAATGCCTTGATCATCCGTTTTTGGTACGTCTGACCATGACAAATAGCAGTGAGTCTCTTTTTGTCGATTAGGTTTATCTGATCAAGCCGGGTCTGAATCCAGTCATCTTCGCTCAAACCTGCATCCTTCATAATCCGAAGAGAGGGTATCTGAACTTCAATGGGCAAGACTGCCTCCATGCCATATACCAAGGAATAGGGTGTTGCCCCTGTTGATGTCCGTGCTGAGGTACGGTTCCCATGAAGAGCGAACGGTAACATCTCGTGCCAATCTTTGTAGGTCACTGTCATCTTTTGCACAATCTTCTTAATGTTCTTATTAGCTGCTTCAACAGCCCCATTCATCTTTGGCCGATAGGGAGAAGATTTGTGATGTTGTATCTTGAATTGCTCGCAGAGCTCAGTGATCATCTTGTTGTTGAGATTGGTACCATTGTCTGTAATGATCCTCTCTGGTACACCGTATCGACAAATCAGATTGTGCTGAATGAACCGTGCCACGACATTCTTGGTTACAGTAGCAAAGGAAGCTGCTTCAACCCACTTCGTAAAGTAATCAATTGCTACCAAGATGAAACGATGCCCGTTGGATGCCGTAGGTCTGATCTCGTCGATCATATCAATGCCCCATATTGCAAAAGGCCAAGGTGTCGTCAAGACGTTCAGAGGGACTGGAGGTATGTGCGCCTTATCAGCATAGACTTGACACTTGTGACACGTCCGAGAATGCTGATAACAGTCGGCTTCCATTGTGGACCAATAATATCCTGCCCGTAGGATCTTCTTTTCCATGGTGTGTCCACTGGAATGAGTTCTGAAAGTACCTTCATGTAACTCTGTCATGATTTTGTCTGCTTCATTCTTATCCACACAACGCAGTAAGGTCGAATCATGGTTACGCTTGTAAAGGATTCCATTGCTGATGAAGAACTTTGCCGCGAACCTTCTCAGAAACTTCTTGTCATTAACAAACGCACCCTCGGGGTATTCCTGAGCCTCAAGATACCTTTTCACCTCATGAAACCAGGGTTTATCCGTTACCTCTTCAGTCTCAATATCACAGCAATGTGTAGGTTCGTCCAATCTTTCGATGATAATCCGGGGAGCCTCGTTGTCCCAATTGACCTTGAACATAGAAGACATTGTAGCCAGCGTGTCCGCCAACTGATTCTCTTCTCTCAGGAAGTGTTCAAAGGTTATCTCCTAGAAATAGGGAAGCAACGTCAACACTTACTCCTTATAAGGAATAAGATTTGGGTGTTTCGTATCCCACTCGCCTTTGATCTGACTGATCACGAGAGCGGAATCTCCGAAGACACTCAAGAACTTAATCATTAGGTCAATTGATGCTCGAAGACCCATGATACATGCTTCATACTCCGCCATATTGTTGGTGCAGTTGAAACATAATCGGGCGGTAAACGGAGTATAAGAGCCTTTAGGAGATATGATCACAGCGCCAATGTTGTTACCCAAAGCGTTTGAAGCTCCATCAAAGTACATAGATCATCGGGATCCCTCATCAGGTCCTTCATTCCGGTTCAGGTGTCTCACAATCAGTCACTAACATGATATTCTCGTCCGGAAATTCAAAGTTCATAGACTGGTAATCATACACTGCCTGATGTGCCAAATGGTCTGCCAACACACTTCCCTTGATTGCCTTTTGGGTCGTGTACTGGATGTTATACTCAGCCAAGATCATGTTCCATCTTGCTATTCTTCTGGACAAGGCGGGCTTTTCGAAGATATACTTGATTGGATCCATCTTTGATATCAACAGAGTAGTGTGAGTCAGCATATACTGTCTCAGCTGGCGAGCAGCCCATGCCAAAGCGCAGCAAGTTTTCTCGAGAAGTGAGTATCGGGTCTCACAGTCGGTAAACTTTTTGCTAAGGTAATAAATAGCATGCTCTTTTCGGCCAGACTCGTCATGCTGCCCCAGCACACACCCCATTGAGTTGTCGAGTGCTATCAAGTATAAGATCAGAGGTCTCCCTTCAACTGGTGGCATTAGAATGGGTGGCTCTTGGAGATACTCTTTGATCCTTTCGAAAGCGGCCTGACATTCATCGTTCCAACGTACTACTTGATCTTTCTTCAGCATCTTGAAGATTGGATCACAAGTAGCAGTCAGGTGCGAGATGAATCGGGAAATGTAGTTCAGTCGTCCCAGGAAACCTCTGACTTCTTTCTCTGTTCGGGGAGCTGGCATCTCCTGTATAGCTTTCACCTTTTCCGAATCCACTTGAATACCTTTGTCGCTTACGACGAAACCCAGTAGCTTACCAAACCTCACCCCGAAGGTGCACTTGTTCGGGTTTAACCTTAGCTTGTACAACTTCAGCCTGTCAAACAACTTCTGCAGATGGTCAAGGTGTTCTTCCTCAGTTAGGGACCTTGCAATCATATCATCGACGTATACTTCGATCTCATGATGGATAATGTTATGAAACAAAGCAACCATGGCACGCTGATACATTGCCCCAACATTCTTCAATCCAAAGGGCATGACCTTGTAGCAAAAAGTACCCCACTGAGTAACAAAGGTTGTCTTCTCCATGTCTTCGGGAGCCATTTTAATCTGATTATAACCGGAGAAACCATCCATAAAGGAGAACACCTTGTGCTAAGCGGTGTTGTTAACCAAGACGTCAATGTGAGGCAGAGGGAAGTCATCCTTGGGGCTTTCCCTGTTCAGATCTCTGTAATCGACACACATTAGAACCTTACCATCCTTCTTCGGCACAGGAACCACATTGGCCACCCACTGAGGGTAAGAAGTAACTGCTAGAAAACCGGCGTTAAATTGTTTCATAACTTCAGCCTTGATTTTCTCAGACATCTCTGGGCGCATTCGGCGGACCTTCTGTTTCACTGGAGGACAGTCTTCCTAGGTAGGCAGGCGATGAACCACAATATCAGTATCCAAACCGGGCATGTCTTCGTAAGACCAGGCGAAGATCTCAACGTAGTCACGCAGCATCTGAATCAACCGTTGTTTCACACTAAGCTCCAGATTTGCACCAATCTTAACTTCCTTCTTGTCTGTCTCAGTACCCAGATTCACTGATTCCACCGGCTCTTCGTGTGGCTGAATAACCCTCTCCTCCTGGAGTAACGGTCTTACAAGTTCACCAGGCACTTCACAATCATATTCACCCTCGTCTTCGGCTAAGTTGATTGGATTTTTGAAGTCATAACTGGAAGTAGCAGAGTCGTTACCAGTGAGATCCAGAGTGGATGTAGACCTGTATATGTGAGTGTATGTAAAATAACCGTTTTGCAATATATAATAAAGAAAAACAAGGAGCGCAAAATTTGAAATGCAAGAACATCCAATGCTTTTATTAATGATATATGTAGATGACACATATAAAGTCCTCACAAATGAAGCCACGGTGCCCCGGGTAAGACACCGAGCCGTAAAGTTTAAACATTATTTGCTACAAATTCAAAACAAAAAGTTTCATTACTGGGTGATAACAGAGACATGCATAGAATCCTTCGTTGTCCAGTTGCTTAATCCACCATTGGCAGTTGGGTAGATCCAACTGTCGATATCAAACTCTTCATCATCGTCATCCCCGATAGCATTCACCCCTGCATCTTGTTTGGGCTTTTCTGGTGCTCCAAACACGATCTCTTTTACATCAATCAAGTCTTGTACCTTGTTCTTCAAAACCCAACAATCATTCGTATCATGCCCCGGGCTATCAGAGTGAAAAGCACAACGGTCATTAGGGTTGTACTTTGGTGATGTAGTATTTGGATTCTTTGGGGCTTCCCTTGGAATCACCAGATTGGTCTTCAACAACTGTGGCAGAATCTGAGATAAGGTCATGTTGAGACGGGTGAATTGCCTTCGAGGTCTCTCGTCCTTTTGTTGATTGTTGTACTGAGGCGTACCAGCAGGTTTTGAAATAACAACCGCATTAACATCTTGGTGGTGTTCAGGTCTATTCTGTCTTTTAGAACTGTAGACATCACTGGATTCTTTCTTATAAGGCTTCTTCTCGGTGCTTGATGAAGCACCCTTTTGTATCTTACCAGCCTTAATACCAGCCTCAATCTTATCACTGGTCAAAATAAGTTCTGTAAACCCAGATGAAGAACTTCCAATTAGATGGTTGAAAAATGGACCAGACAGGGTCCCCAGAAACATATCCACAAGCTCCCGATCAGCCAAGGGTGGTTGTACTCTTCCGGCGAGGTCCCTCCACTTATGAGCATAATCTTTGAATCCTTCACCCGTCCCATTGACATACCCTAGAGTTGGGTACATGTGGGAGCGAGGTCGGAGTTGTACTGGTACTGCCTGTAGAAAGCAGTAGCCAAATCCTCCCAACTGCGAATACTGGCTCCGTCCAACTGGTAGAACCACTCAAGCTGAGTCCCTGGGAGATTGTCTTGAAATAAGTGGATCCATAGGTTCTTATCAGCGGTGTACGGCTGAATCTTCCTTACATATGACCGGAGGTGCAACTTCGGACAAGAAACTCCTCATACTTATCAAAGGCTAGTGCCTTGAATATGTGGGGAATCACCACCCCAGATGATAGACCCAGATCACCAAAATCCAGACCAGGCACTTTTTGAACTTCCATCACACTCAACCGGTCTTCCAGTTGTTTGTATCTATCCTCGGCCGGAGGATACTGTTTTTCGTTGAAGTCCGTCTTGTTGTCAGACATCACAGGGCTAGGAGCCCTCCTTTCTTCCTGACTATCTTTCCCTCCAGATGAGGTGGTCAAATCAACTTCATTCTGAAGCCTGTTTCCAAACCTCTGCCCTGTGTTAAATAGGATTGTCCTCTTCTTCTTCTTATTCTTATTCTCTTTCAGAATCAGGGTCTTCAGATCTTGTTGACCCTTAGCTAGATTCATGAACAACTCTTGGAATTGGGCATTCTGGGCCTGGAGGGCCTTGATGGCTTGCTCAGTTGAAGGTTCAGCAGACATGATGAGTGCTGAAATAAACAGCGAAGAAGATAAGAGACCTGTAATGGGTACCTGTTATGGAGTGCATGGGATGAAATGCGTATGACATGATTTCAAAGACAATCGAGAGATTCAAATTTGTAAACAAAAAAGGAAACACACTTTTATTAAGTAAACTTGAAATTCAAATTGTTCAACAAATTGCCCTTAAGGCGTTACATGAAAGGAAATACTGAAAAGTAAATAAAAAATGAAAATGAAATCATCAAAGGCCAATCACTTCTCCCATGGTCGCTTCTTGTCGGTGCGGACATAGTCATTGAGAATCCGTTTGTTCTCCAGCTGCCTAGTCAACTTCTGGATCTTCTGCTCTTGCTCATTGAACTTCTCTCGGTAAAAATCCCGTTCTTCTCTCAGTTGCATCCAAGACCTTTTCAGTGCCCCAATGTCAGTGGGCATGTAAGGATGGAGGATGGTTGGAAGAACCCCTTCCTCATTAGCAACTTCAACAATGATGGGCCGGACGGCTTCATATGGCATACCCAGCATTTGGGCACGGATACGGACCCATCTGAGATATGGCTCCATCAGGAGTGAAGTTTTTGGACCCAATTCATGTGGATCAGATCTGTGAACTCTATCCCAAGCCCTTATGAATCTGCGGCGTTGCTCGTTGCTATCCCCTTGAAAATCAAAGATGATATTAGGCATTAACAGCTCATGAGGTCCTTCTCTTCTGGCACACCCAAATTGACGTAAGGCCAAACATGGGTTGTAAGAAATTCCTCCATTGGTTCCTATCAGTGGAACATTAGGGTATTCCCCACATCGATCAATAATAACCACCTCGTCCATACCCTTGAGAGTCCAGATGATGTCATTATGCGAGAGAGACATAACTCTATAGGCCCAGCCCATGCCTTCTTTGTTCTTCAGCACTGATTTGGGAAGGTGCGAAATAAACCACCTTGCCAATAATGGAGCACAACACATCAAGGTTCCCCGCTTTCGGGCGATACAGGCATAAAGCTGATGAAGAATGTCACCCAAGAGAGTGGGTACCGGATAACGAGAGATGAAGATTTTTATCGCATTCACATCAACAAAGGAGTCAGAGTTCGGAAACAATACCAAGCCATATATCAAAAGAGCCAGAATATCCTCGAATGCCTTGAAGTCTAGACTATCCCAGAAATAGTTAGCCTTACCAACCAAGAACTTAGTCAGAAAGCCCTTTGCTCCACTTCTAGTCTCCCAATTAGCCATTACCTCATCCTTGGTCAAATGAAGGGCTGTAGCAATCTCTTCCGGCTTCAGAATCTTCTCCCAACCAGTAAACGGGGTCTGCTCCAAAACAGAGATACCAAGCAGCTCAAAGAACTCTTCTAGGTTGGGAACCCACTGGTAGTCCTAGAAATTAAAGCAATGGTATAGCGGATCATAGAACTGGACTAGGACACTCATCATCTGCTCGTCCAATTTGGAGGTGACCAAACTGAGAAGATACCCATGTCTCCTGAGGAAGGAAGTAGTATCAGGCATCTTTGCAACCAACTCTTTAAGCCTAGTGGGAACTTGGACAAAGTTGATCCGGATGGTATTCCTACGCATGGGCATCATGATGACCTACAAAACAGAACAAAGATGAATCCCTCCTGTCTTTGAAATAGGTTAGTCCAATGCAATATGTATGAAATGTTATGATGTCATGATGTCATGATAGTAAGCACACCACAAGTATCCACAAATAGCAAACATGGTAAAGGCACACAAGTCACAAAGAGAGCCCTTAGATTTCAGGATGGCAAGGAGCTTAGGTACTACCCTCTTTCAGTTTAGTTGGTTTAAACCTGTCCTAAAAATAGTAACCGGGTTCTAGAGGATCTCAATATCACTGACTACCCTCAATCGGTCATAATTCCAGTTTAGCAACCTTTTCTTGCGGCCGGAATCATCGCGAGAGTTTAGTCTCAATGAGTGTAGCATACTGCTACTGTTCTATGGCCAAGATGGTCAATTTAAAGGTTCTAAGGTCAGTTGGTGCTTAATGACCCATTAGATGACCCATATTCTCCTTGTTCCAACACAAGGGATATCGGTACAATCTAAAGTGCCACACCAACGTAGCTACTGCTTCAACCGTATCGGTCTACACCGTGCAGTTCCCTCACAGTTTATTGCTAATTACCTAAAGGGTGCCCCCAGATCCAAGTTAGGATCTATAGTAACTCCGATACAAGCCCACAAATATAAATCATACAAAGCATACAATTGAAAACACAATGATCTAATCCTAAGGTACACCCCACTTTTTTAAGAAATCCCCAGCAGAGTCGCCAGTTCTGGCGATACGGTGGGAGAGAACTGACTGTTTTTTGGAATGTTAGTTCGCGTTTTGCCTTTGTTTTTGCAAAATGTCGCGGTAAGCAAGAGTCGCCACTGTCTTTTATTTTATCTAACAAGGAAAGGAAAAAAGCACAGAAAAATTCCTTTTTCGAGATGTTTCTCGGGTCCGGGGGGTAGATTATAGAAAGGGAAGGTGTTAGCACCCTTTCTATCCGTGGTTATCCACGGGCTCTTAGGTACTTGCTCAAAGTGTTTTCAAAATTTTCTTTTATTTGTGTTTGTGGGTTTGAAAGAGTTTTTTGTTTGAAAAGTGTAAGTGCGAAAAGTTTTGTTTTATTTTAGAAAGAGAAAGTACTTAAGAACCATCTACCTACTCGAAAAAGGAATCAATTTGTGCTAATGTCCTTTAGACAATGCTATCCCACTATGAATGAGTAGGTAGCGTTGTCGTTGGAGTTTAAGGGTCAATTCGATTAAGGGACGTGCGGTCACTAAAGCAACGTTAGGACGCCTTAGCGGTAACCCTAATGTCTTAGATCATTTTTCCGAGGCAACCGTTTCGAGGCAACTATGATCTTTGGACAAGAGAGCGACCTCTACAACTTCCTATACTTAATGACGACGTTCGAAGGCAACCAAGCGAGGTGTACCCTAAGAGTGCGCATGTGCGAGTGTGTTATTTCGGTTAATTTTATCTTTGTACATGCCATGGGTGAGCTATGTTGATTTTAGGTTCAAACATTTCATCTTGTCATGCATTCCCTATTATTAAACACCTAACAGTTTATATGTTGCGGAAATTAAATTGCGGAAATTAAATCTAACTATTACAAGGCGTCGGGTATTTACATCGCCAAAAGCAACCCTTGAAATTAAAATGCGGAAAATAAACAAAGCGATAAAAAATAGTAAAGGTCCTATTAAACTATTAATTCCGGGAAACAGATACAATATTGAAAAAAAATGGATCGCGTGTAGAAAATTAAATCGGGCGCACTCTAGGGTTTTGACCCTTTGATTTATTAAAGAAAAGATTTTTTTTTTGTTATTTTTTGAATTAAAAGGAAATAAACTAAGTTAATTAAATAAATTAATTAATTATTTAAGAAGAAGATATTTTTTGGATTTTTGGATATTTAAAGAAATAAAAACAAATTTGATTAATGTTAATAAAAACCTAATTATCTAAATTAATTTTAATTATTGCAAAAATATTAAAAGTTATACCTAATTAAAACTAAATTAATTAAATTAATTTTTATTTACAAAAATAAAGTGCTAAATTTAATTTTAATAAATAAAATATATTTTTTGGTTTTTGATTTTATTAAGAAAAAGATTAATTGGTTAGTTTAAATAATAAAAATAATAATAAACAATAAATAAATAAATAAAAGAAAGAAAGAAAAAGAAATAACCAAGGGGTTTTTGGCCTGATCAGGGGGTAAGATAAGCAATTTTCATGGCCCAATAGTGCAAGCCTGCTCTGACTTTTTTGATTCCATATGCATTGGTTGACTTGAGAGCATGATGGTCATCACATCTGGACCACCAGATCTGGCCTGGGGCCATCTGGCAGGCATTTGGGTGATGGTGTATGATGGACCATAATTGCTGAAGCGCGCCTGAACACCTAAAGAATAATAGCAAAGTAATATGGGGGGACCTGGGGTTCGAACCCAGGTCCTGTTAGCCATTAGACAACACGTCTACCACTGCTCCACTACTTTTCAATTGTCATAGTATTAGGTAATAACAATAATATGGGAAACAAGCCAATATGCCAGAATTAAAAAAAAAATAAAAGCGCGAAATTATGAATGGACAAATTGGAAAGGGCCACGTCTTCGTCTTCTCCACTCAACCCTGGTTTTTTACCTGCGGATTTGCATCCACAGCTAAATCCGTAGCTTGCTCCTAAAATTAGTTCTAGGCTATAAAAATCAACTCCAAGACCATAGTCATGATCGTCTCGTCCTCCTGAACACGTCTATGTCGATTAATGGCGCTGATTTTACCTGTAGAGAAAACGCCCAAAAAAAACCATCCAAGAACCCTAGATTCGGCTAGGGGGTTACAGGCTATGAAAACGCAATCTAATAATGCAAAAAGCTTCTAATGGAACGATTAGCATGAATATGCAAAGATTTTGTTCAAAAGATGCAGCAATATGAAGTTGCGAATTCAAATACAGGGCGAGGTTTAGAGAGACTTAAAACGCAATTCAGAGGGTCTGGGAGCTTACTTTTGATTGCTACTGACTCAGTGGATGTCCAGCAATTGATCCACGTTGAGTTTTGGTTCTGAATTCGCCTCTAGGAGTGAATTCAGTTTCAAGCTTTTTTGACAATTTTCCAAGTTTGATTCTTGTGATTTAGCAGCCTCTAACCTCTGATTCGTGTGCCTCTAGCTTCTATATGTAATGAGCATTGGATTAGGTCAAATAATAGGTCTTGAATCTTTGTGCATTGATGTTTTAGGATTTGATATGATCCTCCATTAAAAAGATTCCAATTTGATTCCAAATCCAATATTTTATTCATGATATGGCTTGATACGGATTTGATCATGTCCATGATGACAATTAAGACCTATATCAATCAAAAATATCCTAAATGATCAATATTTGGATTTTATTTGGATTTAAATTGATTTAAAATGAATTAATTCAATAAAAATAAAATAAAATAGAAAAATTAATAAGTGGACACAAGGGTGAAGCTAGGACACGTGTGTAGTGTGACAAGACCAAATCAAGTGGAAAAGAATGGGCCCATTTGACAAAATTTGAAGTTTTGGGGATAGTTGAGTTTTGGCAATTTTGGAAAAATGCCCAACTTCAATAATGCATAACTTCTTCAATTTTGAACTTTTGGAAGTGTTCTTGGACTTTTTAGAAAGCTTGATATGTTCTCTAACCAACCCTTTTTTACTAATCTCATTTTGATGTTCCATACTCAAGTTATAAGCTTTGGCAAAAAAAGGTGTTTTTGTTGACTTTCAAAAATGACCTATAATGTCCAAATTTGTAACTTTTTGTGAGTGCATTTCTTGATCTTGGGGTAAGAAGATGGATTTTAGGAAATTTCATCTTATTAAAAATGATCTTTGGATGTGTCATTTCTCATAAGTATGAGGAAGTTATGCTTGGTCAAAGTTGAGTTGACTTTTTTTACAAAACCCTAATTGAGCAACTTTTGAATCTTGATGAATCTTGAGCAATCCTTGATGAATCATGATCAACCCTTGATCAAATGATGAAATATCCTTCAAAATGATAATGTAGACAAAAATCTTGAAGTTTGACTATTTGTAGGTCACAGTTGACTTTTGCCCTAGCATAGTCGATTTTTGGACCTCTTAAGCAATTGACTGACCAAACTTCCTATGCAAGGCTTGACATTTGGCATGGATGAACTTGAGAATATATTAGGACATTGGGGAGCACTTGAGGTCATTTGGATGTAAGGACCTTGATGCAACACAAAACCCTAATTTTGAGGTTGACTGCCTTAGGAGATGACTTGACTGTCCAAATCCTGAGCAATCTTGAGCAACTTGGAGATTATTCTTGCCATGTCTTGGGAAATATGGGAGGGAAAATTTTGGGGTACAACATCTTCCCCTGTTCAATTTTCTTAAACCTGAGGATATAGATTGGCTTTTGAGCCTTTCGTGATCCGAAGGTGGAAGATGATTGAACACTAGAGTGCCCATAAATTTGCACTCGCATGAAGTGGTATCAGCCTGGTGATGTTGGGAATGGGCTTACAGATGCCATTTGGAGATTGTTGATAGGTGATTTGAACTTCAACAGGAATATGAATCAGGGAGATCTTATCGGCGATCTGTCTGAACCAGAGGAGGTCTTGGATTGACTTTGACTGAATCGGCATCAGAAAAATCTTTAGGAATCGATTTAACTGAACCAGAGAAGGTCTTGGATTAACTTCAACTGGATCGGCATCAGAAAAATCTTTAGGAATTGATTTAACTGGACCAGAGGAGGTCTTGGATTAACTTTGACTGGATCGGCATCAGAGAAATCTTTAGGAATCGATTTAACTGGACCAGACAAGGTCTTGGATTAACTTCAACTGGATAGGCATCAGAAAAATCTTTAGGAATCGATTTAACTGGACCAGAGGAGGTCTTGGAATAACTTTTATTGGATCGGCATTAGAAAAATCTTTAGGAATCAATTTAACTGGACCAGACATGGTCTTGGATTAACTTCAACTGGATTGACATCAGAAAAATCTTTAGGAATCGATTTAACGGGACCAGAGGAGGTCTTGGAATAATCTTGACTGGATCGGCATCAGAAAAATCTTTAGGAGTCGATTTAACTGGACCAGACAAGGTCTTGGATTAACTTCAACTGGATCAGCATCAGAGAAATCTTTAGGAATCGATTTAACTGGACCAGAGGAGGTCTTGGATTGACTTTGACTGGATCGACATCAGAAAAATCTTTAGGAATCGATTTAACTGGACCAAACAAGGTCTTTGAATAACTTCAACTGGATCGGCATCAGAAAAATCTTTAGGAATCGATTTAACTGGACCAGAGAAGGTCTTGGAATAACTTTGACTGGATCGGCATCATAAAAATCTTTAGGAATCGATTTAACTGGACCAGACATGGTCTTGGATTAACTTCAACTGCATCAGCATCAGAGAAATCTTTAGGAATCGATTTAATTGGACCAGAGGAGGTCTTGGATTAAGTTTGACTGGATCGACATTAGAAAAATCTTTAGGAATCGATTTAACTGAACCAGAGAAGGTCTTGGATTAACTTCAACTGGATCGGCATCAGAAAAATCTTTAGGAATTGATTTAACTGGACCAGAGGAGGTCTTGGATTAACTTTGACTGGATCGGCATCAGAGAAATCTTTAGGAATCGATTTAACTGGACCAGACAAGGTCTTGGATTAACTTCAACTGGATAGGCATCAGAAAAATCTTTAGGAATCGATTTAACTGGACCAGAGGAGGTCTTGGAATAACTTTTATTGGATCGGCATTAGAAAAATCTTTAGGAATCAATTTAACTGGACCAGACATGGTCTTGGATTAACTTCAACTGGATTGACATCAGAAAAATCTTTAGGAATCGATTTAACGGGACCAGAGGAGGTCTTGGAATAATCTTGACTGGATTGGCATCAGAAAAATTTTTAGGAGTCGATTTAACTGGACCAGACAAGGTCTTGGATTAACTTCAACTGGATCAGCATCAGAGAAATCTTTAGGAATCGATTTAACTGGACCAGAGGAGGTCTTGGATTGACTTTGACTGGATCGGCATCAGAAAAATCTTTAGGAATCGATTTAACTGGACCAAACAAGGTCTTTGAATAACTTCAACTGGATCGGCATCAGAAAAATCTTTAGGAATCGATTTAACTGGACCAGAGAAGGTCTTGGAATAACTTTGACTGGATCGGCATCATAAAAATCTTTAGGAATCGATTTAACTGGACCAGACATGGTCTTGGATTAACTTCAACTGGATCAGCATCAGAGAAATCTTTAGGAATCGATTTAACTGGACCAGAGGAGGTCTTGGATTAAGTTTGACTGGATCGACATTAGAAAAATCTTTAGGAATCGATTTAACTGGACCAGACAAGGTCTTGGATTAACTTCACCTGGATAGGCATCAGAAAAATCTTTAGGAATCGATTTAACTGGACCAGAGGAGGTCTTGGAATAACTTTTACTGGATCGGCATCAGAAAAATCTTTAGGAATCAATTTAACTGGACCAGACATGTTCTTGGATTAACTTCAACTGGATCGACATCAGAAAAATCTTTAGGAATCGATTTAACGGGACCAGAGGAGGTCTTGGAATAACTTTGACTGGATCGGCATCAGAAAAATCTTTAGAAATCGATTTAACTGGACCAGACAAGGTCTAATAACTTCAACTGGATCGGCATCAGAAAAATCTTTAGGAATCGATTTAACTGGACCAGAGGAGGTATTGGATTAACTTTGACTGGATCGGCATCAGAAAAATCTTTAGGAATCGATTTAACTGGACCAGACAAGGTCTTGGGATAACTTCAACTGGATCGACATCAGAAAAATCTTTAGGAATTGATTTAACTGGACCAGAGGAGGCCTTGGATTGACTTTGACTGGATCGGCATCAAAAAAATCTTTAGGAATCGATTTAACTGGACCAGACAAGGTCTTTGAATAACTTCAACTAGATCGACATCAGAAAAATCTTTAGGAATCGATTTAACTGGTCCAGAGTAGGTCTTGGAATAACTTTGACTGGATCGGAATTAGAAAAATCTTTAGGAATCGATTTAACTGGACCAGACAAGGTCTAATAACTTCAACTTGATCGGCATCAGAAAAATCTTTAGGAATCAATTTAACTGGACCAGAGGAGGTCTTGGAATAACTTCAACTGGATCGGCATCAGAAAAATCTTTAGGAATCGATTTAACTAGACCAGAGGAGGTCTTGGAATAACTTTGACTGGATCGACATCATAAAAATCTTTAGGAATCGATTTAACTGGACCAGACAAGGTCTTCCGCATAGTTGAGAATTTAACTGCATCTTTCCTGAAAGGTAAAGTTCGGTCATATGCAATGCATGATATGGATCAAGCAATGATGTTCTCAACATAAATGAGATTGTATTATATGATGCCTATATTCATATATCATGATGTATGGAAATGTGATGTTTTAGCTGGGGAAAATAAATCCTGGAACTGCTGGAGGATAGAGTTAAATTCTTCGCTTCCGCTGAGGATGATGAACGAAGGTGATTGCGAGAATAAACCTGCAGGAGAAGAGAACTCCGTTGGGGGATAAACTGGTGAGGAGATTACTCTATGGGGAGGGGATGCTCTGCTGAGGAATCCACTGATAAGCTCCGTTGGGGATGGATTACCGTTGTTGGTGATACTGAATCTGTTGAGGATTGAATTCCTGCTTGTGAAAGGAAAGAACTTTGCTGGGGATGATCTTCAGTGGTAACTTGCTGGGGATAACCCTGTTAGACTTTTGTGGGGATAACCCTCTGAATTCTACTGGGAGTGATCCTTTGAACTTGGCTGGGGAGATTTATTTTTGTACTCCGCTGGGGGTAAACTTCCAGAGTCTACTTGGGATGATGCCTCAACTCCGTTGGGGAAACTTTTTCAGACCGTGCTGGGGAAATATTGACTCCACTGGGGGTATCTTGTATTCTTCCGGGGAACATTATTACACTTTGCTGGGGAATACTCTTATACTCCGCTGAGGAATATTAAGACTGCCGGGGATATCAAGCCTTTTAAGTGCTGATGGTAGATAAACTCTGCTTGGGGAGAGCATTGCTGATTCTTTCATAGTTGCAAGTCCCAGCTGGGGGAGAGCTACCATTACTGCCTTACTTTGCGGGGAGTGAAGGTATCTTAGCCATATTCTTCAGCTGAATCTAACTTCGTACCCGATGGACAGAGCAACCATACAACTTGGACAATTCTTATTGCCCCTGTTTATGATATTACCCGTAATTCTTCCTTTGTTTCACATGTAAATATTTACGAGTAGCAATTAATGTCAAATGCATATATCAAAAATGAACATTGGACGTTCTTTGCAAAACAAAACAGATAAAGGAAAAACAGTTTGAAATTTCTTTGAAAATGAATTGTATTGATTTTTATGTTTGGCCTGTAAATAGGCGTTTTTGTACAAGAAGTTGATGTCCTAGTAAGAGAACGCCGCCGAATAATAGAATTTACACAATTTGTAAAAAATAAACAAAACAACTATGTTAATGATCCCACTTGGATCCAACTCTGCTATTGCCCTTATGTCTTCGAGCATCTCATCACTTTGCTACTGGTTGAAGATGAATAAGATTGATTAGTGTCGTCCGAGCTTGATAGTCGATACCGAAGTCTGGATGCAAGGTGATCCAATGAGACATAGTGTTACGCTTTGATCCCTAATTTTTTCCTGGACCGCCCTTTCGGGTTTTCCGTCCACCGGGATACCCTTTTTTGCCCAAGCCGCCTTTTCAGGTTTTCGACTTGCCGAGTATACAGATTTTTTCATTTTCATCCCTTATTTTTTCCCGAACCCTTTTGGTTCGCTGGGAAGCCCTTATTTTTGCCTAGGCCAGTCAACCTAGCGGGTCTTTGATTATGCGTAGTATCTTTTCACTATGTCTGCATTGACAGGGTGAGGAAGGTCGTCACCATCCATGGTGGTTAGAATTATAGCTCCTCTTGAGAAAATGTTCTTAACCAAAAATGTCCCTTCGTAAGTAGGGGTCCATTTTCCCCTGGGATCACCTTGAGGTAGAATAATGCGCTTGATTACCAGATCCCCAACTTGATACTCTTGTCGTCTGACTTTCTTATTAAATGCCTTGATCATCCGTTTTTGGTACGTCTGACCATGACAAATAGCAGTGAGTTTCTTTTCGTTGATTAGGTTTAGTTGATCAAGCCGGGTCTGAATCCAGTCATCTTCGCTCAAACCTGCATCCTTCATAATCCGAAGAGAGGGTATCTGAACTTTAATGGGCAAGACTGCCTCCATGCCATATACCAAGGAATAGGGTGTTTCCCCTGTTGATGTCTGTGCTGAGGTACGGTACCCATGAAGAGCAAACGGTAACATCTCATGCCAATCTTTGTAGGTCACTGTCATCTTCTGCACAATCTTCTTAATGTTCTTATTAGCCGCTTCAACATCCCCATTCATCTTTGGCCGGTAGGGAGAAGAGTTGTGATGCTGTATCTTGAATTGCTCGCAGAGCTCAGTGATCATCTTGTTGTTGAGATTGGTACCATTGTCTATAATGATCCTCTTTGGTACACCGTATCGACAAATCAGATTGTGCTGAATGAACCGTGCCACGACGTTCTTGGTTGCAGTAGCAAAGGAAGCTGCTTCAACCCACTTCGTAAAGTAATCAATTGCTACCAAGATGAAACGATGCCCGTTGGATGCCGTAGGTCTGATCTCGCCGATCATATCAATGCCCCACATTGCAAAAGGCCAAGGTGTCGTTAAGACGTTTAGAGGGACTGGAGGTATGTGCACCTTATCAGCATAGACTTGACACTTGTGACACGTCCGAGAATGCTGATAACAGTCGGCTTCCATTGTGGACCAATAATATCCTGCTCGTAGGATCTTCTTTGCCATGGTGTGTCCACTGGAATGAGTTCCGAAAGTACCTTCATGTAACTCTGTCATGATTTTGTCCGCTTCATTCTTATCCACACAACGCAGTAAGGTCGAATCATGGTTACGCTTGTAAAGGATGCCATTGCTGATGAAGAAATTTTCCGCGAACCTTCTCAGAAACTTCTTGTCATTAACAGACGCACCCTCGGGGTATTCCTGAGCCTCAAGATACCTCTTCACCTCATGAAACCAGGGTTTATCCGCTACCTCTTCAGTCTCAATATCACAGCAATGTTCAGGTTCGTCCAATCTTTCGATGATAATTCGGGGAGCCTCGTTGTCCCAATTAACCTTAAACATAGAAGACATTGTAACCAGCGCGTCCGCCAACTGATTCTCCTCTCTCGGGAAGTGTTCAAAGGTTATCTCCTCGAAATGGGGAAGCAACGTCAACACGTACTCCTTGTAAGGAATAAGATTTGGGTGTTTCGTATCCCACTCGCCTTTGATCTGACTGATCACGAGAGAGGAATCTCCAAAGAAACTCAAGAACTTAATCCTTAGGTCAATTGTTGCTCGAAGACCCATGATACATGCTTCATACTCCGCCATATTGTTTGTGCAGTTGAAACATAATCGGGCGGTAAACGGAGTATGAGAGCCTTTAGGAGATATGATCACAGCGCCAATGTCGTTACCCAAAGAATTTGAAGCTCCATCAAAGTACATAGACCATTGGGATCCCTCTTCAGGTCCTTCATTCGGTCCAGGTGTCTCACAATCAATCACTAACATGATATTCTCGTCCGGAAATTCAAAGTTCATAGACTGATAATCATCCACTGCCTGATGTGCCAAATGGTCTGCCAACACACTTCCCTTGATTGCCTTTTGGGTCGTGTTCTGGATGTCATACTCAGTCAAGATCATATGCCATCTTGCTATTCTTCTGGACAAGGCGGGCTTTTCGAAGATATACTTGATTCAATCCATCTTTGATATCAACAGAGTAGTGTGAGTCAGCATATACTGTCTCAACCGGCGAGCAGCCCATGCCAAAGCGCAACAAGTTTTCTCGAGCAGTGAGTATCCGGTCTCACAATCGGTAAACTTTTTGCTAAGGTAATAAATAGCATGCTCTTTTCGGCAAGACTCGTCATGCTGCCCCAGCACACACCCCATTGAGTTGTCGAGTACTGTCAAGTATAAGATCAGAGGTCTCCCTCCAACTGGTGGCATTAGAATGGGTGGCTCTTGGAGATACTCTTTGATCCTTTCGAAAGCAGCCTGGTATTCATCGTTCCAACGTACTACTTGATCTTTCTTCAGCAGCTTGAAGATGGGCTCACAAGTAGTAATGTAGTTCAGTCGTCCCAGGAAACCTCTGACTTCTTTCTCTGTTTTGGGAGCTGGCGTCTCCTGTATAGCTTTCACCTTTTCCGGATCCACTTGAATACCTTTTTCGCTTACGATGAAACCCAGTAGCTTACCAGACCTCACCCCGAAGGTGCACTTATCCGGGTTTAACCTTAGCTTGTACAACTTCAGCCTGTCAAACAACTTCTGCAGATGGTCAAGGTGTTCTTCCTCAGTTAGGGACCTTGCAATCATATCATCGACGTATACTTTGATCTCATGATGGATCATGTCATGAAACAAAGCAACCATGCCACGTTGATACGTTGCCCCAGCATTCTTCAATCCAAAGGGCATGGCCTTGTAGCAAAAAGTACCCCACTGAGTAACAAAGGTTGTCTTCTCGATGTCTTCAGGAGCCATTTTAATCTGATTATAACCGGAGAAACCATCCATAAAGGAGAATACCTTGTGCTGAGCGATGTTGTCAACCAAGACGTCGATGTGAGGCAGAGGGAAGTCATCCTTGGGGCTTGCCCTGTTCAGATCTCTGTAATCGACACACATTCGAACCTTAGCATCCTTCTTCGGCACAGGAACCACATTGGCCACCCACTGAGGGTAAGAAGTAGCTTCTAGAAAACCGGCTTTGAACTGTTTCATAACTTCAGCCTTGATTTTCTCAGACATCTCTGGGTGCATTCGGCGGACCTTCTGTTTCACTAGAGGACATTCTTACTTGGTAGGCAGACGGGGAACCACAATATAGATATCCAAACCAGGCATATCTTCGTAAGACCAGGCAAAGATCTCAACGTAGTCATGCGACATCTAAATCAACCGTTGCTTCACACTAAGCTCCAGATTTGCACCGATCTTAACTTCCTTCTTGTCTGTCTCTGTACCTAGATTCACTGATTCCACTGGCTCTTCGTGCGGCTGTATAGCCCTCTCTTCTTGAAGTAACAGTCTTGCAAGTTCTCCAGGCACTTCGCAATCATCTTCACCTTCGTCTTCGGCTAAGTTGATCGGACTTTCGAAGTCATAACTGGCAGTAGCAGAGTCGTTACCAATGAGATCCAGAGTGGATGGAGACCTGTATATGTGAGTGTGTGTAAAATAGTTGTTTTGCAAATTATAATAAAGAAAAACAAGGAGCGCAAAATTTGAAATGCAAGAACGTCCAATGCTTTTATTAATGATATATGAAAATGACACACATAAAGCCCTCACAAATGAAGCCACGGTGCCCCGAGTAAGACACCGGGCCATAAAGTTTAAACATTATTTGCTACAAATTCAAAACAAAAAGTTTCATTACTGGGTGATAACAGAAACGGGCATAGAATCCTTCACTGTCTAGTTGGTTAATCCACCATTGGCAGTTAGGTAGATCCAACTGTCGATATCAAACTCTTCATCATCGTCATCCCCGATAGCATTCACCCCTGCATCTTGTTTTGGCTTTTCTGGTGCTCCGAACTCGATCTCTTTTGCATCAATTAAGTCTTGTACCTTGTTATTAAAAACCCAATAATCATCCGTATCATGCCCCGGGCTATCAGAGTGAAAAGCACAACGGGAATTAGGGTTGTACTTTGGTGATGTAGTATTTTGATTCTTCGGGGCTTCCCTTGGAATCACCAGATTGGTCTTCAGCAACTGTGGCAGAATCTGAGATAAGGTCATGTTGAGACGGGTAAATTGCCTTCGAGGTCTCTCGTCCTTTTGTTGATTGTTGTACTGAGGAGTACCAGCAGGTTTTGAAATAACAACCGCATTAACATCTTGGCGGTGTTCAGGTCTGTTCTGTCTTTTAGAACTGTAGACAACACTAGATTCTTTCTTAAAAGGCTTCTTCTTGGTGCTTGATGAAGTACCCTTTTGTATCTTACCAGCCTTAATACCAGCCTCAATCCTTTCACTGGTCAAAATAAGTTCTGTAAACCCAGATGAAGAACTTCCAATTAGATGGTTGAAAAATGGACTAGAAAGGGTCCCCAGAAACATATCCACAAGCTCCCGATCAGCCAAGGGTGGCTGTACTCTCCCGGCGAGGTCCCTCTACTTCTGAGCATAATCTTTGAATCCTTCACTCATTCCCATTGACATACTCTGGAGTTGGGTACGCGTGGGAGCGAGGTCAGAGTTGTACTGGTACTTCCTGTAGAAAGCAGTAGCCAAATCCTCCTAACTGCGAATACTGGCTCCATCCAACTGGTAGAACCACTCAAGCTGAGTCCCTGAGAGACTGTCTTGAAAGAAGTGGATCCATAGGTTCTTATCAGCGGTGTACGGCTGAATCTTCCTTACTTATGACCGGAGGTGCAGCTTCAGACAAGAAACTCCGTCATACTTAGCAAAGGTTGGTGCCTTGAATTTGTGGGGAATCACCACCCCAGATGATAGACCCAAATCACCAAAGTCCAGACCAGGCACTTTCTGAACTTCCATCGCACTCAACCGGTCTTCCAGTTGTTTGTATCTATCCTCGGCCGGAGGATACTGTTCTTCGTCGAAGTCCGTCTCGTTGTCGGAGATCACAGAGCTAGGAGCCCTCCTTTCTTCCTGACTATCTTTCCCTCCAGATGAGGTGGTCAAATCAACTTCATTCTGAAGCCTGTTTCCAAACCTATTCCATGTGTTAAACAAGATTGTCCTCTTCTTCTTCTTCTTCTTATTCTTCTCTTTCAGAATCAGGGTCTTTAGATCTTACTGACCCTTAGCTAGATTCATGAACAACTCTTGGAATTGGGCATTTTGGGCCTGGAGGGCCTTGATGGCTTGCTCAGTTGAAGGTTCAGCAGACATGATGAGTGCTGAAATAAACAGCGAAGAAGATAAGAGACCTGTAATGGGTACCTATTATGGAGTGCATGGGATGAAATGCGTATGACATGATTTCAAAGACAATCGAGATATTCAAGTTTGTAAAAAAAAAAGGAAACACACTTTTATTAAGTAAACTTGAAATTCAAATTGTTTAACAAATTTCCCTTAAGGCGTTACATGAAAGGAAATACTGAAAAGTAAATAAAAATGGAAAGGAAATCATCAAAGGCCAATCAGTACTCCCATGGTCGCTTCTTGTCGGTGCGGACATAGTCATTGAGAATCCATTTTTTCTCCAGCTGCCTAGTCAACTTATGGATCTTCTGCTCTTGCTCGTTGAACTTCTCTTGGTAAGAATCTCGTTCTTCTCTCAGTTGCATCCAAGACCTTTTCAGTGCCCAAATGTCAGTGGGCATGTATGGATGGAGGATGGTTGGAAGAACCCCTTCTTCATTAGCAACTTCAACAATGATGGGCCAGACGGCTTCATATGGCATACCCAGCTTTTGGGCACAAATACGGACCCATCTGAGATATGGCTCCATCGGGAGTGAAGTTTTTGGACCCAATTCATGTGGATCAGATCTGTGAACTCTATCCCAAGCCCTTATGAATCTGCGGCGTTGCTCGTCGCTATCCCCTTGAAAATCAAAGATGATATTAGGCATTAACAGCTCATGAGGTCCTTCTCTTCTGGAACGCCCAAATTGATGTAAGGCCAAGCACGGGTTGTTAGAAATTCCTCCATTGGTTCCTATCAGTGGAACATTGGGGTACTCCCCACATCGATCAATAATAGCCACCTCGTCCATACCCTTGAGAGTCCAAATGATGTCATTATGCGAGAGAGACATAACCCTATAGGCCCAGCCCATGCCTTCTTTGTTCTTCAGCACTGACTTGGGAAGGTGCGAAATAAACCACCTTGCCAATAATGGAGCACAATACATCAAGATTCCCCGCTTTCGGGAAGTACGGGCATAAAGCTGATGAAGGATGTCACCCAAGAGAGTGGGTACAGGATTGCGAGAGATGAAGATGTTTATCGCATTCACATCAACAAAGGAGTCAAAGTTCGGAAACAATACCAAGCCATATATTAAAAGAGCCAGAATATCCTCGAATGCCTTGAAGTCTAGACTATCCCAAAAGTAATTAGCCTTACCAATCAAGAACTTAGTCAAAAATCCCTTTGCTCCACTTCTAGTCTCCCAGTTAGCTATTACCTCTTCTTTGGTCATATAAAGGGCTGCAGCAATCTCTTCGGGCATAAGAATCTTCTCCCAACCAGTAAACGGGGTCTGCTCCAGAACAGAGATACCGAGCAGCTCAGAGAACTCTTCTAAGGTGGGAACCAGCTGGTAGTCCTGGAAAGTAAAGCAATGGTACAACGGATCATAGAATTGGACCAGGACACTCATGATCTGCTCGTCCAATTTGGAGGTGACCAAACTGAGAAGATACCCATGTCTCCTGAGGAAGGAAGTAGTATCAGGCATCTTTGCAACCAACTCTTTAAGCATAGTGGGAACTTGGACAAAGTTGATCCGGATGGTATTCCTACGCATGGGCATCATGATGACCTACAAAACAGAACAAAGATGAATCCCTCCTGTCTTTGAAATAGGTTAGTCCAATGCAATATGTATGCAATGTTATGATTTCATGATGTCATGATAGTAAGCACACCACAAGTATCCACAAATAGCAAACATGGTAAAGGCACACAAGTCACACAGAGAGCCCTTAGATTTCAGGATGGCAAGGAGCTTAGGTACTACCCTCTTTCAGTTTAGTTGGTTTAAACCTGTCCTAAAAATAGTAACCGGGTTCTAGAGGATCTCAATATCACTGACTACCCTCAATCGGTCATAATTCCAGTTTAGCAACCTTTTCTTGCGGCCAGAATCATCGTGAGAGTTTAGTCTCAATGAGTGTAGCATACTGCTACTGTTCTATGGCCAAGTTGGTCAATTTAAAGGTTCTAAGGTCAGTTGGTGCTTAATGACCCCTTAGATGACCCATATTCTCCTCGTTCCAACACAAGGGATATCGATACAATCTAAAGTTCCACACCAACGTAGCTACTGCTTCAACCGTATCGGTCTACGCCGTACAGTTCCCTCACAGTTTATTTCTACTTACCTAAAGGGTGCCCCCAGATCCAAGTTATGATCTATAGTAACTCCGATACAAGCCCACAAATATAAATCATACAAAGCATACAATTGAAAACACAATGATCTAATCCTAAGGTACACCTCACTTTTTTAAGAAATCCCCGGCAGAGTCGCCAGTTCTGGCGATATGGTGGGAGAGAACTGACTGTTTTTTGGAATGTTGGTTCGCGTTTTGCCTTTGTTTTTGCAAAATGTCGCGGTAAGCAAGAGTCGCCACCGTCTTTTATTTTATCTAACAAGGAAAGGAAAAAAGCACAGAAAAATTCCTTTTTCGAGATGTTTCTCGGGTCCGGGGGGTAGATTATAGAAAGGGAAGGTGTTAGCACCCTTTCTATCCGTGGTTATCCACGGGCTCTTAGGTACTTGCTCAAAGTGTTTTCAAAATTTGCTTTTATTTGTGTTTGTGGGTTTGAAAGAGTTTTTTGTTTGAAAAGTGTAAGTGCGAAAAGTTTTATTTTATTTTAGAAAGAGAAAGTACTTAAGAACCATCTACCTACTCGAAAAAGGAATCAATCTGTGCTAATGTCCTTTAGACAATGTTATCCCACTATGAATGAGTAGGTAGCGTTGTCGTTGGAGTTTAAGGGTCAATTCGATTAAGGGACGTGCGGTCACTAAAGCAACGTTAGGACGCCTTAGCGGTAACCCTAATGTCTTAGATCATTTTTCCGAGGCAACCGTTTCGAGGCAACTATGATCTTTGTACAAGAGAGCGACCTCTACAACTTCCTATACTTAATGACGACGTTCGAAGGCAACCAAGTGAGGTGTACCCTAAGAGTGCGCATGTGCGAGTGTGTTATTTCGGTTAATTTTATCTTTGTACATGCCATGGGTGAGCTATGTTGATTTTAGGTTCAAACATTTCATCTTGTCATGCATTCCCTATTATTAAACACCTAACAGTTTATATGTTGCGGAAATTAAATCTAACTATTACAAGGCGTCGGGTATTTACATCTCCAAAAGCAACCCTTGAAATTAAAATGCGGAAAATAAATAAAGCGATAAAAAATAGTAAAGGTCCTATTAAACTATTACATTCCGGGAAACAGATACAATATTGAAAAAAATTGGATCGCGTGTAGAAAATTAAATCAGGCGCACTCTAGGGTTTTGACCCTTTGATTTATTAAAGAAAACATTTTTTTTTGTTATTTTTTGAATTAAAAGGAAATAAACTAAGTTAATTAAATAAATAAATTAATTATTTAAGAAAAAGATATTTTTTGGATTTTTGGATATTTAAAGAAATAAAAACAAATTTGATTAATGTTAATAAAAACCTAATTATCTAAATTAATTTTAATTATTGCAAAAATATTAAAAGTTATACCTAATTAAAACTAAATTAATTAAATTAATTTTTATTTACAAAAATAAAGTGCTGAATTTAATTTTAATAAATAAAATATATTTTTTGGTTTTTGATTTTATTAAGAAAAAGATTAATTGGTTAGTTTAAATAATAAAAATAATAATAAACAATAAATAAATAAATAAAAGAAAGAAAGAAAAAGAAATAACCAAGGGGTTTTTGGCCTGATCAGGGGGTAAGATAAGCAATTTTCATGGCCCAATAGTGCAAGCCTGCTCTGACTTTTTTGATTCCATATGCATTGGTTGACTTGAGAGCATGATGGTCATCACATCTGGACCACCAGATCTGGCCTGGGGCCATCTGGCAGGCATTTGGGTGATGGTGTATGATGGACCATAATTGCTGAAGCGCGCCTGAACACCTAAAGAATAATAGCAAAGTAATATGGGGGGACCTGGGGTTCGAACCCAGGTCCTGTTAGCCATTAGACAACACGTCTACCACTGCGCCACTGCTTTTCAATTGTCATAGTATTAGGTAATAACAATAATATGGGAAACAAGTCAATATGCCAGAATTAAAAAAAATAAAAGCGCGAAATTATGAATGGACAAATTGGAAAGGGCCACGTCTTCGTCTTCTCCACTCAACCCTGGTTTTTTACCTGCGGATTTGCATCCGCAGCTAAATCCGTAGCTTGCTCCTAAATTTAGTTCTAGGCTATAAAAATCAACTCCAAGACCATAGTCATGATCGTCTCGTCCTCCTAAACACGTCTATGTCCATTAATGGCGCTGATTTTACCTGTAGAGAAAACGCCCAAAAAAACCATCCAAGAACCCTAGATTCGGCTAGGGGGTTACAGGCTATGAAAACGCAATCCAATAATGCAAAAAGCTTCTAATGGAACGATTAGCATGAATATGCAAAGATTTTGTTCAAAAGATGCAACAATATGAAGTTGCGAATTCAAATACAAGGCGAGGTTTAGAGAGACTTACAACGCAATTCAGAGGGTCTGGGAGCTTACTTTTGATTGCTACTGACTCAGTGGATGTCCAGCAATTGATCCACGTTGAGTTTTGGTTCTGAATTCGCCTCTAGGAGTGAATTCAGTTTCAAGCTTTTTTGACAATTTTCCAAGTTTGATTCTTGTGATTTAGCAGCCTCTAACCTCTGATTCGTGTGCCTCTAGCTTCTATATGTAATGAGCATTGGATTAGGTCAAATAATAGGTCTTGAATCTTTGTGCATTGATGTTTTAGGATTTGATATGATCCTCCATTAAAAAGCTTCCAATTTGATTCCAAATCCAATATTTTGTTCATGATATGGCTTGATACGGATTTGATCATGTCCATGATGACAATTAAGACCTATATCAATCAAAAATATCCTAAATGATCAATATTTGGATTTTATTTGGATTTAAATTGATTTAAAATGAATTAATTCAATAAAAATAAAATAAAATAGAAAAATTAATAAGTGGACACAAGGCTGAAGCTAGGACACGTGTGTAGTGTGACAAGACCAAATCAAGTGGAAAAGAATGGGCCCATTTGACAAAATTTGAAGTTTTGGGGATAGTTGAGTTTTGGCAATTTTGGAAAAATGCCCAACTTCAACAATGCATAACTTCTTCAATTTTGAACTTTTGGAAGTTTTCTTGGACTTTTTAGAAAGCTTGAGATGTTCTCTAACCAACCCTTTTTGACTAATCTCATTTTGATGTTCCATACTCAAGTTATAAGCTTTGGCAAAAAAGGTGTTTTTGTTGACTTTCAAAAATGACCTATAATGTCCAAATTTGTAACTTTTTGTGAGTGCATTTCTTGATCTTGGGGTATGAAGATGGATTGTAGGAAATTACATCTTATTCAAAATGATCTTTGGATGTGTCATTTCTCATAAAGTATGAGGAAGTTATGCTTGGTCAAAGTTGAGTTGACTTTTTTTACAAAACCCTAATTGAGCAACTTTTGAATCTTGATGAATCTTGAGCAATCCTTGATGAATCATGATCAACCCTTGATCAAATGATGAAATATCCTTCAAAATGATAATGTAGACAAAAATCTTGAAGTTTGACTATTTGTAGGTCACAGTTGACTTTTGCCCTAGCATAGTCGATTTTTGGACCTCTTGAGCAATTGGCTGACCAAACTTCCTATGCAAGGCTTGAAATTTGGCATGGATGAACTTGAGAACATATTAGGACATTGGGGAGCACTTGAGGTCATTTAGATGTAAGGACCTTGATGCAACATAAAACCCTAATTTTGAGGTTGACTGCCTTAGGAGATGACTTGACTGTCCAAATCCTGAGCAATCTTGAGCAACTTGGAGATTATTCTTGCCATGTCTTGGGAAATATGGGAGGGAAAATTTTGGGGTACAACATCTGCCCCTGTTCAATTTTCTTAAACCTGAGGATATAGATTGGCTTTTGAGTCTTTCGTGATCCGAAGGTGGAAGATGATTGAACACTAGAATGCCCATAAACTTGCACTCGCATGAAGTGGTATCAGCCTGGTGATGTTAGGAATGGGCTTACAGATGCCATTTGGAGATTGTTGATAGGTGATTTTAACTTCAACAGGAATATGAATCAGGGAGATCTTATCGGCGATCTAACTGAACCAGAGGAGGTCTTGGATTGACTTTGACTGAATCGGCATCAGAAAAATCTTTAGGAATCGATTTAACTGAACCAGAGAAGGTCTTGGATTAACTTCAACTGGATCGGCATCAGAAAAATCTTTAGGAATCGATTTAACTGGACCAGAGGAGGTCTCCGATTAACTTTGACTGGATCGGCATCAGAAAAATCTTTAGGAATCGATTTAACTGGACCAGACAAGGTCTTGGATTAACTTCAACTGGATAGGCATCAGAAAAATCTTTAGGAATCGATTTAACTGGACCAGAGGAGGTCTTGGAATAACTTTTACTGGATCGGCATCAGAAAAATCTTTAGGAATCAATTTAACTAGACCAGACATGGTCTTGGATTAACTTCAACTGGATTGACATCAGAAAAATCTTTATGAATTGATTTAACGGGACCAAAGGAGGTCTTGGAATAACTTTGACTGGATCGGCATCAGAAAAATCTTTAGGAATCGATTTAACTGGACCAGACAAGGTCTTGGATTAACTTCAACTGGATCAGCATCAGAGAAATCTTTAGGAATCGATTTAACTGGACCAGAGGAGGTCTTGGATTGACTTTGACTGGATCGGCATCAGAAAAATCTTTAGGAATCGATTTAACTGGACCAAACAAGGTCTTTGAATAACTTCAACTGGATCGGCATCAGAAAAGTCTTTAGGAATCGATTTAACTGGACCAGAGAAGGTCTTGGAATAACTTTGACTGGATCGGCATCAGAAAAATCTTTAGGAATTGATTTAACTGGACCAGACATGGTCTTGGATTAACTTCAACTGGATCGACATCAGAAAAATCTTTAGGAATCGATTTAACGGGACCAGAGGAGGTCTTGGAATAACTTTGACTGGATCGGCATCAGAAAAATCTTTAGGAATCGATTTAACTGGACCAGACAAGGTCTAATAACTTCAACTGGATCGGCATCAGAAAAATCTTTAGGAATCGATTTAACTGGACCAGAGGAGGTATTGGATTAACTTTGACTGGATCGGCATCAGAAAAATCTTTAGGAATCGATTTAACTGGACCAGACAAGGTCTTGGGATAACTTCAACTGGATCGACATCAGAAAAATCTTTAGGAATTGTTTTAACTGGACCAGAGGAGGCCTTGGATTGACTTTGACTGGATCGGCATCAAAAAAATCTTTAGGAATCGATTTAACTGGACCAGACAAGGTCTTTGAATAACTTCAACTAGATCGACATCAGAAAAATCTTTAGGAATCGATTTAACTGGTCCAGAGGAGGTCTTGGAATAACTTTGACTGGATCAGCATTAGAAAAATCTTTAGGAATCGATTTAACTGGACCAGACAAGGTCTAATAACTTCAACTTGATCGGCATCAGAAAAATCTTTAGGAATCAATTTAACTGGACCAGAGGAGGTCTTGGAATAACTTCAACTGGATCGACATCAGAAAAATTTTTAGGAATCGATTTAACTAGACCAGAGGAGGTCTTGGAATAACTTTTACTGGATCGACATCATAAAAATCTTTAGGAATCGATTTAACTGGACCAGACAAGGTCTTCCACATAGTTGAGAATTTAACTGCATCTTTCCTGAAAGGTAAAGGTCAGTCATATGCAATACATGATATGGATCAAGCAATGATGTTCTCAACATAAATGAGATTGTACTATATGATGCCTATATTCATATATCATGATGTATGGAAATGTGATGTTTTAGCTGGGGAAAATAAATCCCGGAACTGCTGGAGGATAGAGTTAAATTCTTCGCTTCCGCTGAGGATGATGAACGAAGGTGATTGCGAGAATAAACCTGCAGGAGAAGAGAACTCCGTTGGGGGATAAACTGGTGAGGAGATTACTCTATGGGGAGGGGATGCTCTGCTGAGGAATCCACTGATAAGCTCCGTTGGGGATGGATTACCGTTGTTGGTGATACTGAATCTGTTGAGGATTGAATTCCTGCTTGTGAAAGGAAAGAACTTTGCTGGGGATGATCTTCAGTGGTAACTTGCTGGGGATAACCCTGTTAGACTTTTGTGGGGATAACCCTCTGAATTCTACTGGGAGTGATCCTTTAAACTTGGCTGGGGAGATTTATTTTTGTACTCCGCTGGGGGTAAACTTCCAGAGTCTACTGGGGATGATGCCTCAACTCCGTTGGGGAAACTTTTTCAGACCGTGCTGGGGAAATATTGACTCCACTGGGGGTATCTTGTATTCTTCCGGGGAACATTATTACACTTTGCTGGGGAATACTCTTATACTCCGCTGAGGAATATTAAGACTGCCGGGGATATCAAGCCTTTTAAGTGCTGATGGTAGATAAACTCTGCTTGGGGAGAGCATTGCTGATTCTTTCATAGTTGCAAGTCCCAGCTGGGGGAGAGCTACCATTACTGCCTTACTTTGCGGGGAGTGAAGGTATCTTAGCCATATTCTTCAGCTGAATCTAACTTCGTACCCGATGGACAGAGCAACTATACAACTTGGACAATTCTTATTGCCCCTGTTTATGATATTACCCGTAATTCTTCCTTTGTTTCGCATGTAAATATTTACGAGTAGCAATTAATGTCAAATGCATATATCAAAAATGAACATTGGACGTTCTTTGCAAAACAAAACAGATAAAGGAAAAACAGTTTGAAATTTCTTTGAAAATGAATTGTATTGATTTTTATGTTTGGCCTGTAAATAGGCGTTTTTGTACAAGAAGTTGATGTCCTAGTAAGAGAACGCCGCCGAATAATAGAATTTACACAATTTGTAAAAAATAAACAAAAAAACTATGTGAATGATCCCACTTGGATCCAACTCTGCTATTGCCCTTATGTCTTCGAGCATCTCATCACTTTGCTACTGGTTGAAGATGAATAAGATTGATTAGTGTCGTCCGAGCTTGATAGTCGATACCGAAGTCTGGATGCAAGGTGATCCAATGAGACATAGTGTTACGCTTTGATCCCTAATTTTTTCCTGGACCGCCCTTTCGGGTTTTCCGTCCACCTGGATACCCTTTTTTGCCCAAGCCGCCTTTTCAGGTTTTCGACTTGCCGGGTGTACATATTTTTTCATTTTCATCCCTTATTTTTTCCCGAACCCTTTTGGTTCGCTGGGAAGCCCTTATTTTTGCCTAGGCCAGTCAACCTAGCGGGTCTTTGATTATGCGTAGTATCTTTTCACTATGTCTGCATTGACAGGGTGAGGAAGGTCGTCACCATCCATGGTGGTTAGAATTATAGCTCCTCTTGAGAAAATGTTCTTAACCAAAAACGTCCCATCGTAAGTAGGGGTCCATTTTCCCCTGGGATCACCTTGAGGTAGAATAATGCGCTTGATTACCAGATCCCCAACTTGATACTCTTGTCGTCTGACTTTCTTATTAAATGCCTTGATCATCCGTTTTTGGTACGTCTGACCATGACAAATAGCAGTGAGTTTCTTTTCGTTGATTAGGTTTAGTTGATCAAGCCGGGTCTGAATCCAGTCATCTTCGCTCAAACCTGCATCCTTCATAATCCGAAGAGAGGGTATCTGAACTTTAATGGGCAAGACTGCCTCCATGCCATATACCAAGGAATAGGGTGTTTCCCCTGTTGATGTCTGTGCTGAGGTACGGTACCCATGAAGAGCAAACGGTAACATCTCATGCCAATCTTTGTAGGTCACTGTCATCTTCTGCACAATCTTCTTAATGTTCTTATTAGCCGCTTCAACATCCCCATTCATCTTTGGCCGGTAGGGAGAAGAGTTGTGATGCTGTATCTTGAATTGCTCGCAGAGCTCAGTGATCATCTTGTTGTTGAGATTGGTACCATTGTCTATAATGATCCTCTTTGGTACACCGTATCGACAAATCAGATTGTGCTGAATGAACCGTGCCACGACGTTCTTGGTTGCAGTAGCAAAGGAAGCTGCTTCAACCCACTTCGTAAAGTAATCAATTGCTACCAAGATGAAACGATGCCCGTTGGATGCCGTAGGTCTGATCTCGCCGATCATATCAATGCCCCACATTGCAAAAGGCCAAGGTGTCGTTAAGACGTTTAGAGGGACTGGAGGTATGTGCACCTTATCAGCATAGACTTGACACTTGTGACACGTCCGAGAATGCTGATAACAGTCGGCTTCCATTGTGGACCAATAATATCCTGCCCGTAGGATCTTCTTTGCCATGGTGTGTCCACTGGAATGAGTTCCGAAAGTACCTTCATGTAACTCTGTCATGATTTTGTCTGCTTCATTCTTATCCACACAACGCAGTAAGGTCGAATCATGGTTACGCTTGTAAAGGATGCCATTGCTGATGAAGAAATTTTCTGCGAACCTTCTCAGAAACTTCTTGTCATTAACAGACGCACCCTCGGGGTATTCCTGAGCCTCAAGATACCTCTTCACCTCATGAAACCAGGGTTTATCCGCTACCTCTTTAGTCTCAATATCACAGCAATGTACAGGTTCGTCCAATCTTTCGATGATAATTCGGGGAGCCTCGTTATCCCAATTGACCTTGAACATAGAAGACATTGTAGCCAGCGCGTCCGCCAACTGATTCTCCTATCTCGGGAAGTGTTCAAAGGTTATCTCCTCGAAATGGGGAAGCAACGTCAACACGTACTCCTTGTAAGGAATAAGATTTGGGTGTTTCGTATCCCACTCGCCTTTGATCTGACTGATCACGAGAGAGGAATCTCCGAAGAAACTCAAGAACTTAATCCTTAGGTCAATTGTTGCTCGAAGACCCATGATACATGCTTCATACTCCGCCATATTTTTTGTGCAGTTGAAACATAATCGGGCGGTAAACGGAGTATGAGAGCCTTTAGGAGATATGATCACAGCGCCAATGTCGTTACCCAAAGAATTTGAAGCTCCATCAAAGTACATAGACCATTGGGATCCCTCTTCAGGTCCTTCATTCGGTCTAGGTGTCTCACAATCAGTCACTAACATGATATTCTCGTCCGGAAATTCAAAGTTCATAGACTGATAATCATCCACTGCCTGATGTGCCAAATGGTCTGCCAACACACTTCCCTTGATTGCCTTTTGGGTCGTGTTCTGGATGTCATACTCAGTCAAGATCATATGCCATCTTGCTATTCTTCTGGATAAGGCGGGATTTTCGAAGATATACTTGATTCGATCCATCTTTGATATCAACAAAGTAGTGTGAGTCAGCATATACTGTCTCAGCCGGCGAGCAGCCCATGCCAAAGCGCAACAAGTTTTCTCGAGCAGTGAGTATCGGGTCTCACAATCGGTAAACTTTTTGCTAAGGTAATAAATAGCATGCTCTTTTCGGCCAGACTCGTCATGCTTCCCCAGCACACACCCCATTGAGTTGTCGAGTACTGTCAAGTATAAGATCAGAGGTCTCCCTCCAACTGGTGGCATTAGAATGGGTGGCTCTTGGAGATACTCTTTGATCCTTTCGAAAGCATCCTGGCATTCATCGTTCCAACGTACTACTTGATCTTTCTTCAGCAGCTTGAAGATGGGCTCAAAAGTAGCAATGTAGTTCAGTCGTCCCAGGAAACCTATGACTTCTTTCTCTGTTTTGGGAGCTGGCATCTCCTGTATAGCTTTCACCTTTTCTGGATCCACTTGAATACCTTTTTCGCTTACGACGAAACCCAGTAGCTTACCAGACCTCACCCCGAAGGTGCACTTATCCGGGTTTAACCTTAGCTTGTACAACTTCAGCCTGTCAAACAACTTCTGCAGATGGTCAAGGTGTTATTCCTCAGTTAGGGACCTTGCAATCATATCATCGACGTATACTTTGATCTCATGATGGATCATGTCATGAAACAAAGCAACCATGGCACGTTGATACGTTACCCCAGCATTCTTCAATCCAAAGGGCATGACCTTGTAGCAAAAAGTACCCCACTGAGTAACAAAGGTTGTCTTCTCGATGTCTTCAGGAGCCATTTTAATCTGATTATAACCGGAGAAACCATCCATAAAGGAGAATACCTTGTGCTGAGCAATGTTGTCAACCAAGACGTCGATGTGAGGCAGAGGGAAGTCATCCTTGGGGCTTGCCCTGTTCAGAACTCTGTAATCGACACACATTCGAACCTTAGCATCCTTCTTCGGCACAGGAACCACATTGGCCACCCACTGAGGGTAAGAAGTAACTGCTAGAAAACCGGCTTTGAGCTGTTTCATAACTTCAGCCTTGATTTTCTCAGACATCTCTAGGTGCATTCGGCGGACCTTCTGTTTCACTGGAGGACATTCTTACTTGGTAGGCAGACGGGGAACCACAATATCGATATCCAAACTAGGCATATCTTCGTAAGACTAGGCAAAGATCTCAACGTAGTCATGCGACATCTAAATCAACCGTTGCTTCACACTAAGCTCCAGATTTGCACCGATCTTAACTTCCTTCTTGTCTGTCTCTGTACCCAGATTCACTGATTCCACTGGCTCTTCGTGCGGCTGTATAGCCCTCTCTTCTTGAAGTAACAGTCTTGCAAGTTCTCCAGGCACTTCACAATCATCTTCACCTTCATCTTCGGCTAAGTTGATCGGACTTTCGAAGTCATAACTGGCAGTAGCAGAGTCGTTACCAATGAGATCCAGAGTGGATGGAGACCTGTATATGTGAGTGTGTGTAAAATAGTTGTTTTGCAAATTATAATAAAGAAAAACAAGGAGCGCAAAATTTGAAATGCAAGAACGTCCAATGCTTTTATTAATGATATATGAAAATGACACACATAAAGCCCTCACAAATGAAGCCACGGTGCCCCGAGTAAGACACCGGGCCATAAAGTTTAAATATTGTTTGCTACAAATTCAAAACAAAAAGTTTCATTACTGGGTGATAACAGAAACGGGCATAGAATCCTTCACTGTCCAGTTGGTTAATCCACCATTGGCAGTCAGGTAGATCCAACTGTCGATATCAAACTCTTCATCATCGTCATCCCCGATAGCATTCACCCATGCATCTTGTTTGGGCTTTTCTGGTGCTCCGAACTCGATCTCTTTTGCATCCATTAAGTCTTGTACCTTGTTATTAAAAACCCAACAATCATCCGTATCATGCCCCGGGCTATCAGAGTGAAAAGCATAATGGGCATTAGGGTTGTACTTTGGTGATGTAGTATTTGGATTCTTCGGGGCTTCCCTTGGAATCACCAGATTGGTCTTCAGCAACTGTGGCAGAATCTGAGATAAGGTCATGTTGAGACGGGTGAATTGCCTTCGAGGTCTCTCGTCCTTTTGTTGATTGTTGTACTGAGGAGTACCAGCAGGTTTTGAAATAACAACCGCATTAACATCTTGGCGGTGTTCAAGTCTGTTCTGTCTTTTAGAACTGTAGACAACACTAGATTCTTTCTTAAAAGGCTTCTTCTCGGTGCTTGATGAAGTACCCTTTTGTATCTTACCAGCCTTAATACCAGCCTCAATCCTTTCACTGGTCAAAATAAGTTCTGTAAACCCAGATGAAGAACTTCCAATTAGATGGTGGAAAAATGGACCAGAAAGGGTCCCCAGAAACATATCCACAAGCTCCCGATCAGCCAAGGGTGGCTGTACTCTCCCGGCGAGGTCCCTCCACTTCTGAGCATAATCTTTGAATCCTTCACTCGTTCCCATTGACATACTCTGGAGTTGGGTACGCGTGGGAGCGAGGTCAGAGTTGTACTGGTACTTCCTGTAGAAAGCAGTAGCCAAATCCTCCTAACTGCGAATACTGGCTCCATCCAACTGGTAGAACCACTCAAGCTGAGTCCCTGAGAGACTGTCTTGAAAGAAGTGGATCCATAGGTTCTTATCAGCGGTGTACGGTTGAATCTTCCTTACTTATGACCGGAGGTGCAGCTTCGGACAAGAAACTCCGTCATACTTAGCAAAAGTTGGTGCCTTGAATTTGTGGGGAATCACCACCACAGATGATAGACCCAAATCACCAAAGTCCAGACCAGGCACTTTCTGAACTTCCATCGCACTCAACCGGTCTTCCAGTTGTTTGTATCTATCCTCGGCCGGAGGATACTGTTCTTCGTCGAAGTCCGTCTCGTTATCGGAGATCACAGAGCTAGGAGCCCTCCTTTCTTCCTGACTATCTTTCCCTCCAGATGAGGTGATCAAATCAACTTCATTCTGAAGCCTGTTTCCAAACCTATGCCCTGTGTTAAACAAGATTGTCCTCTTCTTCTTCTTCTTCTTCTTCTCTTTCAGAATCAGGGTCTTTAGATCTTACTGACCCTTAGCTAGATTCATGAACGGCTCTTGGAATTGGGCATTTTGGGCCTGGAGGGCCTTAATGGCTTGCTCAGTTGAAGGTTCAGCAGACATGATGAGTGCTGAAATAAACAGCGAAGAAGATAAGAGACCTGTAATGGGTACCTATTATGGAGTGCATGGGATGAAATGCGTATGACATGATTTCAAAGACAATCGAGATATTCAAATTTGTAAACAAAAAAGGAAACACACTTTTATTAAGTAAACTTGAAATTCAAATTGTTCAAAAAATTTCCCTTAAGGTGTTACATGAAAGGAAATACTGAAAAGTAAATAAAAAATGGAAAGGAAATCATCAAAGGCCAATTAGTGCTCCCATGGTCGCTTCTTGTCGGTGCGGACATAGTCATTGAGAATCCGTTTGTTCTCCAGCTGCCTAGTCAACTTATGGATCTTCTGCTCTTGCTCGTTGAACTTCTCTTGGTAAGAATCTCGTTCTTCTCTCAGTTGCATCCAAGACCTTTTCAGTGCCCAAATGTCAGTGGGCATGTATGGATGGAGGATGGTTGGAAGAACCCCTTCTTCATTAGCAACTTCAACAATGATGGGCCAGACGGCTTCATATGGCATACCCAGCTTTTGGGCACGGATACGGACCCATATGAGATATGGCTCCATCGGAAGTGAAGTTTTTGGACCCAATTCATGTGGATCAGATATGTGAACTCTATCCCAAGCCCTTATGAATCTGCGGCATTGCTCATCGCTATCCCCTTGAAAATCAAAGATGATATTAGGCATTAACAGCTCATGAGGTCCTTCTCTTCTGGAACGCCAAAATTGATGTAAGGCCAAGCACGGGTTGTTAGAAATTCCTCCATTGGTTCCTATCAGTGGAACATTGGGGTACTCCCCACATCGATCAATAATAGCCACCTCGTCCATACCCTTGAGAGTCCAAATGATGTCATTATGCGAGAGAGACATAACCCTATAGGCCCAGCCCATGCCTTCTTTGTTCTTCAACACTGACTTGGGAAGGTGCGAAATAAACCACCTTGCCAATAATGGAGCACAATACATCAAGATTCCCCGCTTTCGGGAAGTACGGGCATAAAGCTGATGAAGGATGTCACCCAAGAGAGTGGGTACAGGATTGCGAGAGATGAAGATGTTTATCGCATTCACATCAACAAAGGAGTCAAAGTTCGGAAACAATACCAAGCCATATATTAAAAGAGCCAGAATATCCTCGAATGCCTTGAAGTCTAGACTATCCCAAAAGTAATTAGCCTTACCAACCAAGAACTTAGTCAAAAAGCCCTTTGCTCCACTTCTAGTCTCCCAGTTAGCTATTACCTCTTCTTTGGTCATATAAAGGGCTGCAGCAATCTCTTCGGGCATAAGAATCTTCTCCCAACCAGTAAACGGGGTCTGCTCCAGAACAGAGATATCGAGCAGCTCAGAGAACTCTTCTAAGGTGGGAACCAGCTGGTAGTCCTGGAAAGTAAAGCAATGGTACAACGGATCATAGAATTGGACCAGGACACTCATCATCTGCTCGTCCAATTTGGAGGTGACCAAACTGAGAAGATACCCATGTCTCCTGAGGAAGGAAGTAGTATCAGGCATCTTTGCAACCAACTCTTTAAGCATAGTGGGAACTTGGACAAAGTTGATCCGGATGGTATTCCTACGCATGGGCATCATGATGACCTAGAAAACAGAACAAAGATGAATCCCTCCTGTCTTTGAAATAGGTTAGTCCAATGCAATATGTATGCAATGTTATGATGTCATGATGTCATGATAGTAAGTACACCACAAGTATCCACAAATAGCAAACATGGTAAAGGCACACAAGTCACACAGAGAGCCCTTAGATTTCAGGATGGCAAGGAGCTTAGGTACTACCCTCTTTCAGTTTAGTTGGTTTAAACCTGTCCTAAAAATAGTAACCGGGTTCTAGAGGATCTCAATATCACTGACTACCCTCAATCGGTCATAATTCCAGTTTAGCAACCTCTTCTTGCGGCCAGAATCATCGTGAGAGTTTAGTCTCAATGAGTGTAGCATACTGCTACTGTTCTATGGCCAAGTTGATCAATTTAAAGGTTCTAAGGTCAGTTGGTGCTTAATGACCCCTTAGATGACCCATATTCTCCCCGTTCCAACACAAGGGATATCGGTACAATCTAAAGTTCCACACCAACGTAGCTACTGCTTCAACCGTATCGGTCTACGCCGTACAGTTCCCTCACAGTTTATTGCTACTTACCTAAAGGGTGCCCCCATATCCGGGTTAGGATCTATAGTAACTCCGATACAAGCCCACAAATATAAATCATACAAAGCATACAATTGAAAACACAATGATCTGATCCTAAGGTACACCCCACTTTTTTAAGAAATCCCCGGCAGAGTCGCCAGTTCTGTGATACGGTGGGAGAGAACTGACTTTTTTTTGGAATGCTGGTTCGCGTTTTGCGTTTGTTTTTGCAAAATGTCGTGGTAAGCAAGAGTCGCCACCGTCTTTTATTTTATCCAACAAGGAAAGGAAAAAAGCGCAGAAAAATTCCTTTTTCGAGATGTTTCTCGAGTCCGGGGGGTAGATTATAGAAAGGGAAGGTGTTAGCACCCTTTCTATCTGTGGTTATCCACGGGCTCTTAGGTACTTGCTCAAAGGGTTTTCAAAATTTGCTTTTCTTTGTGTTTGTGGGTTTGAAAGAGTTTTTTGTTTGAAAAGTGTAAGTGCGAAAAGTTTTGTTTTGTTTTAGAAAGAGAAAGTACTTAAGAACCATCTACCTACTCGAAAAAGGAATTAATTTGTGCTAATATCCTTTAGACAATGCTATCCCACTATGAATGAGTAGGTAGCATCGTCGTTGGAGTTTAAGGGTCAATTTGATTAAGGGACGTGCGGTCACTAAAGCAACGTTAGGACGCCTTAGCGGTAACCCTAATGTCTTAGATCATTTTTCCGAGGCAACCGTTTCGAGGAAACTATGATCTTTGGACAAGAGGGAGACCTCTAAAGCTTCCTATACTCAATGACCACGTTCAAAGGCAACCAAGCGAGGTGTACCCTAAGAGTGCGCATGTGCGAGTGTGTTATTTCGGTTAATTTTATCTTTGTATATGTCATGGGTGAGCTATGTTGATTTTAGGTTCAAACATTTGATCTTGTCATGCATTCCCTATTATCAAACATCTAACAGTTTATATGTTGCATAAATTAAATTGCGGAAATTAAATCTAACTATTACAAGGCGTCGGGTATTTACATCGCCAAAAGCAGCCCTTGAAATTAAAATGCGGAAAATAAATAAAGCGATAAAAAATAGTAAAGGTCCTATTAAACTATTACATTCCGGGAAACAGATACAATATTGAATAAAAATGGACCGCGTGTAGAAAATTAAATCGGGCGCACTCTAGGGTTTTGACCCTTTGATTTATTAAAGAAAAGATTTTTTTTGTTATTTTTTGAATTCAAAGGAAATAAACTAAGTTAAATAAATAAATAAATTAATTATTTAAGAAAAAGATATTTTTGGATTTTTGGATATTTAAAGAAATAAACACAAATTTGATTAATGTTAATAAAAACCTAATTATTTAAATTAATTTTAATTATTGCAAAAATATTAAAAGTTATACCTAATTAAAACTAAATTAATTAAATTAATTTTTATTTACAACAATGTCAAAGGGTTAAAAATGTGTAGGAAAGATCTTTGAGTAGGGTAGACAACTCCTAGTTACTTGATGATTTGCAAACATCATTGCTAATTTCAAAACACACAATTTCAAAACATTTCCCAAAATAAACTTTCGAACATTGAAACATTTTTCAAAAGATAAACACCTTTGTATACATTCAAACAAGAATTATTACAAAGGTTGCCTAAACAAATGCCTCTTTTCAAAATATTTTCAAAACCACACAAATCACCATTTCAAACAATTGGAAAAGCAAAGCAAGTGATCTAAACAAGTAACTAAGAGACCATGGAAAACCATGGATGAAAAGGGTGCTAGCACCTTCCCTTTTCATAATCTACCCCCCGAACCCAAGAAAACATCTCAAAGGTCTTTCCTGTGCTTTTTGACCTTTCCTTTGGATAAAATAAAAATTCGGTGGCGACTCTTGCTAAACCGAAACATTTGCGAACACAAACGCAAAACCTCAAGTCAGTTCTCCCACCGTATCACATGTTGGAATTGTTTATGTATGTTATTTAGAAGCTTTTGAAATTAAAAGGCCAAGAAACGCACGAGTAAATTTGGAGATTGGATTCAAAACTCAGAAATGGCAAGTTTTGAGATGTTTTTGGTGATTCTGTGTTTTAGGGAGTTTCGGGGCTTGAGAATGCATGTATTTTCTTGCAAATGACTTTTGTTTTTGTATGTAAAAGGTTTGGATACTTGAGGTGGTCAGAAGTACAAGATCATATGTATTGGCTTCTTGACTTGTTTTTGAAGTAAAGTTGACAAACATGGTTTCAATGCATAGTACAAAGCTATCTAGAGTGGTTACCAACTTTAAACATGCTTATCTGACTTTGTAGAGGAAGTTTGTGCAGAAGGAAGAAGTGTAAAGCTCAATGCAAGTTGACTTTTCATAAAGCTTGCTTTATGTTAATGGCAATGGTGCCTTTGTGCCATTAATGGAAAATTTACTTGGATAAAGCTTGAATCAAGTGGATAATAGATCAAAAGCAAGTGTAATCTTCTGATTATGGAGAGATATTGAGGTTTAGAGGCCTGCAAAGCAAGATTGTGCAGCATAGGTTTGGGATTTGAATTTTGTTCATCACAAAATTTGCCTTGTAAAACAACTTGAAACCCCAACTTCTGACCTTCGATTCTCCTTGATCACAAATTATCTCAAGGAGTTCTTTAACATTTTGGAAAGCTTGTAATGTGCTCTACAACCTCTCTTTGAATCAATTTTTCAAAATCTAAATGGAACTATGTGAAACTTGGGTCAGAAGTTAGGTCAAAATCTTGACCTAAAATGTCCAAAATTTCACTAAGTGTTTTAGTTTCATGACCATGACTTCATGGATTAATAACTTGAGATCCAAGCATTTCTAGGAGAAGTTGTGTAAAGAAATTTTGTAGATCTCATGGATATCTACAACTTTCATGTTGAAAGTTTCTTTTGAATCATCTTGCATCATGGTGAAAAATTGGCTCAAAGTTGTGAAAAAAATATGAAGATTTCAACACTTAGAAAATTTTCTAAGTTTGAAAACTTTGACTTTTCAAAATGAAATCTTGACTTTTTGATTTCTTGATGAACAAGTTTCATATTTTGACATGTTTTGATGAATTGTGATTTTTGACACTTGATTTTGACCAAAAAGTCAAAGTTTGACTTTTTAGTATACAGTTGACTTTTGATCAGTTGACTGAAAATCAACTATCAATCAATTGATCTTGAGCAATGTTTTGAGTCATGCCATTAAGTAAAAATGATGCAATTGAACTCTTAATATCATGCATCAAACTAATTAACCATTTGCTAGTTCAAAAATCAGAAATTGCCCTTTCTCAATCAAAACCCTAATTTTGACCATTTTGTCCTTTTGATGATTTGATCAAATTTCTTAAGGAATTATGGTCCAAACTTGATAAAATAATACATATGAGTTTATAATGTTGCTATAGGTAAACAATTATGAAGTTTGACTGTAAATTGACCACAATTGACTTTTCCCCCAATACAGCTGATTTTTAGGTCAACTGCTCAATTGACTGAGCAAAAATGTGATTCAAGGCTTGATACTTGACATGAGTAATCTTGGGGGATCCATAATGTTCCATGAAATTAATATGAGGAATTAAAAGTTCAAATATCCTTCTGCAATCTCAAACCCTAATTTCAATCATCAGTGCTTAAGGAGGTGTCTTGAGCTGATCAACCCTAGTGCAGTCTTGAACCAAAGGAGATCTTGTGAGAAAATATTTGATAAATGAGAGGGAAAATTTTGGGGTACAACAGAGGGGTAAGTTATGAAAAGGTAAGGTGTTAGCACCCTTTCCATCTGTATTTATCTACGGGCTCTTAATCGCTGGCTCACTTTGAAATGCTTTGTGTTTGTGTATGTTTAAAAATATTTCGAAAATGCCTAAGTGCGGCAATTTTGTAATGATTCTCTCATCGTTGAGAATGTATACAAAATGTTTGTTTTGAAAATATTTATGAAGGAGAGTGTTGTTTTGTGAAAGGATGTTTGAAAATGCCAATGTAAGACAATTTGCTTTATAATAACCCTTGTATCAGTCCTCAAGAGTGTTTATAAAGTGTTTTGAAAGTAGTTGTTTTGGAAGTGTGAGGTGTGAAAATTGTTTTAGTTTGTGATCAAGCAATTACGAGCGATCTACCAACTCAATGGTCTTTATTCTTTTCCTCCTCCTTTAGATACTGTCATCCTACCATTAGTTAGTAGGAAGCCCTACATTGGATGTGAGGGACAGACATGGGTCATCGCACAGTCATAGAAGGCAACTTCTAAGACGCTTTAGCAATTGTCGTAATGGACTAAGATCGTTTACTGAAGGCAACATCGAAGGGTCATCGAGGGACTACAATCTTTTAACTAAGGGTATTTCCTAAAGCATCCCACGTTCGAGGGACATGACTGTTTTTTATCTGAGGAAACAAGTGAGGGTATCCCTAGAGGTGCATGTGTGCAAAGTGTTTTGATTTCAAGTATTTATCTTGAGATTAGGGTTTCTAATAATTGATTTTAATCTTGCCATACAAACCCTAATTACAAACAGTAATAAGGAAAACAGTAAATTGCGGAAATTAAATGTTCTACACTATTAGAAGGCTTCACGAATGAAGGTACCAATTTATAATGAGGATGAAAAGCAATAAACCCTAATTATCTATTACAAATTTTTGACAGTTACATAATTGTATTAATGCGAAAAACAAATGCGCAGAGATAGAAAGGTGGAAAAATCCTAAAAGTTCTAAGTATTTTAAGAAAATATTTTGTTGTTTCTTTGTTTTGAAAAAATGTGAAATAAAAATTGGACCTAATTCTAATTAATTTGCAATTTATTTAAAATAAAACAAAGTGTAATTAAATTAATTAATTTTATGAGGATTAAATTAAATTAATTAAAACCTAAGGAATTCTAAGTATTTAGAAAATATTTTTGTATTTTTTGTTTAGAAAAATAATTGAAGTATAAAAACCTAGTCTTAATAAAATAAAATCAAGGTGATTATAATTAATTAGTTTTTCTTTGTCAAAAATTAAATTAAATAATTAAAAAAACCTAAATCTAATTTTGATCATTTTGATCATTTTTTCTGATTTTAAATAAAATTATTAAAAATAAAACAAACAATTTAAAATTAAAAGAAATTTAAATGGGCCTGACGCTGTAAAGGAAAATGGGGGTATGAAAAGAAAGAAATGTTAGGCCCAATAATAGTTTTTTTTGTTGAAGCAGAAAATAATGAAAAAAAAGGTAATAGATTGGGCCAAGGTTTGTAAAAGCAGTTGAGGGGGTGCTTAAAAGAAATAGATCATAGGCCCAAAAGCGCTGGCCCGAATACCTGTGTGATATAGTGAGGCTGATTTTAGGAAGCCCACCATGGATCTGGCTGTCTGGAGCACTGGCTCTGTGATCTTGAGATCTGATTGTCAAGATGTGAGGTATACCATGCACACTATTTCCTTGTTTGTATTGAATCTGCAAGAAACAAATGTGTCAAAAATAAAAGGGTATCGTTGGGGCTCGAACCCAGGTCCCTTCAATTAGCGCGCATTTGTTTTACCACTGGGGTGGTTATTTCATCCAGTTATGAAACGCCCCCCAGTTAATATATTATAAACCCATTTTCAAATTTGAAATTCTGCCTTCTTCTTCCTTGCGTGCACAACATAACAACAACACCATTGTTGAAATTTCTAACTCTTTCAATTCTCAATCATTTTTAAAAATGTAAACACCAAACTTGCTTAATTTTTCACTACGAATTCAACCATGTAACTTTTGAAAGCTATATATCAATGGTTAAGACGAGTTTTTTTGGTACCTGTAATATGTTGGGAGAACTGACTTGGGTGTTTTGTGCTTGATCGCAATTGTTGCGGATAGCAAGAGTCGCCACCGATTTTTGTTTTATCCAATAAAGAAAGGCTGAAAAGAACAGGAAAGACCTTTGAGATTATTTTCTTGAGTTCGGGGGGTAGATTATGAAAAGGGAAGGTATTAGCACCCTTTTCATCCATAGTTATCTATGGGATCTTAGTTGCTTGCTAGATCATTGCTTTTGTTTTGAAAGTGTGCTTTGTGGTGAGTTTTGAAAGTATTTTTGAAAAGCTCCTTCGTTTAGGCTAACTTTGTAATGATTCTCGTCTCTATAAGAATGTATACAAAGTGTTTGGCTTTTGAAAATATTTCATGTTTTTGAAAGTGTTTAGTGTGTGTTTGAAAAGATGTTTTTTTGAAAATGAGCAAGCAACTAAGAACGTTTCTACCTACTCAAAAGTCTTTTGTTCTTCTCCTCCTCCTTTAGATGTTGCTATCTGTGATACGGTGAGAGAACTGACTTGGGTGTTTTGCGTTTGATCGCAATTGTGCGGATATCAAGAGTCTCCACCGATTTTTCTTTTATCCAAAAGGAAAGGCTGAAAAGAACAGGAAAGACCTTTAGAGATGTTTTCTTGAGTTCGGGGGGTAGATTATGAAAAGGGAAGGTATTAACACCCTTTTCATTTGTAGTTATCTACGGGCTCTTAGTTGTTTGCTAGATCACTTGCTTTTGTTTGAATGTGCTTGTGGTGTGAGTTTTGAAAGTAGTTTGAAAATGTCTTTATAATGGTTCTCGTTTCTATAAGAACGCGTACAAAGTGTTTGTTTCGAAAGTAGTTCAAAGATGTGTTTGTGGAGTGTGTGTTTTTGAAAGTCTTCTTGGAAAGATGTTTTTGTAATGGTTCTCGTCTCTATAAGAACGTATATAAAAAGCTTTTGTCTTTTGAAAAGGTTTTAATATGAAAGTGTTGGTGTAAAATGTTTGGTTCTGAGCAAGCAAGCAACTAGGAGCGAATCTACCTACTCAAAAGGTCTTAAATGTTTCTTTTCCTCCTCCTTTAGATGTTGCTATTTTACCATTGATTTGGTAAGAAGCCCCATCATTGGATGTGAAGGGACAGACGCATGACGTTTGTATAGTCATAGAAGGAAACATATAAGACGTTTTAGCAATTTTTCGTAAGGGACTAGATCATTTTATCAAAGGCAACATCGAGGGACATCGAGGGACTACGGTCTCTTTTATCGAAGGGTCTTTGCTAAAGCGTCCCATATTTGAGGGACATGACTGTGTTTCCGAGGCAACAAGCGAGGTTACCCTAGAGGTGGGTGTGTGAAATTGTGTTTGATTCAAGTTATTTTGAAATTAGGTTATATAACGATTGATTTTGAATCTTGCTATGCACGCCTAATTACTATACAGTATAAGGAAAATAGTAAATTGCGGAAATTAAATTTCTACACTATTACAGAGCTTTCGGGAATGGGGGTACAAATTTACAAATGGGGATGGATTAATGCAATTAAATATCCAAATAGGCAAACAATACAACCAAATCGAATCGAGCAATTAATCGAAATTACAACAAGTTTATGAAGTAAAATTAATTAGCTAAAGAATTAAATCAAATGTAAACCTATTTTTGTCTTTTAGGGTTTTTGTTATTAAGAAGTTAAATAAACAAATTAAGACTTAAAATACAAAAATTAATTAGTAAAAATAATTACAAGGTTTTTTTCCTAAATTAAATTAGAACTAAGAACTAAACATAATTAAGAAAATAAGTTAACAAAGATCATGATTTACTAAATTAATAGAAATAAGTAAAACAAAATTAAATATTTAAAACAAAACAAAATGGAGAGGTGGTGTTGAATTGAAAATGGGGTGATGCTGTCTCTTTGGAGTATGGGCTTTAGAGGATTAAGCCCATGGGTTTTTTGTTTTAACAAAAAAATGAATGAAGCAAACAAAACAGAAAAGATGGAAAAAAACATCCCCAGGGGTCTCGAACCCGGGACCTTCTCTCCAAACACTAACGCTTTAACCATCACACCAAACGTTCATTTGTTATCTTAATTAACTTCACAAATATATAACTTAAAACTGAAAAAATTGGGTTGGGCCAAGTAAACCAGGCCCAAACCCAGTTTTGGGAATGGAAATGGTTGAAACCTTGAACAGAAAAAAGGACGTTGTTGTTGTTGTTTCAATTGGGAACCCTAAACAGAAAACCCTATCTCTCTTCTCACGCTTCAATCTTCTTCCTTCTCTCTCGCTTCATCTTCTCTTTGTCTCTCTCGATACCTCTCTATTCTAATGGCAAGTCAATCTCCCTCTCTGTTATCTCTTTTATCTCTAGTTACCCTCATCCCCAGAGAAAACCCTAAAGTCCTAAATCAAATTGGTACAGTAAATGCAAAAGGGTAAGGGAAGGTAAGAACAAACAATGAGTTACCTCTTTTTCAGCTTCTAAGGTATGTTCCGAATCTATGCTTTGCCTCTTCTTCTGATTTGCATATGATTTTTGTGTGTTTTTGGATTTGTAGAGATGATTTGGGTTTTGTTCATGAGACAGAAGGAGTCTGTATGTGAGTGGGTTTGTGGATGAAGAGGTTGAGTTCAGTTTGTCATTTTTTTAATGTTGGTTGGGTTGAAATTTGTATGATCTGTGTTTGATGTGCTCCACGTTATGGTGATGGATAGTTGCTCTTGATTATGTTCTTTTTATTCATGCTAATGCTCTTGTTTAGAACATATGGAATTTGTTTGTGTTTTGTTGAACAAGAGTTGGAGGTCTTTGGTTTTTCTGGTTTTTGTGTGTATGTTGGCTTGGTTTCTATACTCGATTTGTATCTTGCTGGTTTTGCTGCTTGGTTGGTTTGTATATTTTACTAGTTTTGGTGTATGGTTGGTTTTTATATTTGCTTGGCCTTCCTTTGCTTTGTGAAACATCAACTGGTATTATAATGAAAATAGGGTAAAAAGTGGGGGGGATTTTAGGGTTTGAATATTTTCTGATATGCTGACTTTGGCCTTTTGAGCATAGGTTTTAAATTGCCTATTTTGTGCAACATTTGGGCTGAGATTTGGAAGAGCTGACTTTGGAATTTTGTGTAAGCTAGGTGATATCTTTCAAACTGTTTCTTTCCTCTTTTGTCTTTCAATGTAAATGTAAGCTATTTTCTTTTTTTCACAAGAAATTCTGAAGGGTTTGTAAACCTTTTGGAAAATGATGATATATTTTGGTGTGTTGAGCAAGCTAACTTGCTATTTTGCCTTGTCCTGTTTTGTCTTGCTTGTTGTTGCCTTCTTTGTGCTGCTTTGCTGCAATATTGTTGTAGGTTGACCTTGCTTTTGCTGCTATGTTGCAATATTTTATTGTTGTTTTGTTGCAGGTTTGTTGGCTTGTGTGCTTGGCAGCTTGCTTGCTGCTATGTTGCTGCTGCTTCGCATCCTGCCTTTGCTTGTTATATTGATGCTATTTGGACAGCCTTGGGCTTGCTTGTTTGCATGTTTGTTACAGGTTCTGCACTGCTACCTGTTTTCTATTATGTTGCTGCTGTTTTGCAGCTAGCCTTTGCTTGATTTGTTGTGTTTGGCAGCTTTGGGCTTGCTTGTTTGCATATTTTCTTTTCCTTTAGGCTTGCTTGTTTTCATATTTTCTTTTCCTTTTTGTGAACCAAGGCCCAACCTTGTGATTTGCAAAATAGTAAAAGAGGGATTATGATAAAAACCTTAAAAATATGATTCCTAAATACAAACCCTAATGATGAATTTTTCCCTTTTTTTTCAAATCACTCTTGCTTGATTGCTTGCTAACTTTTTTTCTTTTCTTGTTTCATGAACACGGGGAGTGAATGGATTGCTTGAATATGAAGCAAGGAAGACTTGAAGAAATAGAACAAAATTTCTCTCTTTGTATACAAAACAAAACTTGTAGTTTACACTTTACTTGTAATGTAATGAACACAAAGCCTTAAATAAATTTGTAAATGATGAAATTTATTGTACCAATCTTGAATTTTATTTAAACTTTGAAATTCTCAATTGAATGCTTTGAATGATACACCTTGGTTTGGTAACTTGAACTTCAAGCAATCACAAACGACTCTTTTAACTTGCATTTCAAGTAAACCACGCGCCTTGTACTCCAATCAAATTTCTAAACAAAATAAATTTTTAAGAATTCGATTCCAACTTGGTTAACTCAAACCCAAAACCATGGACATTTAAATGAAAGCCTTAATCTTCACATCATGTGCAAATCAAATTTTCATTCAAAATGAACTCGCACGCCATGCTCGATAAAAATGGAAATTCATTGCCAAACAAACATGCTTTAAGAACATTCATCAATCTTGTATAATTAACAAACTTCAACATGAGAAACATAGTCCTGAGAAAAACAAATTATGGTTAAGAACATTCAAAATTAAACAAATGACTTGCAACGATTCGATAACTTTCAAAATCTTCCAAACACAATTTTCTTTCAATCTTTGAAGATTAACTCGTGAGCGACATCACTTATAACCATATGCAGAAATATCGTCCCAAGATCTTGTAATTTGAGGAAATCATAATTCTTAGAAATCAGGCGACAGTTACTTAAGATTAGGTCAAAATCCATGAAGCGACTTCTAACGTATTCGAATTTTGGTGATCTTCCACACTCGTAATCAGCTCTTGATTTGTGAAGATAAATTGGAGATGACATCAAGGAGAGTCATACGCAATAAGAACCGCTCAAAAATATTGAATAATGAAGAAGTTACAATCGTTTGAATTTGCTCTCGCAAAAGGTCGATTTTTGGGTCAATGTAGTCATTTTCAGTTATCTGAGCCATCGACTGAGCAAACTTGCAATGCAAAGTTTGAAAACTGGCATAAACATCCTTGAGGAGACATGAAGATCTATGAAGAACATTTGAAGCCTTTAAGACTCAATTTTCTCTAAGAAATATCAAACCCTAATTGTTGATTTACTGCATAGAGAGAGAATATGCCTGACCAACTTCTGAGCCAAATTGAGTATTCAAAAAACCCTAGAATATGAAAAATGGGAGGGAAAGTTTTGGGGTACAACACTATCTTACCATTTATTGGTAAGAAGCCTTATCTTCGGATGTAAAGAGACGGGTGTGGGTCATTGTATAATCATGATATTAATGTTTGTGAGATATCTTAGCATTTCTCTTGAGGGACTAAGATCATTTGTAAGGCAACATTCGAAGCATCATCGAGGGACTATGATCTTGTATTTTTTGATTGTTTTTTCTAAGACGTCTCACATGCATAACATGACCATGTTTCGTAAGACAACAAGTGGAGTTAACCCTAGAGATGTAAGTGTGCAAGTGTTTGTATTTCATGCTTGGTTTATCTTGGATTAGTGTTCTCTAAGATTGATTTTATCTTCCCATACAAATCCTACTTAACTAGCATTTATATGAAAACGATAAATTGTAGAAAGTAAATATTCTACGCTATTACAATCATTTGGGGAATGGGGTGTACAAATTTACTAATGGGGGTTGTAAGAAATTAAAGTCCTAATTATCTATTACAACCATATTGAAATAATATACAAGAATTGAAATGTAAAATAGCTTTCTTTTGTTTTGGTTAAGAGAAGAAACAAATTTGCTTAAGAAAATATTTTTAGTCTTTTTGTTTTAAAAGAAATAAAGCAAACCATGTGAATATCAAGTATTTTTTAGTGTTTTTGATTAATGAAAATAAAAATGATGATAAAAATAATGAGGGCAAGAGTTATAGTGCTTCTAAAATAAGAGAGAGCAGAAATTCTGACTCAGGCGCACTGCAAATTAGAAAGAAAATGTTAGCATAAAAGGGGAAAGCCAGAAGTGCTGATGCATCTGCACTAAAGTTATGGGGTTGCTGGGAATAAAGGAAAGCCTAGAAGTTCTGATTGCTAAGAGAGCCTATAAGTTCTAGTGTTACCGGAAGGTCAGAAGTTATGTTTATTGAGAGAACCTAGAAGTTCTGATGTTACTGGAAGGCTAGAGGTTCTGGTAATGGGTAAGTGAGGTGTCAATGCTATTGGATGAGAATATCTAGAAGTTCTAATCCAGGAGTACTGTTTTGACAAACAACTGAAGGGGTTTACCTAGAAGTTCTTGTCCAGGATCAATGTTTGACAAATAATGGGGTAAAAATGTCAAGAAATAAACATAAAAAGATGCTTCTGGGGCTAGAACCCAGGACCTTAACACTAATGCCTTATGCGCTCGCTCTCTACCACAGGGGTGGCTATACATCCAGTATTAGAAACAAAAACATAAACATATATTACAAAGTAAGTTCTGACGATGAACTTCATCTTCTTCTTCGTGCCAGCCAGAGTATCTGCAACTTAGTCATTTCTCAACAAAAATGGAAAATGCAAACATAGTTGTTATGGAAAATTTCATCATGGTTTCAGAAATACAAAGCATCACAAACTATAAACGAGAAGCAAGCATGCATTTTGCTAAACCTAATTCTGAACCCTAACTTCCTAAAGAAGTTCTGATATGAAATTCTCTATACTTAGGCCATATACATGAAATCTATAAATATGTAAAGAATCAGAGTTATGATCTCTACATTGTATCTTTGAAAATGCAAGCCTAACAATGCCTAAGTAATGAGATAAAAGTCAGAAGAAACTTACCTTGCAGCTGGAAATTGTTATGTGAATTAGAGCCTGGTTCAGATTGCTGTGATGTTATGGTCAGTTTCCTCAAATTCTCAGAAAGCTAAAACAACTCTTAACTTGAGCTATGAATGGTTGGAAAGTTCTGGAGCAGTCAAGTTGCAAATTTCTGGTTTTTGAAATAGAGAGCAGTGAGGACTATTTTACAGTTTGAAAATAGAAGTTGGGAAAGCTTTTATGTGTATACTAGAAACTGTATGGATGATCAGGTCAAGAAACACACAAGGAAAATTAGAGTTTGGATGCAAAAACTAAAAACTGGCAGGTTTTGTATTTATGTTTGCAGTTTTAGGTTCTTGGGAATTTTCAGCAAGGTTTCAAGGCTTTTTCCAATCTTTCGAATCCTCCAACAGTTTGCAAATGAATTTTAATTTACAGGCAAAGGATTTAGCAGCTTGGAGAAATCAGGAGAACAACCATCATGTCTTATGGCTCGTTGACTTGTTTTTGAAGCAAGTTTAGACAAGCAAGATTCAAGGCAAGGTAGGGTGATTAGCAGCTTTAAGCACACCTAATCTGAGTTTGTAGGCATGATTTGTGGAGAAGTACACTCAGAAACAATGTAAAGTATGGGCTCAAAATAAACTTTGTACAAAATTTTGCTTTTCAAGGACATCAGTGGTACTTTCATGCCACACATGGGAAGATCCTTTAGATAAAGACTCAAAAGTTGGTGTAAGAATTAAATGATGACGAGATTTAACAAGCAAGAAGGCCTGCAACATGAGATTATACAGTCTAGCTTGAAACTGGATCTTAAGTTCAGCATAAACGTAACTTGGAACAAATGTCCAACTTCTGATCTTTGATTCTCTCTGCTCCAGCATGATCTGAAGGCATTCTCAGACTTTTCAGAAAGCTTGTAACATGCTTTGTAATCCCTCTTTGAATCACTTTTGCAAACTCAGATTGTACCTATGTGAAAACTGGCCCAAAAGTTCTACTCAAATTTTGACTTGGAAATGTTCAGAATTTACTAAGTGTCTTAGTTTCGTGGACGTGTCTTCAAGGGTTTATAACTTGGAATCTCAGTGTTTCTATGAGAAGTTCTGTTCTGCAATGTTTTATATCTCATTAAGATCTACAACTCTTGTGTCAAAAGTTCTTCCTGAATCAAATTGCATCGTGATGAAAATCTGGCCAGAAGTTCTGAACTTATCATCTTTTCTTAACACTTAGAAAAATTTCTAAGTGTTTAGAATTTCGACTTTTCCAAAGTAATTTTGACTTTTGATTTTCTTGGTGAACCAACTTCATATGCTAACATGTCTTGATGAAATGTGATTCTTGAAACTTGATTTTGATTAAAAAGTCAAAGTTTGACTTTTTCAGTGTGCATTTGACCATTTTCCCCTTGGGCCAATCCCAAACCTAAATTGATGTATCAGTGCTGCAAACTTGGTTCATGGAAGATCTTGTGAGAAATTTCTTGAGAAATGAGAGGGAAAATTTTTGGGTACAACAACTGCCCCTGTTCAATCTTCTTAAACCTGAAGAGTTAGATTGGTGAGCCTATCATTCGTGACTTAAAGGTGGAAGATGATTGAACACTAAAGGGCCCAGAAATTTGCACTTGATGATGTGTTAGTTGACTGTGTAGGGAATGGGCTTAAAGATTCCATTCAGAGTGACCGGGGAAGGTATCAGGATAAATCTTTTGGTTGATTTATACTGAAATAGCATACGTTTTTTGCATGCTGATTTTTTCCTGCAAGGAAGAGGATTAGTTACATGCAGATGTATGAATGGTGTGATACGGTGGCAGAACCGACTGTTTAGGAAAATGCTGGTTTTCTTCTTGCGTTTATGTTTGCAAAATGTCGCGGTAAGCAAGAGTCGCCACCGACTTTTATTTTATCCAACTGGAAAGGTCAAAAGCACAAAAAAAATCCTTTTTCGAGATTTTGAGTACGGGGGGTAGATTATAGAAAGGGAAGGTGTTAGCACCCTTTCTATCCATGGTTTTCCATGGGCTCTTAGGTACTTGCTCATCTTTAAAAATTGCTTGTGTGTGTTTGTTTTGAAAAGTTTTTATTTTACTTCATTTTAACCCTTGCTTCTGTCTTCTAGAGTGTTACGAAATGTTTTTGAAAACTTTGTTTGAAAAAGTGTTTGGTGTGAAAAAGTTTGATTTTGAGCAAGTACCTACTAGCATCTACCTACTCGAAAAAAGATTATTTCTGTTCTTGTTTCCTTTAGACAATGATATCCTACTATTGAGAAATAGGTAGCACCGTCATTAGAGTTGTAAGGGTCAATTCGTAAGGAAGGTACGATCACTAAAGCAATGTTAGGACGTCTTATTAATAACCCTAGAGTCTTAAGATCATATTCGAGGCAACATTTCCGAGGCAACATTTCTAAACGGGACTTTTGATCTTTGTTTAGACAAGAGGACGACCACTAAAACACCCTATACTTAATGATCGTTTACCGAAGGCAACCGAAGTGAGAGTATACCCTAGGAGTGCGCATGTGCGAGTGATTTGATTTCAGTTATTATCTTTGCACATTAGGATTTTCTATCCATTTTAAAATTATCATGCAATCTTGTCATACAATCCTATTAACATGCATCTAACAGTTAATATTTTGCGAGAATTAAAATGCGAGAAATAAAAACTACGCTATTACAAGGCTTCGGGGAGGGGGGTTAATTACATAGCCAAAAACCCGTAAAACGATAAATAAAAAGGGAATCCTAATTAAACTATTACATACCATGAGCAGTTACATTAATATTTGCAAAAAAATATAAACAGACGCGATGAATCGAGAACGACAGATTTAGGGTTTTGACCCCAACTATCTAATTGCAATTTAAAAGAAAAAAAAAGTCATTTTTTGATGTTTTTGATTATTTTGAGAAAATAAAGTTTAATTGAGTAAAAAACCTAATTAGTAATTAATTTAAATTAAGAAAAATAATTAAATTAACCTATTTTTTTATTTTTTTTATTTTTGAGAAAGAAATAAAAATTAAATCAAAAGCAAACCCTAATTTTTCTAATTTATTTTAATTATACACAAAAAGTTAAAATTACCCTAAATTATATTAAAACTAATATAAAATTAAATTTCATAAAAAATAAAAACCTAATTCTAAATTTATGAAAATTTGATTTTATGACTTTTTGTGAAAAAAAGGAATTAATTTTGTTAAAAAAAACAATTAGGTGAATTAAATAAATATAAAGAAAATAGAAAAAGAATAAGAATGGGCCTGGTATTTGTTTAGCAAAAAGGGGGTGTGATTGGAAATTCTTGGCCCAATAACTCCCGGCCTCTTTGACTTTTCCAATCTCCTGCGCTTGCTTGACTTATGCCCATGGTGGACCCTCATGGGAGGAGCCTTGGATCTGGCTTGTTGATGATCTGATTGGTTGGATATTGAGGACGTATGGTAGACTTATGGGACGCCTGTGCACCTGATTATACAAGGAAAAATAATATGGAACACTGTTGGGACCTGGGGATCGAACCCATGCCCTTAGGCGTTTTTACCCTGCGCGCTTACCAGCTGTGCTAGCTTTGTTAGTTGTACAAATAATGAACAACAAATATAATATGATAAAACAAGTGGCTAAACTCAAACAACGCGCGAAATTTGAATGGGCGAGTCATGGAGCGCCACGTTATCCTTCTTCTTCCTTGGCTCTGTCGTTTTAGACAAAACCCTTTACCTACGGACACTGGGCGTAGGTACAACCCTTTTCCACTCCAAAACCTTGTCCCTGCATGATAAATCATAACCAGTGGTACCAATCAACTCGTTGCAACCTCACAAGCATCATGGTACCACTATCCATGGCCAATTGTCCCTGTACAAGAAAACCCTAAACACAAAGAAAAAACCCTAGCCATGGCACTTTGATGTACAGTTAATGAAAACGCAATTAAATATAACCATTAGCTTGAAAACATCATAAGGTTTAAGAATATATCAATGAATCATGCTAAATGTGCCAGAATTATGATATTCGAATTCAAGAAAGTATGGAAATCGTGTGACACTTACAGTGCATTTCTGGATGTTAGGAAGCTTGCTAGTGGTTGAATCTTGATCCTTGGATGTCCATCAATTGATTGGGATGGTTATAATGCTTTGAATTGACCTGAAAAGTGGAAATCAGTTTGCCACTTTTCTTGAATTTTTTGAAACTTGCACTCTCTTTCACACTCCTCCAATCCCCTTGTTTTTGGTCTGCAATCCTTCCTTATGTATCCAAGAATGAATTAGGGTTGCAACTTGGTTTCAAATCTTCTCCAATTATGATCATTGATTCATGATTTGATCCTTGTGCAAATCTTTCCAAATCAAGCAAAATGCAATCTTTTTGTATCCATATGAGCCTTGCACGATTTGATCTCACTTCCAGATGTATAATAAACCTAAACATGCACATAATCTCAAGATTTGATTAGTTTTTGATATTTTTATTATTTTATTTGATTTAATTGAAATAAAATCAAAATAAATAACAAAAATAATGTCATGACAAGTGGAAGGGCTAGTGGGTCGTGGTTCACATTACAAACTCAATGCAAGCATAAAAAGTTGCGCCCATTTGACAAAAATTGCAATTTTGGACACATTTGACTTTTGGTAATTTTGCAAAAAGGGTTAACTTTTCCAATGCATAAATCTCTCAATTTTTACCATAGAGATGTGTTCTTGGATTTTTAGAAAGCTTAAGATGTCCTCTAAGCAACCCTTTTGGTCTCATCTCAAATGAGTCTTCCATGTTCATGTATGAAGCTTTGACCCAAAAGGTGTTTTTGTTGACTTTTCAAAATGACCTATAATGTCCAAATGCATATCTTCTTATGAGTGCATATTTTGAACTTGGGAGTTGAATATGGATTGTATGGAATTTCATCTTCTTCAAAATGAGCTTTGGATGGGTCATTTTTGATAACGTATGAGAAAGTTATGCTTGGTCAAAGTTGAGTTGACTTTTCCTACAAAACCCTAATTTAGCAACTTTTGGGTTTTGATGAATTGTGAGTAATCCTTGAGGAATCATGATCAACCCTTGATCAAATGGTGAATAATACTTCAAAATGAGAATGTTGACCAAAAATCTTGAGGTTTGATTGTATGTAGGCCACAGTTGACTTTTGCCCTAGCACAGTCGATTTTCAGGCCTTTGAGCAATTGACTGAGCAAACTTCCTCTGCAAGGCTTGAAACTTGACATGGATGATCTTGAGAACATGTTAGGACAATTGTGAGAATTTGTGATCCTTTTGTCTCAAACATCTTGATGCAAACTGAAACCCTAATTTGAGGTAGACTGCCTTAGGAGAGAGTTTGTCTAGTCAACCCTTGGACTTCCTTGAGCAATCTGAAAACCTTACTTGACATGTATTGAGAAATATGGGAGGCATAATATGAAGGTGGAAGATGATTGAACACTAGAGTGACCAGAAATTTGCACTCGCATGAAGTGGTATTTGTCTTGTGATATCGCGAATGGGCTTATATATTCCATTTGGAGGTTGATGTTGGAAGATGGGCTTAAAGATGCCATCAGAAGAAGTGTCGATCACATAAGAGATTCCTTTGCGAGAACATGTACACATGTCATTGATGAGGACTTTGCTGGGGAATGCTGGTCTCTGTCTTGGGAAAAGTAGAATTTTAGGAGCTTCAGTTGTCCGTTACTCTACTGGGGAGTCACCTCTTAGTTGAGGAGGTGAAAATGAACTTCTATCTGGTCGTGCTCCAGGCTTCACAGTGATTTGCTGAGAAAAATAAGATTAACTGCTATCTGGTCGTGCTCCAGGCTTTACAGTGACTTATTGGGGGGATGAGATTAAACTTGCTATCTGGTCGTTCTCCAGGCTTTGCAATTTCTCACTTCTTATCTGGTCGTGCTCCAGGCTTCAGAAGGAATCAAGTGGTTATCCGGTCGCATCTGGGCTTCAACTTGAATTTAAGGCATACTAATATTCGGTCAATTTCCGGGCTTCATAGTAATTGGCCGAGTAAACTGCTATTTGGTCGAATTCCAAGCTTCGCAGTACCTTATATTGTTATCTGGTCGTGTCCTAGGCTTTAGTATCCTTTGCCGCTATCTGGTCGTGATCCAGGCTTCGTGGTGTCTTATACCATTATATGGTCGATTCTAGGCTTCATGGTATCTTGTATTGCTATCTGGTCGATTTCCAGGCTTCATAATAACTTGTTGAGGATTAAGTTGTTTTCCGGTAGATTTTCGGGCTTCCAAGCTTGTATTTAAGACATACCACTATCTGGTCGATTCCAGGCTTCGTAGTATTCTGGAGATATCAAGATATTATCCGGTCGATTTTCGGGCTTCATAGCTTGAACTGGAACAAAAATCTTAGTATCGATTTGACTGAACCAGAGAAAACTTGTGAGAACTTGATTGTATCTTTCTCTGAAAGGTAAAGATTTAGTTGTATGTAATGTCATGATGTATAAAATGTATTGAGTAATGATGTTCTCAAAATAAATGAGATTATGTTGTATGATGCACATGCGTATGCTACGATGTATGGATATGTAATGCCATTGTGATACTCTCTAGCCAGGGAGAATAAATCATGGACTACCGCTGGAGATTATAAAGAGTTAAGTTCCTCGTTCTCGCTGGGGATAGTGACCGAAGATGATTAGCTGGAGACTTGCGTCTGTCCTGCTCGAGAACATTCCGTCGGGAGAGACTCTGTTTGAGAATAATTCTGTGGGAGAATGACTCTGGGGAAGAGAGATACACTGTTGGACGATCTGCTGACCTAGAGAAACAACTCTGTTGGGGATGGATTATCGTTGCTGGTGATGAATAAACTCTGTCGGGGATTGAATTTCTTCCTGTGGAAGAAATAAACTCCACCGATGGTGAACTTCTATTGTTGGTGATAGATAAACTCTGCTTGGGGAGAATTTTGCCGACTTATTCGTGATTATGAACCTCGGCTGGGGAGAGCTAATACCACTGTCTTTGGGTACTTCCTGCTCTGCAGGGAGTGTATGTACCTTTAGTCATATTCTTAAGCTTGCTCTGTCCCCGTACCTGGTGGGTAGAGCAACTGTAAAGTTTGGACATTTCTTGTTTGCCCCTGTTCCTGGAATTATGAGTAATTGTCTTTTGTTTTTCATGTAAACATTTATGAGCAGCAATTATTTTCAAATGCATATATCAAAAATGAATCATTTGACGTTCTTGCAAAACAAAACAGAAAAAGAAAAAACAAATCGAAATTTCTTGTGGAAATGAATTGTATTGATTTGAAGTTGGCCTGTAATAGACGTTTTGTACAAGAGACTGACGTCCTAGTAAGAGAACACCGCCGAAGGATAGAATTATACAATTTGTGTAAAAGGAAGAAAAACTTCTATGTGAACAATCCCATTGGGTTCCAACTCTACTATTTCCTTTATATCTTCGAGCGTCTCATCACTTTGCTACTTGGTCGAAAGTAGATCAGATTGATTGGCGTCGTCCGAGCTTGATAGTCGATACCGAAGTCTGGTCGCAAGATGATCCAATGAGACGTAGTGTTACGCTTTGATCCCTAATTTTTTCCTGGACCGCCCTTTCGGGTTTTCAGTCCACCGGGATACCCTTTTTTGCCCAAGTTGCCTTTTCAGGTTTTCGACTTGTCGGGTGTACAGTTTTTCATTTTCATCCCTTACTTTTTCCCGAACCCTTTTGTTTCGCCGGGAAGCCCTTATTTCTGCCTAGGCCAGTCTACCTAGCGGGTCTTTGATTATGCATAGTATTTTTTCACTATGTCTGCATTGACAGGGTGAGGAAGGTCGTCACCATCCATGGAGGTTAGAATCATAGCTCCTCCCGAGAAAATGTTCTTAACCATAAATGGCCCTTCGTATGTGGGGGTCCATTTGCCCCTGAGATCACCTTGCGGCAATATGATGCACTTGATCACTAGATCCCTGACTTGATACTCTTGGCGTCTGAATTTTTTGTTGAAAGCCTTGATCATCCGTTTTTGATAAATTTGACCATGACAAATAACAGTAAGTCTCTTCTCGTCGATTAGGTTCAGCTGATCATGTCGGGTCTGGATCCAGTCGTCTTCGCTCAATCTTGCATCCTTCATGATCCCGGGAGAGGGTATCTGGACCTCAATGGGTAAGACTGCCTCCATGCCATACACCAGAGAGTAGGGTGTTGCCCCTGTGGACGTCCGTGTTGAGGTGCAGAACCCATGAAGAGCAAATGGTAACATCTCGTGCCAGTCTTTGTATGTCATTGTCATCTTCTGCATAATCTTCTTGATGTTCTTATTTGCTGCTTCAACAACCCCATTCATCTTCAGCCGGTAGGGAGAAGAGTTGTGATTTTGTATCTTGAACTGTTTGCAGAGCTCGGTGATCGTTGTATTGATGAGATTTATACCATTGTCCGTGATGATGCTCTCTGGTACACCGTATCGACAGATTAGATTAGGTCAGATAAACTGTGCCATGGCGTTCTTGGTTACTGTAGCAAAGGAAGCTGCCTCGACCCATTTCGTGAAATAATCAATTGCTACCAGAATGAAACGATGCTCGTTGGACGCAGTAGGTCTGATCTCGCCGATCATGTCGATGCCCCACATTGCAAAAGGCCAAGGAGCTATTGTAATACCCCAAATTTGTCCTACCCTTTTACTTTTATCTGGTTTATGCATTGTCGCATTTCTCTCATGTACATAACTCCATTAGGTCATGTAACATTGCATACATTCATTAACAACCTTTTTTACATAAGATCAGTGATATTGGGAACTAGGGTTGTTGTATGACTTTAAGGCTTTCATCTTTGCACAAGCTTGTTTAAATTGATTTCTTCATCGATCATTTGTTTAAAGCTAGGTTTTCATTTCAAGGACTTTATCATCATCAAGCTACGAGGCTATTCTTTTCTTCTCAATATCAAGTTGCGAGGTTTTATGAAATGAAGCTAAGAATTAGGGTTTATATCTTATCATACTTAAGCTTGTCAGCATTCTACTTGAGGTTTATTCCATATCAAAGTATTCGCATGTCTCATCTTTCATATTCGTCTTCAAAGAATCCCTCAGAGCAGAGTCATTATGTTAAAATCATCTATAGGGAAGGGGTTTTGTCAAAGAGATGTTATGATTTGCGAAGTATCATCATTCTTTGGGATATTTGTGCTTAGCATGCAAGTTTAGGTTGAATTGAACAAAAAATCCCAAAGTGAATTAAGGTTTCATTGGGATGAGTTAGGACTGTGAAGTGTTCATTCAAGTTTTGATACTAAAGATTCAAGTTTGTTCAAGTTTGTCGAAATGGCATCAAAGCTACATGTTTTATTCGTTAAGCATACAAAGTTGGGAAATGTATTTAGGGAGTTTCCTTGGAGTTCAAGTAACAAGCCATCATTCAAACTTATTTTACAAGACGAGCTCAAAAACCACCCTTGACCATACTTGACTTCATATTTATGACCATTACAATTTACATTTGAGTAATCGTATCATTACGATTATATGGAAAATAAAAGGCGATACTTTGAGCACTTAAGAGAATTGATATTGAATTTAAGATATTCAGTACTCCTAATTTCCTCACACTATCAATTATCATCGGATTTCAATTTGAAATAAAAGAAAGAAATAGGTGAAGCTTCTCCATTAAAGTCCAAGTCCCATACAAGATTTACTCAAAAAAGGAATATACAATTTGAGAAAAGATTTAAAGAGGAAAGAATTACAAGATATTATTCTACAAAATCTAAACATTATGTATAACTTCATGTTTCTTCCATACTAAAATCCATAGCTTTCATGCTTCTGACTTTTGTTCTCTCGATTAAGTCTTCATTCTTCATGATCAAAACTCGAAACGCGTCGCATCCTTGTTTCATCAATATACTCAGCTTTGAACTGTCCATGCTTTCAAATTGCTCCAAAACAACCTACACAATCAAGAAAAAGAACCAAAGCGGTGGCACTTGAGTAAAAATTAAAAGCTACCAAATTCATTTCATTATTGCAAAATCCCAACCTTCCAAAACAGCCATGCGAAACTTCTAACTATCATTCTAATTGGATTTGCTAGCTCATGTAACATAATCACCAAACAAAATTTCCAACTAACTGCTTCCTAACTACCAACCTGCAACAAAACCAATTTCTAAACTTGATTTCCTAACCGACCAAAGCTAACAGATTTTTGCCATTTTCTAACAGCTCTAACGAATTCCAACTGGAGTTAACCGCATTCCCTGACAGAAAACATAACAGAAAACCAACTTTCCAACCTCACAGCTAACAGAATTCTGTAACAGAATTCAACAAATACTTTTAACAGAATTTCTAATTTCCCTAACTTCTACCAACTGTCAAAACAGAATAACTAACTTCTATAACTGCTAACCAAAACAAAATTTTATAAACATCACCTAACCATTCTCCATCAATAGCTCCAAACTCTTAACATTCCAAACAAAAAAACCAAAACAGAATTCACAAACACATGACGAATTTCTAACAGAACTAGTAACAGACTGTCCAAACAGAATACCTGACTTCCCTAATAGCTAACTTCTAACAGATTCATAAATAACTTAACCAATTCCTAACAGATCCATAACAAACCTCAACCATTTCTAACTACCTATCTAACCCCTATAAAATAGAACAGCTCCAACTGAACAAGGGGAAGATACACAGCAAAAGAGATGATAACAGAAAAACTAACTCTAATCCTCACCTTCTATATTCTCTAACCAATTTTTAATCAAAGGCGGAGATCCATTCTAATCAGTAACTAACTTTCACAGTCCTAACCAACTATATAATATAAACTCACCAGATTCTTCTTCATTGGGAACTCTCTGAGAAATCATCAGAAAACTTCACTCTTTTCTCTCTCTGAAATCTCTGAAAATTCATCTGTAACCTCTAACAAACTCTCTCGAAAATCTTCATCTTTCACCTTCACGCTTCAGCCTTCATCAACCTCTAACATCTTCAATCTCTTTTCTGCAAAATCTCCATCACCTTCCTCACCATGCATACACCTTCTTTACTTCTCAGAATAACAAAATCCCAACTACAAAAAATCTAGGAAAAGCAGAGATTCATAGAAGAAAACAAAAAGAACGAAGAAGAAGGCCATGAAGAGGAAGTGTACCTGGACGATACCTCGAAGAACATCTGGATTTATCTCTGGAATTCTATCTTCGTCGGTGTCAATCACCATCGGTAAATCACGACTCCTCTAAATCTTGCATCTTTTTATTTCTCCTAGCTTGGCGATGGTTTAAATCCGCAGAAGTTCAACGGAGCCGACAAAGAATTTGCGGATTAAAACTCGAATTGAAGTGTTAGAATGTTGATTCTCAAAAGAGGAAGAGATTGAGCGCGGTGGGGTTGATTGATGATTGGCGGCCACATAGGAAGTTGAATGGAGGATGAAGGCATAGTGAAGAAACGGAAGCGAGGGAGAGTGAGGCGATTTGAGTGACAACAAAGTTTTCCTCGACGGTGCTAGTGCGTAGGGCCACCGACAATGGCGACATTGGGAAAAAGGAAAAGAGGATTGACTGAGTGAAGAAGCTTGAACGGTCACACGCATTGTGAACCCTAATTCCGTTCTCACAAGTCACTAGTGTGTACTATTGGGCTTGACCAAACCAAGTCACCCAGTCCCATAAGCCCATTGCTGATTTATTTGGAGAAGACTGAAGCCTGTGCACAAAAAGATCATTGGAATGGGTTTAGTTTGGGCTTAATGCCTATTTAAATTGCTTCAGCGTACCACATGGTGTCCGGCCTGCACCCATTAGGCTTGTTTTTTTTGGCTATTTGCAATTCCTTTGAATAAATTTGTTAAATATTTATATTTTTATTAACTTTTCCTATGATAAAACTTTTCCAATCAATAAAATTTGTTAGATCTATTTAATTGATTTTAGGGTTTAATTATTTAGTTTTTTTTATAGAATTTTCCTTACATAAAAAACTAATAAAAACACTTCTTTTTCTTTTTAGTCGTCATCTGTATTTTCATGACGCTTTACCATATTATTTTTGACGTGTTTGTTCATTATGCGAGGAATTTTTGATTATACGCCGCATTCGTGACACGTGTTTGCCTTTATGTTAGTTGGATATTGCTTCTGACTCTGTTTGTTTCTTAGTGATGCTTGCTCGACGCGTACTCCCTACTTTTTTAGTGCTTGCGTCTGCTCTTGACGACTTGCTCACTTTGGTAGCCTCCGCTACTACTCTTGTACCTCATTTCGCACTTTATTGCATTTCTTTACTACATGCTAATATTAGATAGAATTCCCTCGAGAATCTGAATCTTAGGATCACCAGTGTATGATAACATTAGGTTTAGAAATAGGCTAGTCTCCCTGTGACTTTTCTTCCACGTTTGCATTCGCACTAAAACTAAAACTTCTTTTTCTTTCAAAATTCAAAATACTTTAAAACTACTGATGAGAATCATGTCATTGCTTAGTACGGGAAATGATAAGCGGGTCTCTTCTCGATCTTATTGTTCTTCATCTCAAGCCTAGGTGTGGTTCAATTCTCAAAGACTCCTTTCATGACTAAGTAGAATGGTGGCTAATATCTCTCTCTTGAGGACGACTAGTCATTATCTGCAACAAAATACAAACCAACTCAAACCATTTGTGCGCTCGAGCACCTTTTTCTAAGAAACCCTTTTCAGGTAAGGACACAATTAATTTACTTCTGTGTCAATGCATAAGTCTCCAAAGGTCGAGCTGCGACAGAAGGCGGAATTAACTTCCTCCATAAAAAACACAAACAAACAAAAACATATGAGCCGAACTACGGTAGCTCTGATTCCTCAAAACGGATACGTAGGCATTAGGGTGGGGCCCAAGCGAGCATAATTTTATTTTCCCTACATTCTTTTATCCTTTCTTTTGCATGCATTCTCCCTTTAGTAGTATAGTAAACAATAAGCATATATTAAACGCACCCATAAGATAGATAACAAGAGTGGATACCGTAGAGTACTACGGGCGTGTGGGGTGCTAATACCTTCCCCTCGCGTAACAAACTCCCTTACCCGATCTCTCAGTCGCAAGACCGTGACTTCTCCCTCATCAGGTTTTCTCGATGTTTACCTTTCCCTACATATGGGATAAAAGACGTTCGATGGCAACTTCATTGTTTTGATGATTTTTATTCGGTTGTTTCAGCTGGGGACTTCACTGGGGAACGGTCGACCAAATGCTGGTCCATCCTGGAGTCGCTCCTAGCTCTTTCTTTCTTTTCTTTGGGTGTTTACCTTTACGCTTTCAGTTTATTCATTCATTTTGTATATACTTGAGCATACGTATGCATTGCATTTTGCTGTCTTCCATATATTACTGTTGTACAGGATCTGCTTCTTGATTGGGTTGGGATGTTACTATTGAGGTAAAAGGCCGAGTACCCAGGCCAGAGTGCACTGGGACACTAGGAATAGAGTGAAGTCATGACGGCTATAAGACGTGGTCTGATTAGTGCAGTCATGTCATATACCACGCTCGGATGAGGTTTAAATGAATTACCATCGACACCCACGTCTGTGGGTAAGCCCATAGCACTTTTAGGCGGACCCGTGATTTTCGAGTTACCATTGTCTTATCCTGACCTAGTCTTCACCCGTGAGTGGGGAGGGAATTTTATTACAGGTACATTTGGTGACTATATTCAGATGGTTACTCATGCTCAGATGATGACTATGCTCAGACAGTGATTATTTGTTCTAATGGTTATGTTCTGGATTTCTGTTGATGACTTTATTCAGATTCTATATTCTGTTGGTGACTGTATGGTTCTCAGATTTATTTTGAGTTCTTGACTTATTTACCTGGAGATTTATTCGTGCCTTCGATCTTGGTATTCCCAGCGTATTCAGAAAATTCTCAACAGTATCCAATGTTCCAGAGGCATTAATCTCGTACAATGGGAGATCTACATAGTACTTGGTTCTTATATGCGCGGAAGTTATGCCAGACCTTTTACTTGATGATATTCATATAGTTCAGAAGCAGTGCAACAATCACATTCAGAAATGATGGAACCTCGATCCCATTTGATCTCATGCCTTTGCATACATAACATGGCTAACCACATGCTTAACATACATGTTCTGTTATTTCCAAGGAATCATATTTGCAAGTCTTATGCTAAAACTCTTCCATCCCTTACTTGCGTAAAATCAAAATCAAAGCACGCAAATTCCTTGGAAATGACAGAACATGACATGGAATTCATTCACGCACCCCATGCATATTCATGCATTCATAGCAGGTACCCGAAGATTTGGGATTCTTATTCAGACATAGGGTTCTATTCGAAGGTTCAACTTGATTTCTCACCATGCATGCTCAAAGATCAGTTATGGAATAACTCTGAGTGGTACAGGCAAGCTTTGGCCCGTGGTCAGAAATTTCTTCAAGAAGGAAGATAATTGATTAAAGACTCAGATAAGCCAGGTCATGGAAACTCTGATGAAGATGTCTATTATTTCTTTGAAACACGATATGCTTGGTGATATAGTTTATACTGATTAGTTGGGTAAAGCATTTAATTTGTTCTCCTGAAAGGATCTTCTATGCATATTATACTGGGGCACCTGGCCATTAGATTGAAGATATGTCATCCAGAGACAAGATCCAAGACTGGATCAATTCAAAGACTATCATGTTCACATCAGATCTGAAGGGGAATTCTCTCGCACACTCGAGCATCAAGACTACAGAAAGTCATCAGAATCAGCAAGTCCATACGGAGTCAAGTCTCCTCAACGATGGCAACTGGTTTCTTTAACTGCATTTTCATTTTCATTCTTGCTTGTTTGTTTAAACATTGCTTGTATATAGAAACTTGTCTATTTTTGAACGAAAATCTTAATGCAATAAGTATGCTTGTCTTGAAGTGTTCCTTTCATTTTTACTCATCCATTCGTTATCACTCTTTAAATGTTTTACTTGTATATTGATGCCAAATTTCCTAGTCTTATGATTAGGTAAAGATTGAAAGGAGGATGACGATAATCTAAAAACACAAAAATCTCTAGTTGGTACGCTTTTGAGTAAGACCCTGCTGACGATTTATAGGCCTTGTTTCGATTCCTAAACACCGAAGATATAAGGGAGATAGACCCTCGTTAACCCCTCTGAGCCTTCGAAGCAGGAGTTTCTTTTCTGTTCAGAAAAAACCCTCATTTTAACCCTGGGGCGGGTAGTGTTCAGCTAATCTGATCAAGCATTCAGAACTCATCAAGAGTGTGCATCCAAGGATACAACAATGGTTATCCATCAAAAGGTTGAGAAAAGTCAAAACCATAATGGTTAACCCTCGTCTAACAACAACGTGCATCTATTGACGATACCCCCCAATGGGTATCCCTCGAACATCAAAAGGTCAACAAATGACGATACTATAATGGCTATCCATCATCTACCAAAGACTCAGGCAATCACAATCACTTCCAATAAATCAAAACAATGCAAAGATCAACGACTTGTTCAAAATGGAAAATACGAATAAGAAAGAAACAAAAATTCCCGCTAAGTCGAAACTTAAAAACAAGTCGCTTAGGCAAAAGTTGGGGCATCCCGCTGGAATTCCAAATCGAAATTCAAAAGAATTAGTCCAGGAAAAAAATAGGGAAAGCAAGAAAGAAATTGAAAAGCCTAAAAGGAGAGAAAAGGATTACCAATGAAAATCCTCATCAAAGAACAAAGTCGTCTGATCAGACACCAAAGGCAAAGAAGTTAGCGACTGTCGTGTCCAAGAAACCATTGTGGTTCCTCAATCATCGCAAACTCTTCTCGAGAGATGAACGCTTGTGTCAGGACAACTAAACGTAGGAATGGAGAACATCATGGAGAATGGGTGCGCACCAAATAATTTTGAGCCTTAAATCCTTTTTCTAAAACCATGAACCAGACCACGTTACAACCCATAAAAGTCCTAACTAAAGCATGGGTCAATTCGAAAGCATGCTACAACGAGATAGCGTTTAACTGACTCCTAAGAGGTACGTTCCAATATCTGTGATGGCATCATATGCTTGTATTATCTTTCATAAAAAAAAAGAATTTACAAATGCTTCTCTCTAGCTAGTGACTCGTTCATAACAGAGTTGTGACGTCATTTCATTCAAAAAAAATTTCAAACTTCAAGACTTACATATGTGTTGCATTAGAATTATCATTCTCATAATAAACATTCTTCTGCATACAAAACAACTGACCAACATCAAGTAAGTTTACACAATGAACAATCAGTAAAGAGCTCAATCTTGTCAGAAAAGAGAGGCTTGAATACCCTGTTGAAGCAAGAGTTAGCAGCCACAAGAGAAATGACTTATCCAGGGGCATGTTAACCTTTTGTCAAGAGACAATATCTTGGTTCGTCACAGTCTGAGTACCCTTCAGGGATAAAGTTAGCAGAGCCTGCCAATCTGGGGCAATCAAGTCGAGGGTCGATCTCTCTAAGCTCAGCCAAGTCTGGGGCGTTCCCTCAAAACCTTCAATCAGAAAGCTATTACATCGATAAATATATTCAAGTTGCCATCAATCAAGGGCTATCACATTGAGAAACCTATTCAGAATTCATTCAACCCGGGGTAGTTACGTCGAGATTCTAAAAATCTCTCCAAGAAAGCTGTAATCAAGAGAAGTTTATTTCGTGACTCAAGACATTGGGGCAGGCCACCTCATATCGTATTGTGGCACGAATCTTATGGTCTTCTATTCAACATAGATCTTCTCAAATATCCTCTAGACGGGGGCATTCCTCATCCGTACTTAGTTGCTCAAGTCAATTATGTTGTACAAGACTATGATCAAGCTAAAAGCACCATAATGGTAACCCTGACCTCGCCAGCATGCGAAGCTGCCTTCATCTGCTACAGAAAATTTCAAACCTTCTTCCCCAAGTGAATTCAGAAAATTTAGGGTCGTCTTTTGACTCGGCACGCGCAAGTGCATCCCCAGTGGAGTTAATCAAGAACATCCCCAGTGAAGCTAAACCGGGGCATTCGTAGAGCCAACCGGGGAATTCACAGAGCTAAAACCGGGACACTCGTAAGTGTCCATGCCCATCTCTTATCCCCAAATGATTCAAGAGATAATTCCCAAGTGTGCGTAAACTTGTGGCATGTATTCAAAGAGATTCACATGGTGTTCAGTATCCATTCTTCGGTGCATTCAGTTATATCATCCTCTCAACGGTTCAGGATGTATGGAGGTCTGGCCAGATTATCTCTTCCCCAAACGGTACGATTCAGAATCCAACAGCGTACCTGAAGACTCGCTTCGTCAGCAATTCAATCTTTAGCAAAGTCATCAACGATATTTGGTATCAAGGGATCCCCAGGGCAAATTTTTATCAGTATCCCCAATAACCTTTGATACTGCAGGCTTCCAACATCGATATATACTGACATCCCCAATGATGAGCAATGGTTCCCAGCAAGCCTTCTCTTATCCCCATAAAGTTTATTTCTTCGCACTGCATATAGTTATCACTGCATAACATTACATCCTCAAAAGCATGTAGCCGATCCATCAGAATGGATCTTTGCGGAAAAAGAAATTCAAACATGGATACGAAGCGTAAGCCAGATCAGGTACCTTACACAAAAGACCTGAATTATTCGAGGACAACAATACATCCCTACAGGAGGGTATCATGCCCAAAGTCTCCAGTCTGTGACCTTCACCTTTTCAATGCCCAGCAAAATCAATACACTTTGTCATTCTAAACCCAGTTCTTGTCTGGTAGTCAGTTCCCTAAACACTCGTCCGTGTCCATTCCTAAACACCCATCTGTGTCAGTCTCTCAAACACTCGTCCGTGTTATATCTCCCTTGTATTGGCATCAAGCCATGTTACAAATCTTTTCTGTCCTTGTGTTTACATCATACTAACTCCCTTTTAATCATCGTGTCCTGATCGATGTATTCCTTTTAATCATCGTGTCCTGATCGATATATTCATGTTAACCATCGTGTCCTAATCAATGTCTTCCTTTTTGCTATCGTGTCGTGACTAATACCGCCACCTTCTTAGAACCTGAGATCGCCCGTAGGCTAGGTTCTTCCTTAGATCATCTTAGAACCTGAGATCGCCCATAGGCTAGGTTCTTCCCATAGATCATCATCGAACCTAAGATCGCCCGTAGGCTAGGTTCTTCCTTAGATCATCTTAGAACTTGAGATCGCCCGTAGGCTAGGTTCTTCCCATAGATCACCGTCGAACATGAGATCGCCCGTAGGGTAAGTTCTTCCCATAGATCATCGACAAACCAGAGATCGCCCGTCGGCTAGGTTCTTCCCATAGATCACCATCGAACCTGAGATCGCCCATAGGCTAGGTTCTTCCTTAGATCATCTTAGAACCTGAGATCACCCGTAGGCTAGGTTCTTCCCATAGATCACCGTCGAACCTGAGATCGCCCGTAGGCTAGGTTCTTCCTTAGATCATCTTAGAACATGTGATCGCCCGTAGGCTAGGTTCTTCCCGTAGATCACCGTCGAACCTGAGATCGCCCGTAAGCTAGGTTCTTCCTTAGATCATCTTAGAACCTGAGATCGCCTGTAGGCTAGGTTCTTCCCATAGATCACCGTCGAACCTGAGATCGCCCGTAGGCTAGATTCTTCCTTAGATCATCTTAGAACCTGAGATCGCTCGTAGGCTAGGTTCTTCCCATAGATCACCGTCGAACCTGAGATCGCCCGTAGGCTAGGTTATTCCTTAGATCATCTTAGAACTAGAGATCGCCCGTAGGCTAGGTTCTTCCCATAGATCACCATCGAACCTGAGATCGCCCGTAGGCTAGGTTCTTCCTTAGATCATCTTAGAACCTGAGATCGCCTCTTGGCTAGGTTCTTCCTATAAATCACCATCGAACCTGAGATCGCCCGTGGGCTAGGTTCTTCCTTAGATCATCGTCGAACCTGAGATCGCTCCTTGGCTAGGTTCCTCCTTAGATCACCTTCTTAGAACCTGAGATCGCCTCTTGGCTAGGTTCTTTCCATATATTTTGTCTTAGAACCTGAGATTTCCCTTTGGCTAGGTTCTTTGTCAAATCACTCTCATGTTTCACCTTAGGATTGTAGGTCGCCCATAGACCTCGTCTCGCTGTCTTTTCATACCAGCCATTTGTCTTGTATTGGCATCACTCCACGTTACAAGTCCAATCTCCGTCTCTTCACTGAAGAAAACAAAAATTCCTTCCCCCAGCAGATAAATAAAGAAAACACTTACTCTTTTTCTCAGGACAAATTTTTGGCATTGGTATTTAATCATCTTCAACCTTGAACTCCCGAAAGGCACGTGCCAATCGTACTTTCAAGTTTAAGAAGATTAAATAGGGGCAGCTGTAATACCCCAAATTTGTCCTACCCTTTTACTTTTATCTGGTTTATGCATTGTCGCATTTCTCTCATGTACATAACTCCATTAGGTCATGTAACATTGCATACATTCATTAACAACCTTTTTTACATAAGATCAGTGATATTGGGAACTAGGGTTGTTGTATGACTTTAAGGCTTTCATCTTTGCACAAGCTTGTTTAAATTGATTTCTTCATCGATCATTTGTTTAAAGCTAGGTTTTCATTTCAAGGACTTTATCATCATCAAGCTACGAGGCTATTCTTTTCTTCTCAATATCAAGTTGCGAGGTTTTATGAAATGAAGCTAAGAATTAGGGTTTATATCTTATCATACTTAAGCTTGTCAGCATTCTACTTGAGGTTTATTCCATATCAAAGTATTCGCATGTCTCATCTTTCATATTCGTCTTCAAAGAATCCCTCAGAGCAGAGTCATTATGTTAAAATCATCTATAGGGAAGGGGTTTTGTCAAAGAGATGTTATGATTTGCGAAGTATCATCATTCTTTGGGATATTTGTGCTTAGCATGCAAGTTTAGGTTGAATTGAACAAAAAATCCCAAAGTGAATTAAGGTTTCATTGGGATGAGTTAGGACTGTGAAGTGTTCATTCAAGTTTTGATACTAAAGATTCAAGTTTGTTCAAGTTTGTCGAAATGGCATCAAAGCTACATGTTTTATTCGTTAAGCATACAAAGTTGGGAAATGTATTTAGGGAGTTTCCTTGGAGTTCAAGTAACAAGCCATCATTCAAACTTATTTTACAAGACGAGCTCAAAAACCACCCTTGACCATACTTGACTTCATATTTATGACCATTACAATTTACATTTGAGTAATCGTATCATTACGATTATATGGAAAATAAAAGGCGATACTTTGAGCACTTAAGAGAATTGATATTGAATTTAAGATATTCAGTACTCCTAATTTCCTCACACTATCAATTATCATCGGATTTCAATTTGAAATAAAAGAAAGAAATAGGTGAAGCTTCTCCATTAAAGTCCAAGTCCCATACAAGATTTACTCAAAAAAGGAATATACAATTTGAGAAAAGATTTAAAGAGGAAAGAATTACAAGATATTATTCTACAAAATCTAAACATTATGTATAACTTCATGTTTCTTCCATACTAAAATCCATAGCTTTCATGCTTCTGACTTTTGTTCTCTCGATTAAGTCTTCATTCTTCATGATCAAAACTCGAAACGCGTCGCATCCTTGTTTCATCAATATACTCAGCTTTGAACTGTCCATGCTTTCAAATTGCTCCAAAACAACCTACACAATCAAGAAAAAGAACCAAAGCGGTGGCACTTGAGTAAAAATTAAAAGCTACCAAATTCATTTCATTATTGCAAAATCCCAACCTTCCAAAACAGCCATGCGAAACTTCTAACTATCATTCTAATTGGATTTGCTAGCTCATGTAACATAATCACCAAACAAAATTTCCAACTAACTGCTTCCTAACTACCAACCTGCAACAAAACCAATTTCTAAACTTGATTTCCTAACCGACCAAAGCTAACAGATTTTTGCCATTTTCTAACAGCTCTAACGAATTCCAACTGGAGTTAACCGCATTCCCTGACAGAAAACATAACAGAAAACCAACTTTCCAACCTCACAGCTAACAGAATTCTGTAACAGAATTCAACAAATACTTTTAACAGAATTTCTAATTTCCCTAACTTCTACCAACTGTCAAAACAGAATAACTAACTTCTATAACTGCTAACCAAAACAAAATTTTATAAACATCACCTAACCATTCTCCATCAATAGCTCCAAACTCTTAACATTCCAAACAAAAAAACCAAAACAGAATTCACAAACACATGACGAATTTCTAACAGAACTAGTAACAGACTGTCCAAACAGAATACCTGACTTCCCTAATAGCTAACTTCTAACAGATTCATAAATAACTTAACCAATTCCTAACAGATCCATAACAAACCTCAACCATTTCTAACTACCTATCTAACCCCTATAAAATAGAACAGCTCCAACTGAACAAGGGGAAGATACACAGCAAAAGAGATGATAACAGAAAAACTAACTCTAATCCTCACCTTCTATATTCTCTAACCAATTTTTAATCAAAGGCGGAGATCCATTCTAATCAGTAACTAACTTTCACAGTCCTAACCAACTATATAATATAAACTCACCAGATTCTTCTTCATTGGGAACTCTCTAAGAAATCATCAGAAAACTTCACTCTTTTCTCTCTCTGAAATCTCTGAAAATTCATCTGTAACCTCTAACAAACTCTCTCGAAAATCTTCATCTTTCACCTTCACGCTTCAGCCTTCATCAACCTCTAACATCTTCAATCTCTTTTCTGCAAAATCTCCATCACCTTCCTCACCATGCATACACCTTCTTTACTTCTCAGAATAACAAAATCCCAACTACAAAAAATCTAGGAAAAGCAGAGATTCATAGAAGAAAACAAAAAGAACGAAGAAGAAGGCCATGAAGAGGAAGTGTACCTGGACGATACCTCGAAGAACATCTGGATTTATCTCTGGAATTCTATCTTCGTCGGTGTCAATCACCATCGGTAAATCACGACTCCTCTAAATCTTGCATCTTTTTATTTCTCCTAGCTTGGCGATGGTTTAAATCAGCAGAAGTTTAACGGAGCCGACAAAGAATTTGCAGATTAAAACCCGAATTGAAGTGTTAGAATGTTGATTCTCGAAAGAGGAAGAGATTGAGCGTGGTGGGGTTGATTGATGATTTGCATCCACAGAGGAAGTTTAATGGAGGATGAAGGTGGAGTGAAGAAACAGAAGCGAGGCAGAGTGAGGCGATTTGAGTGACAGCAGAGTTTTCCTCAACGGTGCTAGTGCGTAGGGCCACCGACGGTGGCGACATTGGGAAAAAGAAGAAGAGGATTGACTGAGTGAAGAAGCTTGAACGGTCACATGCATTGTGAACCCTAATTCCGTTCTCACAAGTCACTAGTGTGTACTATTGGGCTTGACCAAATCGAGTCACCCAGTCCCATAAGCCCATTGCTGATTTTTTTGGAGAAGACTGAAGCCTGTGCACAAAAAGATCATTGGACTGGGTTTAGTTTGGGCTTAATGCCTATTTAAATTGCTTCAGCGTACCACATGGAGTCCGTCCTGCACCCATTAGGCTTGTTTTTTTTTTCTATTTGCAATTCCTTTGAATAAATTTGTTAAATATTTAGATTTTTATTAACTTTTCCTATGATAAAACTTTTCCAATCAATAAAATTTGTTAGATCTATTTAATTGATTTTAGGGTTTAATTATTTAGTTTTTTTGATAGAATTTTCCTTGCATAAAAAACTAATAAAAACACTTCTTTTTCTTTTTAGCCGTCATCCGTATTTTCATGACGCTTTCCCATATTATTTTTGACATGTTTGTTCATTGTGCGAGGAATTTCTGATTATGCGCCGCATTCGTGACACGTGTTTGCCTTTATCTTAGTTGGATATTGCTTCTGACTCTGTTTGTTTCTTGGTGAAGCTTGCTCGACGCGTACTCCCTGCTTTTTCAGTGCTTGCGTCTGCTCTTGACGACTTGCTCACTTTGGTAGCCTCCGCTACTACTCTTATACCTCATTTCGCACTTTATTGCATTTCTTTACTGCATGCTAATATTAGATAGAATTCCCTCGAGAATCCGAATCTTAGGATCACCGGTGTATGATAACATTAGGTTTAGAAATAGGCTAGTATCCCTATGACTTTTCTTCCCCGTTTGCATTCGCACTAAAACTAAAACTTCTTTTTCTTTCAAAATTCAAAATACTTTAAAACTACTGATGAGAATCATGCCTTTGCTTAGTACGGGAAATGATAAGCGGGTCTCTTCTCGATCTTATTGTTCTTCATCTCAAGCCTAGGTGTGGTTCAATTCTCAAAGACTCCTTTCATGACTAAGTAGAATGGTGGCTAATATCTCTCTCTTGAGGACGACTAGTCATTATCTGCAACAAAATACAAACCAACTCAAACCATTTGTGCGCTCGAGCGCCTTTTTCTAAGAAACCCTTTTCAGGTAAGGACACGATTAATTTACTTATGTGCCAACGCATAAGTCTCCAAAGGTCGAGCTACGGCAGAAGGCAAAATTAACTTCTTCCATAAAAAAACAAACAAACAAAAACATATGAGCCGAACTACGGTAGCTCTGATTCCTCAAAACGGATACGTAGGCATTGGGGTGGGGCCTAAGCGAGCATAATTTTATTTTCCCTACATTCTTTTCTCTTTTCTTTTGCATGCATTCTCCCTTTAGTAGTATAGTAAACAGTAAGCATAGATTAAATGCACCCATAAGATAGATAACATGAGTGGATACCGTAGAGTACCACGGGCGTGTGGGGTGCTAATACCTTCCCCTCACGTAACTGACTCCCTTACCCGATCTCTCGGTCGCAAGACCGTGACTTCTCCCTCATCAGGTTTTCTCGATGTTTACCTTTCCCTACATATGGGATAAAAGATGTTCGATGGCGACTTCATTGTTTTGATGATTTTCAGCCGGTTGTTTCAGCTGTCAAGACGTTCAGAGGAACTGAAGGTACATGCACCTTATCAGCATAGACCTGGCACTTATGACAGGTCCGAGAATGCTGATAATAATCGACTTCCATAGTATACCAATATTATACAGCCCGTAGGATCTTCTTTGCCATGGTATGTCCACTGGAATGAGTTCCGAAGGTACCTTCGTGTAGCTCTGCCATGATCCTTTCTGCCTCGTTCTTGTCCATGCATCGCAATAAGGTTGAATCATGGTTACGCTTATAAAGGACACCATTACTGATGAAGAACTTCGCAGCGAACCTTCTCAAGAACTTCTTATCATTAACAGATGCACCCTCGGGGTACTCTTGAGTCTCAAGATACTTCTTTACTTCATGAAACCAAGGTTTATCTGCTACTTCTTCAGTCTCGATGTCACAGCAATGTGCGGGTTTTTCCAACCTCTCAATGGTAATCTGGGGAGCTTCATTGTCCCACCTGACCTTGAACATAGAAGACATGGTAGCTAGCGCATCCGCTAACTGATTCTCTTCTCTTGGGAAATGTTCAAAGGTTATCTCCTCAAAATGTGGGAGCAACGTCAGTATATACTCCTTGTAAGGAATAAGATTTGGGTGCTTCATATCCCAATCGCCTTTGATCTGACTGATCACTAGAGAAGAATCTCCGAATACACTCAAGAACTTAATCCTCAGGTCAATGGCAGCTCGAAGACCTAGGATACATGCTTCATACTCCGCCATATTGTTGGTGCAGTTAAAACATAATCGGGCGGTGAGCGGAGTATGACAACCCTCGAGAGATATAATTACAGCACCAATGCCATTACCCAACACGTTTGAGGCTCCATCAAAATACATAGACCAACGGGATCCTTCCTCAGGTCCTTCATCCGGTCCAGGTTCTTCACAGTCGGTCACCAACATGATGTTCTCATCCGGGAACTCGAAATTCATGGATTGGTAGTCATCCACGGCCTGATGCGCCAAATGATCCACCAATACACTCCCCTTGATTGCTTTTTGGGTTATGTACTGGATGTCATACTCGGTTAAGATCATCTGCCATCTTGCTATTCTTCCGGATAAGGCATGCTTTTCAAAGATATACTTGATTGGATCCATCTTTGATATCAATAGGGTGGTGTGAGTCAGCATATACTGTCTCAGCCGGCGAGCAGCCCATGCCAAAGCGCAGCAAGTTTTCTCGAGCAGTGAGTATCGGGTCTCACAGTCGGTAAAATTTTTGCTAAGATAGTAAATAGCATGCTCTTTTCGGCCAGACTCGTCATGCTTCCCCAGCACGCACCCCATTCAATTATCCAGTACTGTCAAGTATAAGATCAAAGGTCTTCCTTCAACTGGAGGCATCAGAATAGGTGGCTCTTAGAGGTATTCCTTGATCCTTTCAAAAGCGGTATGACATTCATCATTCCATTTTACCACTTGATCTTTCTTCAGCAGCTTGAAGATTGGCTCACAAGTAGTAGTCATATGTGAAATGAATCGGGAGATGTAGTTCAGACGTCCCAGAAAGCCTCTAACTTCTTTTTCTGTGCGGGGAACCGACATCTCCTGTATGGCTTTTACTTTGGCAGGGTCCACCTGAATACCTTTATCACTGACGACGAAACCCAGCAGCTTACCAGACCTTACCCTGAAGGTGCACTTGTTCGGGTTCAACCTTAGCTTGTACGTCTTCAACCTATCGAACAGTTTCTGGAGGTGATCAAGGTGTTCTTCCTCAGTCTGGGACCTCGCAATCATGTCATCAACGTAAACCTCAATCTCATGGTAAATCATGTCATGGAACAAAGTGACCATGGCACGCTGATAAGTTGCCCCGACATTCTTCAACCCGAAAGGCATTACCTTGTAGCAAAAGGTACCCCACTGTGTAACGAAGGTTGTCTTCTCCATGTCCTCGGGAGCCATCTTGATCTTGATGTAACCAGAAAAACCATCCATAAAGGAGAAGATCTTGTGCTCCACGGTGTTGTCAACCAGGACATCAATGTGAGGAAGTGGGAAATCATCCTTGGGGCTTGCCCTATTCAGATCTCTATAGTCCACACACATCCGTACCTTACCATCCTTCATAGGCACCGGAACAACGTTGGCAACCCACTGTGGATAAGAAGTGATAGCTAAAAATCCCGCGTCGAACTGTTTCATAACCTCAGCTTGGATTTTCTCAGACATCTCAGGGCGCATACGGCGAACCTTCTGCTTTACCGGAGGACAGTCTTCTTTAGTCGGAATGCGGTGTACCATAATATCAGTGTCCAAACCAGGCATATCTTCATAAGACCAAGCGAAGATCTCAACATAGTCGCGTAGCATCTGTATCAACCGTTGTTTGACACTAGGCTCCAGATTCGCACCTATCTTGACCTCTTTCATGTCTTCCTCTGTACCCAAATTCACTGATTCAACTGGCTCTTCATGAGGATGTATGGCCCTTTCTTCCTGTAGTAACAGTCTAGCAAGTTCTCTGGGAACCTCACAATCATCCTCACCTTCGTCATCGGCTTGGTTGATCGGATTTTCGAAGTCATAACTGGAAATAGCAGAGTTGTTATCAATGGGATCCAAAGTGGATATGGATCTACATCATGATATGTGAGTGTGTGTGAGAGAATAACTATTTTTGATAAAGCGAGAGACAGAAAAAATAAAAACAAGGAGCACAAAATTTGTAATGCAAGAAACGTCCAATGCTTTATTGATGATATATGAAATGACAAATAATAAGCCCTCACAAGCAAATCCAAGGTGCCTCGGGCAAGGCATCGGGCCGTAAAGTTTCAAACTGTCTATTACAACAAAAAGTCAATTATTGTGGAATAAAAGAAACAGGTATGAAGTCCTTCGCCGTCCAGTTGTTCAATCAACCATTGGTTGTTGGGTAGATCCAGCTGTCGATATCTGAATCTTCTTCACCATCTTCAACCGCATTAACTCCCTGATTGCTGATATGCAGAGGAGGTCTTCCAATCCGTGCGCGCCTAACAACCCTTTGAGCCCCTGTAGTAAAGCCTAAACCAAATTTGTCAATTTTGTGTGTGAAATCAAGGAGTTGACCCCAATTTGCACACCAACCTTTTTCAATTGCATCCCTGGCATCCTTGAGGGAAGCCATCTTCATCGGAGGTTTGTCAGTAGCAACTTCAGTCGATGCCAAAGTTTGGGGGACCTCTTCAAAGTTCTGACAAGGGGTTTCGATGAACTCCCCATCCATCTCCATGTAGCGAAAGGAATTAAGATGACTCACCATGTACTCCTCTTCACCTCGTATCGTTACAATCTTCCCCTTTACCGGATATTTCAACATTTGATGGAGCGTAGAAGTTACTGCCCCAACCTTATGAATCCAAGGGCGACCCAGCAAGCAAGAATACGATGGCCTAATACCCGTCACATAGAAAGTAGACCCAAAGGTCTGAGAGCCAACCTTAACAGGGATGTCCACCTCCCCGTGCACCATTCTCTTTGACCCGTCGAAAGCCCTGACCATAATATTGCTCGGCTTTAGAATCAAACCTTCACAGTCCAGACGGTCTAATGCCTTCTTTGGCAAAACATTCAATGAGGACCCGGTATCTACCAGTACATGGGCCATAGTAGTGCCCCTGCACTCGATCGAGACGTGCAGAGCATCATTATGATTTCTCCCCTTAGCGGTCAGATATGCATCTGAGAAACCCAACCCATTGTCGGCAGTCAAACTAGCTACGCAATCTTTGAATTAATCGGCTGAAGTTTCCTGCGGCACATGCGTAGTCTTGAGGAATGCATTTAGAGCCTTGGCATGGGCTTCATAACACAACAACAATTACAACATGGAGATTTTTGAAGGGGTCTGCCCCAGCTGCTTGACTATGTTGTAGTCGCTTTTCTTGATAATCTTCAGAATTTCCTCTATCTCCTGCTTAGAGGTTTCTACAATGATCTTCTTAGGTGCCTCCGTCCGGGCAGGCTCACCTGTGATTTCTTTATCCCGATTCCCATATGAATCGGTGACAGGGATGATAACTGGAGTAGAAATTGGGACAGTAGTTGATGTACCAGCAGATGGAATGACAAAAGGTTTGTGAACAGTCGGAGGGGAAATTTCGGGAGAAAAGAGTCTTCCACTTCTGGTGACCTTGCTAGCCCCGACAATATTGTTGGCATCAACATCAGCTTCCTCACTTTTTAAGTCTTGTTTAACTTCATGGTAATACACATCAGCCCCATAGTGCGGAGGGACAACCTTATCCGAAGTGTATGGGATAGGACCAGGGACAGTAATTATTAACGGAGCAATTCTTGGGACGGATGTAATCCTAACAGGCTTTCTCGAGGAAGCCTTGGAATGATTGGCGGAAATGGTTACGATGGAAACATCTTCAATTGGAACCAATGGAATCATAGTCTTTTTGAACAGGATCTCTTTGTTATCCATCAGGCGTTGAACACCTGATTTCAATAAGTGGCAACCAGCAGGCAGAATTGAACACATGTGGCAACTTTCGCCACAGCCCGGAAATAAACCGGCCAACAATAGATTCTTCTTAACTGTCATCAAAGGAGTAGAAATTTCTTCCACGGAAGTCACAAATAAATCATCGTCCACAGCATTTACTCCATGACCATGCTTGGGCATGAGAGCAATTATGACGTTGGGCTTCTCCGGTGCGTCGAAATCAATCTCTTTGGCTTCGATCAAGTATTGCACCTTATTTTTCAAGGCCCAACAGTTGTTTGTATCATGACCTGGGCTTTCGGAGTGATAGGCGCAACAGGCATTCGAATTATAGTGAGGAGATGTGGTGTTGGGGTTCTTCGGGGCCTCCCTCAGAGTTACCAGATTGGTCTTCACTAATTGCGGTAGAATTTGAGACAAGGTCATATTGAGCCGAGTGTACTGCCTCTGTGGTCGTTCTACCCTTTGTTGATTGTTGCATTATGGAGCAACTGTGGGTCTTGATATCACTACCGCATTTACTGCTTGATGGTGTTTAGGTCTGCTTTGGCTCCTCGAGCCATATACTGCACTAGCTTCTTTCTTACCGGTGAAAGGTTTCTTTACTGCACTTGATGAAGTATCCTTATGTATCTTACCACTTCGGATACCAGCTTCTACTCTCTCTCCAGTCAAGATTAACTCAGTAAACCCAGATGACGAACTGTCGATCAGATGATTGAAAAATGGACCAGATAACGTCCCTAGAAACATGTCCACCAACTCCCTATCAGACAAAGGGGTTGGACTCTTCCAGCCAAATTTCTCCACTTTTGAGCATAGTCCTTAAAACCTTCACTTGCACCCATAGACACACCCTGAAGCTGAGTACGAGTGGGAGCAAGGTCAACATTATATTGATACTGCCTGTAAAAAGCAACAGCAAGTTCTTCCCAATTTCGGACGTTGGCTCCTTCCAACTGATAAAACCATTCAAGTTGAGTCCCTGACATACTATTTTGAAAGAAGTGCACCCACAAATTTCTATCAGCAGTGTGGGGTTGAATTTTCCTGACGTACGAGCGAAGATGGAGTTTTGGATAGGATACTCCATCGTACTTGGAAAAAACCGAAGCTTTAAACTTATGAGGGATCACCACTCCCAGTACCAGTCCCAGCTCTCCAAAATCCAAACCAGTGATCTTCTGAATCTCCATGGCACTCAGGCGGTCTTCTAACTGCTTATACCTATCCTCGACAGGAGGATATTGCTCATCATCATAATCCATATCATTATTAGAGATGGCAGGATTGGGGCCCTTTTCTTCTTCTTGATTCTCCCCTTCCTTGGATGAAGAGGTTAGATCAGCTTGCTATTTCAACCTATCCCCAAACCTTTTACCCATATTCAGAAGAACGACCTTCTTCTTCTTCTTCTTCTCTTTCAGAATGAGAGTTTTCAAATCCTCTTGCCCTTTAGCCAAGCTCAAGAACATCTCTTGGAATTAGGCGTTTTGTGCCTGAAGATCTTTGATGGCTTGATCAGAAGACATTTCATGATGAAATAAATAGCGAAGAAGATGAGAAACCTGTAATGGTACTTGTAATGGTGTGCATGATAATGGGATGCATATGTAATGATTTCAAAGACTTTGGGAGATTTAAATTTGCAAACCAAAAAGAAACAAACTTTATTAAATTAACTTGTAAAAAGGTTCAACAATGCCTTTAAGGTGTTACAAAGAAATAAAAGGAAAACAAATCTAAACTAGAAAAGCAAAATCAAAAATCCCATGGACGCTTCCCCTTTGTACTGATGTAGTCATTGGTCGTTCTTTCCTCCTCGAGCTGCCTGGTGAGCTTCAAGATCTTCCTTTCTTGCTCATGGTACTTCTCCCGGTAAGTATCCCTTTCCTCTTTCAGCTGAATCCAAGACCTCTGCAATGCTCCAGGATCAGTGGGCATGTAAGGATAAAGGACTATGTAAGGAATGCCTTCTTCATTGGTGGGCTCCACAATCACTGGCAATACAGCTTCATAGGGCATCCCAAGCTTCTGAGCACGAGCTCGGACCCACTGGAGATAAGGCTGCATAAGAAGGGAAGTCCTTGGTCCTAGCTCTTGAGGGTCAGATCTGTTCACCATTCCCCAAGCTCGTATAAACCTCGGGCGATGCTCGTCAACGTCTTCCTTGTAGTCAAATGCAATATCTGTAAGAAGTAACTCATGGGGACCGTCTCTCCAAGCACGAACAAACTGTCGCAAAGCTAGACAAGGATTGTAGGTTATTCCCCCTCTGATTCCAAGCAATGGGACATTATGGTATCCCCCGCAACGATCAATGACAGCAGTGCTTTCCATAGCCTTGGATCTCCAAAGGATGTCTGTATGGGCAAGTGACATTATTCTGTAAGACCATCCCAAACCTTCTTCATTCTTCAACACGGACTTAGGGAGGTGTGAAATAAACCACCTCGATAGTAACGACATGCAACACATAAGAGTCCCTCTTTTACGCACAGTACGAGTGTAGAGGTCATGCAAGATATCACCCAGTAGAGTAGGCACAGGATTGCGAGAAAGGAAGATCTTAACCGCATTCACATCTATAAAGGAATCTGGATTCGGGAAGAGAACCAAATCGTAGATAAGGAGATCCAAGATATCTTCAAAAGCCTGAAAGTCCAAATTATCCCAAAATAGCTGAGCTTGATCTATCAGAAACTTGGCTAAGAAACCTTCAACCCCGCTTCATGTTTCCTAATTGGATACTACATCAGCCCTTTTTAGATGCAGAGCTGAAGCAATGTCTTCTGGTCTAGGAGTCTATTCCATACCTGTGAAGGGCATCTTCTCAAGGATGGATATGCCCAATAAGTGAGAAAACTCTTCCAAAGTGGGAACCAGCTGATAATCTGGGAAGGTAAAGCAATGATGCACAGGATCGAAGAACTGGAAAAGCACACTCATCATCTGCTCATTAAACTTTGAGGTAACCAGGCTAAGAAGCTGACCATGTCTCTTAATGAATGAAGAAGTCTCAGAAACTCTTGAGGCTAACTCTTTGAGTTGAGCAGGTATTTGCACAAAGTTAACTCGGATGGTGTTTCTGCGCACGAAAGCCATAATCTACAAAACAGAACAAAGATAAATCCCCTCGGTCTTTGAAATGGTTAGTATAATTAAGCATGCATGTTATGTTATGATGCATGATGTCATGATGAAAACAACAGGTATAGCAGATAACAGACATGGAAAAGGCAAACAAGTCACACAAAAGCCCTTAAGTTTAAGGCTTGCATGGGGTCAAAGGTATTACCCTCTTGAAGTTCAGTTGTTTTCAACCCATCCTAGCAAAAGTAACAGGGTTCTAGAGGTTCTCAATATCACTGACCATCCTCCATTGGTCATGGTTTCAGCTTACGCAATCTTTTCTTGCGGCTGGAACTATCTCGAGAGTATGGTCTCAATGAGTGTAGCATCGAGTATCAACCAGTTCTCATCTTTATACCGAGGCCAGCTATCTCGCTACTTCCTAATGTCCAAGTTGGTCGATTAAAGGTTCTAAGGTCATTTGATGCTTAACGACACGCATAGCAGCCCCGTATTCTCCTCATTTCTCCACAAGGGATACCGGTACCAACCAATGTGCCACATCAACGTAGCTACTGCTTCAACCGTATCGGTCTACGCCGTACAATTCCCTCACAGTTTATTGCTACTTACCTAAAAGGTGTCCCCAGATCCGGGTTAGGATCTATAGTAACTCCCATGCAAAAACCCTTAAAAGTAAAGCAACCAAAACAAACAAGAGAAGCAATTTATGATGAAATAAATCCTAAGGTATACCCCATTTATCAATCCCCAGCAGAGTCGCCAGTTCTGTGATACGGTGGCAGAACTGACTGTTTAGGAAAATGCTGGTTTGCATTTTACGTTTGTGTTCGCAAAATGTCGCGGTAAGCAAGAGTCTCCACCGACTTTTATTTTATCCAACTGGAAAGGACAAAAGCACAGAAAAATTCCTTTTTCGAGATTTTGAGTACGGGGGATAGATTATAGAAAGGGAAGGTGTTAGCACCCTTTTTATCCATGGTTTTCCATGGGCTCTTAGGTACTTGCTCATCTTTAAAAATTGCTTGTGTGTGTTTGTTTTGAAAAGTTTTTGTTTTACTTCGTTTTAACCCTTGCTTCTGTCTTCAAGAGTGTTACGAAGTGTTTTTGAAAACTTTGTTTGAAAAAGTGTTTGGTGTGAAAAAGTTTGATTTTGAGCAAGTACCTACTAGCATCTACCTACTCGAAAAAAGATTACTTCTGTTCTTGTTTCCTTTAGACAATGCTATCGTACTATTGAGAAATAGGTAGCACCTTCGTTGGAGTTGTAAGGGTCAATTTGTAAGGGATGTACGATCACTAAAGCAATGTTAGGACGTCTTAGTAATAACCCTAGAGTCTTAAGATCATATTCGAGGAAACATTTCCGAGGCAACCTTTCTGAGGCAACATTTCCGAACGGGACTTTTGATCTTTGTTTAGACAAGAGGGCGACCACTAAAACACCATATACTTAATGATCGTTTACCGAAGGCAACCGAAGTGAGAGTATACCCTAGGAGTGCGCATGTGCGAGTGATTTGATTTCAGTTATTATCTTTGCAAATTAGGGTTTTCTAGCCATTTTAAAATTATCATGCAATATTGTCATACAATCATATTAACATACATCTAACAGTTAATATTTTGCGAGAATTAAAATGCGAGAAATAAAAACTACGCTATTACAAGGCTTCAGGGAGGGGGATTAATTACATAGCCAAAAAACCTGTAAAATGATAAATAAAAAGGGAATCCTAATTAAACTATTACATACCATGAGCAGTTACATTAATATTTGCAAAAAAAATATAAACACGCGCGTTGAATCGAGAACGACAGATTTAGGGTTTTGACCCCAACTATCTAATTGCAATTTAAAAGGAAAAAAAGTCATTTTTTGATGTTTTTGATTATTTTGAGAAAATGAAGTTTAATTGAGTAAAAAACCTAATTACTAATTAATTTAAATTAAGAAAAATAATTAAATTAACCTATTTTTGCATTTTTTTTATTTTTGAGAAAGAAATTAAAATTAAATCAAAAGCAAACCCTAATTTTTCTAATTTATTTTAATTATACACAAAACGTTAGAATTACCCGAAATTAAATTAAAACTAATATAAAATTAAATTTGATAAAATATAAAAACCTAATTCTAAATTTATGAAAATTTGATTTTATGATTTTTTGTGAAAAAAAGGAATTAATTTTGTTAAAAAAATAATTAGGTGAATTAAATAAATATAAAGAAAATAGAAAAAGAATAAGAATGGGCCTGGTATTTGTTTAGAAAAAAGGGGGTGTGATTGGAAATTCTTGGCCCAATAACTCCTGGCCTCTTTGACTTTTCCAATTTCCTGCGCTTGCTTGACTTATGCCCATGGTGGACCCTCATGGGAGGAGCTTGGATCTGGCTTGTTGATGATCTGATTGGTTAGATATTGAGGACGTATGGTAGACTTATGGGACGCCTGTGCACCTGATTATACAAGGAAAAATAATATGGAACATTGTTGGGACCTGGGGATCGAACCCATGCCCTTAGGCGTTTTTACACTGCGCGCTTACCAGCTGTGCTAGCTTTGTTAGTTGTACAAATAATGAACAACAAATATAATATGATAAAATAAGTGGTTAAACTCAAACAACGCGTGAAATTTGATTAGGCGAGTCATGGAGTGCCATGTTATCCTTCTTCTTCCTTGGCTCTGTCGTTTTAGACAAAACCCTTTACCTACGGACACTAGGCATAGGTACAACCCTTGTCCATTCCAAAACCTTGTCCCTGCATGATAAATCATAACCAGTGGTACCAATCAACTCGTTGCAACCTCACAGGCATCATGGTACCACTATCCATGGCCAATTATCCCTGTACAAGAAAACCCTAAACACAAAGAAAAAACCCTAGCCATGGCACTTTGTTGTACAGTTAATGAAAACACAATTAAATATGACCATTAGCTTTAAAACATCATAAGGTTTAAGAATATATCAATGAATCATGCTAAATGTGCCAGAATTATGATATTCGAATTCAAGAAAGTATGGAAATCGTGTGACACTTACAGTGCGTTTTTGGATGTTAGGAAGCTTGCTAGTGGTTGAATCTTGATCCTTGGATGTCCAACAATTGATTGAGATGGTTATAATGCTTTGAATTGACCTGAAAAGTGGAAATAAATTTGCCACTTTTCTTGAATTTTTTGAAACTTGCTCTCTCTTTCACACGCCTCCAATCCCCCTGTTTTTGGTCTGCAATCCTTCCTTATGTATCCAAGAATGAATAGGGTTGCAACTTGGTTTCAAATCTTCTCCAATTATGATCACTGATTCATGATTTGATCCTTGTGAAAATATTTCCAAATCAATCAAAATGCAATATTTTTGAATCCATATGAGCCTTGCACGATTTGATCTCACTTCCAGCTGTATAATAGACCTAAACATGCACAAAATCTCAAGATTTGATTAGTTTTTGATATTTTTACTATTTTATTTTGATTTTATTTGATTTAATTGAAATAAAATCAAACTAAATAACAAAAATAATGTCATGACAAGTGGAAGGGATCATGGGTCGTGGGTCACATTACAAACTCAATGCAAGCATAAAAAGTTGGGCCCATTTGACAAAAAATGCAATTTTGGACACATTTGACTTTTGGCAATTTTGCAAAAAGGGGAAACTTTGCCAATGCATAACTCTCTCAATTTTGACTCTAGAGATGTGTTCTTGGATTTTTTATAAATATTAAGATGTCCTCTAAGCAACCCGTTTGGTCTCATCTTAATTGAGTCTTCCATGTTCATGTATGAAGCTTTGACCCAAAAGGTGTTTTTGTTGACTTTTCAAAATAACCTATAATGTCCAAATTCATATATTCTTTTGAGTGCATATTTTGAACTTGGGAGATGAAGATGGATTGTAGGTAATTGCATCTTCTTCAAAATGAGCTTTGGATGGGTCATTTTTGATAAAGTATGAGAAAGTTATGCTTGGTCAAAATTGAGTTGACTTTTCCTACAAAACCCTAATTTAGCAACTTTTGGGTTTTGATGAATTATGAGCAATCCTTTAGGAATCATGATCAAACCTTGATAAAATGGTGAATAATACTTCAAAATGAGAATGTTGACCAAAAATCTTGAGGTTTGACTGTATGTAGGCCACAGTTGACTTTTGCCCTAGCACGGTCGATTTTTAGGCCTTTGAGCAATTGACTGAGAAAACTTCCTCTGCAAGGCTTGAAACTTGACATGGATGATCTTGAGAACATGTTAGGACAATGGTGAGAATTTGGGATCCTTTGGGCTCAAACATCTTGATGCAAACTGAAACCCTAATTTGAGGTAGACTGCCTTAGGAGAGAGTTTGTCTGGTCAACCCTTGGACTTCCTTGAGCAATCTGAAAACCTTACTTGACATGTATTGAGAAATATGGGAGGGAAAATTTTAGAGTACAACACATGGCATAATGATGTTCTCAAAGTAAATGAGATTATGTTGTATGCATTTGTCATGTATGTGTTATGGTTTATGAGTGTGATGCATTTATTGCAACAGGTCTTTGTCTAGGAAAATAAATCCTTGACAACATGCTGGGGAGCCTTAGGAGGCTGAATCCCAAACTTTTGTTGGAGAGTAGGTGCATCTTCAACTTTGTTTAGACTGTTTCTGCTGGGGATTCCTGTTTTATTTTTTGAGGAGAAATCCGCTGGGGAATATTGACTTTGGCTCTCTGCATGAGGAAACTCTGTTGATTTCTGCTTGGAGGAATAAAGTTTAGGAACTTTGGTTGTCCATTTCTCTACTGGGGAATTATTCTTGACTGGAGAGCATCGAAAGTTAGCAGTTATCTAGTCGAAATCCAGGCTTGGGAGCAATTTGTTGGGGATGATGAAGTTGACTGTTATCTGGTCATATTCCAGGCTTCGCAGAAAATTACTTGGGAGAGTGAAGTTAAACTGTTATTTGGTCGGATTCCAGGCTTCGTAGAAAATTACTTGGGAGAGTGTAGTTAAACTATTATCTGGTCGGATTCCAGGCTTCAAAGCAGATTTTTTAAAAGATGAAGTTGAACTGATATCTGGTCAGGTCCAGGCTTCGCAGTAACTTACCAACTTTAAATTGCTATTTGGTGGGATTCCAGGCTTCAAAGTAGATTTTTGAAAAGATAAAGTTGAACTGATATCTGATTGGGTCCAGGCTTCGCAGTAACTTGCTTGAAAGGATGAAGTTGAACTGATATTTGATCGGGTCCAGGCTTTACAGTAACTTGCTTGAAAGGATGAAGTTGAACTGATATCTGGTCGGGTCCAGGCTTCGCAGTAACTTGCTTGAAAGGATGAAGTTGAATTGATATTTGGTCGGGTCCAGGCTTTACAGTAACTTGCTTGTATCATACCCCAAATTGGTCCTACCTCGATGATTTTTATTTTTCGAGATTAAAATTGAAGAAATATTCAATTAAATATGGTACAAAATTATCTGATGGTCCATCTTTATCCGACTAGGGGGTGTACCTTAAATTCAGGAAAATGAGGCTTTCTAAATCAGAAAGACTCGTGTATCCTTGAACCCATTCGCATGGCAAGTTGGCCAATGGCCTATGCGATTCGAAAATGTAAAGTTATTTCAGAATAATAACTACTAAATAGTTGTTATTATTGAAATTAAAATTTATATTAAATAATAATTGATTTATTAAAGAAATTTGTAAGAAGGGTGGGAGCAATTTACTTAGTTGGCCCGTTTCTAGTTTTCGTTGATAGCAAAAGAGGGGTGTTGGTATTAAAAGTCCGTCAAAATTCTTGGGCATTCTTATTTAAACATTTGTTTGATTGTTTTTAATATAAGGCCCAATAATGTTTTTTTGTTGTTTTTAAGAGAGGGGTGTGCTTATCAAGTTAACTAAACCCATTAAGTCTTGGTCTTATTTTAAAAAGAAAAAACTGTTTATTATTATTAATAAATAAATAATGAAACATTTTCTTTTTTATAGTAATGTTTTAAAGTTGGTTTAGTTATTAAAATAAAAATAGCGTTGGGCTGATGGCCAATTGGGATTGATTTAAGAAAATTATTTTTTGCTGTAAATAAAAAATATGTTGGGCTGAAATAGGAAATTAGTGTAAGACCCATTGGATTGAAAAGTGTTTTTTGCTGTAATGAAAATGGAAACAACAACTGTACAAATCGAGCCATAAATTAACGCATATTATTGCTTCTTTACAGCTACTGAGAGATTGAAAAAAAAATCAAATCTTTATCCAAAATCAAATCTCCAGAACATTCAAATAATACAAAATCAATGAAATCTAGAAATTACAGAATCAATCTTTATCCAAAATCAAATCTAAGATCTCCATTACAAAACGATTAAAATCTCTAATTACAGAATCAAATCTTCAATTATCTCATTATAAAAACAAATCTAAAAAACTATACGAAATCTAAATCTCCATATTACAATGTTACAAATCTGTTACTAAACAAAATCAAATACAATAATATGGGGAAATCTCAATACAAAGGAATCAAATATTTTCTCAATCAATTAACAATCCCTAAATTTCTAAACAGCAAATCTAAACCCTTAATCTTTGCTAATCTAACCTATAACAGAAATCTAAACCCTAATTCTAAAAGATATAAATACTAATTGAAGAAAATATAGAAAGGGGCTTCGAAAGACTGGAAAAAAGAAGAAGAAGACATGGAGACAGGAGGAAGAACATAAACGAGGAGGGATGCAGGGGCTGAAGACAAAGACGAAGAAACTGAAAAGGAGAAGTTGAAGAAGAACATTTGAACACCTACTATTAAAGCTCGAAGAGAGAGGGAAGCGGTTAGGGTTTCAACGTATGAAACCCTAATCGCCGTTGATAAATTCTCCGTCGTCGCTACTCTATTTGCCATCATCATCAGACACCACCATTTTCTGCAAACAGGAAGAAGAAGAAGAAGGGTTAGCGCGAATTTGATAGGAACTCAGAATCTGAAATCGAAAGGGGTAAGCATACTTAGCTTTGTTCGTTCTTGTATGCTGGGTGTCAGGGCTGATTTACAGTGGGGGTAGAGTTTGTTTGCCACATTGCCGCCAGAGGGTTCAAGGAATTGGGGTTGGAAATTTGGAAGGCTATGTTTAGAGAAAGAGGGGTAGTATTGAGAGAGAAAGAGAGATAGTGTTGAAATGTAAAACAAAAATGAAGAAAATGAATGAAAACGAGTAATATGATCCATATTGATCCCACGCGTGCATGCCCACACTAATTATCATGCACCTTTAATCTTGCTCACGTGATTCTCATCAGACGGCCATAGAACAAGTCTGCATGATAGCTAAACATACACCCTCATCCATGCAATCCCTCAGCCTCTCTCCCAAGTGCCTGGGCCTAGGTCCAGTTACTTCTTGCACCCCCTTTAGTAATTTTACTAAACCAACAAACCAAATTGCACCCCCTGTTCTGAGTTGTTAATGGGCCTAGTCAGATTTCTAATTACACACCCCATATTTTACTTACATAACTGATACTGCACCCCCTTGGTAATTAACTATTTCCTACATTTTTATTATAATTATTATATTTTAATTTTATTTCCTTATTACTATATTATAATTATTAGCTATTAATTTTATTTTCTTATTTTTATATTAGATGCAAATATTATTTATTTCTTATTTTTATATATATATTATTATTATAATTCCTTTTTTATGTAAAGATTATTATTGTTATTATTAATTATTAATACTAATATATTTTATTTACTATTTAAATATCACTATATTATCATCCAAATCATTTTCATATCAAAATTGCATATATTATTTTCTATATTATTTGCATAAAATATTTGCTAATCATGCATTAATCAAGATCTTTGCAATTAATACGATTAAAAAACATGCAACAAATTATCAAACTATTTTTCACAACAAACTAAACTAATCAACTGTTTTTGCAAAAGTGTTCAAACTAGTTTTGGCTTACTGCGAATTTAGTCAAAATCGCCACAATCACTATTCCCGGCCAAGTGCGAGGTGATTCAAAATACGTTTGCAACCCCTAAAAAACACCAACCCCATACGAACTACGAATTGGAACTCTGATTCCTCATAAGAGGATACGTAGGCATACAATCAAAAATCATAGCGAGTTCTACTATTAAAAATTAAAACTCTTTCCCCTATAAAAAATTTAAACCCTTTCCCCTAATAAAATTTAAATCCTGTTTCCCCAACTCAAACCTAAAACCTAGTATCCTTGTGAACAAGGTAGATGAAAGGTGCCTAACACCTTCCTTTCGTCTAAAGAAGTATGAAACCTAGAATCTCTGTCTGTGAATTAGGGTTTTCTGTTAGATTCCCTTCTCTAGGATAAAAATTAATAGTGGCGACTCTAATTTAAAAACCAGTCGCAACAGCTGGGGACTTCAACTTTAGGTTTCGGGGTTTTTTGCTTTGGGGTTTTTATTTATTTATTTAATTATTGCATTATTTAATTATTGCATTTATTTATTTATTGTCAATTATTTTTATGATATATTTACGGCGTGGCGGGAATTTTTATTTAAAAAAAAATATTTTCAATGACCCTTAGAAAGAAGGTTCGTCTATTAGCTTAGGGGGTACATCATCCCTGCGAGTTTACGTGACGACTTCGCCTATAGTCGGTGGACTTCTGAAAAAGGAATACTTATCGAGAGATATCCTCTTGACGAGTAGGACTTTGGAAGGTCACCCATGACTCTTTCTAACGACTTTAACCTAAAATCTTATGACGAGACCTTTCACGACTTTGAGACGAGAGTTTCAGTCTGTAAAGAGGCTCCACCTTAGGGAGGCCCTTGTGCCTTTTCCCTCTGGTTTTATTCATGACACCCTTTAGGAAGCCACCTTTTTGAAGGGTAGACTAACCGTAGGTCAAGGTTAAGAGGCCTACCTTCTAAGGGTATTTATCACTACAACCCCGTCACTGAACCATACATCCTTACCTTATAGGGGTACCTGTCACAAAACCTTGTCACTCAACCTTACACCCACGTATTCATACATTTCATATATTCATCATACATTAAATATATTCGTCACCCGTACATGCATCTTATTCACAGGTGGTATAAAATATAATAATAAACTCAAGATCTCGATGACTGACTTTAAAAATGGATACCGAAGGAAACAACTTGTCCGCGACAGTACGCCAAACATGTCTGAAATCAAAGCCACGAAAGGCAAATAACGTGTTGAAGACTTTCTCAAGCTTTGTCAGGTCAAGGTGGATGGTTTCAAGATCAGATATCCGTAGACGCACCTAGAAGACTTATTTCCCTTTGCTTGATTTCACACAAATAAAGTTTTGGTTTAAGATTGTAATATTTTTCAATATCTGAATTATGTTACCTTCAATAAAGGCATTTTGTTTCCACATCTCGTTTGCGTATCTATTTTAAAGATAGTCACGAAGTAAAATAAAAAGCAAAAGACAAATACATACCCAAGTGAATAAGACATTTAACACAAGAAACCATTTCATATTCATACACATTTGTTCGCATGCATGAATTCACGAACACCTGCATATCATATCAAAACTCATTTTTAAAAATAAAAATAAAAACATCTCTCCAGTTGAACCATTGGTAGAAGAAGATCTCCACTTCCTTGGCCTTCATATCAAACAAGGGCCTATCAACAGAAAGCAATGGAGAAAATCGAGGAAACTCAGGCGGCATTCAAAGAGGATCTCGACCAAGTAAAGGGGGATGTAACTTTAATGAAAGGAGATCTGAGTTAAGTTCTCCTAGCTTTGAAGAACATTATTGACATACAAGACCAGATTCCTGGGGTAGCTTTCGAAGAAGTAGCCCAAATGATTGGTGCATCAAGCGGTCGCCAAATAGGGAAAGAGCCAAAAGTAGGACTCCAAAAGTTCGTCATGGCCCAACAAGAAGTTGAAACTGAAGGGTTTATCCCACCGCCATAAAAAGCAGGGGCATCATATACCCTACAGATTCCAACCAGTAATGCAGACAACTACATGGACCTACAATACGGAGACCACGACCCATAGGATGTCAATCGAGCACCCTTAAAGACGATGAGTACTCAAGCTATTGATAAACAACGGGTGATGAATCAGTATAAAGCTCTGGAGGAATGATTAAAAGTGGTGGAGGGTTTTGACGCTTTCAAAGTAGACACTCTCGAAATGGGCCTAGTTCCTGATGTGGTGATTCCACCAAAGTTAAAAGTACATGACTTTGAAAAATACAAGGGGCTCACTTGTCCAAGAAATCATCTTCGTATGTATTGCAGGAAGATGCATGCCCATGCCCATGATCAGAAGCTGATGATTCACTATTTTCAAGATAGCCTGAGTGGGGCATCTTCAGACTGGTATATGCAATTGGAGCGAACACATATTCGAACCTGGGCAGATCTTACTAATGCTTTCCTTAAGCATTACAAATATAACCTGGACATCGCCCCTACCTGCATGCAACTCTAGAACCTGTCCCAGAAGAAAGAAGAGTCCTTCAAGGAGTATGCTCAAAGGTGGAGGGAGTTGGCATCCTGTGTGCAACCACCACTGTTAGAGAAAGAATTAGTAGACACGTTCATGGGGACTTTGCAAGGGTTGCATTATGAGAAGATGGTCGGAAGTATCTCTTCGGGGTTTTCAGACCTAGTAACTATCAGAGAAAGAATCAAGACTGGAATAAAAAGTGGGAAGATATCAGGGGGACCATCAAATGCTACATACAATTCAAAAAGGCATACTTCAAACTTCCCCAAAGGAAAAGAGGGAGAAATTAATGTTGTAGCGTCACAACCTAGGGTACAACAACTATTAGTGATCCCACAAGGACAGCAGTAAGGCAGAAGGCCACCCAGGAAATTTCATCCACTCCTTATTCCACCTAGCCAGTTATTGTAACAACCGGTTAAGGCATCCTTGGTGGAAATTAAGCCTCTAGTTCCCCCAATCGGGCCACTCCCGCAAAGATACAGTGCTAACGCCAGATGTGAGTATCATGCTAATTCTTCTGGACATACCATAGAGAAATGTTGGCCATTCAAGCATAAGGTCCAGGATTTGTTAGAATCCCAAGACATCACTTTGAGAAGCCTAACATCAAAACAAAACCTACGCCTCCACACGGTGGGCCGACAATAAATGCAATTGAAGTAGTCACTAACTTTAGGGAAACCAGACGAGCAAAAACTCCGATAGACTTGCTGAAAGAATATCTGTTGGGATGTGGATTCCTGCTAGAACACAATGAAGCTTCCGAGAGAACGCTATAAAAGCCAGTGGACCAGAGGATAGTCCAATTAGAACCATACCCTGAAAATGAACATAAAGTTACTCTGAAGGGTGAAGCATATTTTCCTCCAATCTAAGAGACCTTTGTCAACAAGGGAGTAGAGTGTAGCAGACACGTGGCAAAAGTATCCAACAAAGCCAACACCAAAGGGGCAACTGAGTTCATCCGAGAATGCGCCCTAGGAGAAGAACTCAAAAGATGGACTGTCGTGGAGATTCCAGAGATCTTTTTCTTTCCTAATTAATTTTTCTTGTTTTTTGGAAGAACCTATGTCAAGCCCGAGGCATAGGGGTTGCTTGTAAGGGTTCCCCCATTTTGTTTCAGACAATATTTATGATTAATAAAATTTATATTTTGTTTTCAATTAAGATCCATTTCTTTCTCTTGCATTTACATCTTAAATTTAAAAATGGCAATACTTTCTCTGCATATGCATTTTCAAATCTCATATACTAAATTTGCAACAAAACATGATAAGTGTGCAAATTCATTCCCAAAGCCACCGATAATGTTACTGCTGCGACCCAATATAATTTTGATGCTCCTATCAACCAAGCTAAAGGGGAAGATGGTAAAGATATTGAACTCTCTGAGGAAATGGCGAGGGAAATAAAATGAAAGGCTTAAAATGTATAACCATATCGAGAGGCTATTGAGACCATCAATCTAAGCACAGGGGAAGATCCGAAAGTAAACAAGCTAAGAGGAAATGTTAGAGTGGAGTCACAAAGAGGCTGATCAAATTATTGCGCATATTTGCTTGTTTCTACAGAAACAGGCCAAGGTCAAGCCAAGCCAGGGGCACTTTGGATACTCACGTTCGACAGGGCTTCAAATGCACTAGGGCACGATATAGGGGAAATTTTTACTTCTCCAAAGAATTCTCACAAGCCATATACCAAGTCAACGGCGAATGAGATACTAAACATCCAAAACCGATTCCATATCGGGATCATGTTTTAAAACTAACTATGTAATCCACAAAGATCATTTTCAGTCATATCTCACGAAAAGGAAATCAAATGGCAGACGCCCTAGAAGCTATATCGTCTATGTTAAAAGTAACTTAGTCAAACCACGAACCGCGTATCACAAACAGACATTTCGAAGAGCCCGCACATTGCCTTGCTATTAAAAAATGACAATATAACAAGCCTTGGTTTTACGACATCAAGAAAAGCCTCGAAAAACAAAAATCCAGAAAATACTTCTAGCATTGACAAGCAAACTCTACGAAAATTAGCCTCGAAATTCTTTTTGAATAACAGTGTACTCTACAAGATGAACCACAATGTGGTCTAGTACTCAAAAAGATTCTGCTACCTTGCCTTGATTCACGTGGTAAATGGACACCCTACTACGAAGGTCCATACATAGTCAAAACAACATTCTCTGGAGGTAATCCTATCCTTACAACAATGGATGGGGAAGAACTACCACATCTGGAAAGCTCGGACGCAGTTAAGAATACTATGAATAAGAAGCTCTCTAAGCTCGAACCCTAAACGAGCGACTTAGGCAAAAAGGAGCTTCCCGGTGGATCGAAAACCCTAAAGGGTGATCAAAGCAAAAATTAGGGGCATATAAACAAAAAACATTATCCCGATGGACTGAAAACCCGAAAGGGAAATCCAAGAAAAATTTAGGGATTTCATACAAAGAAATAAAGAATAAAAATACTGCGATCTAAGAACTGCGACTACGAACCACGAAGGGAGAGATGGATCTGAATCATACAACTCAGAAGAAAAGGAGATAAGATCATTAAAAGGATATTGGGGAACAACAGTAGTAATTATCATTTTTATTGCCATTTACAATTTTAAAACTTTCTGTAATTACCTCTTTCTAGGAATTGCAACTTGTATTCTCGCCTATTCAGAGGCATATCAATAAAAAATCTTCTTTCTTTGCATCTTTCGAATTGAATTTTTTCTTTTCTCAGACTTGTTTACAAAATAATACGATCATTACTTGTGAATATTGTCTTGAAATCATTTCGGGGGATTAACAAAATAAAAGCATTTGACAAAACATCAAAAAAGCATTTTGGGTTAGAAAAACATCAAAAGAAAATCCACGTCTACGTCCACGCACATGTATACTCCTGCGTATACAATATAAATTCTATACACATGTCCATGTCTACGCCAGCTCTTACAACACAAAAATTTATGCATATCTACTCATACATCTATGCGTCTGTACACAAAGTCTATGTCCATATACACGTCAGCGCCTATGCCTACACTTGCAACACAAAGTCTACGTCTACACATGCGTCCACGCACATGTGTACTCCTGCAAATTCTATACACATGTCCACGTCTACGCTTACAACATGAAAGGCTACACATATGCCAATACATACGTCTACGCCTGCGCTTACAACAGACAAATCTACGCATATGCCATTACCTACATCTACGTCTATGTCTACACCTGTGCTCACAATACAAAATCAATGTTAAAAATTTTTCTAACGCTTTTTCACCACATTCAAATCGAATTTAACAAAGCTGTAACGACACAACATACAACTCCAGGGGATTGGTAACTCTAAGCCAACGGTTTAAAGGAGAGAATTCCAGGAATAGTCTTCATAACATTTCAAGGCATACGCGCATCTTACGCACATTTCTTACATACATTTTCCAAAGCATACATACACTATACATTTTTTCATACAATACGCATATGTTCAGAGTTCCATATCAATCTCAAACATCATACATTATGCATACGTCCAAACATCTTAATATCAGACATCATATGTGTTGTACCCCAAAATTTGCCCTCTCATTTCATAAGGGATCACCCTGGATCCTAGGATTGCTTCTATCAAGTTTCCAGGCCTTAAACTATCAATTTTTCCAAGGAAATCACTTCCAAGGGAAAAATGGTCATTTGCATGCTGAAAAGTCAAAACTTTGACTTTTGGATCAAAATCAAGCTTCAAGAACCATATTTCATCAAGACATGTTGGAATATGAAGTTTGTCTCATCAAAAAGTTCAAAAGTCAAAATTACTATGGAAAAGCCAAATTCCTAAATACTTGGGATTTTTCTAAGTATTTAAGAAAAATTACACTTCAGAACTTCTGAGCCAGCCTCCAGGTAGGTGCGGTCAAAAGTTGTAAACATGGTTCAGCACATAGCTTTCAATCAGAACATGGGTCTTCAGCCTCTACGCAAGCTCAGTCAGAGTTTGCCAAGGTAATACAAAGAAGGTTAAGAAGCATGATGCAAGCTATCTAGAAAGTCTAAAAGCTCCTTCAGAATATACTGGAGCCAGAAGATACAAAGATCAGAGGTTGGATGCTACGTTGAAGTAGAACTTCTGATCCAAAGCTAAGCCTTGGTGCAGAATCTCACGTTGCAGGATTTCTGGTTGTGATAAGTCTTATCATCATCATTTAATGCTCATTTAATGCTCACAACCACCTTCTGAGTCTTCATCCAAAGGATTTTCACCACGTGTACCTCTATTGTCTTGGGATAGCAACTTCGCTACTAAGCCCATGCTTTGCTTTTTGCTTTTCCTTAATTCCTGCTGACAGCCACCATACTTGCTTCAAAAATAAGATAGCGCTTCATCACATGAAGGCTATTTCAACGCTTTGGTCAGAACTTGACCAAATCCCAAAACCTTGTTCACGCAACCTCCTGCAGACCTATAACCAATAGCTAGCTCAGCCTACGCCTGCATCCCATGATTACACCAAACTAGCATACAAAAACTGTGATGAAAAAGAAAAGGAAGAGGATGCCAAAACAGGTTCAAATCCTATTTTTTTCCCCCAAAATAATAACAAATTCATCTATAAATAATTGGCTCTATCACACGTTCAAGGGGCTGGCTTTTGAAAAGAAAGAACCATAAAAAAGAGAGAAAAGGAAGTTGTGAAACCTTCATAAAAATCCAGATTTCTCATACACAAAAACAAACCTTTGTTCTTCCCTTTGAACAAAAGGACACAACCACTTTTCCGTCTCTTTTGCTGACTCAGAACATCTAGAGGCAGCCACTCAAAGCTCCAAGCACGCTCCAAGTAATTCTTTCTGACTTTACATGCTTTTCATTCTAAACATCTTTAACATGTAAATATCATAGTATTAACATTGTACATATCATTGTATGAACTGGAGACTTAGGATTAGAACTTCTATGAATTGTTGTGTTGTTATTCTTATGATTTGCTGTTTGCCAAAAAGGAATGAGTTGTTGACGTGTTGATTAATATGATAAAAGAGTTGAAATGTAATATAGAACTTTTGATTCTTACATGCTGATAACACACTGAACTGCCAAGGTTCATTCACTTGTTCAGCATAACACTGAACTTCTGATGACTCATTCACTGTTCAAACACAACACATAACTTTTGAGTTCTCCTTACATGTCAAATACACTGAACTGCTGACGTTTGCTCTCTATTTTAGTGTAATACAAAACTTCTGACTTTTGGTTTACTAGTTGCATACCATCCTGAACCTCTGTGTTTTCCCTCTAACGTGTCCTGCAGGATTTCAGAGTATGCCAATCCAGAACTTCTGATGCCCATGGATGCTTCCTTATGAGTCACCACACGACTGACTTCAGAGCTTCTGATCCTTGTTTTATTTCTTACAGCAACACGCTGTTTCCATCTTGCATTTATTTTCCTTTCCATTTTTTATATATTAACATAAAAACATGGAAATATTTTCCTTTTAATTTATTTCCTTAAGACAAAAACATTCTTTTAAAACAAGTCCATTTCTTTCTTATGTTATGCATTTCAATATGGTTGTAATAATTAACTTAGGACTTATTTTTACTTGCAATCCCCATTCGTACATATGTACCCCCATCCCCTAAATATTGTAATAGCGTAGAATTTCATTTTCCGCAATTTACTGTTTTCCTTACACTGTATAGTAATTAGGTGTGTATGGCAAGATAAAATCCATAAAATAGAAAACCCTAATCAAGATTAAATGCATGCAATCAAACACACTCACACACTTACACCCTTAGGGTAATCTGACTTGTTGCCTTACACAAAAGGCCATGTTATGCATGTGGGATGTCTTAGCACAAACGAATCGAAAAATAAAAGATCATAATCCATCGATGACGCTATCAAAGTTTCCTTTCAAAATGATCTTAGTCCCTACAGAAAAAGTGCTAAGTCATAACACAATTGCTATCATAGTCTATACGATGACCCGCGCCTGTCCCACTTAACATCCTAACACAAGTTTGTTCACCAAATGCAATGGTGAAATAACACTGTCAAAAGGGTTAAAAACATATAGGAAAGATCTTTGAGTAAAATAGGGTAGACAACTCTTATTTACTTGATCAAAGCTTGCAAAAACATCCTTGCTATTTTCAAACACATCTCACAACACAATTTCGAAATAAACTTTCAAAACATCGAAATATCTTTTCAAAAAGACAAACACCTTTGTAAAACATTTAAACAAGAATTGTTACAAAGGTTGCCACAATGATGGCCTCTTTTTCAAAGCATTTTCAAAACCACCCACACAAAGCACCATTTCAAACAATTGAAAAGCAAAAGCAAGTGATCTAAAACAAGTAACTAAGAGCCCATGGAAAACCATGGATGAAAAGGGTGCTAGCACATTCCCTTTTCATAATCTACTCCCGGAACCCAAGAAAACATCTCAAAGGTCTTCCCTGTGCTTTTTGACCTTTCCTTAGGATAAAATAAAAAGTCGGTGGCGACTCTTGCTAAACTGAAACATTTGCGAATACAAACCGCAAAATCCCAAGTCAGTTCTCCAATTGTATCACAGAACTGGAGACTCTGCTGGGGATATTTCTAAAAGTGGGGTTACCTTAGGGTTTTAGATCACCTTTGTATGCTTATCTTGTTTGCCTTGATTACTTTACATGTTGGTTTCCTTGTTTGGGTTTGTTTTAAATCCTACACCCGGATGTGGGGACATCTTTTAGGTAAGTAGCAATAAACTGTGAGGAAACTGTGTGGGGTATACTGACATGGTTGAAGCAGTGGCTACGTTAGTGCGACATATTTGTGGGTACCGGTAGCCTTTGAGTCAATCAAAGAGAATACGAGGCCATTGAGTGATGTCATAAAGCACTAACGAACTCTTAGAACCTTACTTGACCATCTTGGCCTTATTATGGGTAGTGAGATGACCGACTTTGGTGCAGTCCAAGGTTGATAGATACTCGATACTACACTCATTGAGGGTTGTTTTCTTGGAATATTTCGGTCTCCAGTTAAGTGGCTAAACTGAAACAATGAACACAGAAAATAGTCCAGTGATATTGAGCTCCTTAGAACCCAGTTACTGTTTCTAGGACAGGTTGAGCCAACTAACTTCAAGAGGGTACTTACCTACAAACTCCATGTGAGCCCAAACTTAAGGACTTGTCTGCTTTGTGTGAATATGACTGTCTGTATATACACTTGCTTACTTTTGCATACTTTTATATGGCATCATAACATCAAACCATGGCATTTTCAATAACCATTTCAAGGATCTCGAGGGTCTTTGATGTAGGGTCACGTTGAACCAGACGTCTACCAAAGGGCATTAGGATTCATTCTCCTCTAAACAAATGCCGTTAAAGATCAAGTACAACAACTTGAATCGAGGGCTATGACCCACTTGACATGGTGAGCCTGATTCTCATGGAAAGACATCCACTGATACGAAGTTCTACAATCAAAGATGTTGATCGAAGTTCAACCTCTAACATTTTCTTGTGTTTACCCTGCGAGATCCTTGAAAACATGCATCCACATATCATATCAAGACAGGTTTCTCCCATACGGGTCTCTTTATCTTCCTGTTGTTTATTTCAGTAAGATGGATATGGAACAAACAATGAATGATCTCCAAGCTCAAAACGCTCAATTCCAACAAATGTTTTTGGCTATGGCTAAGGGGCAAGAGGACCTGAAAGCTCTCCTTCTCAAAGAAAAGAAGAAAAAGTCCAAGAAGTCAGTAGGCGTCCTGAACTTGAGAAGAAGACCTAAAACCCTAGATCTTTCAAACATAGGGGATAGTCTTGAAGAAAATCACAATTTGGAGATTGATGATGTTGAAGCTGACTACTCTGAGGAACAATATCCTCCCGCCAATGACAAGTATAAACAGCTGGAGGATCGCCTCAGTGCTATGGAGATTCAACAAATACCTGGCTTGGATTTAGGAGACATGGGTTTAGTTTCTGGATTGGTCATCCTGACAAAGTTCAAAGTCCCTATCTTTGCCCTGTACGATGGAGTCTCTTGCCCTAAGATGCACTTAAAGTCTTATGTCCGCAAAATTCAACCATACACAACTGATCCAAAGCTTTGGATCCATTTCTTCCAAGAAAGCCTGGTAGGGACTCAACTCGAGTGGTTTTATCAATTGGAGAGTTCTCGCATCCACACCTGGGAGGATTTAGCTGCTGCTTTTTACAAACAGTATCAGTACAACACTGATCTTGTACCAACTCGTGTGCAATTGCAAAACATGACCATGGGTTCTGACGAGAACTTCAAAGGATACGCTCAAAAGTGGAGAGATCTGGCAGGTAGGGTACAACCTCCTTTAACTGACAGGGAGCCGATTGAAATCTTCATGGGAACTTTGACAGGGCCTTTCTTCAATCACTTAATTGGAAGCTTCTCAGCCGGGTTCACCGAGCTAATACTGACCGGCGAAAGGGTCGAAGCTGGTATCAAAAGTGGAAAGATCCAAGGAGCTACAGCCTCTAATGTTCAGAAAATTCCCTACAATGGGAAGAAAGAGTCCAATGCTGTGAACAATCAAATGAGTCTACGTGACCAACACGTAGGGACAGTCCTGATCTCTGGTTCTACGTCACACTGACAACAACAAAAGGGAAATCAACGAAGGCTAGACGAGCCTAAAATACAGTTCACCAACATCAACATGCCGCTATCTCAAGCACTGCAACACTTGTTGAGGATGAATCTGATTGCATTGATAGGACCTCATCCAAACCCCAAGACTTCTTCTCCTAACTACAATCCTAATGCGACGTGCGCTTATCATTCTAACAGTCTCGGACATGATACTAACGATTGTTGGGCATTGAAGTACAAGATTCAGAATTTGATTGATGCCAAGGAGATTGAGTTTGATCCTCCAGAGACTCTAGCATAATCATTGCTCCTTTGACGAATCATTGAGAGCGTCTTTGTTTTATTTGAATTTTCAAGTTGTAATCTTTTTTTGTTATTCAAACAATTATCTATTAATGTCAAACTTTGTTTCATTAATGCATTACATATGTTTGTATTGAATTCATCCTTTCGTTTTCACTATATTTAAACTATGCTTTTCATTCTTCTAATGACATTTAACTCTTGCTAAAATTTACAAGCCTTTAGAGGGAGGATGACGAAAACAATGCCATAATCTCATATAGTATGCTTTTGAACAGACCTTGCTGACGATGTACAGGCGTTTCTTTCAAATCCTAAACATTGGAGTTATAAGGAAGATAATCCCTAGTCAACCCCTTCGAGCCAAAGAAGTAGAAGTTTTCTGTTTTAACACAAATTGAAACCTTTAACCAAAACCTGGGGCAAGGTAGTCTCTCAGTTAATTCAGACGCACGTTTGGCCGCAAACTCTCACCTCGTAATACAACGAATGACGTCAAGAAACATTCCTCTGGAATCAAAAGACGGTGATGGTTCCCTATCACATAGGCACTCATTATCTCTCAAAAGAGAAAAGCTCACTAAGTCAAAACCTACGAAGGAGACTTAAAGAAAACTGGGGCATCCCGCTGAATGTAATCTCAAGACAATAACAGTCAGGCAAAAATAGGGGATAACAAACCAAAAGAAAGAGGTCACTACGAATCCTCAACAACATGAAAAATGATGCAAAAAATGAATGCCTTCCGACAAACTTAACTTATCTGAACCATCACCAACGTCATTCCAGATTCAATTGGAGTTCAAACATACAATTAACTGAGCTTAGGACCGAAGAACATCACTAAGAATGGGTGGGTACAAATACACTTTGAGCCTTTATCCTTTGTTTCTTAAACCGTGAACCAAGCCACGTTATAACCCTTGAAAAGTCCTAATTGAAGCATGAGTTAGTTCGAAAGCATACTGTTACAAAAGGTATCCTGACTCCTGTAAGGATTTGCTCTAAATCCTGAGATTGAATTTTCTTACAAAATTCCTTTACTTACAAAAACGCATTTTTCAAAACCTCAAAGACAAGCATAAACTTTGCATTACTTGAATATCATTGTTTGCATATGGCTATTTGTTTGACAGCGGAGAAATTCACACAATGAATATCCAGTGAACGAAAGCTCTCTCAGTGAACAAAATCAATTCAAGTAGGATGACACTTCCATTGACAAATCTCCTATCAACAAGGGGACATGACATGTCACTATCCAGCACACCTAGGGCAGTCCAGTCAAGATTCCAAGAAAATCTCTCAAGAATTACAGAGTAACCAGGGGCGAGTCTCCATCTCCATCACTTGGGGCATTGAACGTCAATCCCGACAAAGGGTAACGTACAGTCAAACATTTCCAGGCAGTGCCACAAACACTCGCTACTAGGGGCAGTGACAAATCTCCCCAAAATCCTTCTCATAGGATGATTCCCCAGCCAGAGTTTAATCTCTGAAAACCTTTCCCCAACGGTGCCAACCTCAGAAATCCTCTAATACTTCCCCAACGAAGTCATCATCTCTCAAGCAGACCGGCAACAGGGTTTATTTCCCCAACAAACGGTAGGATTCCCCAACTTGAGTTTGCCTCTCTGACTACTATAAATTAAAGGACCACAACTCCTCTTCCCCAGTAGACTATTATACAATCCCCCAAGTTACTGCGAAACCTGGACCCGACCAGATAACAGTTCAACTTCAACTCCCCAGTAGAGCAACGGACAACCGAGACTCCTGAACTCTTTTCCCAAGCAGGAGTAAACATTCTCCCCGCAGAATTTTCAAATACTTCCCAGCGGAGTTTCTCCTCAAACAACAAAGCAGGAATCCACAGTGGAAACATCCTAAGAAAAGTTTGAAGACACACATACTCTTCAACAGCCGTCCAGGATTTAACAAACTCCCCGACATTTGTCAAGGATTTATTTTCCCAGACAAAAATACATTCATGAAAACATTTCACATTTCATACATACAACACAATCTCATTTATTTTGAGAACATCATGACATCATACATTTCATACATCATGACATTGCATACAACTAACGTTTTACCTTTCCAGGAAAAGGACAATCAAAAGATGGCTACTATCAACCTTTTCAAGTTACAGATTAATACCTGTAACAAGCCAGGAAAATTATCTATGGACGACTGATTGTAGATTAACACCTGTGACAAGCCAGGAAAACTATCTTTCTTTCTCAGGTCAGAGATTAATACCTGAAACCAGACATGACAATCATCTACTTGACCAGCTGAAGCAACCCTACACCAGTTCCTTCTTAATTCAAGATGCAGTTTTACACGGACTCGTCATCATAAAGCAACCCTACACCGGTTCCTTCTCTTTCCAAGATGTAGTTTTACACAGACTCATCATAAAGCAACCCTACACCGGTTCCTTCTCTTTCCAGATGCAGTTTTACAGGGACTCATCATCAGGCAACCCTACACAGGTTCCTTCCTTCCAGGTGCAGTTTTACACGGACTCATCATCAGGTAACCCTACATCGGTTCCTTCTTAATTCAAGATGCAGTTTTCCACTGACTCATCATCATAAAGCAACCCCACACCGGTTCCTTCTCTTTCCAAGATGCAGTTTTACACGGACTCATCATCAAGCAACCCTACACAGGTTCCTTCCTTCCAGGTGTAGTTTTACACGGACTCATCATCAGGCAACCCTACACAGGTTCCTTCCTTCCAGGTGCAGTTTTACACGGACTCATCATCAGGAAACCCTACACCGGTTCCTTCTTAATTCAAGATGCAGTTTTACACTGACTCATCATCATCAGGCAACCCTACACAGGTTCCTTCCTTCCAAGATGCAGTTTTACACGGACTCATCATCAGGCAACCCTACACAGGTTCCTTCCTTCCAGGTGCAGTTTTACACGGACTCATCATCAGGAAACCCTACATCGGTTCCTTCTTAATTCAAGATGCAGTTTTACACGGACTCATCATCATTAGGAAATCCTACACAGGTTCCTTCCTTCCAAGATGCAATTTTACACGGACTCATCATCAGGCAACCCTACACAGGTTCTTTCCTTCCAGGTGCAGTCTTACACGGACTCATCATCAGCCAACCCTACACAGGTTCCTTCTCACTTCCAGATGCAGTTTTACATGGACTCGTCATGAAGCAACCCTACACAGGTTCCTACTCAGGAAATTTCGGATGTAGTTTTACACTGACTCATCATCAAACAAACCTTCCAATACGGTTTAAATGCGCTCCAGACACGGATGCCATTCTGGCAATCATCCAGTTCCAGCTTATAGATACAGTCCAGCAATCACTTATGGATGGCATCTTTAAGCCCATCTCCACAACTATCCATTACCTCTCCAAATGGCATCTTTAAGCCCATTCCCCAATAATCAACTAACACATCTTCGAGTGCAAATTTTCTGGGCACTCTACTGTTCAATCATCTTCCACCTTCGAGTCACGAATGGCGGATCCGCCAATCTAACTCTTCAAGTTCAAGAAGATTGGACAGGGGGAGCTGTTGTACCCCAAAATTTTCCCTCTCATTTCATAAGGGATCACCCTGGATCCTAGGATTGCTTCTATCAAGTTTCCAGGCCTTAAACTATCAATTTTTCCAAGGAAATCACTTCCAAGGGAAAAATGGTCATTTGCATGCTGAAAAGTCAAAACTTTGACTTTTGGATCAAAATCAAGCTTCAAGAACCATATTTCATCAAGACATGTTGGAATATGAAGTTTGTATCATCAAAAAGTTCAAAAGTCAAAATTACTATGGAAAAGCCAAATTCCTAAATACTAGGGATTTTTCTAAGTATTTAAGAAAAATTACCGTTCAGAACTTTTGAGCCAGCCTCCAGGCAGGTGCGGTCAAAAGTTATAAACATGGTTCAACACATAGCTTTCAGTCAGAACATGGCTCTTCAGCCTCTACGCAAGCTCAGTCAGAGTTTTCCAAGGTAATACAAAGAAGGTTAAGAAGCATGATACAAGCTATCTAGAAAGTCTAAAAGCTCCTTCAGAATATGCTGGAGCCAGAAGATACAAAGATCAGAGGTTGGATGCTACGTTGAAGCAGAACTTCTGATCCAAAGCTAAGACTTGGTGCAGAATCTCACGTTGCAGGATTTCTGGTTGTGATAAGTCTTATCATCATCATTTAATGCTCATTTAATGCTCACAACCACCTTCTGAGTCTTCATCCAAAGGATTTTCACCACGTGTACCTCTATTGTCTTGGGATAGCAACTTCGCTACTAAGCCCATGCTTTGCTTTTTGCTTTTCCTTAATTCCTGCTGACAGCCACCATACTTGCTTCAAAAATAAGACAACGCTTCATCACATGAAGGCTATTTCAACACTTTGGTCAGAACTTGACCAAATCCCAAAACCTTGTTCACGCAACCTACTGCAGACCTATAACCAACAGCTAGCTCAGCCTACGCCTGCATCCCATGATTACACCAAACTAGCATACAAAAACTGTGATGAAAAAGCAAAGGAAGAGGATTCTAAAACAGGTTCAAATCCTATTTGTTTTTCCCCCCAAAATCATAACAAATTCATCTATAAATACTTGGCTCTATCACACGTTCAAGGGGCTGGCTTTTGAAAAGAAAGAACCATAAAAAAGAGAGAAAAGGAAGTTGTGAAACCTTCATAAAAATCCAGATTTCTCATACACAAAAACAAACCTTTGTTCTTCCCTTTGAACAAAAGGACACAACCACTTTTCCGTCTCTTTTGCTGACTCAGAACATCTAGAGGCAGCCACTCAAAGCTCCAAGCATGCTCCAAGTAATTCTTTCTGACTTTACATGCTTTTCATTCTAAACATCTTTAACATGTAAATATCATAGTATTAACGTTGTACATATCATTGTATGAACTGGAGACTTAGGATTAGAACTTCTATGAACTGTTGTGTTGTTATTCTTATGATTTGCTGTTTTCCAAAAAGGAATGAGTTGTTGACGTGCTGATTAATATGAGAAAAGAGTTGAAATGTAATATAGAACTTCTGATTCTTACATGCTGATAACACACTGAACTGCCAAGTTTCATTCACTGGTTCAGCATAACACTGAACTTCTGATGACTCATTCACTGTTCAAACATAGCACAGAACTTCTGAGTTCTCCTTACATGTCAAATACACTGAACTACTGACGTTTGCTTGCTGTTTTAGTGTAATACAAAACTTCTGACTTTTGGTTTACTAGCTGCATACCATCCAGAACCTCTGTGTTTTCCCTCTAACGTGTCCTGCAGGATTTCAGAGTATGTCAATCCAGAACTTCTGATGCCCACGGATGCTTCCTTATGAGTCACCACATGACTGACTTCAAAGGTTCTGATCCTTGTTTTATTTCTTACAGCAACACGTTGTTTCCACCTTGCATTTATTTTCCTTTCCATTTTTTATATATTAACATAAAAACATAGAAATATTTTCCTTTTAATTTATTTCCTTAAGACAAAAACATTCTTTTAAAACAAGTCCATTTCTTTCTTATGTTATGCATTTCAATATGGTTGTAATAATTAACTTAGGACTTATTTTTACTTGCAATCCCCATTCGTACATATGTACCCCCATCCCCTAAATATTGTAATAGCGTAGAATTTCATTTTCCGCAATTTACTGTTTTCCTTACACTGTATAGTAATTAGGTGTGTATGGCAAGATAAAATCCATAAAATAGACAACCCTAATCAAGATTAAATGCATGCAATCAAACACACTCGCACACTTACACCCTTAGGGTAATCTCACTTGTTGCTTTACACAAAAGGCCATGTTATGCATGTGGGATGTCTTAGCACAAAAGAATTGAAAAATAAAAGATCATAGTCCCTCGATGATGCTATCAAAGTTTCCTTTCAAAATGATCTTAGTCCCTACAGAAAAAGTGTTAAGTCATAACACAATTGTTATCATGGTCTATACGATGACCCACGTCTGTCCCGCTTAACATCCTAACACAAGTTTGTTCACCAAATGCAATGGTGAAATAACACTGTCAAAAGGGTTAAAAACATATAGGAAAGATCTTTGAGTAAAATAGGGTAGACAACTCTTAGTTACTTGATCAAAGCTTGCAAAAACATCCTTTCTATTTTCAAACACATCTCACAACACAATTTCGAAATAAACTTTCAAAACATCGAAATATCTTTTCAAAAAGACAAACATATTTGTAAAACATTTAAACAAGAATTGTTACAAAGGTTGCCACAACGATGGCCTCTTTTTCAAAGCATTTTCAAAACCACCCACACAAAGCACCATTTCAAACAATTGAAAAGCAAAAGCAAGTGATCTAAAACAAGTAACTAAGAGCCCGTGGAAAACCATGGATGAAAAGGGTACTAGGACATTCCCTTTTCATAATCTACTCCCCGAACCCAAGAAAACATCTCAAAGGTCTTTCCTGTACTTACGGAGAAGGCAACTGTAGAGTCATCGAGGGACTATGATCTTTTGATTTTATGGGTCTTTGCTAAAGCACTCCTGCCTCATGACCGGTTTTTAAAGGCAACCAAAGTGGGCGTACCTTAGAGGCGCTTGTGTGCAATTGTGTTGTGTTTCAGTTATTTTTTTCTTTTTATTAAGTTAGCTAACATTTTAATTTACAGTCTTTCCATACATTCCTATTTACTGACAGTAATATAGCAAAATAAAACAGTAGAGGTGCGGAAAATAAAATGCAGAAAAAGTAAATCTTAAACTATTACACGGCTTTGGGAGAGATACAATATAAGTGCATGAAATAAAATACAGAATTTTAAATCTAAGACTATTACATCAATGGCCAGTTAAAATACTTACATAAAATGCTAGGATAAAAATAAACGCGCGCGAAATTGGAAATAACATCTAAAAATATCCTAAGAAATGAAAATCTTTTTTGTTTTGTTTTTATCATGAAACAAAAAATCAAATCTAAATTAAGTCCTAGATTCTAATTGGTTTTAAGTTAAGAAAATGGTTAAAATTTAATTAATCAATTAATAAAAAAATTAATTATTTAATTAAAATATCTAAGCCTAATTTTTGTTATTTTTTGATTTAATGTTAATTAAAAAGATAAAAAATCCACTAAAAAAATAAAGAAAAGAAACAAAAGAAAAAATAAGAGTACAAAGAGGCATCCGTCGATTGGGGTGAAAAGGGGGAGGGGGTTTCGATCCAAAGTGGAAGAGATATGGCCTTTTCGATTCCAAGGAGAAACAACCTTTCGATCTGGAGATAGAAGGAATTTTCGATCCAGGGGAGATGGGTGTCCTTCGACCCAGGGTGAGAATGATTCTATTTCGATCCAGTGGTGGATGCTATGAGGATAATGAATCTGTAAATGTATGCTGGAAAAAACGAAAGGCATGACTTGGGTGCTAAACCCAGGTCTTTCGATCCTGTGCATTGTGGCCTTATTTATGCTGGATCTGCAGCAAGTATTAGAAACAAAAAGAAACAAACATAGGCATTTTTCTTACCAACAGTGATGTATGAATTTATGGTGATGGTGTGGATACCCTTGTTAAGGATTGCTTCAATTTGACTTCTGGGGGTGAGCTTGCTTAGTGGTTGGTGATGACTGGCACAGTTTCAGGAGAACACCAAGAATGTATTTGCAATTTCGTGTGACCCTCTCTCTGGTTTTTCGTCCTTCCTCCTTTTCATGCAACACTTGTGATCTATTTATATAGAGGGGGTAGAGGGGACAGGAAGGCAAAGGTTTAAACAACCTTGATTATGTGTTTGAAAGCCATGAATGAGAATTTGTAACATTGGCTAAACACATGGGATTTTGTCCCTTTCTTTGAATTTTGAATGATATGTAACTGGCCTTCGAATACTCCCTTTCGAAGTGGCTGATGGCTTCTTCGAATGAACTTTTACATGTTCTTCGAATGGACCCTTTGAAAGCTTCTTTGAATGGACCCTTGCGTGTTCTTCGAATGGACCTTTTGAAATGCCAATAGAAGGCCTTATTGAAATGCCAATCGAAGGACACTATTACCATGCCAATTGAAAGACCTTGTTGGAATGCCAATCGAAAGGTACTTGTTAAAATGTCAATTGAAAGACCTTATTAATAGGCCAGTTGAAGGACCTTTGTCCATGCCAATCGAAGGGCGCTATGTAGATGCCAATCGAAAGGCAATTTGGAGATTCCAATCGAAAGGCATTTTGGAGATGCCAATCGAAAGGCATTTTAGAGATGCCAATCGAAAGGCATTTTGGAGATGCCAATCGAAAGACATTCAGAATGCCAATCAAAGGCCTTGACACAATGCCAATTGAAAGGCTTGTCATGAGGCCAATCGAAAGGTATTTAAACACCATTCAAAAAATTTATTTTTTCTTAGGCAAGGGTTTATGGTCAATCATGTAGGGGAAGACTTTGGAAAACATGAGAGGGAAAATTTTAGGGTACAACAGTTGCCCCTGTTCAATCTTCTTAAACCTGAGGATGTAGACTGGCTTGTCTGCCTTTTGTGATTTGAAGGTGGAAGATGATTGAACACTAGAGTGCCTGGAAATTTGCACTCATCTGAAGTGATATTGTTGGTGAATAATATCGGGAATGGGCTTACAGATGCCATTTGGAAAAGGTGACAGGAGACTGTCGGAGATGGTCTTAAATATGCCATACGCGGAACATGACGGAGAGTCGTCAGAAATGGGATTAAAGATGCTATCCAGATGAATGTTGATTTCAAGGGATATTCCTTTGTGGGAATTTCTGCTCTTGCTGTTAGAGAGGACTCCGCTGAGGAATGTTGGTATTTGTCTTGGAACATAGAGTTTTAGGAGCTTTAGTTGTTTGTTTCTCTACTAGGGAGCCATCATTTAATTGAAGAGGTGGAAGTGAACTGCTATCTGGTCAGGATCCAGGCTTTAAAGTGTCATGTTGAGGATAATAAGGCTATTTGTTATCTGGTCGTGCTCCAGGCTTCACAGCGACTTACTGGGGAAATGAGATTAAACAGTTATCTAGTCGTACCCAGGCTTTGCAGTTTGAAGAAATTAAGTTGTTATTTGGTCGGGTCCAAGCTTCATCTTGAATCTGAGGTATACTACTATCTGGTCGAATCCAGGCTTCATAGTAACTGACAGAGTAAACTGCTATCTGGTCAGATTCCAGGCTTCGCAACACTTTATATTGTTATCTGGTCAAAATCCAGGCTTCATAGTGTCTTTGAAGAAGTGAACTACTATCTGGTCGGATTCCAGGTTTCGCAGCACCTTATATTGTTATCTGGTTGAAATCTAGGCTTCACAATGTCTTTGAAGAAGTGAACTATTATCTGGTCGGATTCCAGGCTTCGCATCACCTTATATTGTTATCTGGTCGAAATTCAGGCTTCACAGTGTCTTAAATTGTTGATTAACTATTATCCGGTCGGGTTTCGGGCTTCATCTTGAATCGGAGGTATACTACTATCTGGTCGAATCCAGGCTTCGTAGTAACTGACAGAGTAAACTTCTATCTGGTCAGATTCCAGGCTTCACAGCACTTTATATTATTATCTGGTCGAAATCCAGGCTTCACAGTGTCTTTGAAGAAGTGAATTACTATCTGGTCGAATTCCAGGATTCGCAACACCTTATACTGTTATCTGGTCGAAATCCAGGCTTCACAGTGTCTTTGAAGAAGTGAACTACTATCTGGTCAGATTCCAGGCTTTGCATCACCTTATACTGTTATCTGGTCGAAACCCAGGCTTCACAGTGTCTTAAATTTTTGATTGACTATTATCTAGTCGGGTTCCGGGCTTCATAGTAACTGATAGGGTAAACTGCTATCTGGTCGGGTTCTAGGCTTCGCAACACTTTATACTGTTATCTGGTCGAAATCCAAGCTTCACAGTTTCTTCAATTAGAATAGAAATCAGAGAGATCTTAGTGTCGATTTGACTGAACTAGAGAAGGTCTTGGGAGGACATTTTTCTGAGGAAATTCTGAAATAGACTTTCATCAGACATATCTTTTGAGAAGACTACCAGGTCATATAAGTAGCGGTGTTTGTTAATTTGATCTTTCCCTGAAAAAGGTAAAGAGTTAATCATATGCAATGTCATGATGTATGAAATACATTGATGATGTTCTCAAAATAAATGAGATTATATTGTATGTGATGTGTATGCACATGCCATGATGTATGAATATGAGATTCTATTGTGATATTTTAGTCTGGGAAAATAAATCTCGGACTGCTTCTAGAGAGTATTGGGAAGTTGAATCCTTCATTTCCGCTGGGGATGATGAATAGAGATAATTCGCTAGGGATTTCCTCTTTCTGTTTGAGGATAACCTGTTGGGGATTGATTCTGCTTTAGAATAAATCTATAGAGAAAGGATATTCTATTGGGAGATTTTTCTGATGTAGAGGATAGACTCTGTTGGGGAATGAGCTTCCGCGGTTTGCAAAATAAACTCTAACTGGGAGGAGGTTTCATGAACCGTTAAAACTAGGTTGGGGAAAACAGACTTCAGTTGGAGAAGATAATTTATGCTTGGGGAAGAAGAGGGAAAAACTCTGGTTTTTTCTGCTCTGTGGGGAACATAGATGTCACGGGGTCGTATGCAATGTTGACTCCATCTCAAACTGTCTCTGCCTCTGTACCTGTTGGAAGGAGTAACTGTCAGGACTGCAAATGTTTTTAGATTTTGCCCCGTTTCTTAAAGTCATTAGTAACCGTCTTTATGTTTCTTATGCAAATATTTATGAACAGTGATCATATTTAAATGCATATGTCAAAAATAAGTCATTGGACGTTTTTTTTTTGCAAAACAAAACAGGAAAAGAACAGCAAACAATTTTGTACTTTAAATGACTTGTATTGATTTTTGAAGCTCGCCTATAACAGGAATTTCGTACAAAGAGGCTGACATTCTAGTAGGAGAATGCCACCGTGAGAGTGAAAACTATACCAAATAGTGTACAAAGAGAAGAAAACAACTATGTGCAATAATCCCATTGGGTTTCAATTCTGCTATTGCCCCTATGTCTTCGAGTGTCTCATCATGTTGCTGCTTGTCTGAAGCTGACTGGATTGGTCGGTACTGTTTGAGTTTGATAGTTGATACTGAAGTCTGATCGCAAGGTGATCCAATGGGACATAGTGATATGCTTCAAATCTCTAATTTTCCTGGATCGCCCTTTCGGGTTTTCAGTCCACCAGGATACCCTTTTTTGCCCAAGCTGCCTTTTCAGGTTTTCGACTTGCCGGGTGTACAGATTTTTTTTGTTTTTTATCCCTAATTTTTTCCGGAACCCTTTTAGTTCACCAGGATGCCCTTACTTTTGCCTAGGCCAGTCAACCTAGCGGGTCTTTATTCACGCGTAGTATCTTTTCACTATATCAGCATTACCATGGTGAGGAAGGTCGTCACCATCCATGGTGGTCAGAATAATGGCTCCACCAGAAAATATGCTTTTGATCACAAATGGCCCTTCGTACGTAGGAGTCCATTTTCCCCTGGGATCACCTTGAGGCAGTATGATGCGCTTGATTACTAGATCACCCACTTGATACACTTGACGTCTGACCTTTTTGTTGAAAGCCTTGATCATCCATTTTTGATACATTTGACCATGACAGACAGCAGTAAGCCTTTTCTCATCAATCAAATTTAGTTGATCAAGTCGAGTCTGGATCCAATCGTCTTCGTTTAAGCATACATCCTTCATGATCCTCAGAGAAGGGATATGGACCTTAATAGGCAGGACAACCTCCATACCATATACTAGAGAATACGGTGTTGCCCCTATCGACGTACGTGCTGAGGTGCGGTAGCCATGAAGAGAAAATGGTAACATCTCATGCTAGTCTTTGTATGTCACCGTCATCTTCTGTACGATTTTCTTGATATTCTTGTTAGCATCCTCCACAACGCCATTCATCTTTGGCCGGTAAGGGGAAGAATTATGATGCTGGATCTTGAATTGCTTACAGAGTTCGGTGATCATTGTATTGTTGAGATTTATACCATTGTCAGTAATGATTCTCTTTGGCACACCATACCGGTAAACCAGGTTATGCTTGATAAATCATTCCATAACATTCTTCGTAATAGAAGCAAAAGAGGAAGCCTCAACCCACTTCGTGAAGTAATCAATGGATACTAGGATGAAGCGGTGCCCATTGGAAGCGGTAGGTCTAATCTCTCTGATCATATCAATGCCCCCCATTGCAAACCGCCATGGAGCCATCAAGACGTTCAAAGGAACCAGAGGTACATGCACCTTATCAGCATAGATCTGGCATTTGTGACATGTTCGGGAATGTTGATAGCAGTCTGCTTCCATAGTGGACCAATAGTATCCTTCCCGTAGGATCTTTTTAGCCATGGTGTGTCCACTAGAATGGGTGTCGAAGGTACCTTCATGTAGATCTTCCATAATCCTCTCTGCTTCATTTTTATCTATGCACCGAAGTAAAGTAGAGTCATGATTGCGCTTATAGAGGATTCCATTACTGAGGAAGAACTTTTCCATGAACCTCCTCAGGAACTTCTTATCATTGATAGATCCCCTTCAGGATATTCTTGAGCCTCGAGATACCTTTTCACTTCATGAAACCGAGGTTTTTCTGCTATTTCTTCAGTGTCAATCTCATAGCAGTATGCCGGTTCATCCAACCTTTCAATAGTGATTCGAGGGGCCTCGTTATCCCACCTGACCTTGAACATAGATCACATGGTAGCTAGAGCGTCCACTAACTAATTCTTCTCCCGTGGAAAGTGTTCAAAGGTGACCTCTTCAAAGTGTGGGAGCAGTGTCAACACATATTCTTTGTAAGGGATGAGATTCGGGTGTTTCGTGTCCCACTCACCTTTGATCTAGCTGATTACCAAGGCTGAATCCCCGAAAACACTCAAGAACTTGATTCTAAGGTCAATAGCATCTTTGAGACCCATGATGCATGCTTCATACTCCACCATATTGTTGGTACAGTTGAAGCATAATATGGTCGTGAAAGGAGTATGACAGCCCTCGGGAGATATGATTACAGCACCGATGCCATTACCGAGTGCGTTGGAGGCTCCATCAAAAACCATAGTCCATCGGGATCCTTCCTCGGGTCCTTCATCCGATCCAGGTTCTTCACAGTCTGTAACTAACATAATATTCTCATCTGGGAACTCAAAATTCATGGACTCGTAGTCATCCACGGCTTGATGAGCCAAATGATTGGCTAGTACACTTCCCTTGATTAATTTCTCGGCTGTGTATTGGATATCATATTCAGTCAAGATCATTTGCCATCTTGCTATTCTTCCGGAGAGTGTGGGCTTCTCGAAGATGTACTTGATCGGATCCATCTTAGATATCAACAAAGTAGTGTGGGTCAACATATACTGTCTCAGTCGGCGAGCAGCCCATGCCAAAGTGCAGCAAGTTTTCTTGAGTAGTGAGTATCTTGTTTCACAGTCAGTAAACTTTTTGCTAAGGTAGCATATTACATGCTCTTTTCGACCGGACTCGTCATGCTGCCCCAGCACACACCCCATTGAGTTATCCAACACTGTTAAGTACATTATCAAAGGTCTTCCTTCAATCGAAGGCATCAGAATTGGAGGCTCTTGAAGGTATTCCTTGATTCTCTCGAACATGGTATGGCATTCGTCATTCCACTTTACCACCTGATCTTTCTTAAGGAGTTTGAAGATTGGATCACAAGTAGGAGTTAAATCGGAAATGAACCTAGAAATGTAATTTAGACGTCCTAAGAAACCTCTGACCTCCTTCTCAGTGCGAGGAGCCGACATCTCTTTTATAGCCTTCACTTTTGCAGGGTCTACCTAAATACCTTTGTCACTGACAATGAAACCTAGGAGTTTACCAGACCTTACCCCGAAGGTGCACTTGTTCGGATTTAACTTCAGCTTGTACGTCTTCAACCTATCAAACAGCTTTTGTAAATGATCAAGGTGCTCTTGCTCAGTTTGAGACCTGGATATCATGTCGTCAACATAAACCTCTATCTCAAGGTGAATCATGTCATGAAACAGAGCTACCATGGCTCGCTGATAGGTTGCCCCAGTGTTCTTCAACCCAAGCGGCATCACTTTGTAGCAGAAAGTGCCCCATTGTGTGACGAAGGTTGTCTTCTCCATGTCTTCGGATGCCATCTTAATCTAATTGTAGCCAGAGAAACCGTCCATGAAGGAAAAGATCTTGTGTTGAACGGTGTTGTCAACCAGAACATCAATGTGGGAGAGCGGAAATCCATCCTTGGGGCTTGCCCTGTTCAAATCTCGGTAGTCCACACACATTCGTACCTTGTCGTCCTTTTTAGGTACCAGGACTATGTTAGCAACCCATTGGGGAAAAGAAGTGACAACTAGGAACCCAGCGTTGAGCTATTTCATAACCTGTGCTTTGATCTTCTCTGACATTTCAGGGCGCATACGACGAACCTTCTGCTTTACCGGAGGGCAATCTTCTTTAGTTGGAAGATGATGAACCACAATATCCGTGTCTAGTCCTGGCCTGTCTTCATATGACCAGGAAAAGATCTCAACATAATCATGCAATATCTAAATCAAACGCTGTTTAACACGAAGCTCCAAATTTACACCTATCTTGACCTCTTTTCTGTTCTCTTTTGTGCCCAAATTTACTGTCTCAATTGGCTCTTCATGAGGTTGTATAGCCCTTTCTTCCTATTGTAATAGTCTGGCAAGTTCTCCGGGTACCTCACAATCTTCCTCACCGTCGTCCTCGGCTTGGTTGATCGGATTTTCAAAGTCATAATCGGCAATAGAAGAACTGTTATCAATGGGATCCAGAGTGGATATGGATTTGCAGTTTGATACGTGGGTGTGTGTAAGAGCATAGCGGTATAGACAAAGTAAAAAGAAGAAAAGAAAAATAGAGAGCAAAAAATTTGTATGCATAAATGTCCAATGTTTTATTAATGCCATATGAAATTAAACATGATAACCCTCGCAAATGAGACCATTGTGCCCCCGGTAAGACACATGGCCATAAACTTTATAATGTTTATTACATATCCAAAGACAATAAAGACAATTACTTCTGAACAAAAGTAATCAGTACAAAATCTCTTTCCGTCCAGTTACTGAGTCCACCATTGGCAGTAGGGAAGATCTAGCTATCCATGTCATCGTCACCATCACTGTATTCTAAGGCGTTGACCCCATGATTGTTGATACAGAGGGGAGGTCCTCCAGCACGAGCACGGGGGACATCCCTTTGAGCCCCTGAAGAGAAACCTAAGCCAAACTTGTCCGACTTGTATGGTATGTGTAACACCCCAAATCTACCCCACAGTTATATTAAAATCAGAGTGCCAAAATTTTCGCAAACATGGGGCATTACATTCTCTTTCCAAAAACCAACAACATAAAAACCTATCATAATAGATACATAGCACATATTGATCCAAAGAACTTATAACAATTTATTAGTCTTCAAAAGTATTTCAACTTGATTCCATAAATATGAAGCGGATTCATAACTTTAAAACTTCAAAGGAAACATAGCATCTTTTAAACAACTTAATTCAAAGAAAACAACTTCTTAAAACAACAACTTGAATTAAACTTAAAACATCATAAAATCAAATAAGCGTTCATCCCCCCCGAGTACTACGTATCAGAGCGATGACACCAACAAGCTAATAAGTCTCTACTCCTCGTTACCTGCACGTTACCAGTATAAAGGCAACGGCGAAACAAATAAAGGGGTGATACATTGAATAATATAAATAAGATTATGAGAAATAATATATTAGACAAGAGCATTATAAACTTCACCGCTTCTCAACAACACACAACAATCAATAAACATTCAAAATTATCATTAGCGAATTAAAATGCAATTCGAATGCGACACAACTGTGCATATGCATGTGGTACCAACAGGGCTTCAGCCCTCTTCACTAATTGCCAATTAATAGAGGCACAAGGCATAAGCCTACTTCACAAATCCACCAATACAGGCCTTCACAAAATGCAAATGTATGAGACTCATGTAACATACAACATCACATATATATCCTTCACCACAAACTTCATTACGAGGCATTCGCCTACATCCCTGCATCACTGGCAATAAGCCTAACACTTCACATATTCAATCACATCTCAATTATCTCAAAACAACAACATCTCATAAACATCTCAGAACAACAACATCTCATAAACATCTCAGAACAACAACATCTCATAAACATCTCAAAACAACAACATCTCAATCATCTCAAACATCTCAATTAACAACATATCATAACATCAAAATAATTTATTACACATCATTTATTATCACAAAAATCATCGAACACAACTTCATCAATAAAATCTCACTAATACTTAACGGTATAATAATAGTACAGTAACCCATCCTGTTATTCTGCTAATTTATATTGTTACTGTCACTAATCCTACTGTCATAATTCTAACAGCAACCTCTAACATCTCAAAATTCATCATTCTGTCCAAAATCCAGCATAACTGTCATCTATGGGAATTAGTCCTAAATCCTAAATTGGTTACTGGGATTACACTTCTTTTCCACCATTTTAATCCTCTAGAATAAAGTTCATCGCGTTAGCTAATCAACGCTTCGAACGACATCTCAAACAACATCCTACAACTCAAGTTACAGCTATTTAAAAACTGATTCCGTCAAAATTATTCAGTATGGGTCAACACAAAACTCCTTAGATCGACTCATATGCTTCATTTATATGCTATGAGTTGACACATCCTCCTTATGGATCAACTCATTCTGGCTTTCAATATAGCATGTATCAACACATGCACTCTTCGTGTCGACTCATCCTGAGTCTTGTACTCATCATGCATCGACACATCCTCTCTTCGCGTCGACTCATCCTGAGTCTTATACTAAACATGCATCGACGCAAGCCCTGCATGCATCGACTCATCCTGAGTTGAATATCCATCATGTATCGACACATGCAGCTTGGGGTCGACACATCCTTCAATAGTCTGATTAATTTTCTGCGTTTTCTACTATATTTCACTACGAGAATCATATTACAGTCCTACAAACCTCATTATGATCATGATAATTCATCACCTAATATTACACTCTATTACTCCATTGATCAAACAACATAATAACATTCTTATTCATCAAAAATTCATCAAATCTTCATCATACATCATTCATAATGCAATTTATGCAAGAACAAACAGCAATTACATCTAACCCCATATATCAAACATCATGAACCCAATTATAAAGCCAGAACCCCACCCTTCCATACTAACCATCATATTCCCGGTTATAAAACCCGAACCCCACCCTTACCTTTTGGTTTTTCGGTCGGTCGAATTCTCTGGTTGAAACTGCAACTGGTTTGACGGCAAGTTCTCTAAATTTGCTTGCCTCCCACTTGGTGCCTCCAAACCCTTGCTTCTTCTACTGCTACGTGATAATTGTTTTGCTTTTGGTTGCTAACCTCTATATATTATAACCTAATATAATAATAGGTCTACTAGTAACTTTAATGGGCCTATTAATTCTATTCCTATTCTTGCTATTTCACACACCCCACTTGACCCAACTAATAAAATAACATTCTATTAATATAAACATTAAATCCAATATTAATTTCTCTTGACTTAATTGACTAATTATTCGATTATCAATTCTAACAATCCAATAATGCTCCTAATAATTATTCCGATAATTCCTTCTTCAACTAAATTCCAACAATTTAAATCCTCAATAATTCATTTAAATAATTTAATGAATTTCCGGGCGTTACAACTCTCCCCCACTTAGAATATTTTCGTCCTCGAAAATTCATCCGACAGAACTTCCCTTAACTTCGCCTCCACCTCTAGCCTTCCGATATAATCACAACTTACTAAAATTAAAATCTAACGCACACGTGCAATTCTATTTCAACTCATCCAACAATAGTAATAACAACTAACGAAGCTCTATCGACGAAACACGTACCTCTGTCCTCGTTTCCCATTGGAGTTTCCACCAACGCAAACACAAATAATGGTAAAAAAAAATAATTAACAAGACTCGATTGTTAAAGACTCAACAACTTTGGTCGGACGGACCGACCTGCTCTGATACCACTAATGTAACACCCCAAATCTACCCCACAGTTATATTAAAATCAGAGTGCCAAAACTTCCGCAAACATGGGGCATTACATTCTCCTTCCAAAAACCAACAACATAAAAACCTATCATAATATATACATAGCACATATTGATCCAAAGAACTTATAACAATTTATTAGTCTTCAAAAGTATTTCAACTTGATTCCATAAATATGCAGCGGATTCATAACTTTAAAACTTCAAAGGAAACATAGCATCTTTTAAACAACTTAATTCAAAGAAAACAACTTCTTAAAACAACAACTTGAATTAAACTTAAAACATCATAAAATCAAATAAGCATTCATCCGCCCCGAGTACTACGTATCAGAGCGACGACACCAACAAGCTACTAAGTCTCTACTCCTCGTTACCTGCACGTTACCAGTATAAAGGCAACGGCGAAACAAATAAAGGGGTGAGACATTGAATAATATAAATAAGATTATGATAACTAATATATTAGACAAGAGCATTATAAACTTCACCGCTTCTCAACAACACACAACAATCAATAAACATTCAAAATTATCATTAGCAAATTAAAATGCAATTCGAATGCGACACAACTGTGCATATGCATGTGGTACCAACAGGGCTTCAGCCCTCTTCACTAATTGCCAATTAATAGAGGCACAAGGCATAAGCCTACTTCACAAATCCGCCAATACAGGCCTTCACAAAATGCAAATGTATGAGACTTATGTAACATACAACATCACATATATATCATTCACCACAAACTTCATTACGAGGCATTCGCCTACATCCCTGCATCATTGGCAATAAGCCTAGCACTTCACATATTCAATCACATCTCAATTATCTCAAAACAATAACATCTCATAAACATCTCAGAACAACAACATCTCATAAACATCTCAGAACAATAACATCTCATAAACATCTCAAAACAACAACATCTCAATCATCTCAAACATCTCAATTAAAAATATCTCATAACATCAAAATAATTTATTAAACATCATTTATTATCACAAAAATCATCGAACACAACTTCATCAATAAAATCTCACTAATACTCAACGGTATAATAATAGTACAGTAACCCATCCTGTTATTATGCTAATTTATATCGTTACTGTCACTAATCCTACTGTCATAATTCTAACAGCAGCCTCTAACATCTCAAAATTCATCATTCTGTCCAAAATCCAACATAACTGTCATCTATGGGAATTAATCCTAAATCCTAAATTGGTTACTGGAATTACACTTCTTATCCATCATTTTAATCCTGTAGAATAAAGTTCATCGCGTTAGCTAATCAACGCTTCGAACGGCATATCAAACAGCATCCTACAACTCAAGTTACAGCAATTTAAAAACGGATTCCGTCAAAATTATTCAGTATGGCTCGACACAAAACTCCTTAGATCGACTCATCCTGCTTCATTTATATGCTATGAGTCGACACATCCTCTATATGGATCGACTCATTCTGGATTTCAATACAGCATGTATCGACACATGCACTCTTCGTGTCGACTCATCCTGAGTCTTGTACTCATCATGCATCGACACATCCTCTCTTCGCGTCGACTCATCCTGAGTCTTATACTTAACATGCATAGATGCAAGCCCTGCATGCATCGACTCATCCTGAGTCGAATATCCATCATGTATCGAAACATGCAGTTTGGGGTCGACACATCCTTCGATAGTCTGCATAATTTTCTGCGTTTTCTACTGTATTTCACTACGGGAATCATATTACAGTCCTATAAACCTCATTATGATCATGATAATTCATCACCTAATATTACACTCTATTAATCCATTGATCAAACAACATAATAACATTCTTATTCATCAAAAATTCATCAAATCTTCATCATACATCATTCAAAATGCAATTTATGCAAGAACAAACAGCAATTACATCTAACCCCATATATCAAACATCATGAACCCAATTATAAAGCCAGAACCCCACCTTTACATACTAACCATCATATTCCCGGTTATAAAATCCGAACCCCACCCTTACCTTTTAGTTTTTCGGTCGGTCAAATTCTCCGGTTGAAACTGCAACTGGTTTGACGGCGAGTTCTCTAAATTTACTTGCCTCCCACTTGGTGCCTCCAAACCCTTGCTTCTTCTACTGCTACATGATAATTGTTTTGCTTTTGGTTGCTAACCTCTATATATTATAACCTAATATAATAATAGGTTTACTAGTAACTTTAATGGGCATATTAATTCTATTCTTAATCTTGCTATTTCACACACCCCACTTGACCCAACTAATAAAATTACATTCTACTAAAATCAACATTAAATACAATATTAATTTCTCTTGACTAAATTGACTAATTATTTGATTATCAATTCTAACAATCCAATAATACTCCTAATAATTATTCCGATAATTCCTTCTTCGACTAAATTCCAACAATTTAAATCCTCAATAATTCATTTAAATAATTTAATGAATTTTCAGGTGTTACAGTATGTCAGGGAGCTGACCCCAGATGGTAGACCCACCTTCTTCAATAACTACTTTTGCATCCTTGATAGAAGCCATATTCAAGGGAGGTTCGGTGATCCTTGGTAGATTTGTGACAACTTCAGTTGCAGCCATAGTCTAAGGTACCTCTTCGAAATTCTGACACAGAGTCTCGATGAACTCGCCATCCATTTCTATGTACCTTAAGGAGTTCAGATGACTGACCGTGTATTCTTCTTCACCGTGCACCGTGATAATCTTTCCTTTTACTGGGTACTTCATCATTTGATGTAGAGTGGATGTAACGGCTCCTGCCCCATGAATCCAAGGGCAACCTAATAAACAAGAATAGGATGGTCTTATATACATCACTTAGAAGGTAGAGTCAAAGGTCTGAGAACCAATTTTGATGGGGATGTCCACCTCCTCGTGCACCATTCTCTTCGAGCCATCGAAGGCCCTTACCACTATCTTGTTGGGCTTTAAGGTCAAACCTTCACAGTCTAGCCTATCTAGAGCCTTCTTAGGCAGCACATTCAATGATGAACCAATATCTACCAGGATGTGGGTCAAAGTAGTGCCCATGCACTCGACAGAAACATGCAGCACATCAGTGTGTTTTCTCCCTCTGGGTGTCAGATCAGCATCAGAAAAACCCAAACTGTTATCGGCCGTTAAACTGGCCACACAATCTTCAAATTGGTCAGCAGAGGTTTCCTGTGGCACATGGGGCGTCTTAAGGAATTTCACCAAAGCCTTTGCATGGGCTTCGGAGCACAACAGTAAGGCCAACATAGAAATATTTGAAGGGGTCTACCCCAGCTGCTCGACCACATTGTAGTCGCTCTTCTTGATAATCTTTAAAATTTCTTCCATTTCCTTCTTGGAAGCCTCTGGAGTAGATACTGATTGCGCCTTTGTCCAGACAGGCTCAACCAATATGTCTTTGCCCCGAGTCTCGGTTGACTCGGTGATAGGGGTGTCAGCAGGAACAAAAGCAGGAATAATCATAGGATCAATAACAACTTTCAAAGGAGAAATCTCAGGGGAGAACACTCTTCGACTTCTAGTTATTTTTCTGGTTCCCACAATGTTGCCAATGTTGGGTTCAGCTTTCTTAGAAACTTGGTCTTCATCAGCCAGCCAATCTTGCTTGACATCGTGGTAGTAGACATCACCCCCATAGTTCTAGGGAACATTTTTGTATGAGGAGTATGGGATTGGCCATGGCATAGTAATTATAAGTGGAGTCACCTTCAGAACAGATGTAATCCTGACGAGTCTTTTGGTGGAGACCCTGGAAGGATTGGCGGAAATGGTTATTATTGAAACATCCTTGTAATAAGTGGTTGGAACGGGAGTCTTTTCAAACAAAATCTTTTTGTCATCCATCAGGCGCTGGACACCTGCCTTCAGTAAATGACAACTAGTCGATAGAGATAAACATAAGTGGCAACCCTCGCCACAACCCGGAAATAAATCGGCCTTTAATAAGTCCCTCTTGATGGTCAGGAGAGGAGTAACAAGTTCATCAACAACAGTAACAAACACATCATCTTCAACAACGTTAACACCACGACCGTGCTTGGGCATAGGAGCAGTGATAACATTTGGAACCTCAGGGACGTCAAATTCAATTTCCTTCGCCTCGAGAAGGTCCTGCACCTTATTTTTCAAAGTCAAACAATTATTGGTATCATGGCCCGGACTTTCTGAATGGTAAGCACAACGAGAATTCGGGTTGTAGTGAGGAGAGGTAGTGTTGGGATTCTTCGGAGGTTCCCGCAAGGTTACCAGATTAGATTTCAACAAATGTGGTAAGACTTGAGAAAGTGTCATATTTATCCGAGTAAAATGTCTTACCTGCCTTTCCGTTCTAGACTGGTTGTTCCCTTGTTGAGTAGGTGTAGGCTTAGAGATCATGACAGCCCCTATCGTTGGACGACGTTCAGCTCTGTCTTGATTCCATTGATGGTACACAATACTAACCTCTTTTTTCCCATCAAATGGCTTCCTTACTGTACTGGAGGATGCATCCTTTTGAATCTTCCCACTCCTGATTCCAGCTTCCACCTGTTCTCCTATCAAAATCAATTCAGTGAAGCCGGTTGAGGAACTTCCAATTAGATGATTGAAAAATGGACCAGACAAGGTCCCCAGAAACATATCCACTAGTTCCCTATCAGACAGGGGAGGCTGGACTCTTCCTACTAAGTTCCTCCACTTCTGAGCATAGTCCTTAAAGCCTTCACACGAACCCATAGACATATTTTGGAGTTGTGTACGGGTGGGAGCAAGGTATGCGTTGTACTGATACTACTTGTAGAAAGCAGCAGCCAGGTCTTCCCAATTACGGATGTTGGGTCCTTCCAGCTGGTAGAACCATTCTAGTTGAGTTCCAGACAAACTATCTTGAAAGAAGTGGATCCATAAGTCCTTGTCAGCAGTGTGAGGCTGGATCTTCCTCACATAATATCAGAAGTTCATCTTGGGACATGAGACCCCATCATATTTGGCAAACACTGACACCTTGAACTTTTGTGGGATGACAACCCCAGAGACCAAACCCAGCTCTTCAAAATCCAGACCCGGTACCTTCCATACTTCCATTGCATTCAAATGATCCTCCAGCTATTTATATTTTTCATCAGCAGAAGGGTACTGCTCCTCATCATAGTCGGATTCATCATCAGATTCTTTTGGACTGGAGTCTTCCTCTCTTGTTTCCTCCTCTTGTTTGTTTCCTCCCTTTGATGAAGTTATCAGTTCAGAGGCTTGCTACACTGGTCCTTTGATCCTTCTTCCCAGATTCACTAACCCAATTGGCTTATTTGGCTTCTTTTTCTCTTTAACAAGCAGGGCTTTTAGTTCTTCTTGCCCCTTGGGCAGAGCCATGGTCATTTGTTGAAACTGAGGATTTTGAGTCTGTAGATCCTTCACTTTTTGTTCTAGAGCCATTGCTGAAATAAACCGCGGAGAAGATGAGAAACTTGCTATGAAACCTGTCATGAAATGATATGTATGATATGTTTATGCAATGTTTTCAAGGACCTTATTGGATTTAAGCTCTTTTAAGCAAAACAAAAAGCAAAACCTTTTATTAGCAAGTTTTTAAAGAAACAAAAGATTACACAAGGATAAACATTGAAAGGAAGTTCCTAAGTCTCCCATGGGCGTTTCCTCTTAGTGTTGAGGTAGTTGTTGAGGTTTCTCTCTTCATGAAGTTGTTTTGTTAATTCCAGCACCTTCTTCTCACTTGCATAGAATTGAGCCTCAAAAGTATCTCGTTCTCCCTTGAGCTGGATCTAAGACTTTTGCAAATCTTTGAAGTTGGTTGGCATATCAGGATGGAGAATAATACATGACTCGCCCCCTTGAACAATAGGTTCTATGATAACCGGTAAGATGGAATCATATGGCATCATAAGACTTTGGGATCGAGGTCTCGCCCATTTGAGATAAGGTTCCAAAGGGATGGAGTTCTTACGCCCCAAAGTCTTACTATCAGTCTTCTTAATAATGCCCCAAGAGCGGATGAACCTCTGACGATAATTTTGTAAATCACCTTTTGTGTTGTATATTGAATACCGTACTCAGTCAAGATCATTTTCCATCTAGCTATCCCTCCAAAAAGAGTGGGTTTCTCGAAGATGTACTTGATAGGGTCCATCTTAGAAATCAATAGAGTGGTATGAGTCAATATATAGTATCTTAGCCGGCGATCAGCCCATGCCAGAGCATAACAAGTTTTCTCAAGCAGTGAATATCTGGTTTCACAGTCGGTAAACTTTTTGCTTGGGTAGTAAATTGCATGCTCTTTTCGGCCAGACTCGTCATGTTGGCCCAACACATACCCCATAGAATTCTCTAGCATAGTAAATTACATGATCAAGGGTCTTCCTTCAACCGGAGGCATGAGGATAGGAGGTTCTTGCAGATATTCCTTTATTTTGTCGAAGGCAGCTTGACATTCTTCATTCCATCTGACTACTTGATCTTTCTTCAAGAGTTTGAAGATTGGCTCACAAGTAGCAGTTAAGTGAGATATGAAGCGAGCGATGTAGTTAAGTCGACCCAAGAATCCTTTAACCTCCTTTTCAGAATGGTTAACTGGCATTTCTTTAATGACTTTTACCTTTGCAGGGTCAACTTTGATTCCTTTACCACTGACAACAAAACCTAGAAGTTTTCCCGATCGTACTCCGAATGTGCACTTATTGGGGTTCAACCTCAACTTGTACTTTTTCAGCCTCTCAAATAGCTTGTATAGGTGATCATATTATGAAACAAATCTACCATATCCCTTTGATATGTTTCCCCTGCATTCTTCAATCCAAATGGCATGACCTTGTAACAAAAGGTGCCCCATTGCGTAACAAAGATGGTCTTCTCCATGTCTTTGGGAGCCATCTTAATTTGATTATAGCCAGAGAAACCATCCATGAAAGAGAAGACTTTATGTTGAGCGGTGTTATAGACCAAGACATCAATGTGAGGTAGAGGGAATTCATCCTTGGGGCTTGCCCTATTCAGATCCCTATAATCTACGCACATACGAACTTTTCCGTCTTTCTTTGGCACTGGAACTACGTTCGCAGCCCATTAGGGATAAGATGTCACGGCTAGGAATCATGCGTCAGATTGTTTCATCACTTCAGCTTTTATCTTTTCAGACATGTCAGGCCGCATGCGACGAACTTTTTTCTTGACAGGAGGACAATCTTCCTTTGTTGGAAGACGATGAACTACAATGTCGGTATCCAACCCTGACATATATTCATACGACCAAGCAAACACTTCCACTTGGTTGTGTAACATCTGAACCAATCTGCTTTCAACACTGCTTCCTAGGTTGGTGCTGATCTTGACCTCTTTCTTGTCTGTCTCGGTACCTAGGTTGATGATTTCAATTGACTCTTCATGCGGCTAAATAGCTTTTTCCTCTTGCATTAGAAGTCTAGCTAATTCTCCCGGTATTTCACAATCTTCCTCGCCTTCATCTTCGGCTTGGTTAATTGGATGTTCGAAGTCATAACTGGCAATAGTAGAGTCATTGGAAATGAGATCCAGAGTGGACGAGGACCTGCAAGAGTGTGTGTGTGTGTGTGTGTGTGTGTGTGTGTGTGTGTGTGTGTGTGTGTGTGTGCATGTAAGATACATGACTATTTGAAAAGTGTATTTAAAGAAAAAGAAAGACAATGAGTACAAAAATTTGAAAGCAAAAAGTCCAATGGTTTATATTGAATGGTGTGATACGGTGGGAGAGAACTGACTGTTTTTGGAATGCTGGTTCGCATTTTGCATTTTTTTTTTTGCAAAATGTCGCGGTAAGCAAGAGTCGCCACCGTCTTTTATTTTATCCAACAAGGAAAGGAAAAAAGCACAGAAAAATTCCTTTTTCGAGATGTTTCTCGGGTCCGGGGGGTAGATTATAGAAAGGGAAGGTGTTAGCACCCTTTCTATCCGTGGTTATCCACGGGCTCTTAGGTACTTGCTCAAAGTGTTTTCAAAATTTTCTTTTCTTTGTGTTTGTGGGTTTGAAAATAGTTTTTGTTTGAAAGGTGTAAGTGCGAAAAGTTTTTGTTTTATTTTGGAAAGAGCAAGTACTTAAGAACCATCTACCTACTCGAAAAAGGAATCAATCTGTGCTAATGTCCTTTATACAATGCTATCCCACTATGAATAAGTAGGTAGCACCGTCGTTGGAGTTTTAAGGGTCAATACGATTAAGGGACGTGTGGTCACTAAATCAATGTTAGGACGCCTTAGCGGTAACCCTAATGTCTTAGATCATTTTTTCGAGGCATCCTTTCGAGGCAACTATGATCTTTGGACAAGAGGGCGACCTCTAAAACTTCCTATACTCAATGCCACGTTCGAAGGAAACCAAGTGAGGTGTACCCTAAGAGTGCGCATGTGCGAGTGTGTTGTTTTCAGTTAATTTTTGTCTTTGTACATGTCAATGGTTATCTATGTTGATTTTAAGTTCATACATTCGATCTTGTCATGCATTCCCTATTATCAAACATCTAACAGTTTATAAGTTTCGGAAATTAAATTACGGAAATTAAACTAACTATTACAAGGCGTCGGGTTTTTACATCGCCAAAAACAACCCTTGAAATTAAAATGCGGAAAGTAAATAAAGCGATAAAAATATTTAAAGTTGTATTAAACTATTACATTCCGGGAAACAGATACAATATTGAATAAAATGGTACGCGTGCGGGAAATTAAATCGAATGCGAGTTTTTTAGGGTTTTGACCCTTTTTGAAAGAAAGCATTTTTTTTGGTTTATTTTGAATAAAAAAAGAAATTAAATTAGGTTAAGCCTTAAATTAATAAGCTAATTAATTAATTAATGAAAAATGATATTTTTTGGGTTTTTGATATTTAAAGACATAAAAATAAATTAATTAAAGTTAACAAAACCTAATTATCTAAATTGATTTTAATTATTGCAAAAAGATATCAAAGTTATTCCTAATTAAACTAAATTAATTAATTAATTTTTATTAACAAAAATAAATTACTGAAAATTAATTTAATAAAGAAAAATATTTTTGGTTTTTAATTTTATTAAGAAAAAAGTTTAATTGGTTAGTTAAATAATAAAAATAATTAATCAAACAAATAAATAAATAAATAAAATAAAAAGAAAGAAATAGAAATACTCAAGGGGGTTTTGGGCCCATATTGGAGGTTTGTTCAGCAACTCAGAGGCCCAATTTCGTTGGCCTTGGCTGACTTTCTGGAATCCAGCGTGGCACTTTGACTAGGGAGTATGGTAGGCATCCCATATGGGCCATCAGATTTGGCCTGAGGCCATCTGTCCACTGATTGCATGAGGGAGCATGGTAGGCTACGCACTTGGGCTTGCATTGAATCACCTGTTGAAAAATAACAATATGTATTTGGGGGATCTGGGATTCGAACCTAGGTCTTGTGAGTCATTGGATGCATGCGTTGCCACTCAACCAGCGCGTTTCATTTGTTATGGTATTCAATAATAATAATAATAATAATAATAATAATAATAATAATAATAATAATAATATGAGAAACAAAACTAATATGCCTGAAATAAATAAAAAAGAGCAAATTGTTTGAATCGTCCAACCAGGGAGGGCCACGTCTTCATCTTCCTCGCTCAGCCCTGGTTATTTACCTGCGGATTTATATTCGCAGCTAAATCTGTATGCCCATCCTAAAATTGGTTCTAGGTCATGAAAACACAATCCAAAACCATGGACATGTCCGTCTTCCTCCACTGATCATGCCTATGTCCATCAATTGCATCAATTTTGCCTGCAAATAAAATTCCCAAAAAACAATAACCAAGAACCCTAGATTCGGCTAGGGGGTTACAGGCTATATAAATGCAATCAAATGATGCAGAAAGCTTCTAAATTGAACGATAAGCATGAATATGCAAAGGTTTTGTCAAAAAAAGTGCAAGAATATGAGGTTATGATTTCAAATGTAGGGCGGTATTTTGAGATACTTACAGCGCGATTGAGAGGGTGAGAGAGCTTGCTAGGGGTTGGTTTCGCTTCAAGGATTTCCCAACAATTGATTAGCATTGAGATTTGGTGTTGAAACTGCCTCTAAGCACGATTTCAGTTTCAAGCTTTTTGACAATTTTTTCAAGTTTGCTTTTTGTGATTCTGCAGCCTCTAACCTTTGAATCTGTGTGCTTTGGCTTGTACATGTATGCAGCATTGGATTAGGTAGACAATTTGGTCTTGAATCTTTGTACATCAATGCTTGGAGATATGATTTGATTCACCATTGATAACCTTCCAATTTTGTCCAAAATCCAATATTTTTGCACATGAAAAGCTTGATACGGATTTGATCATGTCATTGATGATGATTAGGTCCTGAAAATAGAAAAAGATCTCATGTAATCAAGTTTTGGGATTTTATTTGATTTAAATTGATTTAAATTGATTTAAAATGAATTAATTCAATAAAAAATCCACTAAAATAGAAAAATTGATAAATGGGCATAAGGATGAAGCTAGGACACGTGTGGAGTGTGACAAGATCAAATCAAGTGGAAACGAATGGGCCCATTTGGAAAAATTTGATGTTTTTGGGATAGTTGACTTTTGGCAATTTTGAAAAAATGCCCAACTTCAACCATGCATAACTTCTTCAATTTTGAACTTTTGGAAGTGTTCTTGGACTTTTTAGAAAGCTTGAGATGTGCTCTAACAAAACCCTTTTCTCTCATCTCAATTTGATATTCCATTCTCAAGTTATAAGCTTTGGAAAAAAAGGTGTTTTTGTTGATTTTCAAAAATGACATATAATGTCCAAATTTATAACTTCTTGTGAGTGAATTTTCTGATCTTGGTGTATGAATATGGATTGTAGGAAATTGCATCCTATTCAAAATGAGATTTGGATGGGTCATTTCTGATAAAGTATGAGAAAGTTATACTTGGTCAAAGTTGAGTTGACTTTTCCTACAAGACCCTAATTTAGCAACTTTTGAGTCTTGGTGAATTTTGAGCAATCCTTGATGAATCCTGATCAACCCTTGATCAAATGATGAGATATCCTTCAAAATGAGAATTTTGACAAAAAATATTGAGGTTTGACTGTTTATAGGTCACAGTTGACTTTTGCCCTAGCACAATCGATTTTTGGACCCTTTGAGCAATTAACTGAGCAAACTACCTCTGCAAGGCTTGAAATTTGACATGGATGATCTTGAGAGCATATTTGGACATTGGGAAACACTTGAGGTCATTTGTATGCAAGGACCTTGATGCAACACAAAACCCTAATTTGAGGTTGACTACCTTAGGAGATGACTTGACTGTCCAACTCTTGAGCAATCTTGAACCACTTGGGGATTTTTCTTGCAATGTTTTGAGAAATATTGGAGGGCAAATTTTGGGGTACAACAGCTGCCCCTGTTCAATCTTCTTAAACCTGAGGATATAGATTGGCTTTCGGGCCTTTCAGGATCCGGAGGTGGAAGATGATTGAACACTAGAGTGCCCAGAAATTTGCACTCGCATGAAGTGGTATCAGCCTGGTGATATCAGGAATGGGCTTACAGATGCCATTTGGAGACTTGTTGATAGGTGGTCTGAACTCCGACTGGAATACGAATCATGGAGATCTTATCGTCGATCTGACTGAACTAGAGGAGGTCTTGGATTAACTTTGACTGGATCGGCATCAGAAAAATCTTTAGGAATCGATTTAACTGGACCAGACAAGAGTCTTGGAATAACTCCAACTAGAATACGAATCAGGGAGATCTTATCGGTGATCTGACTGAACCAGAGGAGGTCTTGGATTAACTTTGACTGGATCAGCATCAGAAAAATCTTTAGGAATCGATTTAACTGGACCAGACAAGGTCTTGGAGTAACTTCAACTGGAATACGAATTAGAGAGATCTTATCAGCGATCTGACTGAACCAGAGGAGGTCTTGGATCAACTTTGACTGGATCGGCATCAGAAAAATCTTTAGGAATTGATTTAACTAGACCAGACAAGGTCTTGGATTAACTTTGACGGGATCGGCATCAGAAAAATCTTTAGGAATCGATTTAACTGGACCAGACAAGGTCTTGGAATGTCTTCAACTGGAATACGAAACAGAGAGATCTTATCAGCGATCTGACTGAACCAGAGGAGGTCTTGGATCAACTTTGACTGGATCGGCATCAGAAAAATCTTTAGGAATCGATTTAACTGGACCAGACAAGGTCTTGGATTAACTTTGACTGGATCGGCATCAGAAAAATCTTTAGGAATTGATTTAACTGGACCAGACAAGGTTTTAGAATGTCTTCAACTGGAATATGAATCAGGGAGATCTTATCGGCGATATGACTGTACCAGAGAAGATCTTGGATTAACTTTGACTGGATCGACATCAGAAAAATATTTAGGAATCGATTTAACTGGACCAGACAAGGTCTTGGATTAACTTTGACTGGATCGGCATCAGAAAAATCTTTAGGAATCGATTTAACTGGACCAGACAAGGTCTTGGAATAACTTCAACTGGAATACAAATCAGGGAGATCTTATCGGCGATCTAACTGAACCAGAGGAGGTCTTCCACATGGTTGAGAATTTAACTGCATCCTTCCTGAAAGATAAAGGTCAATCATATGCAATGCATGATATGGATCAAGCAATGATTTTCTCAACATAAATGAGATTGTATGGTATGATGCATATATGCATGTATCATGATGTATGGAAATGTAATGTTTTAGCTGGGGAAAACAAATCCCGGATAGCTATTGGAGACAAGAGTTGAATTCTTCGCTTCCACTGGGGATGGTGAACGAAGGTGATTGCGAGAATAAACCTGCGGGAGAAATTAACTCCGTTGGGGAATAAACTGATGAGGAGATTACTCTGTGGGGAAGAGATACTCTGCTGAGAATTTCAATGATAAACTCTACTGAGGATGGATTACCGTTGCTGGTGATACCGAATCTGTGGAGGATTGAATTCCTGTTTGTGAAAGGAAAGAACTCCGCTGGGGATGATCTTTCAGTTGCAACTTGCTGGGGATAACCCTGTTAGACTTTTGTGGGGATAATCCTCTGGATTCTGCTGGGAATGATCCTTGGAACTCGGCTAGGGAGATTTATTTTGTACTCTGCTGGGGATAAACTTCCAGAGTCTACTGGGGATGATGCTTCAACTCCGTTAGGGAAGCTTTTTCAGACCGTGTTGGGGAAATATTGACTCCACTGGGGGTTTCTTGTATTCTGCCAGGGAACATTCTTATGCTTTGTTGGGGGATATCCTTATACTTCGTTGGGGAATATTAAGACTGTCGGGGATGTCAAGCCTTTTCAGTATTGATGGTAGATAAACTCTGCTTGGGGAGAGCATTGCTGATTTGCTTATAGTTGCAAGTCTCAGCTGGAGGAGAGCTACCATTACTATCTTACTCTGCGGGGAGTGAAAGTATCTTAGCCATATTCTTCAGCTGAATCTACCTTTGTACATGGTGGACAAAGCAACTATACAGCTTGGACACTTCTTATTGCCCCTATTTCTGATATTACCAGTAATCATTTTTTTGTTTCGCATGTAAATATTTATGAGCAGCAATTAATGTCAAATACATATATCAAAAATGAACATTGGACGTTCTTTGCAAAACAAAACAGATAAAGGAAAAACAGTTTTAAATTTCTTTGAAAATGAATTTGTATTGATTTGAAGTTTGGCCTGTAAATAGGCGTTTTTGTACAAGAAGCTGACATCCTAGTAAGAGAACGTCGCCGAGAAAATAGAATTTATACAATTTGTGAAAAGAAAACAAAACAGCTATGTGAATGATCCCACTGGGTTCCAACTCCGCTATTGCCTTTATGTCCTCAAGCATCTCATCACTTTGCTGCATGGTTGAAGATGAATCAGATTGATTAGTGTCGTCCGAGCTTGATAGTCGATACCGAAGTCTGGATGCAAGGTGATCCAATGAGACATAGTGTTATGCTTTGATCCCTGATTTTTGCCTAGACCGCCCTTTCGAGTTTTCAGTCCACCGAGATACCCTTTTTTGCCCAAGCCGCCTTTTCAGGTTTTCGACTTGTCGGGTGTACAGATTTTTTATTTTCATCCCTTATTTTTGCCCGAACCCTTTTGGTTCGCCGGGAAGCCCTTATTTTTTCCTAGGCCAGTCAACCTAGCAGGTCTTTGATTACGCGTAGTATTTTTTTACTATGTCTGCATTGACGGGGTGAGGAAGGTCGTCACCATCCATGGTGGTTAGAATCATAGCCCCTCCTGAGAAAATGTTCTTAACCACAAATGGCCCTTCGTAAGTAGGGGTCCATTTGCCCCTGGGATCACCTTGAGGTAGAATGATGCGCTTGATTACCAGATCTCCAACTTGATACTCTTGTCGTCTGACTTTCTTGTTAAATGCCTTGATCATCCGTTTTTGGTACGTCTGACCATGAAAAATAGAAGTAAATCTCTTTTCGTCGATTAGGTTCAGTTGATCAAGCCGGGTCTGAATCCAGTCATCTTCACTCAAACCTGCATCCTTCATGATTCGGAGAGAGGGTATCTGAACTTCGATAGGCAAGACAGCCTCCATACCATATACCAAGGAATAGGGTGTTGCCCCTGTTGACGTCCGCACTGAGGTACGGTACCCATGAAGAGCAAATGGTAACATCTCGTGCCAATCTTTGTATGTCACCGTCATCTTCTACACAATCTTCTTAATGTTCTTATATGCCGCTTCTACAGCCCCATTCATCTTTGGCCGGTAGGGAGAAGAGTTGTGATGCTGTATCTTGAACTGCTTGCAGAGATCAGTGATCATTTTTTTGTTGAGATTGGTACCATTATCCGTAATGATCCTTTCTGGTACACCGTATCGACATATCAGATTGTGCCGAATGAACCGTGCCACGACATTCTTGGTTACGGTAGCAAAGGAAGCTGCTTCAACCCACTTCGTAAAGTAATCAATTGCTACCAGGATGAAACGATGCCCGTTCGATGCTGTAGGTCTGATCTCGCCGATCATATCAATGCCCCACATTGCAAAAGGCCAAGGAGTTGTCAAGACGTTTAGAGGAACTGGAGGTATGTGCACTTTATCAGCATAGACTTGGCACTTGTGACATGTCCGAGAATGTTGATAATAGTCGGCTTCCATTATGGACCAATAATATCCTGCCCGGAGGATTTTCTTTACCATGGTATGTCCACTGGAATGAGTTCCGAAAGTACCTTCATGCAACTCCGCCATGATCCTTTCTGCTTCATTCTTATCCACACAGCGCAGTAAGGTCGAATCATGGTTTCGCTTGTAAAGGATGTCATTGCTGATGAAGAACTTTGCTGCGAACCTCCTCAGAAACTTCTTGTCATTAACAGATGCACCCTCGGGGTACTCATGAGATTCAAGATACCTCTTCACCTCATGAAACCATGGTTTATCCGCTACCTCTTCAGTCTCAATATCACAGCAATGTGCAGGTTCGTCCAATATTTCGATGATAATCCAGGGACCCTCGTTGTCCCAATTGACCTTGAACATAGAAGACATCGTAGCCAGCGCGTCCACCAGCTGATTCTCCTCTCTAGGTAAGTGTTCAAAGGTTATCTCCTCGAAGTGCGGGAGCAACGTCAACACATACTCCTTGTAAGGAATTAGATTTGGGTGTTTCATATCCCACTCGCCTTTGATCTGACTGATCACGAGAGCGGAATCTCCGAAGACACTCAGAAACTTAATCCTTAGGTCAATTGCTGCTCGAAGACCCATGATGCATGCCTCATACTCCGCCATATTGTTGGTGCAGTTGAAACATAGTCAGGCGGTAAATGGAGTATGAGAGCCTTTACGAGATATGATCACGGCGCCAATGCCATTACCCAAAGTGTTTGAAGCTCCATCAAAGTACATAGACCATCAGGATCCTTCTTCAGGTCCTTCATCCGGTCCAGGTGTCTCACAATCAGTTACCAACTAGATATTCTCGTCCAGAAATTCAAAGTTCATAGACTGGTAATCATCCACTGCCTGATGTGCCAAATGGTCTGCCAACACACTTCCCTTAATTGCCTTTTGGGTCGTGTATTGTATGTCATACTCAGTCAAGATCATCTGCCATCTCGCTATTCTTCCGGACAAGGAAGGCTTTTCGAAGATATACTTGATTGGATCCATCTTTGAAATCAACAGTGTAGTGTGAGTCAGCATATAATGTCTCAGCCGGCAAGTAGCCCATGCCAAAGCACAGCAACTTTTCTCAAGCAGTGAGTATCGGGTCTCAAAGTCGGTAAACTTTTTGCTAAGGTAATAAATAGCATTCTCTTTTCGGCCAGACTCGTCACGCTGACCCAGCATACACCCCATTGAGTTATCGAGCACTGTCAAGTATAAGATCAAAGGTCTCCCTTCAACTGGCGGCATCAGAATAGGAGGTTTTTGGAGATACTCTTTAATCCTTTCGAAAGCGGCCTGGCATTCATCGTTCCAACGTACTACTTGATCTTTCTTCAGCAGCTTGAAGATTGGCTCACAAGTAGCAGTCAAGTGCGAGATGAATCAGGCAATGTAATTCAGACGTCCCAGGAAGCCTCTGACTTCTTTCTCTATTATGGGAGCTGGCATTTCCTGTATAGCCTTCACTTTTGTAGGATCCACTTGGATACCTTTGTCGCTTACGACGAAACCCAACAGCTTACCGGATCTCACCCCGAAGGTGCACTTGTTCGGGTTTAACCTCAACTTGTACAACTTCAACCTGTCAAACAACTTTTGAAGGTGGTCAAGGTGCTCTTCCTTAGTTTGGGACCTTGCAATCATATCATTGACGTATACTTCAATCTCATGATGGATCATGTCATGAAACAAAGCAACCATGGCACGCTGATACGTTGCCCAAGCATTCTTCAATCCAAAGGGCATGACCTTGTAGCAAAAGGTACCCCACTGAGTAACAAAAGTTGTCTTCTCCATGTCTTCGGGAGCCATTTTAATCTGATTATAACCGGAGAAACCATCCATAAAGGAGAAGACTTTATGCTGAGCAGTGTTGTCAACCAGAACGTTGATATGAGGTAAAGGAAAATTATCCTTGGGACTAGCCCTGTTCAGATCCCTATACTCAACACACATTCGGACCTTACCATCCTTCTTCGGCACAGGAACCACATTAGCCACCCACTGAGGGTAAGAAGTAACTGCTAGAAAATCGGTGTCAAACTGTTTCATCACTTCAGCCTTGATTTTCCTAGACATCTCTGGACGTATTCGACAGACTTTCTGTTTCACTGGAGGACAGTCCTCCTTGGTAGGCAGGCGGTGAACCACAATTTCGGTATCCAACCCAGGCATATCTTCGTAAGACCAGGAAAAGATCTCAACATAGTCATGCGGCATCTGAATCAACCGGTGCTTCACACTAAGCTCTAGATTGGCGCCGATCTTGACCTCCTTCTTGTCTGTCTCAGTACCCAGATTCACTGATTCCACCGGCTCTTCGTGCGGCTGAATAACCCTTTCTTCTTGAAGTAACAGTCTTGCAAGTTCACCGGGAACTTCGCAATCATCTTCACCTTTGTCTTCGGCTAAGTTGATCGGATTTTCGAAGTCATAACCGGCAGTAGCAGGGCCGTTACCAGTGAGATCCAGAGTGGATGTAGACCTGTATATGTGAGTGTGTGTAAAATAGTTGTTTTGCAATATATAATAAAGAAAAACAAGGAGCGCAAAATTTGAAATGCAAGAACGTCCAATGCTTTTATTAATGATATATGAAAATGACACACATAAAGCCCTCACAAATGAAGCCACGATGCCCCGGGTAAGACACTGGGCCGTAAAGTTTAAAACATTGTCTGTTACAAATTCAAAACAAAAAGTTTCATTACTGGGTGATAACAGAAACGGGCATAGAATCCTTTGTTGTCCAGTTGCTTAGCCCACCATTGGCAGTTGGGTAGATCCAGCTATCTATGTCAAACTCTTCATCATCGTCATCCCTGATAGCATTCACCCATGCATTTTGTTTAGGCTTTTCTGATGCTCCGAACTCGATCTCCTTGGCATCAATTAGGTCCTGTACCTTGTTCTTCAAAACCCAACAATCATCTGTATTATGCCCCATGCTATCAGAGTGAAAAGCACAACGGGCATTAGGGTTATACTTTGGTGATGTTGTGTTAGGATTCTTCGGGGCCTCCCTTGGAATCACTAGATTGGTCTTTAACAACTGTGGCAGAATCTGAGACAAAGTCATGCTGAGACGGGTGAATTGTCTTCGAGGTTTCTGGTCCTTTTGTTGATTGTTGTGCTGAGCAGCACCAACAGGTCTTGAAATAACAACTGCATTGACAACATGGCGGTGTTCATGTCTATTCTGTCTTTTAGAACTGTAGACAGCACTGGACTCTTTCTTAAAAGGCTTTTTCTCGGTGCTTGATGAGGCACCCTTTTGTATCTTACCAGCCTTAATACCAGCCCCAATCCTCTTACCAGTCATAATTAGCTCTGTAAACCCAGACGAAGAGCTTCCAATCAGATGGTTGAAAAATGGACCAGACAAGGTCCCCAAGAACATATCCACAAGCTTCCGATCAGCCAAGGGTGGTTGCACTCTTCCTGCGAGGTCCCTCCACTTCTGAGCATAATCTTTGAAACCTTCACCCGTTCCCATTGACATACCCTAGAGTTGGGTACGCGTGGGAGCGTGGTCGGAATTGTATTGGTATTGCCTGTAGAAAGCAGTAGCCAAATATTCCCAACTACGGATATTGGCTTCGTCCAACTGGTAAAACCACTCAAGCTGAGTCCCTAAGAGACTGTCTTGAAAGAAGTGGATCCATAAGTTCTTATCAGCGGTGTATGGCTGAATCTTCCTTACATATGACCGGAGGTGTAGCTTCGGACAAGAAACTCCATCATACTTAGAAAAGGCTGGTGCTTAGAATTTGTGGGGAATCACCACCCCATAGGATAGACCTAGATCACAAAAGTCTAGACCAGGCACTTTCTGAACTTCCATCGCACTCAACCGGTCTTCCAGTTGCTTGTATCTATCCTCTACCGGAGGATACTGGTCTTCGTCGAAGTCTGTCTCATTGTCATAGACCACAGGGCTAGGAGCCCTCCTTTCTTTCTGACTATCTTTCCCTCCAGATGAGGTGGTCAAATCAACTTCATCCCGTAGCCTGTTTCCAAAACTGTGCCCTGTGTTAAACAGGACTGTCCTCTTCTTCTTCTTCTTCTTCTCTTTCAGAATCAAGGTCTTCATATCTTGCTGACCACTAGCAAGATTCATGAACAACTCTTGGAATTGGGCATTCTGGGCCTGTAGGGCCTTAATTGCTTGCTCAATTGAAGGTTCAGCAGACATGATGAGTGCTGAAATAAACAGCGAAGAAGATAAGAGACTTGTAATAGGTACCTGTTATGAAGTGCATGGGATGAAATGCGTATGATATGATTTCAAAGACAATTGAGAGATTTAAATTTGTAAACCAGAAAGGAAACACACTTTTATTAGATAAACTTTGAAATTCAAATTGTTCAGCAAATTGCCCTTAAGGTGTTACAAGAAAGGAAATACTGAAAAGCAAAAACTGGAAAGGAAATAAACAAAGGGAAATCAGTGCTCCCATGGTCGCTTCTTGTCGGTGCGGACATAGTCATTGAGAATCCACTCGTACTCCAGCTGTCTAGTCAACTTCTGAATCTTCTGCTCTTGCTCGTTGAACTTTTCTCGGTAAGCATCCCGCTCTTCTCTCAGCTGCATCCAAGACCTTTTCAGTTCCCCAATGTCAGTGGGCATATGAGGATGGAGGATGGTCGGAAGAACCCCTTCTTCATTAGCAACTTCAACAATGATAGGCAGGACGGCTTCATATGGCATACCCAGCTTTTGGGCACGGATACAGACCCATCTGAGATATGGCTCCATCAGAAGTGAAGTCTTTGGGCCCAGCTCGTGTGGATCAGATCTGTGAACTCTATCCAAAGCCCTTATGAATCTGCGGTGTTGCTCGTCGCTATCCCCTTGAAAATCAAAGATGATACTAGGCATTAGCAGCTCATGAGGTCCTTCTCTTCTGGCTCGCCCAAATTGACGTAAGGCCAAGCACGGATTGTAAGAAATTCCTCCATTGGTTCCTATCAATGGAACATTGGGGTACTCCCCACAGCGATCAATAATAGCCACCTCGTCCATACCCTTGAGAGTCCAGATGATGTCATTATGAGAGAGAGACATAACCCTATAAGCCCAGCCCATGCCTTCTTTGTTCTTCAACACTGATTTGGGGAGGTGCGAAATAAACTACCTCGCCAATAATGGAGCACAGCACATCAAGGTCCCCCACTTTCGGGCAGTACGGGCATAAAGCTGATGAAGAATGTCACCCAAGAGATTGGGTACAGGATTACGAGAGATGAAGATTTTTACCGCATTCACATCAACAAAAGAGTCAGAGTTCGGAAAAAATACCAAGCCATATATCAGAAGAGCCAAAATATCTTCGAATGCCTTGAAGTTTAGACTATCCCAGAAATAATTAGCCTTACCAACCAATAACTTAGTCAGAAAGCCCTTTGCTCCACTCCTAGTCTCCCAATTAGCCATTACCTCATCCTTTGTCATATGAAGGGCTGCAGCAATTTCTTCTGGCCTAAGAATCTTCTCCCAACCAGTAAATGGGGTCTGCTCTAGAATAGAGATACCGAGCAAATCAGAGAACTCTTCTAGGGTGGGAACCAACTGGTAGTCCTGAAAAGTAAAGCAATGGTACAGCGGATCATAGAACTAGACTATGACACTAATCATCTACTCGTCCAATTTGGAGGTGACCAAACTGAGAAGATACCCATGTCTTCTGATGAAGGAGGTAGTATCAGGCATCTTTGCAATCAACTCTTTAAGCATAATGGGAACCTGGACAAAGTTGATCCGGATGGTATTCCTATGCATAGGCATCATGACCTACAAAACAGAGCAAAGATGAATCCCTCCTGTCTTTGAAATAAGTTAGTCCAATGCAAGATGTATGCAATGTTATGATGTCATTATGCCATGATAGAAAGCACACCACAAGTATCCACATATAGCAAACATGGTAAAGGCACACAAGTCACACAGAGAGCCCTTAGATTTCAGGCTGGCAAGGAGCTTAGGTATTACCCTCTTTCAGTTAAGTTGGTTCAAACCTATCCTAAAAATAGTAACTGGGTTCTAGAGGATCTCAATATCATTGAATACCCTTGATCGGTCATAATTCCAGTTTAGCAACCTTTTCTTGCGACCGGAATCATCGCGAGAGTTTAGTCTCAATGAGTGTAGCATACTGCTACTGTTCTATGACCAAGTTGGTCAATTTAAAGGTTCTAAGGTCAGTTGGTGCTTAATGACCCCTTAGAAGACCCATATTCTCCTCGTTCCAACACAAGGGATATCGGTACAGACTAAAGTGCCACACCAACGTAGCTACTGCTTCAACCGTATCGGTCTACACCGTACAGTTCCCTCACAGTTTATTGCTACTTACCTAAAGGTATCCCCAGATCCGGCTTAGGATCTATAGTAACTCTGATACAAGCCCACAAATATAAATCATACAAAGCAAACAATTGAAAACACAATGATCTAATCCTAAGGTACACCCCACTTATTAAGAAATCCCCAGCAGAGTCGCCAGTTCTGTGATACGGTGGGAGAGAACTGACTATTTTTGGAATGCTGGTTCGCGTTTTGCGTTTGTTTTCGCAAAATGTCGCGGTAAGCAAGAGTCTCCACCGTCTTTTATTTTATCTAACAAGGAAAGGAAAAAAGCACAGAAAAATTCCTTTTTCGAGATGTTTCTCGGGTCCGGGGGTTAGATTATAGAAAGGGAAGGTGTTAGCACCCTTTCTATCAGTGGTTATCCACGGGCTCTTAGGTACTTGCTCAAAGTGTTTTCAAAATTTGCTTTTATTTGTGTTTGTGGGTGTGAAAAGAGGGAGACCTCTAAAACTTCCTATACTCAATGACCATGTTCGAAGACAACCAAGTGAGGTGTACCCTAAGAGTGCGCATGTGCGAGTGTGTTGTTTTCAGTTAATTTTTGTCTTTGTACATGTCAATGGTTATCTATGTTGATTTTAAGTTCATACATTCGATCTTGTCATGCATTCCCTATTATCAAACATCTAACAGTTTATAAGTTGCGGAAATTAAATTACAGAAATTAAACTAACTATTACAAGGCGTCAGGTATTTACATCGCCAAAAACAACCCTTGAAATTAAAATGCAAAAAGTAAATAAAGCGATAAAAATATTTAAAGTCGTATTAAACTATTACATTCTGGGAAACAGATACAATATTGAATAAAATGGTACGCGTGTGGGAAATTAAATTGAATGCGGGTTTTTTAGGGTTTTGACCCTTTTTGAAAGAAAGCATTTTTTGTGGTTTATTTTGAATAAAAAAAGAAATTAAATTAGGTTAAGCCTTAAATTAATAAGCTAATTAATTAATTAATGAAAAATGATATTTTTTGGGTTTTTGATATTTAAAGACATAAAAATAAATTAATTAAAGTTAACAAAACCTAATTATCTAAATTGATTTTAATTATTGCAAAAAGATATCAAAGTTATTCCTAATTAAACTAAATTAATTAATTGATTTTTATTAACAAAAATAAATTACTGAAAATTAATTTAATAAAGAAAAATATTTTTGGTTTTTAATTTTATTAAGAAAAAAGTTTAATTGGTTAGTTAAATAATAAAAATAATTAATCAAACAAATAAATAAATAAAATAAAAAGAAAGAAATAGAAATACTCAAGGGGGTTTTGGGCCCAAATTGGAGGTTTGTTCAGCAACTCAGAGGCCCAATTTCGTTGGCCTTGGCTGACTTTCTGGAATCCAGTGTGACACTTTGACTAGGGAGTATGGTAGGCATCCCATCTGGGCCATCAGATTTGGCTTGAGGCCATCTGTCAACTGATTGCATGAGGGAGCATGGTAGGCTACGCACTTGGGCTTGCATTGAATCGCCTGTTGAAAAATAACAATATGCATTTGGGGGACCTGGGATTCGAACCCTGGTCCTGTGAGTCATTGGATGCAATCGTTGCCACTCAACTAGCGCGTTTCATTTTTTATGGTATTCAATAATAATAATAATATGAGAAACAAAACTAATATGCCTGAAATAAATAAAAAGCGCGAATTGTTTGAATCGTCCAACCAGGGAGGGCCATGTCTTCATCTTCATCACTCAACCCTGGTTATTTACCTGCGGATTTATATCCGCAGCTAAATCCGTATGGCCATCCTAAAATTGGTTCTAGGTCATGAAAACACAATCCAAAACCATGGACATGTTCGTCTTCCTCCACTGATCATGCCTATGTCCATCAATGGCGTCAATTTTGCCTGCAAATAAAATGCCCAAAAAACAAGAACCAAGAACCCTAGATTCGGCTAGGGGGTTACAGGCTATATAAATGCAATCAAATGATGCAGAAAGCTTCTAAATTGAACGATAAGCATGAATATGCAAAGGTTTTGTCAAAAAAGTGCAAGAATATGAGGTTACGATTTCAAATGCAGGGCGGTATTTTGAGATACTTACAGCGCGATTGAGAGGGTGAGAGAGCTTGCTAGGGGTTGGTTTCGCTTCAAGGATTGCCCAGCAATTGATTAGCGTTGAGATTTGGTGTTGAACTGCCTCTAAGCACGATTTCAGTTTCAAGCTTTTTGACAATTTTTTCAAGTTTGCTTTTTGTGATTCTGCAGCCTCTAACCTTTGAATCTGTGTGCTTTGGCTTGTATATGTATGCAGCATTGGATTAGATCAACAATTTGGTCTTGAATGTTTGTACATCAATGCTTGGAGATATGATTTGATTCACCATTGATAACCTTCCAATTTTGTCCAACATCCAATATTTTTGCACATGAAAAGCTTGATACGGATTTGATCAGGTCATTGATGATGATTAGGTCCTGAAAATAGAAAAAGATCCCATGTAATCAAGTTTTGGGATTTTATTTGATTTAAATTGATTTAAAATGAATTAATTCAATAAAAAATCCAATAAAATAGAAAAATTGATAAATGGGTATAAGGCTGAAGCTAGGACACGTGTGGTGTGTGACAAGATCAAATCAAGTGGAAACGAATGGGCCTATTTGGCAAAATTTGAAGTTTTGGGGATAGTTGACGTTTGCAATTTTGCAAAAATGCCCAACTTCAACAATGCATAACTTCTTCAATTATGAACTTTTGGAAGTGTTCTTTGACTTTTTAGAAAGCTTGAGATGTCCTCTAACCAACCCATTTGGTATCATCTCAATTTGATATTCCATGCTCAAGTTATAAGCTTTTGAAAAAAAGGTGTTTTTGTTGACTTTCAAAAATGACCTATAATGTCCAAATTTATAACTTCTTGTGAGTGCATTTTCTGATCTTGGGGTATGAAGATGGATTGTAGGAAATTTCATCCTATTAAAAATGAGCTTTGGATTGGTCATTTCTCATAAAGTATGCAAAAGTTATGCTTGGTCAAAGTTGGGTTGACTTTTCCTACAAAACCCTAATTTAGCAACTTTTGAGTCTTGATGAATTTTGAGAAATCCTTGATGAATCATGATCAAACCTTGATCAAATGATGAAATATCCTTCAAAATGAGAATGTTGACAAAAAATCTCGAGGTTTGACTGTTTATAGGTCACAGTCGATTTTTGGACCCTTTGAGCAATTGACTGAGCAAACTTCCTCTGCAAGGCTTGAAATTTGACATGGATGATCTTGAGAGAATATTAGGACATTGGGAAACACTTGAGGTCATTTGGATGCAAGGACCTTGATGCAACACAAAACCTTAATTTGAGGTTGACTGCCTTAGGAGATGACTTGACTGTCCAACTCTTGAGCAATCTTGAACCACTTGGGGATTTTTCTTGCAATGTTTTGAGAAATATGGGAGGGCAAATTTTGGGGTACAACAAATGGTCATATGATAAAATGAACATAAATAAAACCCTTAACAAATAGACCATAGTTCCCCCGGCAAGGCATATGGCTTAAAAGTCATTGTTTAATATTACAGGTAAAAGGCTCTTGAATTGATAGAAAGCAAAAAATAAGTAATTACTCCTCAATGAAGGAGATGGGAATGAAGTCGTTTGTGCACCAATTGTTGAGTTATGTCATAGTAGGGTATATCCATTCCTCGAATGCACATTCGTCATCAGAATCTTCCACAACGTTTACTTCATGATTTCCAATACGGAGAGGGGGCTTTCCCGCACGAACACGCCTAACTTCTCTCTGAGCCTTGATAGTGAAACCCAACCCACATTTATCTTCTTTGAGCGGGACCTCAGGTAGTTTCCCCCAGGTATCACATCTTCCATCTTCGACTGCGGCACGAGCATCCTTAAATGAAACCATCCTTGGCACGACCTTCTCAGCTTTGGGTATGTCGGAGGAAATTTTGGCAGTAGCAACCATAGGCGGAACAACTTCAAAATCATGGCACGAAGTTTCTATAAATTCACCATCCATCTCCACATATTTGAAAGAATTTAGATGGCTTACCATAAATTCCTCCTCACTGCAAACGGTGACGATCCTCCCCTTGACTGGGTATTTTATCTTTTGGTGAAGGGTAGATGTTACTGCCCCTGCTCCATGGATCCAAGGGCGACCCATCAAACAGGAGTATTCGAGACGGATGTCCATGATATAGAAAGTAGAGTTGAAAATTTGTGAGCCTAGTTTGATCAGGAGATCCACTTCTCCATGAACCGTCCTTTTAGACCCATTGAAAGCCCTCACAATAATGTCACTTGGCTTTAAAACCAGTCCTTCACAGTCTAAACGGTCCAAAACGCTCTTGGGTAGTACGTTCAAAGAAGAGCCAGTGTCAACCAAAACATGTGGTAGGGAAGTTCCCTTACATTCAACAGAAACATGTAAAGCTTTGTTATGGTTCCTTCTGAGTGGTGTCAGATCATCATCTGAGAATCCCAATCCATTGTCGACTGTCAAGCTCGCCACACAATTTTCGAATTGGTCAGTTGTAGTCTTATGAGGGACATGAGCCTTCTTTAAGAATTTTATCAATTCTCGGGCATGGGCATCGGAACAAAGTAGCAAAGACAACATGGAGATCTTGGAAGGGGTTTGCCCCAGCTACTCCACTATCTTGAAATCACTCCTCTTTATAATTTTCAAGATTTCATCCATTTCTTGAGCGGAAGGTTCCTCAGCAGCAATGTCTTTTACAGGCACCTCTATCTCAGCAGGCTCAACCACTTTCTTTTTACCCCTAATGTCAGCACTGGGCTTCTCAGTGGTGATGCAGACAGGTGCCGTTGTAGCAGTTGGGGGTGAAATGTTGGGCGAAAAGATTCTCCCAGTTCTGGTCACCTTACTAGAGCCAGTAATATTACCAATTTCATCAGCCTTGCTTTCTTAAATCCAAGCATCTTGTTTATTCCATGGTAATACACTTCGGCCCCGTAGTTCCACGACACTGCTTTGTTTGAAGAGTACGGAATTGGCCCATGGGCAGTAATTATAAGAGGAGCAACAATCGGTTCATTCAAAATCCTAATAGGACCCTTTGAGGAGATCCTAAGAGGCTTGTTTGAAATTGTTATGATGGAGAGGTATTCAATCTTATTGGTCAAACTTTTAATGGACAGAGTTTTCTCAAATAGGATCTCATGACTATTCATCAGGCGTTGAACGCCTTCTTTCAGCCATTTACATCCATTAATTTGTTTGGCATAACAATCACAGCCTTTCAAACAGCCAGTGAAAACCCCGACTCTCAGCAAATTCTTTTTGACAATGGTTAACAGAGTGGTTAAGTCTTCGACGGAGGAAACAAAAATAATGTCTTCAATGGCATTGACACCCTTACCATGGTTTGGAATTGGTGTTGTCATCACATTGGGAATTGTAGGCGGATCAAATTAGATTGTCTTGCTGTCTATTAGGTCTTGAATTTTCCTCTTCAGTGCCCAGCATTGATCGGTCTCATTCCCGGGACTATTTGAATGATATGCACACTTGTTATTCAGATTGTAACTAAGTGAGGAAGTATTCATATTGGACGGAGGATCACGCAGTGTCACTAAGTTAGCCTTTAATAGGTGTTGTAAGGCTTGGGATAGCGACATGCCTATCCTTGTGAATTGCCTTCATGGAGTCTCAAATCGCTAATGATTGGAAGATTGTCTTTGAACAAGAGTCAGGATGGAAATCCAAACAGCATTAACAGACGGACGGTTATCCTTCTTGGTACGGGCCCTTGCCCCATACACAACATTCATTTCTTTCTTCCTAGTGAAGGGTTTCTTTACGAAGTTGAAGGTGGAATCAGATGCTCTGGGGATTTTCCTGCTCTTGATACCACTTTCGACCCTTTCACCGGTTAGGATCAGTTCGGTGAAACCGGATGAAGAGAACCCAACCAATAAGTTGAAAAATGGACCAGATAATGTACCCATAAACATATCAATGTGTTCTCTGTCTGTTAACGGTGGTTGGACCCTACTGGCAAGATCCCTCCACTTTTGGGTGTACTCTTTGAACCCTTTGTTGTTACTCATCGTCATGTCTTGCAGTTGCACTCTAGTCGGCACCAGGTTGGCATTGTATTGGTATTGGTGATAGAAAGTAGTGGCCAAGTCTTCCCATGTATGGATACGAGAACCCTCCAATTGGTAAAACCACTCTAGTTGAGTCCCAGCCAAACTTTCTTGAAAGAAATGGACCCAGAGTTTCTTGTTGGTGGTGTGCGGTTGTATTTTGCACACATAAGATTTCAGATGAAGCTTTGGGCAGGAAACCCCGTTGTATTTAACGAAGACTGGTATCTTGAATTTATAGGGAATGACAACCCCGAATATTAAACCCAAATCATCAAAATCCAAACCAGGGATTGCTTGAATCTCAACGGCCTTCAATCTATCCTCTAGCTGTTTGTACTTATCGTCGACAGGAGGATATTGCTCGTCAAAATAGTCTTCATCATCGGCTAGAGGAGGATAAGGAAACTTGTTGTAGAAAACCTGTTTATGTTATGATGCATGAAAAATGTGTATGCAAATGATTTGAAGGATATATAAGATTTAAATTTGTCTAGACAAAGAATGAACAAACGTCAAATTGCATTAATTAGTTCAAAATGGTTATAGTGTGCCTCTTGGGCTTACAAAATAAACTCCTAAGACAAAAATGTTGAACGCATCCTCTTCGGTGCAATGTAGGCGTTCAAGCTTTGTTCTTCGTGAAGTTGCCTTGTAAGTTCCAAAACCCTTTTCTCGCTTGCGTGGAATTGAGCTTCGAAGGTGTCTCGTTATTCCTTTAACTAAATCCAAACCTATTGTAAGTCTTCAAGAGAAGTAGGCATGTTGGGATAGAGGACAGTATACAAGACTTCTCCTTCAGCAAATGGCTCCATGATAATTGGTGAGATGGAGGGGTAAGGCATCATGAGCTTCTGAGCACGAGCTCATACCCACCTAAGGTAAGGTTCAAGGGGAATAGAATTCTTGCGACCCAGCGTCCCACTATCCACTTTGTTTACCATCATCCAAGCTCGTACAAACCTCTGACGGTAGCCTTGATCATTTCTCTTGTAGTCGAACACCACTCCTTGGATGAGCATATCATGAGGAACATCTCTTCGAGCATACCCAAAATGTCGTAAAGCTAAGAAAGGGTTATAAGTGATACCTCCCCTAATACCAAGCAGAGGGACATTACGGAATTCCCCACAACAATCAATGATAAAAGTATCTTCTAATGATCGAGAACATCAATGAATGTCAGAGTGGGTGAGGGACATCATCCTTTGAGACCATGTCAATCCTTGCTCGTTCTTCAATATTGATCGAGGTAAGTGTGAAGTAAACCACTTGGCGAGTAGGGGAATGCAACATAAGAGAGTACCTATTTTCTTCGCGGTGAGAGCATGGAAACAATGTAATATGTCTCCTAGCAAGGTAGGTATAGGATTACGAGAGAGAAAGACTTTGATGGCATTCGCATCTATGAATTAGTATGAGTTAGGAAATAGAACCAAACCATAGATGAGAAGGGCCAGGATATCTTCAAAGGCTTGAAAATCCATATCTTCCTAGAATGAACAAGCCTTCTCCAATAAAAACTTGGCCAGGAACCCTTTAACTTCGCTTCTTGTCTCCCAATTTGCTACAATGTCGGCTTTCTTCAGATGCAGGGCTTCGGTAATGACTTCAGGTTTTGGAATCCCTTCTAAACCGATGAACGGTGCTTGATCAAGCACGGGAACTCCTAATAGTAGAGAGAATTATTCTAGTGTTGGCACCAACTGATAGTCAAGGAAGGTGAAGCAATGATGCATGGGATCAAAGAAATGGAGAGCATGCACATCATCTCTTCTTGGAAATTGGAGGTAGATAAACTGAGGGGTCGACCATATTTCTTGGTGAAAGGAGAATCTTCGGACACCCTTGATGCTAATTCTTGGAGTTAAGGGTGTGCTTTCATGAAGCTGATTCAGATGGTATTCCTTCAGACGGGATTCATGGCCTACAAAATAAAACAATGATAAATTCTTAAATCCTTGAAATGGTTAGTGATAATGCTTATGATGTTATGATGTTTATGATGTTATGTACAAGTAAGCAAGTTGTTATGTACACACAAAGCAGACAAGTCCATAGGTTTAGGCTTGCATGGAGTTGGTAGGTAAGTACCCTCTTGAAGTTTAGTTGGCTCAACCTGTCATAGTAACCGGGTTCTAGCGGATCTCAATATCACTGACCTTTCTTTTAGGCATTGTCTCACCACAATCAATCTTTTCTTATGGTCGAGATATCCCAAAAGTCCAATCTCAACGAGTGTAGTATCGAGTATCAACCAATTTTCAGCTTTCCACCGAAACCGGCTATCTCACTACTTCCTAAGGGCCAAGTTATTCAATTAAGGCTCTAAAGTAATTTAGTGCTTCATGACGCCGCTCAGCGGCCCCGTATTCTCCCCGATTCAACACAAGGGAAACCGGTGCCAAAAAATGCGTGACACTAATGTAGCCATTGCTTCAACCATATCGGTCTATGTTGTACAGTTTCCATAATCTATTGCTACTTACCTAAAAAGGTGTCCCAGATCCGGGTAGAGGATCAAAACAATCCCAAACAAGGAACCAAAATGTAAAGCAAACAAGTCAAACAAATAAAAGCAAGTAAAGGTGATTAAGCCCTAAGGTAACCCCACTTTTAAGATTTTCCCCAGCAGAGTCACCAGTTACGTAATACGGTGGGAGAACTGACTTGGGTGTTTTGCGCTTGATCGCAATTGTTGCAGATAGCAAGAGTCGCCACCGACTTTTCTTTTATCCAATAAGGAAAGGCTGAAAAGAACATGAAAGACCTTTGAGATTATTTTCTTGAGTTCGGGGGGTAGATTATGAAAAGGGAAGGTATTAGCACCCTTTTCATCCATAGTTATCTACGGGCTCTTAGTTTCTTGCTAGATCATTGCTTTTGTTTTGAAAGTGTGCTTTGTGGTGAGTTTTGAAAGTATTTTGAAAAGCGCCTTCGTTTAGGCTAACTTTGTAATGATTCTCGTCTCTATAAGAATGTATACAAAGTGTTTGGATTTTAAAAATATTTCATGTTTTTGAAAGGGTTTAGTATGCGTTTGAAAAGATGTTTGTTTTGAAAATGAGAAAGCAACTAAGAACGTTTATACCTACTCAAAAGTCTTTTGTTCTTCTCCTCCTCCTTTAGATGTTGCTATCTTACCATTGATTGGTAAGAAGCCTTATCTTCGGATGTAAAGAGACGAGCGTGGGTCATCCTATAATCATGATAGTAATTTTTGTGAGATATCTTATCATTTCTCTTGATGGACTAAGATCATTTGCAAGGCAACATTCGAAGCCTCATCGAGGGACTATGATCTTGTATTTTTTGATTGTTTTTGCTAAGACATCTCACATGCATAACATGACCATGTTTCGTAAGGAAACAAGTGAAGTTAACCCTAGATATGCAAGTGTTCAAGTGTTTGTATTTCATGCTTGGTTTATCTTGGATTAGTGTTCTCTAAGATTGATTTTATCCTGCCATACAAATCCTACTTTACTAGCATTTATATGAAAACGATAAATTGCGGAAAGTAAATATTCTACGCTATTAAAATCATTTGGGGAATGGGGTGTACAAATTTATGAATAGGGGTTGTAAGAAATTAAAGTCCTAATTATCTATTACAACCATATTGAAATAATATACAAGAATTGAAATGTAAAATAGATTTGTTTTGTTTTGGTTAAGAGAAGAAACAAATTTGCTTAAGAAAATATTTTTAGTCTTTTTGTTTTAAAAGAAATAAAGCAAAGCATGTGAATATAAAGTATTTTTTTGGTGTTTTTGATTAATGAAAATAAAAGTGATGATAAAAATAATAAGGGCAAGAGTTAGAGTGCTACCAAAATAAGAGAGAGCAGAAATTCTTACTCAGGCGCGCCAGAAAGAAAATGTTAGCATAAAGGGGAAAGCCATAAGTTCTAATGCATATGCACTAAAGTTTTGGGGTTGTTAGGAGTAAAGGAAAGCCTAGAAATTCTGATTGCTAAGAGAGCCTAGAAGTTCTAGTGTTACTGGAAGGTCAGAAGTTCTGGTTGTTGAGAGAACCTAGAATTTATAATGTTACTGAAAGGCTAGAGGTTCTGGTAATGGGTAAGTGAGGTGTCAATGCTGTTGGATGAGAATATATAGAAGTTATGGTCCAGGAGTACTGTTTTGACAAACAATTGAAGGGGTTTACCTAGAAGTTCTGGTCCAGCATAAATGTTTGACAAATAATGGGGTAAAAATGTCAAGAAATAAACATAAAAATATGCTTCTGGGGCGATAACCCAGGACCTTTAACACTAATTCCTTATGCGCTTGCTCTCTACCACTGGGGTGGCTATACATCCGGTATTAGAAACAAAAACATAAACATATATTACAAAGTAAGTTATGATGATGAACTCCATCTTCTCCTTCGTGCCAGCCAAAGTATCTACAACTTAGTCATTTCTCAACAAAAATGGAAAATGTAAACATAGCAGTTATGGAAAATTTCATCATGGTTTCAGAAATACAAAGCATCACAAACTATAAACCAGAAGCAAGCATGAATTTTGCTAATCCTAACTCTGAACCCTAACTTCCTCAAGAAGTTCTGATTTGAAATTCTCTCTACTTAGGCCATATACATGAAATCTATAAATATGTACAGAATCAGAGTTATGATGTCTACATTGTATCTTTGAAAATGCAAGCCTAACAATGCCTAAGTAATGAGATAAAAGTCAGAAGAAACTTACCTTGTAGCTAGAAATTGTTCTATGAATTAGAGCCTGGTTCAAATTGCTGTGATGTTCTGGTCAGCTTCCTCAAATTCTCAGAAAGCTAAAACAACTCTTAACTTGAGCTATGAATGGTTGGAAAGTTCTGGATCAGTCAAGGTGCAAAGTTCTGGTTTTTGAAATAGAGAGTGGTGAGGAATGTTTTACAGTTTTAAAATAGAAGTTGGGAAAGCTTCTATGTGTATACTAGAAACTGTGTGGATGATTAGGTCAAGAAACACACAAGGAAAATTAGAGTTTGGATGCAAAAACTAAAAACTGGTAGGTTTTATGTTTGTGTTTGCAGTTTCAGGTTCTTGGGAATTTTCAGCAAGGTTTCAAGGCTTTTTCCAATCTTTAGAATCCTCCAACAGTTTGCAAATGAAGTTTAATTTACATGCAAAGGATTTAGCAGCTTGGAGAAATCAGGAGTACAACCATCATTTGTTATGGCTCGTTGACTTGTTTTTGAAGCAAGTTTAGACAAGCAAGATTCAAGGCAAGGTAGGGTGATTAGCAGCTTTAAGCACACCCAATCTGAGTTTGTAGGCATGATTTATGGAGAAGTACACTCAGAAAGAAAGTAAAGTATGGGCTCAAAATAAACTTTGTACAAAAGTTTGCTTTTCAAGGACAGCAGTGGTACTTTCATGCCACACGTGGGAAGATCCTTTGGATAAATACTCAAAAGTTGGTGTAAGCATTAAATGATGACGAAATTTAACAAGCAATAAGGTCTGCAACATGAGATTATACAGTCTAGCTTGAAACTGGATCAAAAGTTCAGCATAAACGTAACTTGGAACAAATGTCCAACTTCTGATCTTTGATTCTCTCTCCTCCAGCATGATCTAAAGGAATTCTCAGACTTTTCAGAAAGATTGTAACATGCTTTATAATCCCTCTTTGAATCACTTTTGCAAAATTTGATTGTACCTATGTGAAAAATGGCCCAGAAGTTCTACTCAAATTCTGACTTGGAAATGTTCAGAATTTACTAAGTGTCTTAGTTTCGTGGATGTGTCTTCAAGGGTTTATAACTTGGAATCCCAACGTTTCTACGAGAAGTTTTGTTCTATAATGTTTTAGATATCATTGAGATCTATAACTCTTGTGTCAGAAGTTCTTCCTGAATCAAATTGCATCATGATGAAAATCTGGCCAGAAGTTATAAACTTATCATCTTTTCTTAACACTTAGAAAAATTTCTAAGCGTTTAGAACTTTGACTTTTCCAAAGTAATTTTGACATTTGATTTTCTTGGTGAACCAACTTCATATTCTAACATGTCTTGATGAAATGTGATTCTTGAAACTTGATTTTGATTAAAAAGTTAAAGTTTGACTTTTTCAGTGTCCATTTGACCATTTTGCCCTTGTGCCAATCCCAAACCTAAATTGATGTATCAGTGCTGCAAACTTGGTTCATGGAAGATTTTGTGAGAAATTTCTTGAGAAATGAGAGGAAAAATTTTGGGGTACAACAGTACCAAACTAAAACCTAATATTTCAGAAACTTTAACTCCAAAATTCTCATCACATAGTCAGCATAAAAGAAAACTAAGGACATAGTTAGTTTTAGGGTCATCATATCTACATTTTATCTTTTGAAATTGAAAGTAAATGATGCATGTATAAGGATTTCAAATTTGGAGAAACTTACCTCTGAAGTGTGAACCAAGTTTAAAGTTAGAGCACTTCGGGAGGCATTAGGATGATCTGGATAGCTTCACTAAACTCCGAGGAAGCTTTTGCAACGCCTACCTTGGATTGAGAGTGCCTCAATTCTTCTGGACAAGTCAAGTTACAGAGGTGTAAAGTGGGGTTTTGAAAATGATGGTGGAGGTGTTACAATGATGTAACAAGGGTATGGATGGCTTCTATATGATATATAGATAATATTTGAATGATAAAAAAGGAAAACGCACGAGTGGATTTGAAGTTGGGTGTTGGAAGCTTCAAATATGCAACAATGGAGTTTTCTTAGTGATTCTGAGTTTGAGAGTGTTTAATGGCTGGTTCATTCGTGTGTTAGCTTGAAAATGACCTCTCTATTTATAGATAAAAGGTTTGACATCTTGAAGTAACCAGAATCTTGAGATAACAAGTTATGGTTTTAAAGCTTGGTTTTGAAGTAACTTGCAAAGTCATGGTTCCAAGGTGTGATACGGTGGGAGAACTGACTTAAGGGTTTTACGTTTGATCGCAAATGTTGTGGTTAGCAAGAGTCTCCACCGACTTTTCTTTTATCCAAAAGGAAAGGTGAAAAAGCACAGGAAAGACCTTTGAGATTATTTCTTGAGTTCGGGGGGTAGATTATGAAAAGGGAAGGTATTAGCACCCTTTTCATCCATGGTTTTCCATGGGATCTTAGTTACTTGCTAGATCACTTGCTTTTTGTTTGAAATTGTGCTTTGTGTGTTTTTGAAAGTATTTTGTAAAGAGGCCATTGTTTAGACAATCTTTGTAATGATTCTCGCTCGTAAGAATGTATACAAAGATGTTGATATTTTGAACATGTTTTCAAGTTTGTAAGATGTTTTGAAAGTGTAGGTGCTTGTTTTGAAAATAGCAAGGATATTTTGTTTGAAATTGAGCAAGTAATTAGGAGCATTCTACCTACTCAAAAGTCTTTCTTGTTCATTTTCTTTTCCTTTGACATTGTTGTCTTACCATTAGTTTTGTAAACAACCTTATCTTTGGATGTAAACGGGACGAACGTGGGTCATCGTATAACCATGATTAGCAATGTTGCAAGGTATCTTAGTATTATTTTTAGGGACTAAGATCATGTGAAAGGCAACATAAATAGCGTCATCGAGGAACTATGATCTTGTATTTGCTTGTTTTTGCTGAGATACCTCACATGCGTAATATGGCCATTTTATATAAGGCAACCAAGTGGAATAACCCTAGGGGTGTTTATGTGCAATGTATGTTATTTTCATGATTGATTTTGTCTTTAATTAGGGTTTTCTAAGTATTGGTTTTAGTCTTTCCATACAAAACCTAATTACTAGCATTTGTATATAAAAGCGATAAATTGCGGAATTTAAAGTTACTACGTTATTACAATTTTTGTGGGAGGGGGTGTACAAATTGAATGGGGATTTTAAGAATGTAAACCTAGTTAGTCTATTATAAACATATTGAATTGGTATCAATGTACAAGGAATTAAATGAATACAATGTACAAAATGAATAAATGTACAAAAATGAAAAATGTGAAGTAAATGGATATTTTTGGATTTTTTATGAGAAAAGGGTTTTTTTGTTTAACCTAATTAATTAAAAAAAGAAAATAATTAATTAAAATAATAAAAGTAAACCTAATTTAATAAGAAAAGATTTTAAATAAAACCCTAAGTCTATTAATTGATTAAAATAAATTAAGTTTAAGAAAACCATTTTTGTATTTTTGTCTTGAAAATAATATATGGTGTTGTAAAATAATTTTGGCCTTTTTTATATTAAAATAAGTATATTTTAATTAGTATAAAAGAAAATAGATAATAACCTAGTTTTAAATTAAATTTACAAGACTAGTTAGTAAAAATAAATAAAGTATAGTTAAATAAAATATTTTTTTGTGAGAAAATTAAAATAAACTAAGTTAAAATGAAAATCTATTTTTTTTTGTATTTTTTATGATTTTTAAATATTAGGAAAAATATTAAAGAAAATAAATGAAATAAATGAAATAAATATAAGAAAATAAAATAAACTGGGCCAGGGGCGCAAATAGTCTACAGGGAGTTAGAAAGCTAAAAAAAAACAATAAAATCCCAATGAGGCCCATGTGCCTGCAAAAAAGTCAGAATGATGCAAAAAATGTGGAAAAAAAACACAAAAGGGTACCACTAGAGCTCGAACCCAGGTCCCAAAGGTTACAGGCGCGCGCTTCTACCACTAGGGTGGCTATACATCCGTTAACATAGGCAAATCAATACATATATGATACAAAACGCGCCCTGATTACTTCATCTTCAACCTCCAGCCAGACCAACTGTAAATTGCTCATTTCTCATCAAAAATGAAAACTGTAAACATGAAACTTGTAGCAAATTTCCTCAAGGTTTCAAAAATGTAAAACATTAAAACTATAGATCAAAGATAAGCATGAATTTTATTGGCCCTAATCTAAACCCTAAAAATCTCATAAACTTCAATCCTAAAATTCTCTAAGCTCAAACAAAATTAATGGAAACTATGAACATGGTTAGCTTTAGGGTAATGATATTTACATGTTTTGTTCACAAATAAAGCATTAATGATGCTTGTATGAAGAGTTCAAAGTTAAGAAAACTTACCTCAAAACTGGAAATAGTGTTTTGAGTTTGAGCTTGTTTTAAGTGATGGTGATGATCAGGTTAGCTTCCTTGAGGTCCTAGGAAGCTAATGCAATGATTAGCTTGAGCAGTGGATGATTGGAATGGTCTGGAGAAGTCAATGTGCAAAGCTCTGTTTTTGAAAATTGAGGATGGTGTTAATAGTGTTACAGTTCTATAACAGGATGTGGGATCAATTCTATATGATGTTTAGAAGCTTTAGAAACCAAAAGGCCAAGAAACACACGAGTAGATTATGAGTTTCAAGTCTTTGGTCAGTTTGGGTGAAAATGGAGGTATGAAGTGTGATTCTGAGTTCTAGCTCTTTTCAGTGGTCAAACATTCGTGTGTTTATGGCCAATGGTTTGTGTATGTATAAACAAAAGTGTTTGAGTGTATTGGCAAGTCAGAAGTACAAGTTCTTAACTTTTGGCTAGGTTACTTGATTTTGAAGAAAAGTGGGAAACAAATTTTAAGAGGAGGTACAAGCATGGACTGGGTGATTGTAAGTGTCTAAACCATTTATCATGAGTTATAGGACTTGTTTGATCATAAGATAACAAGTGCAAGGCTCAAGAACAAGTTTTGTACAAAAAGTCACTTTATCAAAATTGCAATGTAACCTTTCTTCCAAAAATGGATATAAAGCATGTTCATGCATTCAATGCTTGAAGTTAGACCTCTAACAGATGTGTAAACCATTAATTATGGAGTGTCTAACAATTTTGAGGTCTGTAAAGTAGTATTTATGCAGCACAACTTTGAATTTGAATTTTGTTCATCACTAAATGCCTTGTAAATCAAGTGATAAAACCCTAACTTCATCTCTCCGATTCTCCCTACTCAAGAATGATCTCAAGGAGTTCTTGGATATTTTTGAAAGCTTTCAATGTTCTCCATAACCCATCTTTGAATTGATTTTGAAGATTCCCCTTGGAACTATATGAAAAAGTGCCATGAAGTTGGGTCAAAATCCTGACTAAATTAGGGCAAAATTTCACTAAGTGTTTTGTTTCATGACCACATGTTCATAAAATTATAACTTGAGATCCAAGAACTTTTGGAAGGAGTTGTGTAAATAAAAGTTGTAGATTTCATGGAGATCTAAAACTTTCATGTTGGGAGTTTCTCTTGAATCATCTTGCATCATGGTGAAAATTTTGCTCAAAGTTATGAAAAAATAAGAAATTTCCAACACTTAGAAAAATTTCTAAGTTTAGAAATTTTGACTTTTCAAAATGAAATCTTGACTTTTTGATTTCTTGATAAATAAGTTTCATATTTTGAAATTTTTTTATGAATTGTGATCTTTGGCATTTGATTTTGGCCAAAAAGTCAAAGTTTGACTTTTCAGTATACAGTTGACTTTTGATCAGTTGACTGGAAAATTCATCTGTCAATCCAATGGACTTGCAATGTTTTGAACCATGTTATTAGGTTAAAATGATGCAATTGGACTCTTGAGATCATGCCTTAAACTAATTGATCATTTACTAGGTCAAAAATCAGAAATTGCCCTTTCTCAGTCAAAACCCTAATTTTGACCAGTATGCCCTTTTGAAATTTGATTAAATCAAATGATACAGTTTGGACCATAATTCAAAAATCAGAAATTGCCCTTTCTTAGGTCAACATTTCTTGAAGATTTAATCAAATGATACAAATGAGTTTAAAATGTTGATGTGGATAAAAAATTATGAAGTTTGACTGTAAATTGGCCATGGTTGACTTTTGCTCAATATAGGTGATTTTTATGTCAACTGCTCAATTGATTGAGCAAAAATGTGATCCAAGGCTTGAAACTTGACATGAGCAATCTTGGGGGTCCATAATGATCCATGAAAGTAATATGGTACATTGTAAGTTCAAAAATCCTTGTGCAAACTCAAACCCTAATTTTGGTCATCAGTGCTTAAGGAGGTGTCTTGAGCTGATCAAACCCTAGTGCAGTCTTGGACCCAAGGAGATCTTGTGAGCAAATTCTTGATAAGTGAGAGGGAAAATTTTGGGATACAACATAAGGCAATGTAGGGTGGTTTATATACTTAGAGATGTTGCTTCTGAGCATTCATGTTGAGTGTGATCAGAATAAACAAGTTAGAGGCTCAAGGAGTGGACTTTGTGATTAAAGTCACTTTACAAGAATGGAAGTGTGATCTTTTTTCCTTAAATGGCGAAATGTATTGGATAATGCTTGAATCACTTGTATAATGGCTCAAAAGTTTGTGTAATCTTCTGATTATGGATTGATTTGGAGGTTAGAAGCCTGTAAAGTAAGATTATGCAACATGGCTTGAAGATTTGGTTATGAACTTGTCACAAAAATGACCTATAATGCAACCTTAGATACCCAACTTCATCTCTTTGAAACTTCTAGCTCAAGCATGATAAAATTGTGTTCTTGAACATTTTGGAAAGCTTGAAATATTGTCTACAACTTTCATGTTGTTTTGGCTAAATCAAATGGGAACTTGGTGAAAATTGGCCAAGAAGTTGAGATGAAAAACTGACCAAAACTTGTTGAAATTTTTTGTGTTGGATAAAAAATATCACAACTTCATGGGCTCATATCTCTTAATCCAAGCATTTTTTGTAAATTAACCCTCATTGACAAATTTGTAGAATTCATCAATCCCTATAACTTTCATGTTGGAAGTTTTCTTTGAATCAACTTGGATCTTAGTGAAAATGGCTATGAAGTTGGGACTTTTGTTAAGAACAAAAACACTTAGAATTTTTCTAAGTGTTAGAAAATTTTCCAAAATTTTGACTTTTGTTGACTGTTTGATTCTTAATGATCAAGTTTGATAGTTTAGAATATCTTGATGATTTTTGATTTTTTGAATTGCAATTTGACCAAAAAGTCAAAGTTTGACTTTTGTGTGATTGTTGACTTTTCTTCAACTGATTCAATTCTTCCACTACCAATCACTTACATCTTTGGAAGTATTTTGAGCCATGTAATTAGGTCAATATGTTGTATTTGAGCTATTGAGATCATGCTTCAAGCCATTAGTCATGCACTAGATCAAAAGTCAACGATCAGTCATCTTCAATCAAAACCCTAATTTGGGCAATTTTTAACCATTGAAGATTTGAGGACTTTCCTTGGGGAATCATGATCAACCCTTGATAAAATGATGAATATCACTTCAAAATGTTGATGTTGACCAAAAATCTTGAAGTTATACTATATGTTGACCATAGTTGACTTTTTGTCCAATACAATTGATTTTTAGTCATCTAAGCAATTGACTGAGCAAACTTGTGATGCAAGGCTTGAAATTTGACATGAGAATTGTTGAGGACCTATTATGAACCATGAAAGTCATTTGAGACCTTTGCAAATAAATCTTCTTCGAGAAGCACCAAACCGTAGTGAAGACCCTTGCTTAGGAGGTGAGTTTGTCTGATAAACTCTTGAGAATCCTTGAGTATTTGAGAATCTTAGAAGAATGCCTTGAAGAAAATGGGAGGGAAAATTTTGGGGTACAACAGGGGTCGATGTCTTCTATATGGTCGTTCGGGTCGGTCGTAGTCGAAGGATCCCAATGGGGGCTACTTCTCGAACCCGACTGGGAGTCGTGCCTCCATAATTTCTCTTGATAACAGGCTGCGGGGCTCATAGTTATTAGTCTCTTCAGGCGATGATGATGGGGAGTGATGGTTTCTTCCTCGTCGGGGCATCGTCATGTCGTCAAGGGGACGGGCTCCGCCCTCTTCGCCTTGGTCTGTTGTGGTCTATTTGCAAGTGCTCTTCATCTTCTTGGAAAGTGGAGAGTCTTTATCCTTCTTGGGAGATGCTCGATCACGCTTCTTGCTGAAAGAAACATCGAACCTTTCCTTTCTTGGAGGATGCCCCTCTCGGGGAGGTGATATGCTGGAGGAGTTATGTCGTTGGTGTCTCCGAGGGGGAGACCTTGGCTATTTCTTCTCCAGAGCCCCCATCCTTTTTCTCAGCTGGAGGATGAGGGAATTGGTTCGATTAAGGGCAACGATCAATGTTGCTATGGTTGGGTTGGTGTTCTATAGAATGGGGACCGGTTGGAGAATCTCGGGCTGGTCTTCGACAGGGTTCTTAGGAAACTATTCGTCTAAGAATAAATTATTGTCGCAATCAGTGTCGATGGAATCTGGGGATGCAATATGTCTGTCAGGGGCGCCGAAGTCATCCTCGAGGTGAGGATGTTCTTAGCTTCTGTCGGTCTTGCATTCCGGGGAGAGCACAATCTTTCCAAATATGTGGTGATCATCGTGATCGGCCTTGATTCATGAATGAAGAGGATATTTGATCTTCAGATTCTGGGATTAGAAAACGAGGAAAATAGTTTCCCATATACGACGCCACTGATCTTACCGGTTGATTAGAACCTGGAAGGTGGCTGGATGATGATCTTCAGACACGCTGGAGAGTCGAGGAGGAAAAATAGGGGTTGTACCTTCAAGGCACTCCGACGATCAAGTAAGTGTGGGAGCAAAAAGAGATACAAGAAAAGTATTAGGGTTTTAGTGATCAATATTGGATATTCAATACCCGACGCTCACATGAGTGAGGGTTTATATTGTGCCCTGGCGCTTGGCCATTGGTCCTTATTTTTGGGCCTAGATATGTGGGTCCGCAAAAATAGGTAATTGCCAGGACTTGGTCAAACCTAGTAGATGTGCCCGTAAATAGCCGTTAGTTCTAAGGAGGAGGTAGGTTACGGGAACTGGTGTAACACTCTATTTCTACCTGAGAATTATTATAAAAATCAGAGTTACACAATTTCCAACAAACAAATATAATGCTACAATTTCAACTTAAAATAACGATATTTAACACAGATACATAACACTTTAAACTCGGATGAACCAACAACAACATAAATTAATCTTTTAAAACCAACAACTTTCATAACTACGTAGCAGAATCATAAAATTCGACTTAAAATAATGTAACGTCTTTATCCAACTGAAGCAACTCAAAATAACAAGTACTTAACAAAAATCAACTTGAAATTCAGCAAAGGAAGTAAAATCAACAATAAAGCAATAAGCGTTCATCCCCCCGAGTGTTACATATCAGAGCGACGATACCGACTCGAACAACTGAAGAAAAACAACCTTCACTCTAGATTACCAATCACCACTTCAAAGATTTTTAACAACATTTAACATAATTAATCTATCCACACCACAATTCAGAATGCAACATGGAATTCAATTTGTTTTTATGCACATACATGTGGTATCAATGGAGAAAAACTCCCAACTTAATAATCTTCCAATTAATAGAGGCATCAACAAGGCATAAGCCTTCAACTTTATATTTATCAATCCAGGCCAACTTATCGAGCATGAGCTCCCAACTTGATATGCTATGTATGCGACAACATTATGAATATAGTAACAACAACAACAACTTAATATAATTCAACATTGGTCATAAGCCTACAACTTAATATCTGCCAATAATTAGAGGCATCTCAACAAAATTCATTAGCACATGCCAATTCTCAATTTATAACAAGCATACAATACAACGTATCAACCAAAATATTCTACGACGTCCTGCGTAATTATACGAGCAATTCGACTATATCTGGCTAAGTAGTTTTCTACTAAAATACTAATTTTCCCTCCTACAGTTACTGAAAACTCTACTAAATTACTGGAACTGCTAAACTAAAGGAATTAACCAACTCAGCATGCACGGGCGTTAAGGAATAATGGAGAACTATGCGCCCCTCGACATGCACAGGAACCAAGAAAGAATTAAAAAATAACATATACCCCTCGACACCACCTGCCGCTTCGTGAAACTCGACACAAATACCGTGCTCCTTGGCACGCCTTGCAGCCTAATGCCGCTCGACACCCAACATTTGTATTCCCCAACACACCTTTCAGCCTAATGCCGCTCGGAACCTAGCACTTGTGTCCCCCGACACCGTGTGTCTTCAAAACTTTTACACATGCGTCATCGGTTCTGTAACGAACATTAACTCATCCATTCAATATCCTCTTCGACCATTAATTTCCAACCAACAACATGGAATAACACAGAAACTTAACGACTACATCAACACGATCCCTGGTTTCTGGCGAACCGCTCGGAACAAAACACGACTTAACGACCACATCAACATAATCCCTAGTTTCTGGCCAACCGCTCGAAACAACACAATGACTTAACAACCACATCAACTTGTGATAATCTACACTAACATATTCATTAATTATACCAGGCAGTACGCAGACAATTCATAAACGCCCACGACATAAAAAACCGCCACGTTCAAGAAACAGCTCCAGAAACATACGCATGACAGACACATATACAACCAATCCCCACAAAACATTTATCATAAGTCCCATTATATAGTCAGAACCTCACCCTTACCTGGATTGAAGGTCGCTCTACAAATATCCGGTTGTAATCCTTGTTTTTCCTTTCTCGACAACTGGGCAACCTTGCTCCTCTTCTGTGCAGCTTTCTCACGGTCAGCACACCAAGACTTCTATTCTCCAACTATCCAAATTTCTTATGTCATCTTAACCTTATGCCATTAATCCTATTGGGCTTAACTTACACACCCCCACTTTACTACTTCCAACCAATAAAATAGGCCCAACACAATTATTCTATTATTCTACTAATTTTAACATTATTATTATTAATCAACTAATTAATTAACTAATAATAATCTAGCAACATATACCAATAATTCCCAACATCTCACAACTTCAACAAATAATTAGAAAATAATTAATTAAATAAATCAGGATATTTTCCCCACTTAGAATATTTTCGTCCTCGAAAATTTACCTTGTTCAAACAACTCAGGATAGGATTCCCGCATCTTGATTTCCAACTCTCACGTCATGCTTTCTCCGGCAGCTCCTAGCCAGAATACTTTCACCAAAGCTATCCCGTTGCCTCTTAGAGTCTTAATTTCATGATATGCAATTCGTACACGCATCGTCTCCACAGTGAGTTTATCCCTTACTTACACATCATCCATATGAATCACATGAGATGCATCTAAAATATACTTCTGGAGTTATGACACATGAAACACATCATGTAAATTCAAAAGATTAGGCGGTAAAGCCACTCTATAAGCAACATTCCAAACACTGTCTGAAATCTGATACGGACCAATAAAATGAGGAGTGAGCTTCTTAGACTTTAATACTCTTCCCACCAGTCACAAGTGTAACTCTCAGAAACACATGTTCACCTGCTTGAAATTCTAAATCTTTCCTTCGCTTGTCATGATAACTCTTTTGTCTACTTTGAGAAGCTTTCATCTTTTCTCGAATTAACTTCACCTTCTCAGTAGTCTCTCAAACAATTTCAGGTCCAAGCACTACACTTTCTCCAGATTCATGCCAACATAAAGGAGTTCTACATCTTCGACCATATAAAGCTTCAAAAGGTGCCATTCCAATACTAGAATGATAACTATTATTATAAGTGAACTCTATTAACGGAAGGTAAGTATCCCACGAACCTCCCTGCTCAAGAACACATGCTCTCAACAAATCTTCTAATGACTGAATAGTCCTTTCAGTCTGAACATTCGTCTGAGGGTGATACGTTGAACTCAACCTCAACTTAGAACCCAACGTATCTTGCAAACTCTTCCAAAAATCTGAACTAAACCTCGGATCTCTATCCTACACAATGCATAAAGGAACACCATGCAACTTTACAATTACACTAGTATAAATCTCCGCTAACTTCGATACCAGAAAACTAATGTTAATAGGAATAAAATGAGCCGACTTAGTAATCCTATCAACAATCACCCAAATCGAATCATGTCCTCTTGAAGTATTAGGTAATCCTGTTACAAAGTCCATTGAAATGTTATCCCATTTCCATTTTGGAACTTCTAACGGCTGCATCAACCCTGTGGGCTTCTGATGTTCAACTTTCAACTTCTGACAAGTTAAACATGCATACACAAACTGAGCCACATCACTCTTCATTCTAGGCCACCAAAAAAAATTATTCAAATCTTGATACATTTTTGTAGCTCCAGGATGAATGCTCAACTTGCTTCTATGACTTTCCTCAAGAATCACTTTCTTCATCTCTGCATCATCAGGAATACAAATTCGATTACGGAATCTTAACACACCTTGCGTACCTAACTTGAAATCTTTATTCTCTGACTGATTGATCCCAACCATCAAGTCTACCAATTTCATATCTAACTTCTGAGCTTCTCTGATATTATCTAGAAAATCATTATTAATCTTCAACATCCCTAACATAACACTCTGCGGTGTCACCTCGCAAACTAAGCTCATATCTTTAAACTGTTCAATTAATTCCAAATCTTTAACCGTTATTGCCGACATATGTAAAGTCTTTCGACTTAATACATCAGCCACCACATTCGCTTATCCTAGATGATAATTCAAACTGAAATCGTAATCTTTTAACAACTCCAACCATCTTTGTTGTCTCATATTTAATTCTTTCTGATCAAATAAATGCTTTAAACTTGTATGGTCACTAAATACTTCAAATCTAGAACCATAAAGATAATGCCTCCAAATCTTCAACCCAAAAGCAACTGCAACAAGCTCTAAATCATGTGTAGGATAGTTATTTTCATGAATCCTCAATTGCCTTGACGCATAAGCAACTACCTTTTAATTCTGCATAAGCACACCTCCTAAACCCATCTTACAAGCATCACAATATACCACAAAAGGTTCTCCTGGATTAGATAATGTCAAAATTGGAGCCGACGCCAATCTCTTATTCAATTCCATACAACTTTCTTCACACTGAACATCCCACACAAAATCTCTACCTTCACAAGTCAACTTAGTCAACAGAAGTGCCAACTTAGAAAAACCATCGATAAACCTTCTATAATAACCAGCTAATCACAAAAATCTTCTAATCTCGGTAGCCGACTTTGGAGTTTTCCACTGCAACACAACATCTACTTTAGATGGATCTATAGCAATCCCACTCTCTGAGATAACATGACCAAGAAAACTAATCTCCTTTAACCAAAATTCACACTTAGACAACTTTGCATACAACTTCTTCTCTTTCAAGACTTGAAATACTATTCTTAAGTGCTCTGCATGCTCTTCTTCCGATTTAGAGTATATTAAAATGTCATCAATGAACACTACTACAAACGGATCCAAATAAGTATGAAAGATACAGTTCATGTACTCCATGAATACTCCCTGCGCATTAGTAACACCAAGAGGCATCACTAAATACTCATAATGTCCATAACGCATTCTGAAAGTCGTCTTCTAGATATCCCGACCTCAAATCAATCTTACTAAACACTTGAGCACCCACCAATTGATCTATCAAATCATCTATTCTTGGAAGCGGATACTTGTTCTTAATTGTCACTTTATTCAATTGTCTATAATCAACACAAAGTCTCATACTTCCATCTTTCTTATTTACTAGTAACACTGCAGCTCCCCGCGATGATACACTTGGTCTTACAAATTTATTTTCAAGTAACTCTTCCAATTGCTTCTTTAATTCTGTCAACTCATATGTAGATATCCTGTATGGTGCCATAGAAACATGTTTGTTACTAGGTACAAGATCAATAGAAAATTTGACTTCACTTTCTAGCGGTACATCAGGAATTTCATCAAGAAAAACTTCAGGAAATTCACGTACCACTTGCAACTCCTCAATTATAGCTTGATTCTTGACATATAGCGACGCCATCAACGAGAACATTTGAGCCTCTTCTTGCATCAACTACCGTAACTGTCTAGCAGACTGCAGACCAGCTTCCTCCTCTTAAGGAGTAGAAAACCTCACCGACTTGTTATAGTAGTTAATATGAACATAGTTGTGCTCTAACCAGTTCATACCTAAGATCACATCTAACCCGCTTAAAGGCAAACGAACTAAATCAATAGCCAAGTCTCTGTCGAAGATTGAAAACGGGCACTTTAAACACACAAAAGAAGTAGTCCCCGATCCCTTAGCTAAGAGTATCTACGAACATCTCTCCATTCATAGAAGACAACATAAGACCCAATCTTTCACCGTAATTAACAACAATAAAGCAATAAGTAGCACTGGTATCAATAATAGTAATTAAAGGAGTACTATTAATGAAACATGTACCTCTGATGAGTCTGTCCTCATTAGCCGTCTGATTCTCAGCCAAAGTGAATACCTTTCCACTGGTTTATGCCTTGTTTGGTTTCTGACACTGACTACCAATGTTCCTTCTTCACCACATTTGAAACAAATCATCTCTTTATGCTTGCACTCAGATATAGCATGTCTTGTCTTGCCACAACGCAAATACCTCTTCACCTCAGCAATACACACATTACTCTTATGACCAGGTTTTCCACATTTGAAACAAACTACACCAGCAAGATCATCTCCCACACTAGTTCTCTGATCCTGAGCAACTTTTTGTTTACCTTTACCAGCTGGGGCATCATAAGGCTTACCATGGTTCAGTTGGTGCTTACCCCTCTTCTCATTGATAATATTATAGTGAGCATTATTATCTTCTTCATAGATCATGCAACTATGAATCAAATCGGAAAAGACACAAACCTTCTGGTACCCAACTGCCTTCTTGATCTCTGGGCGCAACACATTCTCAAACTTGATGCACTTTGAAAACTCAGCATTTGCCTCGCTGTAGTGCGGGTAAAACTTAGCCAACTCAATAAACTTTGTAGCATATTCAACAACTGACATACTCCATTGCTTCAGCTCATGAAACTAAATTTCCTTCTTACCACGAACGTCTTCAGAGAAATACTTCCTTAGAAACTCCCTACGAAACACACCCCAAGTGACATTTTCACCTGCAACTTCCAATTTCTGACAAGTCTTTAGCCACTAGTCATCAGCCTTAACTGCTAGCATATGAGTACCATATTGAACCTTCTACGCTGGAGTGCAGTCCATCACAAAATATTTTCTCAAGATCTTTCAACCAATCCAATGCTCCGTCAGGATCATACTTACCCTCAAAGGTAGGCAGATTCTCCCTCTGGAAGGTCGCCAAGCTACAAGATCTAGCATTCTTGTCAGCATTCAACTGATTCTCCATAGCATGCGCCATCGTTTCCAAGACAGCAGCAAGTGCAAGGTCATTCCTTCCATCCATCTCAACTTATCACTACAACATAAACAACGGTTACAACTCAAGATAACAATACTCGATTGTTAGACAAAACTACGACTCGACAACTTGATCGGACGGACCGACTTGCTCTAATACCAACTTGTAACACCCCATTTCTACCCGACAATTATTATAAAAACCAGAGTTACACAATTTCCAACAAACAAATGGAATGCTACAATTTCAACTTAAAATAACGATATTTAACACAGATACATAACACTTTAAACTCGAATGAAACAACAGCAACATAGATTAATCTTTTAAAACCAACAACTTTCATAACTACGCAGCGGAATCATAAAATTAGACTTAAAATAATGTAAAGTCTTTATCCAACTGAAGCAACTCCAAATAATAAGTACTTAACGAAAATCAACTTAAAATTCAGCAACGTAAGTAAAATCAACAATAAAGCAATAAGTGATTATCCCCTCGAGTGTTACGTATCAGAGCAACGACACCGACTCGAACCACTGAAAGAAAATAACTTTGACTCTGTATTACCAATCACCACTCCACAGCTTTTTAATAACATTTAACATAATTAATTCATCTACACCACAACTCAGAATGCAACATGGAATGCGACTTGTTTTTATGCCCATGCATGTGGTACCAATGGAGCAAAACTCCCAACTTAATAATATGCCAATTAATAGAGGCATCAACAAGGCATAAGCCTTCAATTTTATATTTTCCAATCCAGGCCAATTTACCGAGCATGAGCTCCCAACTTGATATGCTATGTATGCGACAACATTATGAATGTAGTAACAACAACAACAAATATTCAACAACAACTCAACATAATTCAATATTAGCCATAAGCCTACAACTTAATATCTACCAATAATTAGAGTCATCTCAACAAAATTCATCAGCACCTGCCAATTCTCAATTTATAATAAGCATACAATACAATGTATCAACCAAAATATACTACGACTCCCTGCGTAACTATACGGGCAATTCGACTATATCCAACTAAGTAGTTTTCTACTAAAATACTAATTTGCCCTCCTACAGTTACTAAAAACTCTACTAAATTACTGGGACTGCTAAACTAAAGGAATTAACCAACTCAGCATGCACGGGCGTTAAGGAATAAGGGAGAACTATGCGCCCCTCGGCATGCACAGGAACCAAGAAAGAATTAACAAATAACATATGCTTCTCGGTACCACATGCCGCTTCGTGCAGATCGACACAAATGTTGTGCTCCTCGGCACACCTTGCAGCCTAATTCCGCTCGACACCCAACACATGTATTCCCTGACACACCTTGTAGCCTGATGTCGCTCGGCACCTAGCACATGTGTCCCCTGACAACGTGTGTCTTCAAAACTTTTGCACAGATGTCATCGGTTATGGGACGGACATTAACCCAACCCTTCAGTATCCTCCTCGACCACTAATTTCCATCCAACAACATGGAATAACACAACGACTTAATAACCACATCATCATGATCCCTAGTTTTCGGCCAACTGCTCGGAACAACACAACAACTTAACGACTACATCAACATAATCCCTAGTTTCCGGCCAACTGCTCAGAACAACACAAAGACTTAACGACCACATCAACTGGTGATAATCTACACTAACCTATTCATCAATTATATCGGGCAATACGCAGATAATTCATAAACGCCCACAACATGAAAAACGACCAAGTTCAAGAAACAGATCCAGAAACATAGGCACGACAGACATATATACGGCCAATCCCCACATAACATTCATCATAAGTCCCATTATATAGGAAGAACCCCACCCTTACCTGGATTAAAGGTCGCTCTACAAATCTTTGGCCGTAATCCTTGTCTTGCCTTGTTCGACTACCGTGCAACCTTGCTCCTCTTTTGCGCAGCTTTCTCACAGTCAGCACACCAAGACTTCTATTCTCCAACTAGCCAAATTTCTTATGTAAGCTTAACCTTATGCCATTAATCCTACTGGGCTTAACTTACACACTCCCACTTTACTACTTCCAACCAATAAAATAGGTCCAACACAATTATTCTATTATTCTACTAATTCTAACATTATTGTTATTATTATTATTAATCAACTAATTAATTAACTAATAATAATCTAGCAACTTGTACCAACAATTCCCAACATCTCACTATTTCAACAAATAATTTGAAAATAATTAATTAATTAATTAATTAAATGACGGGCGTTACAAGTGGTCTGGTGGGTTCCTAGTTGTCTAGCCGACTTAAGGTTGGGCAGACTGAGAGGTGCCCGTCGATCATCGTAGGTCTGTGCTAGTCCAGGAGGACGAATGATCGATGATGCCTGGCGGAGCGGTGGGGGAGCCTGTACCGTGGTTTCACGGGACGTACCGAAAGAGGAGGTCAGACTTGGCCTACTCTAGCCATTGGGCTAGTCCAGAACAAGATTCAAATCACATGAGGATATAGAATAAGTATTAGTAAATGGTCCGTATACAATAAGAGGTGCTTCTATGGCTCTAGAAGAATGGAGGCCAGAATTTGACGTGAAGCAGGACATGACGAGAACGATGCCAATATGGATAAAGCTTCCCAAACTCCCTCTGTATCTCTAGGGGGAACATAGTTTGTAACAAGATCAGTAGTGCAATTGGGGTGCCAATGGTTACAGATGAGTGTACTACTCATAAACTCATAGTCACCTATGCAAGAATGTTGGTTGAGGTGGATATCACAAGGAAAATGGTAGATGAGATTGCTATCAAAGACAAAGAAGGAAGGAAACTTATACATCCTATAGAATATGAGTGAAGACTCAAGTTTTGTGATAAATGCCAGAAAGTAGGGCATCAATGTGGCATGGGAACAAAAAGAAATGTCTTGAAACCAAAGCAGCATAAAGAGGTAATTAAACCAAATCCCTGTGTTAAAAATGATACACAAAATCACATCCCTGTTGAAGATGCTACATCAGGAGATAAAAGTTCAGCTGAAGTTGTTGTGCTAAGAGGCCAAATTAAAGTTGAAGGCACTACTCCAAAAAATGCTATATTGAGTAATAGAGCTACAGATGAGGTGGAAGAGATATGGGCTAGAGTGAGAAGTACAACAAAAGATAGAGGTAAAGCAATTGCATATACTGAATCTTTTGTTAATGTACAATGTACCAATGGATTTAGAGTGTTGGAAGGTTTGAATGGCCCCCAAGCCTTAGATAGGGAACCATGATTGCTTTATGGAACGTTAGAGGGCTAAACAAGGTTGGTAAGCTAAGGGAGATAAGCTCCCGTCTCCTAGAGCTTCAACCAGAAATCATGATATTGCTCAAAACAAGAGTTAAAGAAAATAAAGCTGGGAATATTAGAGAAAAGCTCAAACTGAAAGAAACCTATCTTGATAACTATGCATACCATGCAAATGGTAGGATATGGCTATACTGGGATAATAATAATAAAGTGGATGTTAGATATGTCAAAAGTACTAGTCAACTTCTGCATTGTGGTGTGTATGACATGACAGGGGGATTTAAATTCTGGTTAACTGCTATTTATGCCTGTAATGAATTAGACAGAAGAAGTCGACTATGGCGGGATATGGAGGGATTCATATGACTCAACAGCGTGCCTGGTGTTTGATGGGTGATTACAATAATGTGGCTAAAACACAAGATAGATTAAGGGGAAAACTGATAACTGAAACCGAATTTGTTGATATGCAAAACATGATGGATACAATTGGTTTAAGTGAAATGGATAGTGTTGGAGATTTCTTCACGTGGTCCAACAAGAGATATGAAGATCCAATTTATTTACAGATAGATAGAGTGCTGGAGAATGTGATGTGGTTTCAAAATCATTCTGGTGTGATTCTGAATATACTTCCCTTTCAGTTTCTGACCATGGTCTCTTATGCCTTAGTGAGGATCAGGCCAGGAAATCTAAAGGAACTTTAAGTTTAATAATTATCGAGTAGAAGTGGAAGGTTTTGCGGAAACTGTTAAGATTTATTGGAATCAGCCTATAACAGGAAACCCCATGTATGTACTGTGGCATAAGTTGAAACGGCTGAAGTATACTTTAAAAAATCTGAGCAAACCTATCAATGATATCCGACAGAATATTGTGAAGACTAGGCAGGATTTGCTCATTGCTCAAAAAAATCTCAGAGATCACAAATTTGATAGACATGAAATGGAGAAGGTAAAAAGGCTCATGGAAGAAATTATCAGATGAAATAGTATATAAAAAAACCATGTTGCAGAAGGCAAAGTTGGACTGGCTGAAAATGGGAGATGAGAATAGCGCACTTTTCCATGCATATGTGGAGTCAAAACACAATGCTAAAAGTATGAGAATGCTTCAAAAATGTGATGGAACTATCCTATCTACTCAATCAGATATTGAACAGGAAGTATTGGATTTCTATGGGAAGCTCATGGGGAGAGAGAGTGATAGGCTTAACCATATAGATGTGGAATTTATGAGGAACGGAAAGCAATTGAACCAGAGAGAAAATATGGTTAGTAAGATAACTGAAGAGGAAGTTGAGATAACTCTCAAAAGATTAGAGGATCTAAAATCTCCAGGCATAGATGGATATGGTGCAAAAAATTTCAAATCATGTTGGCACATTATCAAGAAGGATGTCTTAGCTTCCATCATTGAATTCTTTGACAAAGGGAGAATATATAAACCGTTTAATAGCATTGAAGTCACTTTGATTCCAAAGCATGATGGTGCAATTGGGGTAAAGGACTATAGACCTATCATCAGGTGTAATATTTTTTACAAACTCATTTCGAGAGTTCTAACTACAAGGTTGGGTACTGTCCTGAAAGATGTTATAAGTTTGAATCAAGCAGCGTTTCTACCGGGCCAAAACATTCACAATCACATTATGTTGGCATACAAACTTATTAAAGGTTATACTAGGAAAGAAGGTACACCAAGATGTATGATGCGATTGGACTTACAAAAGGCTTACAATATGGTGTACTGGAGGGCTTTAGAAGATGTTGCGCAAGAGATTGGTATACACAATATTTTTATAAACTGGGTTATGCTAACAGTGACAACAATCTCCTATAAGTTCAATATTAATGGGCATATGACAAAAGCAATGCAGGCTCGTAGAAGCATTAGGAGAGAGAATCTGATATCCCTCTTACTTTTTGTAATCACGATGGAATACCTTAATAGGTTACTAGTTAAGATGCAAGAAGATCCCAACTTTAACCACCATGTGAAATGTGAGAAGTTGAACTTAACGAATCTTACTTTCGCGGATGATGTTCTTATGTTTTGCAGAGGGGATTCAATATCAGTGAGCATGATGCTTAAAGTTGTTCAAAAGTTCTCCGATAATATAGGCTTGGTGATAAATCCAAATAAATACAAGATATTTTTTGCTGGGATTGATGAGGCTACTAGAGAGCATATGAAACGAATCACCAATTTTGAAGAAGGGTGTTTCCCTGTTAGACCATGTGCAATGGGTATGTTGAGTTTGAACTCAACATGCAAAATCTCCTCCAATGGGTGTTGAGAGAGGTGTTGAGTGTGTGTTGGAAGAGAGAGGTGTTGAGAAAACTCAACACAATTGAAAGGGAAAAGTGCAGCCACGTGGCTGTGCTTGATTGGCTGACCAGATTTTTATCCATTTAATACTTTGAACTCAATTATTTCGTTGTAAATTAATTTTTTTATTTTTTTTTTTTTACCAAAATTCATGATTTTTTTCCCTCTATAAATAGAGACTTGGTTCATTTGATTTGGACACAGAAAAAAAAACTAAGTTTTTCACTATCTTAATTTTATTATTAGTGTTTACTTTGAAGTTAAGTGTCTTTTTTTAGTGAAATGGATCCCAATAATCATTTTAACACTCAAAATTCTGCTAATTTTCCGTTAATTGTGTGTTGTATTTTAAATTAATTTAAGATGATTTGTATCGTATCCAATTATTTAAATAAATTTTATTTTTATTACAAAAAATTAAAAAATAAATTATTAAGTATTTATTATTTTAATTTAATTTTAATCGATAATTGTAATTTTATGTAATCATAAAAATAAAAATAAAATTTAAATAAGAATATGAAAATAAAAAGTGGTGGGGTAGGGTGTTGAGTGAAAAACCATTGGAGAGGGTAAAAGTTGAATGAGTGTTGAGTTATTAGGTGGAAGAAAGAGAAAATGATGTGGAGTGTTGGGAGTTGAAAAAGTGGGTGTTGAGTTTTTCAACCATTGTAAATGGTCTTAGATATCTGGGGTACCACTCACTAGTAAAAAGCTTACAATTTCCCCTTATTTTCCGCTTATTGAGAAAATTGTTTGCAGGAGGAAACATTGGACAACAAGACCATTGAGCTATACCGGAAGAATTCAACTGGTGCAGAGTATCACGTTGGCAATAACTCATAACTGGATGATGTGCCTCCCTTTGTCATACCCCAAATTTGTCATACCCTTTACCAAATTATCTGGCTTATGCATATCATACTCTTCATATGAATTACCTTCACATTAGGTCATCTAACATTGCATGCATCATTAATCAGTAACTTGGCATGGGATCAAGGTATTTCTCTCCAAAAACCGTACAAAAGGATTGCCCTATCGGACAACGCAACAAGGCAAAACTTTGGTTTTTCAGGGCTTAAATGTGTTCCGCATGTTTCACAAGAAATAAAACCAATGATCAATCAAGCCATCATCATGTCAAGCTCTCATGTATTTTAACATGCTCAAAATTGAAAATAAAACAGGTGTTTCGGGGAATTTGAGACAGTGTGAACCAAAAACAGTATTTTTGCTGGTTTGAGCTTAAAAATTCGCAGCTTGCAATCAGCGTATTGTTTTGAGTTTACTCCTCAGGCATTAAATTTTCTTGATATTTTCTTCATTTCATATATTCAGGCTGGAGGTCAATTATGTGCAGAACGTCTCTGAATAATTTGATTTCCCTGAAGCGGTATTCGAATTTAACGATTGGTTATCTATTTCCTCGGCATTTGGAAATTCGTAACTTTAATCTGATTTGATATCTCCAGTTGATTCTTCGAGCATTGAGATCATGTTGATTTTCTTGTCATTTCTCATGTTCGGATCGAAGGCTAATTTTCTGAAGAAAACCTCAGAAATTTAATCTTTGAAGACGGTATACTGAATTTAATTGTTAATATGTCATTGCGCGAGCACTTAAAAATTCATAACCTCTGATTAGAATACTATTTTGGAGCGATTTTCGAGGCGTCAGAACTGTCTTATTATCTGCGTCAACTTTCGTGTTCGGCTCTGTAATACGGTGGGAGAACTGACTTTTGGTTTTGCATTTTATCGCAAATGTTACAGATAGAAAGATTCGCCACCGACTTTTCTTTTATCCAATAAAGGAAAGGGTGAAAAGAACAGGAAAGACCTTTTGAGAATTTTCTTGAGTTTGGGGGGTAGGTTATGAAAAAGGAAGGTATTAGCACCCCTTTCATTCGTAGTTATCTATGGGCTCTTAATCGCTAGCTCACTTTGAAAAATGCTTTGTGTTTGTGTACGTTTGAAAATATTTTGAAAATGCCTAAGTGCGGCAATTTTGTAATGATTCTCGTATCATTGAAAATGTATACAAAATGTTTGTTTTGAAAATATTTGTATAATAAAGTGTTATTTTGGAAAGATGTTCTAAAAATGCCAATGTAAGGCAATTTTGTAATGATTCTCGTATCGTTGAGAATGTATACAAAATGTTTGTTTTGAAAGTAGTTATTTTGAAAGTTTGAAGTGTGGAAATTGTTTTAGTCTGTGAGCAAGCGATTACGAGCGATCTACCTACTAAAAAAGTATTTGTTCTTTTCCTCCTCTTTTAGATAGTGTTATCCTACCATTGGTTAGTAAGAAGCCTTATCATTGGATGTGAGGGACAGGCATGGGTCATCGTACAGTCATAGAAGGCAACTTGTAAGACGCTTTAACAATTGTCGTAAGGGACTAAGATCGTTTATCAAAGGCAACATCGAAGGGTCATCGAAGGACTATGATCTTTTTAATCGAGGGTCTTTGCTAAAGCATATCACGTTCGAGGGACATAATTATTTTATCCGAGGCAACAAGTAAGATTAACCCTAGAGGGATAAGTGTGCAAAGTGTGTTTGATTCAATTATTTATCTTGAATTAGGGTTTTGCTATGTTTGCTTTTAGTCTTTTCATACAAACCCTAATTACTAACAATAATAAGGAAAGCGAAAAATTGTGGAATTTAAATGTCATACGCTATTACAATGCTTTGGGAATAGGGGGTACAAATTTGTGAAATGGGGAGTGTGATACGGCGGCAGAACCGACTGTTAAATACTGGTTTTGTGTTTGTGTTTGCAAATGTTGCACTAAGCAAGATCCGCCACCGACTTTTCTTTCATCTAAATTACGAAAAGGGTGAAAAGAACAGAAAAAGACCTTTTCGAGAATTTTCTGAGTAAGGGGGGTAGATTATGGAAAGGGAAGGTATTAGCACCATTTTCATCCGTGGTTTTCCACGGGATCTTAGAGGTTTGCTCATTTTTCAAGATGCTTTTGTGCTTTATGTTTGAAAATATTTTGAAGACTCCTTAGTACAGCGAACTTTGTAATGTTTCTCGGAATAGTGGAGAAAGTAAATAAAGTGTTTGAAAATGTCTTTTGAAAATAATAGTATTTATGTGTAAGTGCACAAATAGTTTGAGCAAACTTCTAACAGTTATCTACTTATGTACTCGAAAAGTTTATTCTTTTCCTCTTTTTCTTTAGACAGTGCTATCCTACTATTAGTGAGTAGGTAGCCTTGTCATTGGATGTTTTGAGGGACAATTGGAGAGACGTTACATTCACGAAGGCAACTTATGGAGATGCTTTAGCAATTCTGTTTTAGGGACTAGATCATTTACCGAGAAGGCAACTGTAGGGTCATAAAGGGACTATGATCTTTTGATTTGTGGGTCTTTGCTAAAGCATTCCTGCCTCATGACTGTTTTTTAAAGACAACCAAAGTGGGATACCCTAGAGGTACTTGTGTGCAATTGTTTTCAATTCGGTTATTTATCTTTTTATCAAGTTTGCTAATGTTTGATTTCAGTTTTGTCATACAAACCTATTTACTAACAGTTAATATATTGCATAATATTAAAGTGCGGTAATTTAAATCTACGCTATTACAATGCTTCAGGGAGGGGATTTACATTATACAAGGATAAAGAGGGATAAAGAAATAAATATCCTAATTTTTATCTATTACACCCAGTAAATAGATACAATAATAGTAAAAATACTAAATTAAATAAACGCGCGCAAAGTTGAAAACACGTCTGAAAATGTAAAAGAAAATATTTTTGTTGTTTTTAGTATAAAAGAAAATAAAGCCTAAGTCTATTTAATTTTAATTTTAAGAAAAAGATGTTAAAATAACTAATTAATTTATTCATAAATTAATTTGATTAATAAAATACTAACCTAATATTTTTTGTGATTTTTGATTTTAAGATTGATTCAAATGATAAATTAAAAAAAAAAAGAACAAAGAATAGGAATATAAAAGGCCTCCTTCGATTGCAAGGAGGAGTGGGTCTTTCGATTGAAGTGAAAAATAGGGTTTCGATCCAAGGCATGTTGTCTTTCGATTGAAGGGTGTCATCCTTCGATCCGGGGAGAGGTTGCCTTTCGATTGAAGGGTGCCCCCCTTCGATCCAGGGAGATGCTGCCTAGAATTCCTTACTGGAAACTGTTTGATGGGTCCCTTGTAAGGACGCTATACTTGCAAACATGCTAGCAAACGAAAAACATGACCTGGGTGCCAAACCCAGGCTCTTTGAATCTGTCTAGAATGACAAATCAAATGAAACAACAAATATTGATGTGTTATGTAAATATAAAGTTTGACATTTTACCCTATATTACCAGTAGTTGGAACCTTCGATTTGGAACTTTCTGGATGTGGGTACCTTCGATCTGGGACTTCTGGGCGTGGATACTTTTGTTGAAGGGTTGGTTTGGCTTGCATTACTTATGAAAATTTTGACAACCTTTGGTGGGTTTGTGGGAAGCGTATCTCTAATCTCCTCTCTTTCGTCCCTTTGTAATGTGTCCTTGGCCTCGTATTTATAGGAGTGTGAGGGTGCATGCAAATGGAAAGGGACAACCATTTAACCAGGCCTTTAAATCCATGAGACAAGAATCCGACATATTAAAATATTTCCTTTTTGAAATATTCATGTCTCTTTGGAATCGTGAATGAACTTAGACACCTTTTATTTTCGAATGCCTTCAGGTCATGCTCTTCGATTGGCCTTGAGTTGTCTCCTTCGAATGGACTTCTTATGTACCCTTCGAATGGGCCTTCTGAATGCTTCTTCGAATGGACCTTTACATGTTCTTTGAATGAACCCTTTGAATGCTTCTCCGAATGGACCTTTACATGTTCTTCTAATGAGTCATTTACATGTTCTTCGAATGGGCCTCTTGCCTGGTGTGCTGACAAGTTGAGGGGCCTTTGCCTTTGTGAATCAAAACAAACTTGAAGGAGATTCTTGCCCCGTGAATCGAAGGCAAGGCTGAAGTAGTTAATGCATAGTCGAAGCATTGTGAAATTGACTTGATCGAAGGGGGTCCAGCGCTCAATCGAAGACTTGTGGACCAAATCTTAATTGAAGGGTTCCAAACACCTAATCGAAGTTTACTAATCAAAGCCCGATCGAAGAGTGATAAATTCCCAATCGAAGACTGGTGAGTCAAACCTGTATTGAAGGATTTTGGATACCCAATCGAAGACTTTTCCCAGATTCCAATCGAAAGACACTTTGTTCATCTTCAAAAAACACTTTATTTTCTTTAGGAAAGTGTTTATGACCAAACATGTAAGGGAAGACCTTGGAAAACATGAGAGGGCAAATTTTGGAGTACAAAAGCTGCCCCTATTCAATCTTCTTAAACCTGAAGATGTAGATTGACTTGTCTGCCTTTCGTGATCTGAAGGTGGAAGATGATTGAACACTAGAGTGCCCAGAAATTTGCACTCGCATGATATAACACTGATGGTTGACGATGTCGAGAATGGGCTTACAGATGCCATTTAGAGAAGATGATAGAGAGTCGTCGGATATGAGCTTAAAGATGCCATCCAAGGAATATGACGGAGAGTCGTCAAAGATGGGCTTAAAGATGCCATCCAAAGTAGATGCTGACTTCATAAGAAGTCTCTTTGTGGGAATTCCTGTTCCTGTTGTCTGAGGAGGAGTCCACTGGGGGATGTTGATTTATGTTATTTTCCTGTTTGAGGAAAACTATATGGGGAATAGAGTCTAGGGACTTCAGTTGTCCATGGCTCTACAGAGGGGTTATCTTTGGATTAGAGAGATGAAAGTTGTTTTCTGGTTGAAATCCAGGCTTCGGAGTAATTTGCAGGGGAGAATGAAATTAACCTCTATCTGGAAATGTATCAGAAGAAACCTGTGTAGGGCTGTTTCAGGATGAGTCTGGGTAAGACTTCATCTGGAAGTGTATGAGAAGGAATCCTTGACGATTGTTGCCTCAATATATGGGGAATGAATCTTTGACGATTGCTACCTCAATAGATGATGAAGGAATCTTTGACGATTTCTACCTCAATGGATAATGAAGGACTCTTTACCGATTGTTACCTCGGTAGATAAAGAAGGAATCTTTGACGGTTTCTACCTCAGTAGATGATGAAGGAATCTTTGAAGATTTCTACCTCAATAGATAGTGAAGGAATCTTGAACGATTTCTACCTCAATAGATAATGAAGGAATCTTGGACGATTGTTACCTCAACAGATGATGAAGGAATCTTGGACGATTGCTATCTCAATGGATAATGAAGGAATCTTTGACGATTGCTACCTCAATAGATGATGAAGGAATCATCTATGATTGCTACCTCAATGGATAATGAAGGAATCTTTAACAATTTCTACCTCAGTAGATGATAAAGGAATCTTTGACGATTGCTACCTCAGTAGATAGTGAAGGAATATTGAACAATTTCTACCTCAATAGATGATGAAGGAATATTTGACGGTTGTTACCTCAGTAGATGATGAAGGAATCTTGGACGATTGCTACCTCAATAGATGATGAAGGAATCTTTGAAGATTGCTACCTCAGTAGATGATGAAGGAGTCTTAGACGATTGCTACCTCAATGGATAATAAAGGAATCTTTAATGATTTCTACCTCAGTAGATGATGAAGGAATCTTGGACAATTGTTACCTCAATAAATGATGAAGGAATCTTAGACGATTTCTACCTCAATGGATAATGAAGGAATCTTTGACGATTTCTACCTCAACAGATAGTGAAGGAATTTTGGATGATTGCTACCTCAATGGATAATGAAGGAATCTTTAACGATTGCTACTTCCGTAGATGATGAAGGAATCTTTGATGATTGCTACCTCAACAGATAGTGAGGGAATCTTGAACGATTTCTACCTCAATAGATGATGAAGGAATCTTTGACGATTTCTACCTCAGCAGATAGTGAACGAATCTTGGACGATTGCTACCTCAACGAATAATGAAGGAATATTTAACGATTGCTACCTCGGTAGATGATGAAGGAATCTTTGACGATTGCTACCTCAGTAGATGATGAAGGAATCTTTGACGATTTCTACCTCAACAGATAGTGAAGGAATCTTAAACGATTGCTATCTCAATAGATAATGAAGGAATCTTGGACGGTTTCTACCTCAACAAATGATGAAGGAATCTTGGACGATTTCTACCTCAATAGATAATGAAGGAATCTTGGATGATTTCTACCTCAACATATAGTGAAGGAATCTTGGACGATTGCTACCTCAATGGATAATGAAAGAATCTTTAACGATTTCTACCTCACTAGATGATGAAAGAATCTTTGACGATTGCTACCTCAACAGATAGTGAATGAATCTTGAACGATTGCTACCTCAAAAGATGATGAAGGAATCTTTGACGATTGCTACCTCAGTAGATGATGAAGGAATCTTGGACGATTGCTACCTCAATGGATAATGAAGGAATCTTTAATAATTGCCAGCTCAGTAGATGATGAAGGAATCTTTGACGATTGCTACCTCAGTAGATAGTGAAGGAATGTTGAACGATTGCTACCTCAATAAAGTACCAGAAATTCGTCTGGTCAGACGAAAATTCATCTGTGTATAGACTATACCTGAAAATATAAAGGTTTAGATGCATGCAATGTCATGATGCATGGAGTGCAAATGGTGTCCTTCAAAAATGAGATTGTGATATATGCATTCGTAATGCGTATGTTATGACATCTGTAAAATAATGTATGAATGCAATGTATGAACGTGTCAGTCATTCCATTGTTGTATTGTTGAACTAAGGAAAATGAATCCCTGATTGTTGTTGGAGAGTACCGGGAAGCTGAATCCCGGACTGTTGTTGGTGAGTGAAGAAAGTGATTCTTCAATTTCTGCTGGGGATAATGAATGGAGATAGTTTTGTTGGTGTTGTACCCCAAAATTTGCCCTCTTTTTATGCACGCGTATTATTGGTTTTATGGTTATGGAATAAAGGTATATTTATCAAGCTTCTTCAGGTTATAAGTGACGTTTATTTCGTAAATGGATATTCTCAGAGTATTTTCCGTGCTGAAGATCGGTTCGCCGTTTTGCAACGATTCGGGGTTCAAAGATTCACAAGTCCAACCCGGTGCATCATATTCAGGTGTTCTTTCGCCAAGATATCTCTGATAACGTATTCTCAAATTCAGGTTTGGCTCAAGAGTCAATTCTTTAAAGAATGTATCCGAATGTGTGAGTTTTCTCGAAGAAATATGGTGAAAAAGTATGCTGAAAGTGCAGTTTTTACGCGCTAAAAAATTCATAACTTGAAGATCGTGGCTCGTTTTGAACCCGTTCCAGTGGCCAAAATTCCGTATTGACGTCATCTACGTTTTCATCTCTCACGGCTGTAAGCTAATTTCGATCAGAAGGTCTTCAAAAATGCGGATTTATCAAGTATTTTCGTACAGAAAATTTATGACAGAAATTTATTTGCGTCATGTTCAGAAAATTATAACTTGGTCGATTTTTATCGTATCGAGCTGGTTCCAGCGCCAAAATTTCACAAATTGAGTTGGCTATGTTTTCACATGAGGTATCGAGTTCGAACAGTATTCAAAAAGCCTTTTTTTTTCTCAGAGTGCGTGTGACGCGCCGAATATCCTGAATGCTGAATATTATTTTATCTGGGTCGAAACTTCAAAAATTCATAACTCGGTCAATTTTTATCGGATTGGGCTCATATTTTTACACAAGGTCACGGACTCAGAGATCTACAACTTTGCTTCAAAAGTCGAGACCGGATTATGCTCTGATCAATACCAGTTTTTTATTGAGGAACGTGTCAGAATCGACACTGGAGCCCAAAATAAGTTTGTCTGAGCTGAAACTTCAAAAATTCATAACTAATTCACCGTTTATCCGATTGAGCCCATTTTTGGACAAGATTTAGTTCTCGATGTCGGATACATTTGGTTTTCACATTTCAACTTCAAAAATTGCACTTAAGCCCCTGCGATTTAGCTTGGAATGTGACAGACTCAAGTGAACATTGGAGGCCCAATTGCACATTCAAAGCCCATTTTTTTCTCTAATTTCAATTATATAATCTCATTCTTTTCACACAAAAAAAGGAGGAGAAAAAATTAACCTTTGTCACAATGCTGTCAGAATATCAAATTCTTTCAGGAACTCTAAAATCTTGAAATCCTTATTACAAATCTCCCTCTCACTACAAACAAGCCATCCCGTTTACAAACCAACATCTCACTACTTCTCCAGTAAAGATAAGGCTGGCTTGATATCCATGATCAAAAAGGTATAAAAGCATTCATATCACTACTTCTCCAGTAAGGGTAAGGCTGATTTGATCTCCATGATCAAAAGGGTATAATCATTCATACATGCCATATCAGTTTCAACATTAAGTTTTTTCATATATTGGCTTTATTTGTATTTCATAATATATAATAATTTATTTAATGTGTTCATGAGATTCAACACTGCAGATTTAGACAGGATCCCATGCAGGTTCATTACAGAACGTTGAGGCGAAAACACAAATGGCCAAAACAGAACAACTTACACATGATACCAATACATGGCGAGGCAAACATTCTGAGAAGATTAAGGGCGTGGGTTCAACAACCACCCCTATTGGTTTTGATTTTCTTCCTACAGAACGTTGAGGCCAAAACACAAATGGCCAAAATAGAACAGCCACCACATGACACCAATACATGGCGAGGCAAACATCATGAGAAGGTTAAGGGCGTGAGTTCAACAACCATCCCTATTGGTTTTGATTTTCTTCCTTCCTATTTATCCTTTTACCTATTTTTATTCTTTCTGTTTAAAATCTTTTTTTCCATAAAACTTAACATTTTTCACAAACATTTGATTTTTTATAATAAACTCGAATAATTAATTTTAGGTTTTAATTTAATTTTAGGTAACTTTAATTGTTTTGTACATAATTAAAATTAATTAGAACAAATAGGTTTTATTTCTAATTTAATTATATTTTCTTTTTTCCTAAAAATAACCAAAAACCAAAAATAGGTCACTTTAATTATTTTTATTAATTAATTTAATTAACTAATTAATTGCATATTTAATTTAGAAAACTTATTTCTTTTATTAAAAACAACAAAAAAACAATTTTTCTTTTAATTAGGTTAGAAGGGTCAAAACCTTAAATTCTCGTCGATCTTAATTCTTCTCGCGCGTTTTATTTTTATTATTTACCATATTGATGTAACTGCCTACAATTTGTAATAGTTTAATTAGGACGTTTATTTACATTTATCGCTTTATTTTCAAAGGATTTGTTTTTGGCTATGTAAATACCCGAAGCCTTGTAATAGCGTAGTTTAAATTCCGCACTTTAAATTCCGCAAATTATTAACTGTTAGATGTATGATATAGGGATGCATGACAAGAATGTATGATTAATTTTAAAACAGTTAGATCACCCTAAATGTGCAAAGATAAATAAACTGAAATTGAATCATTCGCACATGTGCACTCCTAGGGTACACTCCCACTTGGTTGCCTTCGGTAAATGGTCATTGAGTATAGGATGCTTTAGTGGTCGTCCTTTTGTCTAAACAAAGATCAAAGTCCCGATTCGGAAAAGTTGCCTCGGAATGGTTGCCTCGGAATTGTTGCCTCGAATAATTGATCTAAGACGTTAGGGTTATTACTAAGACGTCCTAACATTGCTTTAGTGACCGTGCGTCCCTTTCGAATTGACCCTCAAACTCCAACGACGGTGCTACCTACTCACTAATATTGGGATAGTGTTGTCTAAAGGAAACGAATACATAACGATTCTTTTTTTGAGTAGGTAGATTAGTTCTTAAGTACTTGCTCATTCCAAACAAATTTTTCACACTTACACTCCTTTATAAACAAAGTTTTCAAAAACACTTCATTACACTCTTGAAGACAGAAGCAAGAGTTAAATCGAAGTCAAAACAAAAACTTTTCAAAGCGCACAAACACAAAGAAAACAATTTTGAAAATGATGAGCAAATACCTAAGAGCCCGTAGATAACTACGGATAGAAAGTGTGTTAATACCTTCCCTTTCTATAAATCCACCCCCCGTACTCAGAAATATCTCGAAAAAGGAATTTTTCTGTGCTTTTTTCCTTTTCTTGTTGGATAAAATAAAAGACGGTGGCGACTCTTGCTTACGACAATATTTTTCAAACACAAACGCAAAACGCAAACCAGCAAAATTTCCTTAACGAAATAGGGAAACCACGTCCCGGTTCTGGCCACCGTATCACAGTTGGCGATTCCCTTTCTCTGTCGAGGATCTTCGACTTCAGTTTGAGAATGATATCTCCGTGGGGAAGAGTTCTGTTGGGAGACTTCCACAATCTGGAGAACAAACTCCGCTGAGGGATGAACTTCTGCAGCTAGAAAAATAAACTCTATTGGGGATAAGGCTTCATAAACTACCTGAGATTTATAAAACTCTGTTTCGGAATGTGAACTCCATAAACTGCTTTGGGGATTTTGTTGGAAATCTCGTAGGGGAATCTTGAGAAGCTTGGCGACTTCACTGGGGAATTTGGAGCAGTAATTGGAGATTTTTTCTCTACCGGGGATGTGAAAACAACTGACATCATCAAGTTGCATGCTGAAAATACGGCAGTGACCCTTTTTAGGAGGATTCCCCTGCCTCTGTACCTGCCGGAGAAAGTATCTGACGGGGAAGGTATCTGTTGGGATTTTGTAGACGGTTTTGACTGTTATCCCAACATCTGGAGTCCTTGGTGTATGTTGATCAGGGAGTGTTCTACTGATATACCAATGACAATATGACGGGACATAATCGTACGTTTTAATCCCTAACTTTTGCCTGCACTGTCCTTTCAGGTTTTTAGTCCGCCGGGATACCCTTTTTTCCCCAAGCCGCCTTTTCAGGTTTTCGAATTGCCGGGTGTACAGATTTTTTTTATGTATATCCCTAATTTTTTTCTCGAACCTTTTTTGGTTCGTCGAGATTCCCTTTTTGTCTCAGGCCAGTCAACCTAGCAGGTCTTTGTTCATGCGTAGTATTTTCTGACCATGTCCATGTTTACCGGGTACGGAGAATTGTCACTGTCCATAGTAGTAAGTGTTATCACACTTTCCAGAAGGTGTTTGTTTGATCGTACAGGATTCGTTGCTGGAATTCATGTCCAATTCCCCAAGTGATTCAGATGGAGATCTGCCCCTGGCTATTTGGAATTTTTGATAGATTCCTTGAACCTTGACTTCACTGCCCCAGGTCAGCTGGACACCATGTCATGCCCCTTGATTATGAAAGGCCTATCATTGGAATGTCTTTCCATCTGGGGTGATTCTGCTCATTGATGGATTTATGTTCATTGAATATTCGTCTGTGAATTTCTCTACTGTTGATCAAATAGTCATATGCAAACAATGGTATTTTAAGAATGCAAAGCTTGTGTCTGTCTTGAAAAAAAATTAAAAATGCGTTTTTTGTAGTAAAACATAATTTAATATCAACTCAAGATTTATAGCAAGTCCTACAGGAGTCAGGATAACTTTTGTAACAGTATGCTTCTGAACTAACCCATGCTTCAGTTAGGAATTTTAAGGGTTGTAGCGTGGCCTAGTTCACGGTTTAAGAAACAAAGGATAAAGGCTCAAATTTTATTTGTACCCACCCATTCTTTGTGATGTTCTTCAGTCCTATACTCAGATAATAGTGCATTTCAAATCCCAGTTCAGTTTGGCATCTTGTCCTTGATATTCTGGTGATGGTTCAGAAATTGAACGTTTGTTTGAGAAGACATCCATTTTTGTAACCTTTTCTTTTGTTAAGGATTTGTAGGATCTCTTCCTTTTAATTTTTCTATCCCTGTCTTTTACTTGAACTGTTTCTTTTGTGATTATAGCCAGCGGGGTATCCTAGTTTTTTTCTTAAGTCTCCTTCACAAGTTTTGGCTTAATGGGCTTTTATTTTGAGAGATAATGATTGTTTGTCTTTAATGATTATGTGGAACCATCACCATCTTTTGGAGAGCATCTTCTACACTATTTATCGTGCATGAAGGGAAAGCTTGCGACTGAATGCACATATGAATTAACTGACAAAACTATCCTTCCCTAGGTATGATTAAGGGTTTTAATTTATGTGAAAAGAAAACTCCTACTTCTTAGGCTCAAAGGGGTTGAATAAGGATTATCTTCATTATAACTCTATTGTTTAGGATTTGAAACAATGCCTATACATTGTCAGCGGGGTCTGTTCAAAAGTATACTGTAGAGATTGTGGTATCATTCTCGTCATCCTCCCTCTAAAGGCTTATAGCTTTTGATCGAGAGTTGAATATCACAAAAAGCAATAAAACGGTTTTAAATAAAATGACAATGAAATCATTCAAGACAACCATATGCGATGCATTAATGGGAAAACCAAAGTTCGGGATAACAGTAATTGTTTGAACAACAAATGAAATTACAAATGAAAAATGAAAAATAAAAAATGAACTGGACGTTCTCAATGATTTGGCCTAGGAGCAGTGATCACTTTTTGAGTCTCTGGAGGGTCGAATTCAATTTCTTTGGCATCAATCATATCCTGAATTTTGTTCTTCAGAGCCCAGCAGCCATTTGTATTATGTCCAGGACTATCAGAATGGTATGCACACCTTTCGTCGGGGTCGTAACTAGGAGCAGAAGTATTGGGATTTTGCAGAGGAGCCTTTAACGTAATCAATCCTTCTTTCAACATGTGTTGTAACGCTTGAGCTAGTGACATGTTGATTTTGGTGAATTGTCTCTTGGGTGTATCCGGCTTACTCTGATTAACCCGTTGTTTTTGGCGAGGTTGTTGTTGGACCCCGGATGTAGTAGCAATTTGGAAAGTTCCACTCTTCACCAAACCAACCTCTTGTCTTCTCGGAGGTTGATCAATGACTTGGTCCCCAACCTCGACTGTTTGCTTCACACAGTTGCATCCGTCTTGATGAAGTTTGTTGATAATGGCTCTCAGCTCTTCTTGTACCTGGGCCAGGCCTTAGATAAGAGCCATCAACCCCAGCATATGGGTTCTCATTTCTTCTACCTCAGCTTGCAGTTGTTCCAACAATTCGTCCTTATTGTCTTCAGGAGTTTTCTTGGCCAGGTTCCCAACGAGGAGTGCTTTCAACTTTTCCTAGCCCTTAGATAGGTTTAAGAACATTTCCATGAACTGAGCATCTTGAGTTTAAAGATCTTTTTTGTCTTGTTGGAGAGCCATTTTCCTTGCTGAAATAAACAGTGAGAAAATGAGAGACATATACTGGAAGACCTGTTATGAAAATGACATGCGTGCAATGTTTTCAAGGATCTCATGGGGTAAACAAGAAAAAGTTAGAATCCAATTGCAGCTTTGACTGAAGAACTTTCATATTATTGAAGGTCCTTCTACAAGAATCAAGCTCACCATATCAAGTAGGTCATAGCCCCTGACTCAAGTTGTTGAGTTTTGATCTTTTGACGACATTGGCTGGAGGAAAATAAATCCCCTTGCCCCTTGCTAGACGTCTGATTTATCATAACCTGCATCATAAACCCTTGATATCCTTGAAATGGTTAAGGAAATGTTGTGGCATGATGTTATGATGTGTATGTTGTACGTTAAGCAAAAGTGTAAGGTGATGAAGACAAGTGAGTCTAAGAAGTCTAGGTTACTGGATACTGACTGTAAACAAATCATGTAAGGAGATCGTGTTGTTAGATAAAAACCCAGCAAGTAGCTCAAGTTGAAATCAAACAAATCACATAAGCAGCCTTAGGTTTAGGCTTGCATGGGGTTTGTAGGTAAGTACCCTCTTGAAATTTAGTTGGCTCAACCTGTCCTATAAATAGTAACCGGGTTCTAAGGGGTCTCAATATCACTGATCTTTCCCGCAAGTTTCGTTTTATAGGCGACTGACTCGTAACCAAACAAAACTCAAGAGTCAAATCTCAATGATTGTAACATCGAGTATCTGCCGACTTTGAGAATACACCAAAGATGGCCATCTTGCTACGTCCTAATGGCCAAGTTACTCAATTAAAGGTTCTAAGGTCAGTTGACACTTCATGACACCATGCAACGGCCCCGTATTCTCCTTGATTAACTCAAGGGCTACCGATACCAACCAAAGTGTCGCATCAACATAGCCATCGCTTCAACCGTGTCGGTATACCCTGCACAATTTCCATGATCTATTGCTACTTACCTAAATGGTTTCCCCAGATCTGGGTGTAGAATCTATAGCAACCCCAAACAGTACCCTTAAAAATAAAGCAAACAAACAGTCAAAGAAGAAAAATGATCTAGACCCTAAGATAAACCCCACTTTTATTATTTTCGTCAGCAGAGTCTCCAGTTCTGCGATATGGTGGAAGAACCGACTGTTAAATACTGGTTTTGCGTTTGTGTTTGCAAATTTCGCGGTAAGCAAGAGTCACCACCGACTTTCTTTTATCCAAATTACGAAAAGGGTGAAAAGAACAGAAAAATACCTTTTCGAGAATTTTCTGAGTAAGAGGGGTAGATTATGGAAAGGGAAGGTATTAGAACCCTTTCCATCCGTAGTTTTCCACAGGCTCTTAGAGGTTTGCTCATTTTTCAAGATGCTTTTGTGCTTTGTGTTTGAAAATGTTTTGAAGATGCCTTAGTACGGCGAACTTTGTAATGTTTCTCGGAATAATGGAGAAAATATACAAAGTGTTTGAAAATGTCTTTTGAAAATAATAGTATTTATGTGTAAGTGCAAAAATAGTTTGACAAACTTCTAACAGCTATCTACTTTTGTACTCTAAAAGGTTGTTATTTTTCTTTTTTCCTTTAGACAGTGTTATCTTACTATTAGTGAGTAGGTAGCCTTGTCGTTAGATGTTTTGAGGGACAATTGGAGGGACGTTACATTCACAAAGGGAACTTATGGAGATGCTTTAGAAAATTTGTTTTAGGGACTAGATCATTTATCGAGAAGGCAACTCTAGGGTCATCGAGGGACTATAATCTTTTAATTTGTGGGTCTTTGCTAAAGCATTCCTGCCCCAAGGCTATTTTTTAAAGGAAACCAAAGTGGGATACCCTAGGGTGCTTGTGTGCAATTGTGTTCAATTCAGTTATTTATCTTTTTATCAAGTTTGCTAACGTTTGATTTTAGTTTTGTCAAACAAACCTAGTTACTAACAGTTAATATATTGCATAATATTAAAGTGCAGGAATTTAAAACTACGCTATTACAATGCTTCAGGGATGGGATTTACATTATACAAGGATAAAGGGGGATAAAGCAATAAATATCCTAATTTTTATCTATTACACCCAGTAAACAGATACAATAATAGTAAAAATACAAAATTAAATAAACGCGCGCAAAGTTGAAAACACGTCTGAAAATGTAAAATAAAATATTTTTGTTGTTTTTAGTATAAAAGAAAATAAAGCCTAAGTCTATTTAATTTTAATTTTAAGAAAAAGATGTTAAAATAATTAATTAATTTATTCATAAATTAATTTGATTAATAAAACAGTAACCTAATATTTTTTGTGATTTTTAATTTTAAGATTGATTCAAATGATAAAGTAAAAAAAAAGAACAAAGAATAGGAACATAAAATTTCTCCTTTGAACCTTTGATTTGGCACTTTCTGGATTTGGGTACCTTCGATCTGGGACTTCTGGGCACAGATACTTTTGTTGAAGGGTTGCTTTGGCTTGGATTACTTATGAAATTTTTTACAACCTTTGGTTGGTTTGTGGGCAGTGTATCTCTAATCACCTCTCATTCGTCCCTTTGTAATGTGTCCTTGGCCTCGTATTTATAGGAGTGTGAGGGTGTATGCAAATGGCAAGGGACGTCCATTTAACCAGGCCTTTAAAGCCATGAGACAAGAATCAGACATATTAAAAGATTTCCTTTTTGAAATATTCATGTATCTTTGGAATCTTGAATGAACCTGGATACCTTTGATTTTCGAATACCTTCAGGTCATGCTCTTCGATTGGCCTTGAGTTGCCTCCTTCAAATGGGCTTCTTATGTACCCTTCGAATGGGCCTTCTGAATGCTTCTTCGAGTGGACCTTTACATGTTCTTATAATGGACCCTTTGAATGCTTCTTCGAATGGACCTTTACATGTTCTTCGAATGAGTCATTTACATGTTCTTCGAATGGGCCTCTTGCCTGGTGTGCTGGAAAGTTGAGAGGCCTTTGCCTTTGTGAATCGAAACAAACTTGTAGGAGATTCTTGCCTCGTGAATCGAAGGCAAACCTGAAGTAGTTAATGTATAGTCGAAGCATTGTGAAATTGACTTGATTGAAGGGGGTCCAGCGCTCAATCGAAGACTTACAGACCAAAGCTTGATCGAAGGGTTCCAAACACCTAATCGAAGCTTACTAATCAAAGCTCGACCGAAGAGTGCCAAATTACCAATCGAAGACTGGTGAGTCAAGCCTGTATCAAAGGATTTTGGATACCCATTCGAACCTTACCATCCTTCTTCGGTACAGGAACCACGTTGGCAACCCACTGCGGGTAAGAAGTAACTTCTAGAAAACCGACATCAAACTGTTTCATTACTTCAGCCTTGATTTTCTCAGACATCTCCGGGCGCATTCGACGGACTTTCTGTTTCACTGGAGGACAGTCTTCCTTGGTAGGAAATCGGTGAACCACAATATCGGTATCCAACCCAGGCATATTTCCATAAGACCAGGCAAAGATCTCAACATAGTCACGCAACATCTGAATCAACCGTTGTTTCACACTAAGCTCTAAGTTTGCACCGATCTTGACTTCTTTCTTGTCTACCTCTGTACCCAGATTCACTATTTCCACTGGCTCTTCATGTGGCTGTATAGCCCTCTCTTCTTAGAGTAGCAGTCTAGCAAGTTCACTAGGAACTTCGCAATCATCTTCACCTTCGTCTTCGGCTAAGTTGATCGGACTTTCGAAGTTATAACTGGAAATAGCAGAGTCGTTACCAGTGAGATCCAGAGCGGATGTAGACCTGTATATGTGAGTGTGTGTAAAATAGCTGTTTTGCAATATATAATAAAAGAAAAACAAGGAGCGCAAAATTTGAAATGCAAGAAACGTCCAATGCTTTTATTAATGATATATGTAGATGACACACATAAAGCCCTCATAAATGAAGCCACAGTGCCCCGGGTAAGACACCGGACCATAAAGTTTAAAACATTGTCTATTACAAATTTAAAACAAAAGTCTCATTACTAGGTAATAAAAGAAATTGGGATGAAGTCCTTTGCTGTCCAGTTGCTTAGTCCACCATCAGTAGTAGGATAGATCCAACTGTCGAACTTAGATTCTTTAATATCGTCTTCAATGGCATTCACTTCTGAATTGCTTATGAACAGGGGAGGTCTTCCGATCCGTGCATTCCGAACAGCCTTTTGAGCTTCTGCAGTGAAACCCAAACCAAACTTGTTAGTCTTCTGTGCAAAATCAGGGAGTTGGCCCCAATTTGCACACTCACCTTTCTCGACAACAGCCCGGGCATCCTTGAAGGAAGCCATCTTCATGGGAGGATCTTCAACCACAGTCTCAGTTGATGCCAGCGTCTGGGGAACCTCTTCAAAATGATGAAATGGGGTCTCGATGAACTCCCCATCCATTTCTACATATCGGAAAGAGTTGATGTGGCTCATAATGTACTCCTCTTCTCCTTGTACTGTCACAATTTTCCCTTTCACTGGGTACTTCAGCTTCTGGTGGAGCGTTGAGGTTACTGCCCCAGCTTTGTGGATCCATGGACGACCCAACAAGCAAGAATAATATGGCCGAATGTCCATCACATAGAATGTAGAGGTGAAAACCTGAGAACCAACCTTAATCGGAATATCATCTTCTCCATGCACCATCCTCTTAGACCCATCAAAGGCCCTGACAACAATGTTGCTTGGTTTCAGCTCCAACCCTTCGCAGTCCAACCGGTCTAGAGCTTTCTTAGGCAAAACGTTCAATGAGGAACCAGTATCCACCAATACGTGAGCAAGAGTGGTCCTTCTGCATTCAATGGAGACATGCAGGGCATCGTTGTGATTCTTCCCCTTAACAGTCAAGTCGGCATTAGAGAACCCTAACCTGTTATCAGCAGTCAGACTAGCCACACAATCTTTAAACTGGCTAGCTGATGTTTCTTGCGGTACGTGTGTGGTCTTTAGAAATGAAATCAGAGCCTTGGCGTGGGCTTCTGAGCATAGTAACAGTGACAACATAGAGATTTTGGACGGGGTTTGTCACAGCTGTTCGACTACATTGTAGTCGCTCTTTTTGATAATCTTTAGAATCTCCTCCATCTCTTGTCTAGAGGCTTCAACAATAATCTTCTTTGGTGCCTCCGTATGGGCAGGCTCACTGGTGGTCCCTTTGCCCCGAGTGTCAGATGACTCGGCGACAGGGGTAAGAATGGGAACTTGAACAAGAATAGTAGCAGGTACACTGGCAGGTGTAATAACAACAGGTTTCCGGGCAGTTAGTGGAGAGATATCAGGTGAGAAAAGTCTTTCGCTGCAGGTGACTTTAGCAGGTCCAACAATATTGCTGACGTCAGTATCAGCATCCAAATCTTGTTTAACTCCGTGATAGTAAATATCAGCCCCGTAATGCCAAAGGACAGCTTTATCAGATGTATAGGGGATAGGCCCTGGAACAGTGATGATCAACGACGCGATTCTTGGAACATATGTAATTCTAACAGGCTTTCTCGTGGGAGCCTTGGAAGAATTGTCGAAAATGGTGATTATAGCAACTTCTTCAGTATGAACTAAAGGAACAACAGTCTTCTCAAACATGATTTCTTTATTATCCATCAGGCGTTGGACACCTGACTTCAAAAGATGGCAACTGGTAGGTAGGACAAAACACATACGACAAACTTCGCCACAGCCCGGAAATAAACCGGCTAACAAAAGGTTCTTTTTCACAGTTATCTATGGAGTAGCAATATCCTTCACAGAAACCACAAACAAGTCTTCCTCTATAGCATTTACTCCATGCTTGGGCATAAGAGCGGTCACAACATTAGGTCTTTCAGGTGCTTCGAACTCAATCTCCTTAGCATCAATTAAGTCCTGTACCTTATTCTTCAAAACTGAATAATCATCTGTATCATGCCCCGGGCCATCAGAGTGAAAAGCACAGCGGGCATTAGGGTTGTACTTCGGTGATGTTGTATTTGGATTCTGCGGGGCCTTCCTTAGAATCACCAGTTTCGTCTTTAATAACTGTGGCAGAATCTGAGATAGCGTCATGTTGAGCTGAGTGACTGTCTTCGAGGTCTCTCGGCCTTTGGCTGATTGTTGCGCTGAGGAGCACCAGCAGGTCTTAAAATAACAACCGCATTAACAACTTGGCGGCATTCAGGTCTATTCTGGCTTTTCGAACTGTAAACAGCACTGGCCTCCTTCTTAAAAGGCTTCTTCTCGGTGCCTGACGAAGCACCCTTCTGTATTTTACTAGACTTAATACCAGCCTCAACCCTTTCCCCGGTTATAATCAGCTCTGTAAATCCGGACGAAGAACTTCTAATCAGATGGTTGAAATACGGACCAGACAAGGTCCCCATAAACATATCCACTAGCTCCCGATCAGCCAAGGGTGGTTGCACTCTTCCAGCGAGGTCCCTCCACTTCTGAGCATAATCTTTGAAACCTTCGTTCGCACCCATTGACATACCCTGAAGTTGGGTACGCGTGGGAGCGAGGTCGGCATTGTATTGGTACTGCTTGTAGAAAGCAGCAGCCAAATCTTCCCAACTGCGGATACTGGCTCCTTCTAACTGGTAAAACCATTCAAGCTGAGTCCCTGAGAGACTGTCTTGAAAGAAGTGGATCCATAGGTTCTTGTCAGCGGTGTACGGCTGAATCTTCCTTACATACGACTGGAGGTGCAGTTTCGGGCAAGAAACTCCGTCGTATTTAGCAAAGGTCGGTGCTTTGAACTTATGGGGAATCACCACCCCAGATAACAAACCCAAATCACCAAAGTCCAGACCAGGCATTTTATGAACTTCCATCGCACTCAATCGATCTTCCAGTTGCTTGTATCTATCCTCAGCCGGAGGATACTGGTCTTCGTCAAAGTTCATCTCGTTGTTTGAAACCACAGGGCTAGGAGCCCTCCTTTCTTCTTGACTATCTTTCCCTCCAGATGAGGTGGTCAAATCAACTTCATCTCGTAGCCTGTTTCCAAACCTGTGGCCCATGTTAAGTAGGACCTTCTTCTTCTTCTTCTTCTTCTTCTTCTTCTCTTTAAAGATAAGGGCCTTCATATCTTGCTGACCCTTAGCTAGATTCATGAACAATTCTTGGAACTGGGCGTTTTGGACATGTAGAGCCTTGATTGCTTGTTCAGTTGATGGTTCAGAAGACATGATGCTGAAATAAACAGCGAAGAAGATGAGAAAACCTGTAAGGGTACCTGTTATGAGGTGCATGGAATGAAATGTGTATGCTATGATTTCAAAGACATCAAGAGATTCAAATTCGTAAACCAAACATGAAACACACTTTTATTAGATAAACTTGAAATTCAAATTGTTCAACAGATGCCCTTAAGGCGTTACAAGAAAGGAAATACTGAAAAGTAAATAAAAACTGGAAATAATCAAAGGACAATCAGTGCTTCCATGGACGCTTCTTGTCGGTGCGGACATAGTCATTGAGGATCTGCTCGTTCTCCAGCTGCCTAGTCAACTTCTGAATCTTCTGCTCTTGCTTGTGATACTTTTCTCGGTAAGTATCCCGCTCTTCTCTCAGCTGCATCCAAGACCTTTTCAGTGCCCCAATGTCAGTGGGCATATGAGGATGGAGGATGGTAGGAAGAACCCCTTCTTCGTCAGCAACTTCAATAGTTATAGGCAAGACGGCTTCATACGACATTCCCAGCTTTTGGGCACAGATACGAAGCCATCGGAGATATGGCTCCATTAGAAGAGAAGTCTTTGGACCCAGCTCGTGTGGATCAGATCTGTGAACTCTATCCCAAGCTCTTATGAATCTGCGGCATTGCTCGTCATTATCCCCTTGGAAATCAAAGATTATACTAGGCATTAGCAGCTCATGAGGTCCTTCCCTTCTGGCTCGCCCAAACTGACGTAAGGCCAAGCATGGATTGTAAGTAATTCCTCTATTGGTTCCTATCAGTGGAACATTGGGGTATTCCCCACAGCGATCAATAATGGCCACCTCGTCCATACCCTTGATAGTCCAGATGATGTCATTATGGGAGAGAGACATAATCCTATAGGCCCAACCCATGCCTTCTTTGTTCTTCAAAACTGACTTGGGAAGGTGAGAAATAAACCACCTTGCCAATAATGGACAGCACATTAGGGTTCCCTGCTTCTGAGCAGTACGGGCATAAAGCTGATGAAGAATGTCACCCAAGAGAGTGGGTACAGGATTACCAGAGATGAAGATTTTTATCGCATTCACATCAACAAAGGAGTCAGAGTTAGGAAACAATACCAAGCCATATATCAGAAGAGCCAAAATATCTTCGAATGCTTGGAAGTCTAGACTATCCCAGAAATGATTAGCCTTACCAACCAAGAACTTAGCCAAAAATCCCTTTGCTCCACTTCTAGTCTCCCAATTAAACATCACTTCAGCCTTTGTCAGATGGAGGGCTGAAGCAATCTCTTCTGGCCTAAGGATCTTCTCCCAACCTGTGAACAGGGTCTGCTCCAGAATAGAGATACCAAGCAGATCAGAGAACTCTTCTAAGGTGGGGACCAACTGGTAGTCCTGAAAAGTAAAGCAATGGTACAGCGGATCAAAGAACTGGACTAGGACACTTATCATCTGCTCGTCCAATTTGGAGGTGACCAAACCAAGGAGATGCCCATGTCTCCTAATAAAGGAGGAAGTATCTGAGATCTTTGCAACCAACTCTTTAAGCATAGTGGGAACTTGGACAAAGTTGATCCGGATGGTGTTCCTACGCATGGGTATCATGACCTACAAAACAGAACAAAGATGAATCCCTCCTGTCTTTGAAATAGGTTAGTCCAATGCAAAATACATGTAATGTTATGATGTCATGATGTCATGATAGAAAGCACACCACAAGTATCCACAAATAAAAAACATGGTAAAGGCACACAAGTCACACAGAGAGCCATTAGATTTCAGGCTGGCAAGGAGTTTAGGTATTACCCTCTTTTAGTTTAGTTGGTTCAACCTGTCCTAGAAATATTAACTGGGTTCTAGAGGATCTCAATATCACTGACTACCCTCGATCGGTCATAATTCTAGTTTAGCAACCTTTTCTTGCAGCCAGAATCATCGCGAGAGTTTAGTCTCAATGAGTGTAGCATACTGCTACTATTCTATGGCCAAGTTGGTCAATTTAAAGGTTCTAAGGTCAGTTGGTTCTTAATGACCCCTTAGCAGACCCATATTCTCCTTGTTGCACCACAAGGGATATCGGTACATAATAAAGTGCCACACCAACATAGCTACTGCTTCAACCGTATCGGTCTATGTCATACAGTTCCCTCACAGTTTATTGCTACTTACCAAAAGGGTATCCCCCAAATCCGGGTTAGGATCTATAGTAACTCCGATACAAGCCCTCAAATATAAAGCATACAAGTCAAGCAATTGAAAACATTATGATGAACTAGTCCTAAGGTACACCCCACTTGTAAGTGTCCCCAGCAGAGTCGCCAGTTTTGTGATACGGTGGGAAAGAACTGACTGTTTTTTGGAATGCTGGTTTGCATTTTGCATTTTGTGTTTGTTTTGGCAAAATGTCGCGGTAAGCAAGAGTCGCCACCGACTTTTATTTTATCCAACAAGGAAAGGAAAAAATCACAGAAAAATTCCTTTTTCGAGATGTTTCTCGGGTTCAGGGGGTAGATTATAAAAAGGGAAGGTGTTAGCACCCTTTCTATCCGTGGTTATCCACGGGCTCTTAGGTAATTGCTCAATTGTTTTCAAAATTGCTTTCTTTGTGCTTGTGGGTTTTGAAAAAGTTTTTGTTTTGAAACTTCGATTTAACTCTTGCTTCTGTCCTCAAGAGTATATGAAGTGTTTTTGAAAACTTTTTTCGAAAAGTGTAAGTGTGAAAAGTTTTTGTTTTTGAAAGAGAAAGTATTTAAGAACCATCTACCTACTCGAAAAAGGAATCGTTCTATGCTATCTTCCTTTAAACAATGTTATCCTACTATGAATGAGTAGGTAGCATCATCGTTGAAGTTTGAGGGTCAATTCGAATTTAGGGACTTACGGTCACCAAAGCAATGGTAGGACGCCTTAGCGGTAATCCTAATGTCTTAGATCATTTTGTTTGAGGCAATTATATCTGAGGCAACCGTTTCGAGGCAACTATGATCTTTAGACAAGAGGACGACCTCTAAAGTGACCTATACTCAATGACCGCGTATGAAGACAACCGAGTGGGGTGTACCCTAAGAATGCGCATGTGCGAGTGTGTCGTTTTCAGTTATTTTGTCTTTGTACATGTTAATGGTTATCTAAGTTGATTTTAGGTTAAACATTCATTATTGTCATGCATCCCTATTATCAAACATCTAACAGTTATATTTTGCGGAAAATAAATTGCGGAAATTAAATTACAAGGCGTAGGGTATTTACATCGCCAAAAACAACCCTTTGAAATTTAAATGCGGAAAAATAAATAAAACGATAAAAATAATTAAATGGTCCTAATTATCTATTACATTCCGGGAACAAGTACAATATTGGATAAATAGATCGCGTGCGGGAAATTAAATCGAGTGCAAATAGGGTTTTGACCCTTTGTTATTTAAAGAAAAGATTTTTTTTGTTTGTTTTTAAATTAAGAAAGAAATTATCTAAGTTAATTATTGAATTAAATTAATTAATAAAAATAAATATTTTTGGGTTTTTGGTATTTAAAGAAATAAAATAAAATAAATTAATGTTAGTAAAAACCTAATTAAGTCTAATTGATTTTAATTATTGAAAAAATATATTAAAGTTATTTATAATTAATAGCCTAAATTAATTAATAAATTTGTTAATAAAAAATAAAATTTAATTTAATAAAGAAAATATTTTATTGTGGTTTTAATTTTATAAAGAAAAAAAATTGATTGGTTAGTTATTAAATAAAATATAAATAAACAATTAAATAAAACAAAAAAATAAATAATTGAAAGAGAGAAAGAGGTGTATGGGCCTATTTTGGAGATTTGAGAAGCAATCGGAGGCCCATAACAAACTGGCCTCGTTTGACCTTATGAGATCCCCTATGCGCATGTTGACTGGACTCCATGGTGGACCATCAACCTGGATCACAAGATCTGGCCTTTAGCCATCTGGCGCTTTGACGTGTGAAGGCACATGGTGAGCTCCAAGCCTTGATTTGTACCTGATTATCTTAAGAAAAAATATATTGAGAAATTGAGGGGACCTGGGATTCGAACCCAGGTCCTGTTGGATGTTGCCAACGCTTGCTTCCACTAGGCCATTGTGTTTCAATTGTTAATGAAATAAGAATAATATATAATAAAACAAAACAACTCTTATGGATCAGAAACAAACAAAACGCGTGAATTATTTGAACCGGCCATTGGGGTATTGACACGTCTCCGTCCCCTACCTCCAGCCCCTGTAACTTTACCTGCGGATTTGGATCCGCAGCTAAATGCGCAGGTCGATCCAAAAATCAACTCCAGGCCATAAAAACGACCTTTTAAGACATGGTTGGGTTCGTCTCCCTCTCCTGAGTGCAACCATGCCTATCACAAGTATCAATTTCACCTGAAACCCAAATCCCTAAAATCCAAAATGTAACCCTAGCCATGCTGTTATGAGGTTACAGTCCATATAAATCAAATTAAGTATTGCCAAAAGTTTAGAAATCTCATGAGAATCACAAATATATCAATGATTTGCCAGAAGGATACAAGAATAGAGAGCTATGATTTCGAATACAAGGGTAAGAAACGTGATACTTACAGCGCGTTTAGGCGTGTATGGGAGCTTGCTTTGGGTTGGTTTCAACTCAGTGAACCTCCAGGAATTGATTGAGATCCTTCTTGGCTTCTGAGATTGCCTCTTGCTATGATTTTGAATTTCAAAATTTTCACCACTTTTTCAGTTTGGTTTTGATTATCCTTGCAGCCTCTAACCCCTAATTTCGTGTGCCTCTCTTGCTTATGTATGATACAAAGTGTTAGGGTAACAAATATGGATGGAATCCCTCTAAATCAATGTCTTATGATTTGATTTGATTCATCTTTTAAAGCTTTCCAAATTTATCAAATCTCCATCTTTTTGTACATGATATGCTTGATAAGAAATTTGATGCTCTTAATGATGATGATCTCAACCTGAAATAGCCAAAAAGATCCTAAGTAATCAATATTTGGATTTTATTTGATTTAATTTGATTAAAAATGAAATAATCCAATAAAAAATCAAATAAAATAATAAAAAAGAAATATGATCCCAAGGCTGAAGCTAGGACACGTGTGCAATGGGGGAAGCTCAAACCAAGTGGAAAAGAATGGGCCCATTTGACAAAATTTGAAGTTTTGGGGATAGTTGACTTTTGGCAATTTTGCAAAAATGCCCAACTTCAACAATGCATAACTTCTTCAATTTTGAACTTTTGGAGGTGTTCTTGGACTTTTTAGAAATCTTGAGATGTCCTTTAATCAATACTTTTGTTATAATCTCATTTTGATATTCCATGCTCAAGTTATAAGCTTTGGCAAAAAATGTGTTTTTGTTGACTTTCAAAAATGACTTATAATGTCCAAATTTATAACTTCTTGTGAGTGCATTTTCTGATCTTGGGGTATGAAGATGGATTGTAGGAAATTTCATCCTCTTCAAAATGAGATTTGGATGGGTCATTTCTCATAAAGTATGAGAAAGTTATGCTTGGTCAAAGTTGAGTTGACTTTTCCTATAAAACCCTAATTTAGCAACTTTTGAGTCTTGATGAATTTTGAGCAATCCTTGGTGAATCATGACCAACCCTTGATAAAATGATGAAATATCCTTCAAAATGAGAATGTTGGCAAAAAATATTGAAGTTTGAGTGTTTATAGGTCACAGTTGACTTTTGCCCTGGCAAAGTCGATTTTTGGACCCTTTGAACATTTGACTGAGCAAACTTCCTCTGCAAGGCTTGAAATTTGACATGTATGATCTTGAGAACATATTAGGACATTTGGGAGCACTTGAGGTCATTTGGACTCAAGGATCTTGAGGCAACACAAAACCCTAATTTTGAGGTTGACTACCTTAGGAGATGACTTGACTGTCCAACTCTTGAGCAATCTTGAACCACCTAGAGATTTTTCTTGCCATGTCTTGAGAAATATGAGAGGGAAAATTTTGGGGTACAACAGCTGCCCCTGTTCAATCTTCTTAAACCTGAGGATGTAGATTGACTTTCGTGCCTTTCGTGATCCGAAGGTGAAAGATGATTGAACACTAGAGTGCCCAGAAATTTGCACTCGCATGAAGTGGTATTAGCCTGGTGATGTCGGGAATGGGCTTACAGATGCCATTTGGAGATTGTTGGTAGGGAGGACGGGCTTACAGATGCCATCTGCAGGAGCGTCGATCGTATAAGAGATTCCTTAGCGAGAACTTACATACCTGTTATTGTAGAAGATTCCACTGGGGAAGTCTAACTTTTATTGAGATTTAGGAACTTGCCTGTACTACAGCTGAGAGAACATTTTTGCTGAGTTTTTAAGAACTTGTTCGTAACTCTACTGGGGGAAACATCTTCATCAAGATCTAGGAACTATCTGGTCTTCAACGTAGTATAATGTTAAGATTGTAGAAGGCGTCCACACTATGACGGAGGAAACATCTTCATCAAGATCTAGGAATTGTATGGTCTTCAACGTAGTATACCATTGAGATTGTAGAACTCGTCCACACTATGACGGAGGAAACATCTTCATCAAGATCTAGGAACTGTCTGGTCTTCAACGTAGTATACCGTTGAGATTGTAGAACTCGCCCACACTATGACGGAGGAAACATCTTCATCAAGATCTAGGAACTATCTGGTCTTCAACGTAGTATACCGTTGAGATTGTAGAACTCGTCCACACTATGACGGAGGAAACATCTTCATCAAGATCTAGGAACTGTCTGGTCTTCAACGTAGTATATCGTTGAGATTGTAGAACCCGTCCACACTATGACAGAGGAAAACATCTTCATCAAGATCTAGGAACTGTCTGGTCTTCAACGTAGTATACCGTTGAGATTGTAGAACTCGTCCATACTATGATGGAGTAAAACATCTTTATCAAGATCTAGGAACTGTCTGGTCTTCAACGTAGTATATCGTTGAGATTGTAGAACTCGTCCACACTATGACAGAGGAAAACATCTTCATCAAGATCTAGGAACTGTCTGGTCTTCAATGTAGTATACCGTTGAGATTGTAGAACTCGTCCACACTATGACGGAGGAAAACATCTTCATCAAGATCTAGGAACTGTCTGGTCTTCAACGTAGTATACCGTTGAGATTGTAGAACTCGTCCACACTATGACAGAGGAAAACATCTTCATCAAGATCTAGGAGCTGTCTGGTCTTCAATGTAGTATACCGTTGAGATTGTAGAACTCGTCCACACTATGACGGAGGAAAACATCTTCATCAAGATCTAGGAACTGTCTGGTCTTCAACGTAGTATACCATTGATATTGTAGAACTTTTCCACACTATGATGGAGGAAACATCTTCATCAAGATCTAGGAACTGTCTGGTCTTCAACATAGTATATCGTTGAGATTGTAGAACTCGTCCACACTATGACGGAGGAAACATCTTCATCAAGATCTAGGAATTGTATGGTCTTCAATGTAGTATACTGTTGAGATTGTAGAACTCGTCCACACTATGACGGAGGAAACATCTTCATCAAGATCTAGGAACTATCTGGTCTTTAACGTAGTATACCGTTGAGATTGTAGAACTCGTCCACACTACGACGGAGGAAAACATCTTCATCAAGATCTAGGAACTGTCTGGTCTTCAACGTAGTATACCGTTGAGATTGTAGAACTCGTCCACACTATGACGGAGGAAACATCTTCATCAAGATCTAGGAACTGTCTGGTCTTCAACGTAGTATACCGTTGAGATTGTAGAACTCGTCCACACTATGACGGAGGAAAACATCTTCATCAAGATCTAGGAACTGTCTAGTTTTCAACGTAGTATACCGTTGAGATTGTAGAACTCGTCCACACTATGACGGAGGAAAACATCTTCATCAAGATCTAGGAACTATCTAGTATTCAACGTAGTATACTGTTGAGATTGTAGAACTCGTCCACACTATGACGGAGGAAAATTGTCGAGATGGAGAACCTTATCTGAAATTCAACCGAGGATAATTCAGTTGATATTTAAGAATCGGTCTAGTTCTTTGACATAGCTGAGAACTTAACTGCCTCCTTCCTAAAAGGTAAAGGTAAGTCGTATGCAATGCATGATATATGTCAAGCAATAATGTTCTCAAAATGAATGAGATCGTGTTGTATGATGCGTATATGCATGTATCATGATGTATGGGAATATGATGTTTGTAGCTGGGGAAAATAAATCCCGGATAGCTGCTGGAGAATAGAGTTGAATTCTTCATTTCAGCTGGGGATGGTGAACGAAGGTGATTGCGAGAATAAACCTACAGGAGAGGATAACTCCGTTGGGGAATAAACTGATGAGGAGATTACTCTGTGGAGAAGAGATGTTCTGCGGAGGATTCCACTGATAAATTCCATTGGGAAAAAATTACCGTTGCTGGTGATACTGAATCCTGTTGGGGTTTTGAATTCCTGTTTGTGAAAGGAAAGAACTCCGCTGGGGATGATCTTTCAGTTGCGGCTTCACTAGGGATAACCTTTTAGACTCTTATGGGGATAATCCTTTGAGCTTTGCTGGGGACAGTTTTCCTTTGAACTCGGATGGGGATATTTATTTTTATACTCCGCCGGGGACGAACTTCCAGAGTCTACTGGGGATGATTCTTCAACTCCACAGGGGAAGCTATTTCAGACTGCGCTGGGAAAATTTTAACTCCACTGGGGGTATCTTGTATTCTGCTGGGGAGTATTCTTACACTTCGTTGGGGAATATTAAGACTGTCGGGGATATTAAGCCTTTTTGGTGTTGGTGGTAGATAAACTCTGCTTTGGGAGAATATTACAAATTCATTCACTGTTGCAAGTCTTAGCCGGGGAGAGTTATTATTACTGTCTTACTCTGCGGGGAGCGAAAGAACCTTGGCCATATTCGTCAGCTGAATCTATCTTTGTACCTGGTTGACAGAGCAACTATAAAGCTTTGGATAATTTTTATTGGCCCTGTTTCTGATATTACCAGTAATCGCCTTTTGTTTCGCACGTAAATATTTATGATCAGCAATTAATGTCAAATGCATATATCAAAAATGAACATTGGACGTTTGTGATACGGTGGAAAGAGAACTGACTGTTTTGGAATGCTGGTTCGCGTTTTGCGTTTGTTTTTGCAAAATGTCGCGGTAAGCAAGAGTCGCCACCGACTTTTATTTTATCCAAAAAGGAAAGGAAAAAAGCACAGAAAAATTCCTTTTTCGAGATATTTCTCGGGTTCGGGGGGTAGATTATAGAAAGGGAAGGTGTTAGCACCCTTTCTATCCGTGGTTATCCATGGGCTCTTAGGTACTTGCTCATTGTGTTTTCAAAATTTGCTTTTCTTTGTGTTTGTGGGTTTGAAAAGAGTTTTTGTTTGAAAAAGTGTAAGTGCGAAAAGTTTTTGTTTTGTTTTGAGAGAGCAAGTACTTAAGAACCATCTACCTACTCGAAAAAGGAATCAATCTGTGCTATCTTCCTTTAGACAATGCTATCCCACTATTGATGAGTAGGTAGCACCGTCGTTGGATTTTAAGGGTCAATTCGATTAAGGGACGTGTGGTCACTAAAGCAACGTTAGGACGCCTTAGCGGTAACCCTAATGTCTTAGATCATTTTTTTGAGGCAACTGTTTCGAGGCAACTATGATCTTTGGACAAGAGGGCGACCTCTAAAACTTCCTATACTCAATTACCATGTTCGAAGGCAACCAAGTGAGGTGTACCCTAAGAGTGCACATGTGCGAGTGTGTTGTTTCGGTTAAATTATCTTTGTACATGTCATGGGTGAGCTATGTTGATTTTAAGTTCATACATTTGATCTTGTCATGCATTCCCTATTACCAAACATCTAACAGTTTATAGATTGTGGAAATTAAATTTGCAGAAATTAAATCTAAACTATTACAAGGCGTCGGGTATTTACATCGCCAAAAATAACCCTTGAAATTAAATCGCGGAAAATAAAATAAAGCGATAGAATAAAGTCCTAATTAAAAGCTATTACATTTCGGGAAACAGATACATCAATATGGCAAAAATAGATCGCGTGCGGAAAATTAAATCGGGCAAGTTTTTAGGGTTTTGACCCTTTTTGAAAAGAAAGCATTTTTTGGTTTATTTTTGAATTAAATGGAATTAAATCTAAATTAACAATTAAATTAATTAATTAATGAAAATATTTTTGGATTTTGAGTATTTAAAGAAATAAAATAAATTGATTAAAAATTAGTAAAAACCTAATTTTTCTACATTAATTTTAATTATTTGCAAAAGTATTAAAAGTTAACCCTAATTAAACCTAAGTTAATTAGTTAATATTTGTTTACAAAAATAAAAGTGATGAATTTAATTTTAATAAATAAAATATATTTTTGTATTTTTTGATTTTTTTGAGAAAAAAATAATTGGTTAATTAAATAATAATGATAATAATTAAATAAAACAAATAAATAAAAAGAAAATATAAAGAGAAAAAGAAATAACCCATTGGGGGGTTTGGGCCCAGATTGATGGTGAGAATAGCAATTTAGAAGCCCATTTGCTGCAAGCCTGCATTTGACCTTGGTAATTCCATGTGACACGTTGACTTGCGTGTATAGTGGACATCACCTTGGGGCCATCAGATTTGGCCTGAAGGCCATCTGGCGCTTGGGATCTGAAGGAGCATGATGGACCACACCATTAGCTTTGCACTGGATCACCTGTAACAAAATAATAATAGGCATTTGAGGGACCTGGGATTCGAACCCAGGTCCTGCTACTCATTGGCCAACACGTCAACCACTCCACCAACGCCTGCTAATTGTTAGAATAATAAACAAAGAATAATATATGTGAAAACAACTATTATGCCTGAGATAAAAAAAATAAGCACGAATATTTTGAATGGGCCAATTGGAAAGGGACGCGTCATCGTCTTATGGAAACGAATTCTGAGACCATCATCATGCTCGTCTATCTCTCCTGATTTCATCCATATCTATTATTGGCCTTGATTTTTCCTGAAACTAAAAACTCCAAAAACAAGAAGCACGAACCCTAGATTCGGGCGTGGCATTACAGGCCATGAAAACAAAATCAAATATTGCAGAAAGCCTCTAAATGGACCGGTTAGCATGATTGTGCAAAGATTTTGGCAAAAGGATGCAAGAATAAGAGATTGCATTTTCATGTACAGGGCGGTGTTCAAGGAGGCTAACAGCGCGTTTTAGGAGGCGATTGTCTTTACTTTTGATTGCTACTGCTTCAGTGGATGTCAAGCAAGAAGTCTACGTTGAGTTTTTGTCTTGAATTGGCCTCTAACTAAGATTTTAGTTTCCAACTTTTTCAAGCTTTTTCAAGTTTTGGTTTTCCAGATTGTGCAGCCTCTAGGTTCTCAATTCGTATGCTTTGTGTTGTATATGTATCAAGCATTGCATTAGGTTAAATTTTGGGCTTTGAATCTTTGTGTATTGATGATTTAAGATTTGATATGATCCTCCATTACAAAGCTTCCAAAAATGTCCCAAATCCAATATTTTGTTCATAACATGGCTTGATACGAGTTTGATCTTGTCCATGATGATAATTGAAACCTGTATCAATCAAAAAGATCCTATTTCATCAATATTTGGATTTTATTTGGATTTAAATTGATTTAAAATGAATTAATTCAATAAAAATCAAATAAAATAGAAAAATCAATGAATGGACACAAGACTGAAGATAGGACACGTGTTTGGTGTCACAAGATCAAATCAAGTGGAAAAAAGTGGGCCCATTTGACAAAATTTGAAGTTTTGGGGATAGTTGACTTTTGGCAATTTTGGAAAAATGCCCAACTTCAACAATGCATAACTTCTTCAATTTTGAACTTTTGGAGGTGTTCTTGGACTTTTTAGAAACCTTGAGATGTCCTATAACCAACCCTTTTGGTATCATATCATTTTGAAATTCCATGCTCAAGTTATAAGCTTTGGAAAAAAAGGTGTTTATGTTGACTTTCAAAATTGACCTATAATGTCCAAATTTGTAACTTTTTGTGAGTGCATTTCTTGATCTTGGGGTGTGAAGATGGATTGTAGGAAATTGCATCTTCTGCAAAATTAGCTTTGTATGGGTCATTTCTCATAAAGTATGAGAAAGTTATGCTTGGTCAAAGTTGAGTTGACTTTTCCTACAAAACCCTAATTTAGCAACTTTTGAGTCTTGATGAATTTTGAGCAATCCTTGATGAATCGTGATCAACCCTTGATAAAATGATGAAATATCCTTCAAAATGAGAATGTTGACAAAAAATATTGAGGTTTGACTGTTTATAGGTCACAGTTGACTTTTACCCTATCACAGTCGATTTTTGGACCTCTTGAGCAATTGACTGACCAAACTTCCTCTGCAAGGCTTGAATTTTGACATGGATGAACTTGAGAACATATTAGGACATTGGATAGAACTTGAGGTCATTTGTATGTAAGGACCTTGATGCAACAAAAACCCTTATTTTGAATTGACTGCCTTAAGAGATGATTTGACTGTCCAACTCTTGAGCTATCTTGAGCAACTTGGAGATTATTCTTGCAATGTCTTGAGAAATATGGGAGGGAAAATTTTGGGGTACAACAGTTGCCCCTGTTCAATCTTCTTAAACCTGAGGATGTAGATTGGCTTTCGGGCCTTTCGTGATCCGAAAGTGGAAGATAATTGAACACTAGAGTGCCCAGAAATTTGCACTCGCATGAAGTGGTATCAGCATTGTGATGTCAGGAATGGGCTTACAGATGCCATTTGGAGATTGTTGGTAGGTGGTTTTGTCTTCTTTGATGGGATTGGCATCAGAAAAATCTTTAGGAATCGATTTAACTGGACCAGAGGGGGTTTTGTGTTCTTTGACTGGATTGTCTTCTTTGATTGGATTGTCTCCTTTAACTGGATTGTCTTCTTTGACTGGATTGGCCTCAGAAAAATCTGTAGGAATCGATTTAACTGTTTTTGTCTCCTTTGACTGGGTTGGCCTCAGAAAAATCTTTAGGAATCGATTTAACTGATTTTGTCTCTTTTGACTGGGTTGGCCTCAGAAAAATCTTTAGGAATCTATTTAACTGATTTTGTCTCCTTTGAATGGGTTGGCCTCAGAAAAATCTTTAGGAATCGATTTAACTGATTTTGTCTCTTTTGACTGGGTTGGCCTTAGAAAAATCTTTAAGAATCGATTTAACTGATTTTGTCTCTTTTGACGGGGTGGCCTCAGAAAAATCTTTAGGAATCAACTTAATTGGTTTTGTCTCCTTTGACGGGGTGGCCTCAGAAAAATCTTTAGGAATCGATTTAACTGTTTTTGTCTCCTTTGACTGCGTTTGCATCAGAAAAATATTTAGGAATCGATTTAATTGGTTTTGTCTCCTTTGACTGCGTTCGCATCAGAAAAATCTTTAGGAATTGATTTAACTGGTTTTGTCTCCTTTGACTTGATTGGTCTCAGAAAAATCTTTAGGAATCGATTTAACTGGTTTCGTCTCCTTTGACTGTGCTCGCACCAGAAAAATCTTTAGGAATCGATTTAACAGGTTTTGTCTCCTTTGACTGCGCTCGCATCAGAAAAATCTTTAGGAATCGATTTAACTGGTTTTGTCTCCTTTAACATAGCTGAGAATTTAACTGCATCTTTCCTGAAAGGTAAAGGTCAGTCATATGCAATGCATGATATGGATCAAGCAATGATGTTCTCAACATAAATGAGATTGTATGGTATGATGCGTATATGCATGTATCATGATGTATGGAAATGTAATGTTTTAGCTGGGGAAAATAAATCCCGGATAGCTGTTGGAGGATAGAGTTGAATTCTTCGTTTCCACTGGGGATGGTGAACGAAGGTGATTGCGAGAATAAACCTGCGGGAGAAGATAACTCCGTTGGGGAATAAACTGATGAGGAGATTACTCCAAGGGGAATTACTCTATGGGGAAGATATGTTCTGTTGAAGATTTTAACGATAAACTCCGTTGGGGATTCTACTGATAAGCTCCGCTGGGGATTTCAATGATAAACTCCGCTGGGGATGGATTACCGTTGCTGGTGATATTGAATCTGTTGAGGATTGAATTCTTTCTTGTGAAAGGAAAGAATTCTGCTATGGATGATCTTCAGTTGCAACTTGTTAGGGATAACCCTGTTAGACTTTTGTGGGGATAAACCTCTGAGTTCTGCTGGGAATGATCCTTTGAACTCAGCTGGGGAGATTTATTTTGTACTCCACTGGGGATAAACTTCCAAAGTCTACTGGGGATGAAGATCCAACTCCGTTGGGGAAGCTTTTTCAGACCCTGCTGGGGAAATATTAACTCCACTGGGGGTATCTTGTATTTTTCCGGGGAACATTCTTATACTCTGTTGAGGAATATTAAGACTGCCGGGGATACTCTGATACTTGCTGGGGAATATTTTTATACTCTGCTGGGGAATATTAAGACCTTTTTAGTGCTGATGGTCGACCAATTCTGCTTGGGGAGAGCATTGTTGATTCACTGTTGCAAGTCTCAACTGGGCAGAGCTACCATTACTATCTTACTCTGCGGGGAGTGAAAGTATCTAGCCATATTCTTCAGCTGAATATACCTTGGTACCTGGTGGACAGAGCAACTATACAGTTTGGACAATTCTTATTGCCCCTATTTCTGATGTTACCCGTAATTCGTCTTTTGTTTCGCATGTAAATATTCATGAGCAGCAATTAATGTCAAATGCATATATCAAAAATGAACATTGGACGTTCTTTGCAAAACAAAACAAATAAAGGAAAAACAACTTGAAATTTGTCTGAAAATGAATTTGTATTGATTTTTAAGTTCGGCCTGTAAATAGGCGTTTTTGTACAAGAGGCTGACGTCCTAGAAAGAGAATGCCGCCGAACAAATAGAATTTACACAATTTGTGAAAAACTAAACAAAACAGCTATGTGAATAATCCCACTGGGTTCCAACTCTGCTATTGCCCTTATGTCCTCGAGCATCTCATCACTTTGCTACTTGGTTGAAGATGAATCAGATTGATTAATGCCGTCTGAGCTTGATAGTCGATATCGAAGTCTGGATGTAAGGTGATCCAATGAGACATAATGTTATGCTTCAATCCCTAATTTTTTCCTGGACCACCCTTTTGGGTTTTCAGTCCACCGGGATACCCATTTTTGCCCAAGCCGCCTTTTCAGGTTTTCGACTTGCCGGGTGTACAGATTTTTTTATTTTCATCCCTTATTTTTGCCCGAACCCTTTTGGTTCGCCGGTAAGCCCTTATTTTTGCCTAGGCCAGTCAACCTAACGGGTCTTTGTTCATGCGTGGTATCTTTTCACTATGTCTGTATTGACCGGGTGAGGAAGGTCGTCACCATCCATGGTGGTTAGAATCATGGCTCCTCCTGAGAAAATGTTCTTAACCACAAATGGCCCTTTGTAAGTAGGGGTCCATTTGCCCCTGGGATCACCTTGAGGTAAGATAACACGCTTGATTACCAGATCCCCAACTTGATACTCTTGTCATCTGACATTCTTGTTAAATGCCTTGATCATCCGTTTTTGATACGTCTGACCATGACAAATAGCAGTAAGTCTCTTTTCGTCGATTAGGTTCAGCTGATCAAGCTGGGTCTGAATCCAGTCATCTTCACTCAAACCTGCATCCTTCATGATCCGAAGAGAGGGTATCTGAACTTCAATGGGAAAGACTGCCTCCATGCCATATACCAAGGAATAAGGTGTTGCCCCTGTTGACGTCCACGCTGAGGTACGGTACCCATGAAGAGCAAATGGTAACATCTCGTACCAATCTTTGTATGTCATTGTCATTTTCTACACAATCTTCTTAATGTTCTTATTATCCGCTTCGACAACCCCATTCATCTTCGGCCGGTAGGGAGAAGAGTTATGATGCTATATCTTGAATTGCTCGCAGAGCTCAGTGATCATCTTGTTGTTGAGATTGGTACCATTGTCCGTAATGATCCTCTCTGGTACACCGTATCGACAGATCAGGTTGTGCCGAATGAACCGTGCCACGACGTTCTTGGTTACGGTAGCAAAGGAAGCTTCTTCGACCCACTTCGTAAAGTATTCAATCGCTACCAGGATGAAACGATGCCCGTTGGATGCCGTAGGTCTGATCTCGTCGATCATATCAATGACCCACATTGCAAAAGGCCAAAGTGCCGTCAAGATGTTTAGATATTTTGGTATCAGAAGAGTAGTATGAGTCAACATGTACTGTCTCAGCCGGCGAGCAGCCCATGCCAAAGCGTAGCAAGTTCTCTTGAGCAATGAGTATTGGGTCTCACAGTCGGTAAACTTTTTGCTAAAGTAGTAAATAGCCTGCTTTTTTCAGCCAGACTCGTCATGCTGCCCCAGCATGTACCTCTTTGCATTATCCAGCCCTTATAAGATCAACGGTCTTCCTGTAATTGGAGGCATCAGAATTGGTAGCTTGGAGGTAGTATGGCCCTCTCTCCTTGAAGCAGTAGTCTAACAAACTCGTCAGACACTTCGCAATCATCTTCACCTTCGTCTTCGGCTAAGTTGATCGGACTTTCGAAGTCATAACTGGCAGTAGCAGAGTCATTACCAGTGGGATCCAGAGTGGATGTAGACCTGTATATGTGAGTGTGTGTAAAATAGCTGTTTTTGCAATATATAATAAAGAAAAACAAGGAGCGCAAAATTTGAGATGCAAGAAATGTCCAATGCTTTTATTAATGATATATGAAAATGACACACATAAAGCCCTCACAAATGAAGCCACGGTGCCCCAGGTAAGACACCAGGCCATAAAGTCTAAAACATTGTCTGTTACAAATTCAGAACAAAAAGTTTCATTACTGGGTAACAAAAGTAATATGGATGAAGTCCTTTGCTGTCCAATTGCTTGGTCCACCATCGGTCGTAGGGTAGATCCAGCTGTCGAATTCAGACTCTTCCACATCATCTTCAATGGCATTCACTCCCGAGTTGCTGATGAACACTGGAGGTCTTCCGATTCGTGCATTCCGAACAGCCCTTTGAGCTTCTGCAGTGAAACCCAAACCAAACTTGTTAGTTTTCTGTGTAAAATCAGGGAGTCGGCCCCAATTTGCACATCCACCTTTCTCAACAACAGCCCGGGCATCCTTGAGGGAAGCCATCTTCATAGGAGAATCTTCAACAACAGTCTCAGCTGACGCCAGTGTCTGGGGAACCTCTTCAAAATGTTGGAATGGGGTCTCAATGAACTCCCCATCCATCTCTACATAACGGAAAGAGTTGAGGTGGCTAACCATGTACTCTTCCTCTCCTTGTACTGTCACAATCTTCCCTTTGACTGGGTACTTCAGTTTCTGATGAAGCGTTGAGGTTACGGCCCCAACTTTGTGGATCCATGGACGACCCAGCAAACAAGAATAAGATGGCCTAATGTCCATCACATAGAACGTAGAGTTGAAGACCTGAGAACCAACCTTGATCGGGATATCAACCTCTCCATGCACCATTCTTTTAGACCCATCAAAGGCCCTAACGACAATGTTTCTTGGCTTCAGCTCCAACCCTTCACAATCCAACCGGTCTAGAGCTTTCTTAGGCAAGACATTCAATGAGGAACCAGTATCCACCAATACATGTGAAAGAGTAATGCCCCTGCATTCAATGGAGACATGCAGGGCATCATTGTGATTCTTCCCTTTAGCAGTTAAGTCAGCGTCAGAGAAACCCAACCCATTATCAGCAGTCAAATTGGCCATGCAATCTGTAAACTGATCAGCTGATGTCTCTTGTGGTACGTGGGCAGTCTTCAAGAAGGTAATCAGAGCCTTGGCATGGGCTTCTGAGCATAGAAATAGTGACAACATAGAAATCTTGGACGGGGTTTTCCCCAGCTGTTCAACTACATTGTAGTCACTCTTTTTAATGATCTTCAGGATCTCTTCCATCTTTTGCTTAGAAGCTTCAACAGTAATTATCTTCGGTGCCTCCGTCTGGGCAGGCACATCAGTGGTGATCCCTTTGCCCCGAGTGTCAAATGACTCGGCAACAGGGGGAAGAATAGGAACTTGAACAGGAATAGTGACAGGTACACTGGCAGGTGTGATAACAACAGGTCTTCGGGCAGTTGGTGGAGAGATACCAGGTGAGAAAAGTCTTCCGCTGCGGGTGACTTTAGCAGGTCCAACAATATTGCTGACGTCAGTATCAGCATCCAACTCTTGCTTAACTCCATGAAAATAAACATCAGCCCCATAGTGCCAAGGGACAGCTTTATCAGAGGTATAGGGGATGGGCCCTAGAACAGTGATGATCACAGGTGCAATTCTTAGAATAGATGTAATTCTAACAGGCTTCCTCGAGGGAGCCTTGGAAGAATTGTCGAAGATGGTGATAATGGCAACTTTTTCAGTATGGACTATAGGAACAACAGTCTTCTCAAACAAAATTTCTTTACTATCCATCAGGCGTTGGACACCTGATTTCAAAAGCGAACAACCGGTAGGTAGGACAGAACACATACGGCAACCTTCGTCACAGCCCAGAAATAAACCGGCTAGCAAAAGGTTCTTCTTTACAGTTATCAAAGGGGTAACAACGTCATTCGCAAAAACCACAAACAAGTCTTCGTCTATAGCATTCACTCCATGCTTGGGCATAGGAGCAGTCACAACATTAAGCCTTTCGGGCGCCTCGAACTCAATCTCCTTTGCATAAATTAAGTCATGTATCTTATTCTTCAAAGTCCAACAATCATCCGTATTATGCCCCAGGATATCAGAGTGATAAGCACAGCGGGCATTAGGGTTATACCTCGGTGATGTAGTATTTGAGTTCTTTGGGGCTTCCTTTAGGATCACCAGATTGGTCTTCAACAACTGTGGCAGAATCTGAGACAAAGTCATGTTGAGACGGGTGAATTACCTTCAAGGTCTCTGGTCCTTTTGTTGATGGTTTTACTGAGGAGCACCAGCAGGTTTTGAAATAACAACCGCATTAACAGCTTGGCGGCGTTTAGGTCTATTCTGGTTTCTTGAACTGTAGACGACACTGGACTCTTTCTTAAATGGCTTCTTCTCAGTGCTTGATGAGGCACCCTTCTGTATCTTCCCAGCCTTAATACCAGCCTCAATCCTTTCACCGGTCAAAATTAGCTCAATAAACCCAGATGAAGAGCTTCTAATCAAGTGGTTGACAAATGGACCAGACAGGGTCCCCAGAAACATGTCCACAAGCTCCCGATCAGCCAAGGGTGGTTGTACTCTACCAGCGAGGTCCCTCCACTTCTGGGCATAATCTTTGAATCCTTCACCCGTTCCCATTGACATACCCTGGAGTTGGGTATGTGTGGGAGCAAGGTCGGAGTTGTACTGATACTGCCTGTAGAAAGCAGTAGCCAAATCTTCCCAACTGCGGATACTGGCCCCGTCCAACTGGTAGAACCACTCAAGCTGAGTCCCTGAGAGACTGTCCTGAAAGAAGTGGATCCACAGGTTCTTATCAGCAGTGTAAGGCTGAATCTTCCTCACATATGACCGGAGGTGCAACTTCGGACAAGAAACTCAGTCATACTTGGCAAAGGCTGGTGCCTTGAACTTGTGGGGAATCACCACCCCAGATGATAGACCTAGATCTCCAAAGTCCAGACCAAGCACCTTCTGAACTTCCATAGCACTCAACCGGTCTTCCAGTTGCTTGTATCTGTCATCGGCTGGAGGATACTGTTCTTCATCGAAGTCCGTCTCGTTGTCGGAGACCACAGGGATAAGAGCCCTCCTTTCTTCCTGACTACCTTTCCCTCTAGATGAGGTGGTTAGATCAACTTCATTCTGAAGCCTGTTTCCAAACCTGTGCCCTGTGTTAAACAGGATTGTCCTCTTCTTCTTCATTTTTTTCTCTTTCAGAATCAGGGTCCTCAGGTCTTGCTGACCCTTAGCTAGATTCATGAACAACTCCTGGAATTGGGCATTCTGGGCCTGGAGGGCCTTGATGGCTTGCTCAGTTGAAGATTCAGCAGACATGATGAGTGCTGAAATAAACAGCGAAGAAGATAAGAGACCTGTAACGGGTACTTGTTTATGAGGTGCATGGGATGAAATGCATATGATTATGATTTCAAAGAAAATCGAGAGATTCAAATTTGTAAACCAGAAAGGAAACACACTTTATTAGATAAACTTTAGAATTCAAATTATTCAACTGATGCCCTCAGGGTGTTTACAAGAAATAAAATACTGAAAAGTAAATAAAAACTAGAAAGGAAATCATCAAAGGCCAATCAACGTTCCCATGGTCTCTTCTTCTCAGTGCGGACATAGTCATTGAGAATCTGCTCTTTCTCCAACTGCCTAGTCAGCTTCTGGATCTTCTGATCTTGCTCGTTGAACTTCTCTCAGTAAGAATCCCGTTCTTCCCTCAGTTGCATCCAAGACCTTTTCAGTGCCCCAATGTCAGTGGGCATATAAGGATGGAGGATGGTTGGAAGAACCCCTTCTTCATTAGCATCTTCAAGAGTGACAGGTCGGACGGCTTCATACGGCATACCCAGCTTTTGGGCACGGATACAGACCCATCTGAGATATGGCTCCATCGGAAGTGAAGTCTTTGGGCCTAGCTCATGTGGATCAGATTGGTGAACTATATCCCAAGCCCTTATGAATCTGCGACGCTGCTCGTCGCTATCCCCTTGAAAATCAAAGATGATATTAGGCATTAGCATCTCATGAGGCCCTTCTCTTCTGGCACGCCCAAACTGACGTAAAGCTAAGCACGGATTGTAAGAAATTACTCCGTGGGTTCCTAGCAATGGAACATTAGGGTACTCCCTACAACGATCAATAATAGTCACCCCGTCCATACCCTTGAGAGTCCAGATGATGTCATTATGAGAGAGAGCCATAACCCTATAGGCCCATCCCATGCCTTCTTTGTTCTTCAGCACTGATTTGGGAAGGTGCGAAATAAACCACCTTGCCAACAACGGAAGACAACACATCAAGGTTCCCCGCTTCCAAGAAGTACGAGCATAAAGCTGATGAAGGATGTCACCCAAGAGAGTGGGTACAGGATTGCGAGAGATGAAGATCTTTATCGCATTCACATCAACAAAGGAGTCAGAGTTTGGAAATAATACCAAGCCATATATCAAAAATATCCTCGAATGCCTTGAAGTCTAGACTATCCCAAAAATAGTTAGCCTTACCAACCAAGAACTTAGTCAGAAAGCCCTTTGCTCCACTTCTAGTCTCCCAATTAGCCATTACCTCCTCTTTGGTCAAATGAAGGGCTGCAACAATCTCTTCGGGCCTAAGGGTCTTCTCCCAACCAGTAAACGGGGTCTGCTCCAGAGCAGAGATATCGAGCAGCTCAGAGAACTCTTCTAGGGTGGGGACCAACTGGTAGTCCTAGAAGGTAAAGCAATGGTACATCGGATCATAGAATTGGACTAGGACACTAATCATCTGCTCGTCCAGTTTGGAGGTGACCAAACTGAGAAGATAACCATGTCTCCTGAGGAAGGAAGTAGTATCAGGCATCTTTGCAACCAAATCTTTAAGCAAGGTGGGAACCTGGACAAAGTTGATCCGGATGGTATTCCTACGCATGGGCATCATGATGACCTACAAAACAGAACAAAGATGAATCCCTCCTGTCTTTGAAATAGGTTAGTCCAATGCAAGATGTATGCAATGTTATGATGTCAGGATGTCATGATGGTAAGCACACCACAAATATCCACAAACAACAAACATGGTAAAGGCACACAAGTCACACAGAGAGCCCACAATAATAAAGCAAGCAAGGAAAGCAATTGAAAACACAGTGATCTTAATCCTAAGGTACACCTCACTTTAAGTTTAATATCCCCAGCAGTGTCGCCAGTTCTGTGATCGGTGGATCTGGAACTGACTGTTTAACGCTGGTTCGCGAAATGTCGCGGAAGCAAGAGTCGCCACCGTCTTTTATTTTCTCCAAATGGAAAGGACAAAAGCACAGAAAAATTCCTTAAAGAGATTGCTCTCGGTTCGGGAGGTAGGTTATAGAAAGGGAAGGTGTTAGCACCCTTTCTATCCATGGTTATCCATGGGCTCTTAGATACTTGCTCATTGTGTTTTCAAAAATGGTTTGTTTGCTTTTCAACTGTGGGTTTTAAAAAGTTTCTCTGAAAATTCCAGTTCGACTCTTGTATCGGTCCTCAAGAGTGTTTGAAAAATTGCTTTCGAAAGCTTTTTTGAAAAGGTGTCGGTGGGAAAAGTATTTTTGATTTGTTTTGAAATTAGAACAAGTATCTAGAGTCGTCTACCTACCCTAAGGAATTCGTCTGTGTAAATGTCCTTTAAAGTAGTGCCATCCCACCATTGAGAGGCAGGTAGCACCACCATTGGAGGTGTTCGGGTCAATTCGAGATTCGGGACGTGGTGATCACCAGAGCAATGGGAAGACACCTTAGAAGCTACCCTCATGCCAGGTTCCCGGATCATGAGGACTTACTAAAACATCCTCTACTCGACGATCATCTTTCGAGGCAAGGCAACAGTGAGGCATACCCTAGGGGTGGTGTGTGCGAATTGTGTGTCGTTTTCATTTGCATTTATCTTGTCATGTTATCGGTGTTCTACGCTTGTTTTTATTTTGCCCATACAATCTTTCATGCTTTGTTTAACAGTTAAAAGATGGCGGAAAAGTAGATCTAAAGCTATTACAAATGGCGCGGGTCCATATCGCCAAAATTAACCAGGACCCGATTTGACGGAAAATAAAAGAAATTAAAAGAATTAACAGTGCAAGAAGTAATTACAAGGCTTCGGGAGAGGTACATAATTATTTAAACGACATAAAATAAATATGCGAAATTAAATCGAAACGAGGGCGTTGGACCCTTTTGCAAAATTAAATTAATAAGGAATTAAAATTAAAATTAGAAGAAAAGGAACTTATTTTTTGGTGTTTTTTTAGTATTTTAAGACTTAATAGAAAAAGAATTAATTAAAACTAAAATAAAATGTTAAACCTAGTTCTAATTATTTTTAAGTTATTAAGAAAAATATTAGAGTTTTTTAACCTAAATGAAACCCTAATTAATTTACAAGTTTAATTATAAAAATAAATAAAAGAAATAATATTATTGGGAAAAAAGAAAAAAAATTAAAAAGGAATAAAAATTAATTAAATCTAATTCTATATTATTTTGTATTTTTGTTATTAAAAGAATTAAAATTGCAACCTAAATTAAAACTAAATTTATTTACATACAATTTGTTTATGAAAATAATTAAAATAAAATACTTATTATATTTTTTCATCTTTTCTGATTTTTATGAGGTTTTTGTATTTTGTAAAAAAAATAATTAATTAAATTAAAACAATAAAGAAAATAAAATAACAATTGAAAATAAAATATAAGAAAAATATGGAAAATTGCAAACCAGGGGGGGTGGAAGTCCCAAATTGGAGGTATAGATCCAAGAATCCTGGCCCAATAGCATTGGCCTATTTGGACTTTTTTGCTAGCATGCTGAAGCGTTGACCTATGCTCATGATGTGCTTCAGATCTAGGCCTTTGGTTTGATCTCCAGGGGGACGTGTCACACTTGATTTGGAAGTGCATCATAGTCCTCAGTAAGTGGAACGGCATGTGAACCTGGATTGAAAAATAATATGAAGAATAATACAGACCTGGGGCTCGAACCCAGGTCTTGGATGTCAACACAATCAGCGCTTGCCAGCTGAGCCATTAAACTCTTTCGTTAAATAAATAAATAGCAAATAATAAAATATGAAACTACGCGTTAGTGGGACAAAGCGCGTGAATTTCAAATCAACCAACCAATTCATGCCACGGACTCATCTTCTTCGTGGTGTTGATTTTTTTTCTGAAATACAAAAGCAATAGACAACGGTTTCTGAACCGTTCTGTAATGCACCATTAGAAAAAATAACAAATAGGCCATAAGGCCATATAAATTAAGCGCGATTGTTGTATCTTCTTCGTCTGAATGTGCTGGTTTGAATGGTGGTGGTTAGAGGTTTCAATTTTTCCTCGTTTCAAAATCCCCAAATTCACATCCTGCAAACCCTAGAAAATAAACATGGCAAAATCGTGTATACAGTATAATAATCAAATTAAGGCATATGGTTAGCTTCAAAACTTCACGAGGAACATGAATCCACAATTAAATTTCACAAAGAATGCATGGAATATGATATACGATTATGAAATTTTCTTGATACAGCTTGCGTTCATGTTACCAATTCTTGGAGTTTGAATGGATGTTTTTGGTTGGGATGTGTTCAGTGGACCTTGAGGAAGCTATTGAAACAAGTTTTGTGCTTTGAATCGACCTGTAACAATGATTTCATAATTGCTTTTTTTGACAAAAATTCCAAGTTTGTTCTTAGTTCTTCTGCGCAGCTTAGTCTCTATTTGCATTAGGGTTATGATCAAGCATATGTAGTGAATGCATTAGGTCAACAAAACTCAATCAAATCCATTGCCTTTATTGATTTTGGAAATTTGATTTCTTAAGATCTTTTCATATCTTTTCCATGTGTTCTTGTGTCAATTATGATCAATTTGCTCCAAATCTTTCCATATTGACTTATGCACGAATTACAGAGGCTAAAACATGTATAAAAAGATTGATTTGGTTAGGTTAAATATTTTTCACATATTTAATTGATTTAATTGAATTAATATAAATAAAAATTCAAATAAATAAATAAAAAATGAGAAAATACTTCCCTTTGGGCCAAGTGGTCGTGCACATGCTTGGAATGATGAATTGTGGAAGAAAAATGGGCCCATTAGCAATTTTAGGTCATTTGAAGTAATGTTGACTTTTCAAAACATCCAAAAATTTCCCAACTTCCACAAGGCATAACTTGCTCAATTTTTAAGCTTTTCTCATGTTCTTGGACATTTTGGAAAGGTGTTTGAGTCCTCTAACCAATGCCTTTGGTCCCATGTAATTTTGATTTACCAATCTCAAGTTATGGCCTTTGACTTAAAGTCCCTTTTTGTTGACTTTTGAAAATGACCTATAATGTTGAAATTGATAACTTTTTATGAGAGCATTTCTTGGACTTGAAGAAGTATGAATATGAGTTGTAGGAAATGTCTTTCTCTTCAAAATGAGCTTTGGATGGAATTTTTCTGATAATCCATGTGAAAGTTATGCCCTGGTCAATTTCAGTTGACTTTTTCAACTGTCCAAATAAGGAAACTTTTGCATCTTGATGATTTCTGAGCCAAATTTTGAGAATCATGATCAAGCATTGATCAAATGATGTTTGTGGCTTCAAAATGATATGTTGACCAAAAATTTGAACTTTTGACTGTCAAATGACCATTTTGCCCCTACAGTTGACTGTAGTGCAATTAGGGTTTTTGACTGTGCAATTTTGAGCTGAATATCTTGAAACTTGATATGAGGATGCTTTACCATATTTGTAGGCATGTGAGACTTAATTGGGCCTTTGAAAACTTCACTTTCTTGATCAGAACACAAACCCTAATTTTGACTGTATAGGAGACCTTTGCACTGTGCAACCCTTGGGGAATTTTGCAGCTTGACTTGGCAATTTCTTGGAGAATATGGGAGGGCAAATTTTGGGGTACAACAGTTGCCCCTGTTCAATCTTCTTAGACCTGAGGATGCAGATTGGCTGACGTGCCTTTCGTAATCTGAAGGTGGAAGATGATTGAACACTAGAGTGCCCAGAAATTTGCACTCACATGTTATGGGGGAATGGGCTTATAGATGCCATCTGGATGTTGATCGCGTAGGAGATTCCTTAGCGAGAACCTGCATACCTGCAAAAGAAAAAGAGTACCTGACACGTTGCAGGAGCTGGTTTTCAGATGCTTGGCATAGATATGTCCTGACTAGTTACAGGAGCTGAGTCTGGAGCTTCAAACGGCGATGAATGAACCAGGGATGGTTACTGCCTTAGCATGAATGGTAAGAGAACCTTGGGCGACTTTAACTTCAACAACGCTCGTTGAGAAAAATCTTGGGTGGGAATTACCATCTTTGCAGTATCGGGAAGAAAACCATAGGCAATTATAATCTGAAAGGGAATTATTACCTCACGCACCGCCTGAGAGGAAACCATAAGAAAAGGAATTATCACCTCACTCACCGTCAGAGAGGGAATCATCTGAAAAGGAATTACCACCTTACTCACCGTTGGAGAGGGGACCATAGGAGACTATCACCTCACTCACCGTCGGAGAGGGAACCAAAGGAACCTAAAATGGAATTATCATCTCACACACCGTCGGAGAGAGAACCAAAGGAACCTAAATAACTTCTACTGAGTCTTCATCAGAAAAATCTGTTGGGAGTCGATTTAGCTGGACTAGAGAAGGCCTTGGACGGGATAACAACAGAGAATCTTAGGGTCGATTAACTGAACCGGTCTAGGTCTTGAAATGTCTTCAACTGGAATAAGTGTCAGAACGTCTCCATATCTGGTTCATATCTGGACTATATCTGGAAGCAAATCTGGAAGCAGCATCAGAACGTCACCATATCTGGTTTACATCTGAAACTATATCTGGAAGGAAATCTGGAAGAAGTATCAGAACGTCACCATATCTGGTTTACATCTGAAACTATATCTAGAAGGAACTCTGGAAGCAGTATCAGAACGTCACCATATCTGGTTTACATCTGAAACTATATCTAGAAGGAAATCTGGAAGCAGTATCAGAACGTCACCATATCTGGTTTACATCTGAAACTATATCTGGAAGGAAATCTGGAAGCAGTATCAGAACGTCACCATATCTGGTTTACATCTGAAACTATATCTGGAAGGAAATCTGGAAGAAGTATCAGAACGTCACCATATCTGGTTTACATCTGAAACTATATCTAGAAGGAACTCTGGAAGCAGTATCAGAACGTCACCATATCTGGTTTACATCTGAAACTATATCTGGAAGGAAATCTGGAAGAAGTATCAGAACGTCACCATATCTGGTTTACATCTGAAACTATATCTAGAAGGAACTCTGGAAGCAGCATCAGAACGTCGCCATATCTGGGTCATATCTGAAACTATATCTAGAAGGAAATCTGGAAGCAGTATCAGAACGTCACCATATCTGGTTTACATCTGAAACTATATCTGGAAGGAAATCTGGAAGAAGTATCAGAACGTCACCATATCTGGTTTACATCTGAAACTATATCTAGAAGGATATCTGGAAGCAGCATCAGAACGTCACCATATCTGGGTCATATCTGAAACTATATCTAGAAGGAAATCTGGAAGCAGCATCAGAACGTCGCCATATCTGGGTCATATCTGAAACTATATCTAGAAGGATATCTGGAAGCAGTATCAGAACGTCGCCATATCTGGGTCATATATGAAACTATATCTAGAAAGAATTGCGATAGTTGATAGTAATCATTTTGGTATTGATCTTTTTCCTGAAAAGGCAAAACATAATTGTATGCAAAATCATGATGCATGAACTGTATGTCTTCAAAATTAATGAGATTCGTGTAGTATGATGCATATGCATGCTATAATGTATGAAGATGTGATGTTTATGAATGTATTTTTGTCTAAGAAAATAAATCCTTGACGGGTGCCGGGAAGTCACTCCTGGGCTGATGTTGAAGAATAGGTTTTGCTTCCGCCGGGGATGATAGTTACAAGAATTCCGATAGGAGAAGATAACTCTATTGGGGAATAAACTTGGCGAATGGGTTACTCTGCGGGGAGAAAAATACTCTAGTAATCTTGCTGGGGAGCAATACTCTGTGGGGAGAGAGACACTCTGTTGATTGTTGATAGTAACTTGCTGAGGATATCCTTGTTGTTGGAAGTGTTGATGGACTTCGCTGGGGTAAGAAGACTGCGTCGAGGACGATCTTTCCGTGGCTTTTGGCTGAGGATAACCCAGTTATATCCTGTTAGGGAAATAACTCTTTGAATAAAGCCGGGAGACGCATTCGTGCTCTGCGAGGATAAGCTTCCAAAATCAACTGGGGATAAGCTTACTGCTTGGGGAGATGGATTCCAACTTTCCTGGGGAAGCTGGATTGGACTCTCCTGGGGAAGTATTGAACTGTATTGGTTATGTTCTTCAACGGAACCTACCCTGATACCTTGGAGGATAGAACAATCAGATTGCTTAGACCACTCTTTATTGCCCCTGTTTCTATGGGGGAGGCACTTGTGGGGTGCTGATAGTTGTTGATGGACAAACCCTCTTCTGGTAGACAGATGGCAGGACATAGTCGTACGCTTTAATCCCTAACTTTTGCCTGGACCGCCCTTTCGGGTTTTCAGTCCACCGGGATACCCATTTTTGCTCAAGCCGCCTTTTCAGGTTTTCGACTTGCCGGGTGTACAGATTTTTTCATTTCATCCCTTCATTTTGCCCGAACCCTTTTTGGTTCGCCGGGAAGCCCTTATTTTTGCCTAGGTGTGTCAACCTAGCGGGTCTTTGATTTTGCGTAGTATTTTTTCGACTATGTCCATGCTCTCCGAATGTAGGTAGGTGCCCCTGGCTGCTTGTGTTGCCATATTACCAGAAGGTGTCTGATCGTGCAAGATTCGTTGCTGGAGTGCCCCAAGTGACTCAAGCAGAGATTTTCCCCTGGCTTTTGAGAGATTCTCCGAATCTTGATTGGACTGCCCCAGATCACGGACCATGATCATGCCATGCCCCTTGATTGGAAGTACTCTTGTTCATTTAGGCATTCGTCGTGCGAATTTCTATGCTGTTCCAACAAAAAGTCATATGCAAACAAAGTTATGTTAAAATGCAAAGCTTATGTCTGTCTTGAAGATTTTGAAAATGCATTCTTTTTCATAAAACAAGTGAATGTTTGTAAAACGTGATGTCAACTCCGTATTTACCGTAGGCCTTAAGGAGTCAGGATACCTTTCGTAACAGTATGCTTTCGAACTAACCCATGCTTCAGCTAGGACTTTTAAGGGTTATAACGTGGCCTGGTTCACGGTTTAAGAAACAAAGGATAAAGGCTCAAATTATTTGTACCCACCCGCTCTTCGTGATGTTCTCCAAACCTAAACTCAGTTGATCGTGCGTTAGACCTTGCTTGAGTCTTTGCTTTGATGTTCCAATAATGGTTCAGATGTTGATGATTTATTCTGAATAGGCAGTCGTTTTTTGCTTTGGTTGAGGGTTTGTGAGACCTCTTTCTTGATTTTTGTTATCCCTTTCTTTTTTGCCTGAACTGTCTCCTTTTTTGGAATTACAGTCAGCTGGATGCCCCAGTTTTGTAAGTCTCCTTCATGGGTTTTGACTTAATGGGTTTTTCATTTTTTGAGATAATGACTGTCTGTCCTTGTGATTTATTCAGAACCATCACTGTTTTTTTGTTTTGTAAGGACTCCTTTGGTGCCATTTGTTATGCACTTGGATCAACTGAGAGAACTACCCTGCCCCAGGTTATGATAAAGGGTTTTATATTTCGAAAAGAAAAACTCCTACTTCTTTGGCTCAGAGGGGTTGACGAGGGATTATCATCCTTATAACTCCAGTGTTTAGGGGTTGAAACAATGCCTGTACCTCATCAGCGGGGTCTGTTCAAAAGCATACTGTAGATTATGGTATCGTTTTCGTCATCCTCCCTCAAGAGGCTTAGAATTTTAGATCCAGAGTTGACATCAGAAAAAATATGAAAAGAAATTTGAACATAATGAAAACAATTGTATTAATTCCCAAAACAGACGTATGCGATGCATTGATAGAATAAAAGAGTTTGCTATGACATTAATTGTTTGTATAAGCAAAGAAAAATACAACTCAAAAATTCAAATAAACATAAGGCTTCAATGGTTGGGCAACGGAGCAGTGATTATGTTTGGAGTCTCAGGAACTTCAAACTGAATCTCCCCGGCGTCGATCATGTCTTGAATCTTGTTCTTGAGAGGCCAGCAGTTGTCCGTAGTATGCCCCGGGCTATCCGAATGATATGCGCACCTATCATTGGGATGATAGTTGGGAGCAGAAGTGTTCGGATTCTGGAGAGGAGCCCTTAAGGTGATCAGCCCTGCCTTCAACATTTGTTGCAGTGCTTGATCCAGCGACATGTTGATTTTGGTGTACTGTCGTTTCTCCTTTCGCTGCTGCCCCTGTCCTTGTTGAGCAGGTCCGGGATTGGAGATCTGGATTGCCCCTACCTCATGACGGCTCTTTTTACCGTGCACAGCATTAGATTCTTTCTTTCCATGATGAGGTTTTTTATCAGAAGGTGCAGCCTCTTGAATTTTCCCAGACCGGATGCCAGCTTCTATTCGCTCTCCAGTCAAGATAAGATCTGTGAATCCAGCAGACGAATTCCCAATTAGGTGGTTGTAGAACGGACCAGACAGGGTCCCCAAGAACATATCGACAAGTTCCCGATCAGTCAGAGGTGGTTGTACCCTTCCAGCAAGATCCCTCCATTTCTGCGCATATTCTTTAAAACCTTCACTTGATCCTAACGACATACCCTGGAGTTGGGTACGCGTAGGAGCAAGGTCGGCATTATATTGATACTGCTTGTAGAAAGCAGTAGCCAACTCCTCCCAGTTACGAACCTTGGTCCCATCTAGCTGATAGAACCATTCGAGATGAGTCCCTGAAAGACTCTCCTGGAAGAAGTGGATCCACAAATTCTTGTCCACCGTATATGGTTGAATCTTCCGAACATAGGACCTGAGATGTAACTTGGGACAAGACGCCCCGTCATACTTGGTAAAGGATGGTGCTTTGAACTTCCGAGGAATAATCACACCAGTTGACAAACCCAGATCTCCAAAATCCAGCCCAGGTACCTGTTGGATCTCCATAGCATTCAGCCTATCCTCCAACTGTTTGTACTTGTCTTCGGCAGGAGGGTATTGTTCGTCGTTGAAATCTGTCTCGTTGTCGGAGACCACTGGACTGGGAACCCTTTCCTCCTGATGACTACCTTCCCTCACAGATGGAGTTGTCCTCTCAGTTTCAATCTGCGGTGTATTCCCAGATCTGCGTCTAGGGCTGAACAAAACAGTCCTCTTCTTCTTCTTGTCCTTCTTCAAGAGCAAAGCCTTCAGATCTTGTTGCCCCTGGGTCAAATTCATGATCAACCCTTGGAACTGGGCGTTCTGAGCCTGGAGGGCCTTGATAGTGTGCTCGGTTGAGGATTCAGGATTCATGACGAGACTGCTGAAATAAACAGCGAAGAAGGTAAGTAACCTGCAGAGAAAGGGTACCTGTTATGCAATGATATGTATGATGTGCATGCAATGATTTCAAGGACCTCGCGGGGTGAACAAGAAAATTTGTTAGCATTCGGGATCCGGTAGCTTGATTGAAGGAACTTCATATTTGTTGAGAATCCTTCTTCAAGGGTCAAAGGCTCACCATATATAGTGGGTCATAGCCCCTGACAACCTTGGCTAGAGGAAAATAAATCCTCTTTGCCCCTTGCTGGGATAGTTGATTCACCATGACCTGCATCACAAGCCCTTGAGATCCTTGAAATGGGTTAGGATGTATGCAATGGTATGATGTCATGATGCATGGGGTAATATGAATAAACCCTGTTATGAGCCCTTATTAAGGACTATAAACAGAAACCTGCAAGAAACTTAGTATACCCTGTTATGAGTCCCTATTAAGGACTATAAACAAAACCTGCAAGAAACTTAGTATACCCTGTTATGAGTCCCTATTAAGGACTATAAACAAAACCTGCAAGAAACTTAAGTGTCAGATAACAAGCATGCAAATAATCAAGTACGAAGGCACACAACTCACACAAGAGTGCCCTTAGAGTTTAGGCCAGCATGAGGTCTAGGTATTACCCTCTTTCAGTTCGTTGGTTCATACCTGTCCTATCAAAGTAACCGGGTTCTTAGAGGATCCCAATATCATTGACTACCCTCAATCGGTCATAACTCCAGCATCGCAATCTTTTCTTGCGGCCAGAACCATCACGAGAGTTTAGCCTCAATGGGCGTAGCATACTGCTACTGTTCTAATGGCCAAGTTGGGTCATTTAAGGTTCTAAGGTCTGTTGGTGCTTAATGACTCCTTGGAAGACCCATATTCTCCCCGTTTCAACACGAGGGATATCGGTACAGACCCAGGCGCCACACCAACGTAGCCACTGCTTCACCCATGTCGGTATACGCCGGACAGGTCCCTCACAGATTATGCTACCTAAACAGGGTATCCCCAGATCCGGGTTAGGATCTATGTAACTCCCATGCAACCCACAATAATAAAGCAAGCAAGGAAAGGAATTGAAAACACAGTGATCTTAATCCTAAGGTACACCTCACTTTAAGTTTAATATCCCCAGCAGAGTCGCCAGTTCTGTGATCGGTGGATCTGGAACTGACTGTTTAACGCTGGTTCGCGAAATGTCGCGGAAGCAAGAGTCGCCACCGTCTTTTATTTTCTCCAAATGGAAAGGACAAAAGCACAGAAAAATTCCTTAAAGAGATTGCTCTCGGTTCGGGAGGTAGGTTATAGAAAGGGAAGGTGCTAGCACCCTTTCTATCCATGGTTATCCATGGGCTCTTAGATACTTGCTCATTGTGTTTTCAAAAATGGTTTGTTTGCTTTTCAACTGTGGGTTTTAAAAAGTTTCTCTGAAAATTCCAGTTCGACTCTTGTATCGGTCCTCAAGAGTGTTTGAAAAATTGCTTTCGAAAGCTTTTTTGAAAAGGTGTCGGTGGGAAAAGTATTTTTGATTTGTTTTGAAATTAGAGCAAGTATCTAGAGTCGTCTACCTACCCTAAGGAATTCGTCTGTGTAAATGTCCTTTAAAGTAGTGCCATCCCACTATTGAGAGGCAGGTAGCACCACCATTGGAGGTGTTCGGGTCAATTCGAGGTTCGGGACGTGGTGATCACCAGAGCAATGGGAAGACACCTTAGAAGCTACCCTCATGCCAGGTTCCCGGATCATGAGGACTTACTAAAACATCCTCTACTCGACGATCACCTTTCGAGGCAAGGCAACAGTGAGGCGTACCCTAGGGGTGGTGTGTGCGAATTGTGTGTCGTTTTCATTTGCATTTATCTTGTCATGTTATCGGTGTTCTACGCTTGTTTTTATTTTGCCCATACAGTCTTTCATGCTTTGTTTAACAGTTAAAAGAGTGCGGAAAAGTAGATCTAAAGCTATTACAAATGGTGCGGGTCCACATCGCCAAAATTAACAAGGACCCGATTTGACGGAAAATAAAAGAAATTAAAAGAATTAACAGTGCAAGAAGTAATTACAAGGCTTCGTGAGAGGTACATAATTATTTAAACGACATAAAATAAATATGCGAAATTAAATCGAAACGAGGGCGTTGGACCCTTTTGCAAAATTAAATTAATAAGGAATTAAAATTAAAATTAGAAGAAAAGGAACTTATTTTTTGGTGTTTTTTTAGTATTTTAAGATTTAATAGAAAAAGAATTAATTAAAACTAAAATAAAATGTTAAACCTAGTTCTAATTATTTTTAAGTTATTAAGAAAAATATTGGAGTTTTTTAACCTAAATGAAACCCTAATTAATTTACAAGTTTAATTATAAAAATAAATAAAAGAAATAATATTATTGGGAAAAAAGAAAAAAAATTAAAAAGGAATAAAAATTAATTAAATCTAATTCTATATTATTTTGTATTTTTGTTATTAAAAGAATTAAAATTGCAACCTAAATTAAAACTAAATTTATTTACATACAATTTGTTTATGAAAATAATTAAAATAAAATACTTATTATATTTTTTCATCTTTTCTGATTTTTATGAGGTTTTTGTATTTTGTAAAAAAAATAATTAATTAAATTAAAACAATAAAGAAAATAAAATAACAATTGAAAATAAAATATAAGAAAAATATGGAAAATTGCAAACCAGGGGGGGTGGAAGTCCCAAATTGGAGGTATAGATCCAAGAATCCTGGCCCAATAGCATTGGCCTGTTTGGACTTTTTTGCTAGCATGCTGAAGCGTTGACCTATGCTCATGATGTGCTTCAGATCTAGGCCTTTGGTTTGATCTCCAGGGGGACGTGTCACACTTGATTTGGAAGTGCATCATAGTCCTCAGTAAGTGGAACGGCATGTGAACCTGGATTGAAAAATAATATGAAGAATAATACAGACCTGGGGCTCGAACCCAGGTCTTGGATGTCAACACAATCAGCGCTTGCCAGCTGAGCCATTAAACTCTTTTGTTAAATAAATAAATAGCAAATAATAAAATATGAAACTACGCGTTAGTGGGACAAAGCGCGCGAATTTCAAATCAACCAACCAATTCATGCCACGGACTCATCTTCTTTGTGGTGTTGATTTTTTTTCTGAAATACAAAAGCAATAGACAACGGTTTCTGAACCGTTCTGTAATGCACCATTAGAAAAAATAACGAATAGGCCATAAGGCCATATAAATTAAGCGCGATTGTTGTATCTTCTTCGTCTGAATGTGCTGGTTTGAATGGTGGTGGTTAGAGGTTTCAATTTTTCCTCGTTTCAAAATCCCCAAATTCACATCCTGCAAACCCTAGAAAATAAACATGGCAAAATCGTGTATACAGTATAATAATCAAATTAAGGCATATGGTTAGCTTCAAAACTTCACGAGGAACATGAATCCACAATTAAATTTCACAAAGAATGCATGGAATATGATATACGATTATGAAATTTTCTTGATACAGCTTGCGTTCATGTTACCAATTCTTGGAGTTTGAATGGATGTTTTTGGTTGGGATGTGTTCAGTGGACCTTGAGGAAGCTATTGAAACAAGTTTTGTGCTTTGAATCGACCTGTAACAATGATTTCATAATTGCTTTTTTTGACAAAAATTCCAAGTTTGTTCTTAGTTCTTCTGCGCAGCTTAGTCTCTATTTGCATTAGGGTTATGATCAGGCATATGTAGTGAATGCATTAGGTCAACAAAACTCAATCAAATCCATTGCCTTTATTGATTTTGGAAATTTGATTTCTTAAGATCTTTTCATATCTTTTCCATGTGTTCTTGTGTCAATTATGATCAATTTGCTCCAAATCTTTCCATATTGACTTATGCACGAATTACAGAGGCTAAAACATGTATAAAAAGATTGATTTGGTTAGGTTAAATATTTTTCACATATTTAATTGATTTAATTGAATTAATATAAATAAAAATTCAAATAAATAAATAAAAAATGAGAAAATACTTCCCTTTGGGCCAAGTGGTCGTGCACATGCTTGGAATGATGAATTGTGGAAGAAAAATGGGCCCATTAGCAATTTTAGGTCATTTGAAGTAATGTTGACTTTTCAAAACATCCAAAAATTTCCCAACTTCCACAAGGCATAACTTGCTCAATTTTTAAGCTTTTCTCATGTTCTTGGACATTTTGGAAAGGTGTTTGAGTCCTCTAACCAATGCCTTTGGTCCCATGTAATTTTGATTTACCAATCTCAAGTTATGGCCTTTGACTTAAAGTCCCTTTTTGTTGACTTTTAAAAATGACCTATAATGTTGAAATTGATAACTTTTTATGAGAGCATTTCTTGGACTTGAAGAAGTATGAAGATGAGTTGTAGGAAATGTCTTTCTCTTCAAAATGAGCTTTGGATGGAATTTTTCTGATAATCCATGTGAAAGTTATGCCCTGGTCAATTTCAGTTGACTTTTTCAACTGTCCAAATAAGGAAACTTTTGCATCTTGATGATTTCTGAGCCAAATTTTGAGAATCATGATCAAGCATTGATCAAATGATGTTTGTGGCTTCAAAATGATATGTTGACCAAAAATTTGAACTTTTGACTGTCAAATGACCATTTTGCCCCTACAGTTGACTGTAGTGCAATTAGGGTTTTTGACTGTGCAATTTTGAGCTGAATATCTTGAAACTTGATATGAGGATGCTTTACCATATTTGTAGGCATGTGAGACTTAATTGGGCCTTTGAAAACTTCACTTTCTTGATCAGAACACAAACCCTAATTTTGACTGTATAGGAGACCTTTGCACTGTGCAACCCTTGGGGAATTTTGCAGCTTGACTTGGCAATTTCTTGGAGAATATGGGAGGGCAAATTTTGGGGTACAACACACCCTTTCTATCCGTGGTTATCCACGGGCTCTTAGGTACTTGCTCATTGTGTTTTCAAAATTTGCTTTTCTTTGTGTTTTTGGGTTTGAAAAGAGTTTTTGTTTGAAAAAGTGTAAGTGCGAAAAGTTTTTGTTTTGTTTTGAGAGAGCAAGTACTTAAGAACCATCTACCTGCTCGAAAAAGGAATTAATCTGTGCTATCTTCCTTTAGACAATGATATCCCACTATTGATGAGTAGGTAGCATCGTCGTTGGAGTTTAAGGGTCAATTCGATTAAGGGACATGTGGTCACTAAAGCAACGTTAGGACGCCTTAGCGGTAACCCTAATGTCTTAGATCATTTTTTCGAGGCAACCGTTTCGAGGCAACTATGATCTTTGGACAAGAGGGCGACCTCTAAAACTTCCTATACTCAATGACCACGTCCGAAGGCAACCAAGTGAGGTGTACCCTAAGAGTGCGCATGTGCGAGTGTGTTGTTTAGGTTAAATTATCTTTGTACATGTCATGGGTGAGCTATGTTGATTT